>CM076584.1:468481903-469229403 GCA_034641835.2 Pinus albicaulis | reverse complement strand
AGCCAACCATGATTATAACATATCTCCTTCTGCACGATAACCAGAGACCAAGATTTCTTACAATACTTGAAATAGTTAAAGCACCTGTGTGTGAAAACAAAGAATTCACTGGAACTTAAGAAACATACAAACTATCACAATTCATCAAAGCCACATACAAATAGACTTCCCATCATCAGATAACAACTACAATAGAATTTGAGAGCAGCAAAGAACACCACCAAAGAAACTCCAATCATGCTCCAATTGACAAGCCTCAATTATAGGATACGAACATAAGATACTCTTTTGCCAAAACCCAAACAAAAAATTGAGCCAAAATAATACCTCATAATCCTCCCATTGTGAAAAGTGATACCACACTTTGTCCAGATATGCATCATCAATTGAAAAAATATTTGAATAATAATGCACCATACAAGCGCCAACGACCCAACGATCATGATTAAGAAAAAAATTGATTAATTACAAAACCGCACAAATTCCATCAACCTAATCAACATGAAGATAGTCCCATGGTGACCCAAAAATAAAACTAAAACCTCTGTTTTCTAACAATTGAGAATGCATATAACGCACCACTTCCAACACAAGCCATCCTGAAAGTCCCACAACAAATTACCATTTCTAGATTGAAAAAAAAAAGTATGTGTCATCACCTTAATCGTTGTTAGAAGGGATAAAAGTAGGGTTTTGCATGCTATTTGTTGGAGGATCAGTAAGATCTCCTAACCCAGAATCACTCACAAAAAATATCTCTAGTTGCGCCAAACAAAAATCAAAATTTTCAAGAGAGAAACAAAAATTGCGAAACATCCTTTTGACATCTTCCAATGACAAGAAAAAATTGTAAGTTTCCTCTTGTTTATCATTGAAGAGGAGACACAAAAAAGTGTGTGTTTGTTGGTTTAAATCCAACGAAGTAAAAAATTCTAGCCTTATTTTCTGAAATCTACCTAGATTAGGAAGCCATTTAGCTTCCTTTCCCACCAATTCAGGGTCAGAACAATAGGGGTGATCCCCTGTCTCCTCGCTTTCCAGGGCCAAGATCTCCTTCCGAAACTCAAGAGGAATAGAATCGAAGGAAGTGGCCACTGAATCATAGGAGAAAGGGAACAAAATTTTATGCCCGATGTTTCCTCTGCCACCTCGCCAACTACTCATTCTCTATCATGGAGCCATGAGTAAAAAAAAAAAAAGAATGAGGACCACGAATAACAAGACCTCTATTAATAAAAGAAGAGGAAGGATAGTGAGGAGTGCCATGAATTCTATAATGGCAAACAATAAGGTCATAAAAAAACCATTCGATAGGCCCAAGACCTAATAATTTATTAAGCTCACCACACTAGAAGGTCATTACCAAAATTTTACTAACAAGACTAGACACCAGGATGGAAAAAATCTGAGATGAAGACAAAGACTTAGACTTCTGCACTGATTTAGAAAAAAAAGGAAAACCCAAACAATTTACCACTCACAAAATACTGAGGAATTTAAATGTCTGAAAAATAAATTTCAACAACACCCCATCAAGAAACTAATAGCTAGTATCCAAAATATTACAAATTAACCACAAAAAAAAAACATAGGCCACCCATAAGGTGCTATAACAGAGAAATTGGAAGAATATCTTCACCAGGAAAAGTGAATTAAGTGAATTGGGATGAAATACAATTATGAACAAAGTAGAACTTGCCCAGATCAAAAGAAGCTCGAGTTATTTGAACAAAAATGACCACCAACCAACTTGAACATCACACTCCTGAGACTCTAGAGAGGGAAGCCCAAGGCACATTAGCAAAAATGCAGATTGGGATAACGACCACCATATGCTAATTATCAACAAGAAATAACTAGAGACAAGGGACAAGGTGAGAACCTCTCCTCCTCGCACACCTCACACACAATACCTTGACCGTTTTCCATCCATCACCTTGAGTCTCATTTAAGACAACAAATGACACAAATATTGACACTGTAACATTAACTCCTCCCTGCCACTTCCACATGTGCGTAATACAAGTGTTACGATGACTTCCTCTCCAAGACAGCCATAACCTCCATTTGTACACCTTCATCAGGAAAAAATGATAAAAATTCACTAAGTTATAACTTTAATTTAAATTATTATTAATAATTATAAAAAATAATTAATGTAAAATTTAAACATATATACATTTTAAAAAACTTGTAACATGATTATTTATCTGGGGATTCACTCCCACTTTCCTGGGTTCTTAATTTGTAAATTGATTTTGTTATAATACCATGAACCAATACCATTGTTTGTTAATACCACATGCCCAAAAAATCATAACTCATTTCATATGACCCTTGTTCATATAAAATATTTTTAAATTAATCAACTTAATTAAAAAGACAAGAGATAATAATTACTTTTGAGATAAATCTCAACCTTTGATTTGTGAATACCACTAAGAATATTTTAGAATATTCCATGGAGATTAAATCCCTACCGACCACCTAGGAATTATTGACGATTTGTGATTATTACTAAGAATATTCTAAAATATTCCTTGAAGGTTAAATCCCTACCATTTATTCAATTGTTGATAGTTAAGTTAAAATGGAAGATATATTCCAAAGTACACAATAATTGTTGATAATTAAACTAGTGATTTGCCACAAAAAGGTGCAAAGGGACGCGAATATGATTGTTAAATTGAAAAAAATTGTAGTTTGGTTTCCATAATCATTCAAGTAATAATTGAAATATTAAATTTATGCAATGATATGTAAATACACACTTATGCTAATATACGATTCATGCCATTGTGAACAAACATTTTATGAGTAGAAATATTAAAAAGATTTTTGAATGATTTTATTAAATGAAATATTAAATTGTCGTGATGATGATCTTACGTGGAAAAAACACTGATATATTTGATAGAATTTTAACTTTATGTTAAAATATAAACAATAGAATATATATTTATTGCATGATTTCCTTATAAATCACGTTACAATTATATTTATTCACTTATTTTTTCCCTATATGTTAATATCAATTCAATTCTACATGTATAACATTCAATTTTTTTTGGTATATTGATTCCATATAATGGATTAATTCCTTGATATCCTCCCTACTATAGTGCTTTGTTCAGCTATTTTCATCTGTTCGTCTAAAATTTCACCACCTTCATTCAGTAATATTTCCAGAACCAACTTTTGATGGGCCACTGTTCCATACAATGAACAATTGGAAAGATGCAACTAAGAGTGTTATAACCACCACTCTAGACAACCAAACAAATAAGATGATAGAAAAAAAACAAACTATGCACAATTTCATCATCCATAATCCTTGAAAAAATTACAGGCGACTCCATAAGTTTTTTTAAATGAGGTGTCATGTGGTTTCCATTGATTTTAGGCAAGGAGTATGAAAATGGGTTGTTTTGGGTGGTGTTGAACACGTGTTGGGGAGGAAGAAACTACAATGTCATTATTATGACTCAGACTTTTGTTATTTTTTTGGATGTCTCTTGGACTGCATTCACATCCATGGTCAACAATACCATTCATAAAGTCATGTTGAAATCCTGAAATGTAGTATGAATGCCACCCATATTTGGTATTATGATGTGGTATCCATGTGTAGGATATGCATTGTAGATATTTTAACCACAACTCATGTACAAGAATTCATGATTTTGTGTTAAAGGCAAGCGTAGATAATGTTTAAAAAAATTTCCATGTAAGTTCTTGACCTTTGACAAAAATGGAAAGTCATTCTCATGAGAAGGAATTTGTGATGTTTACTCCTCTGATTGATCTATGATTCCCCATACAATCAAAGCACATTGTTTTGGAAACAATATGGTTTTGACATCAATTTTCAAATTTCTTAGATATTTGACAAAATATTTATGAAAATAATGAGTAAAATCTTGTGCGTGATATCTCCTTCGTATGATGTCTTTTTTGCACGGGGATATTGATCATGTGATAAAATTTAGCATTGGCACCTGATTCTTCTAATCATTTTAGAAGGTGTTGAAAGAGAAACAAATACACTGAAATATATACATTAATTTTTTTTTATCAGACTAGATTTCTTCTGTCATGATTGAGTAAGTGTGGCCTACCCCTATCTAGGGGTATCACAAATTGTAGCCAAATTTATAAGTTTATAATGCTTAAATTAGAAACTTTTGGATAAAGAAGTTGTGAGAAGGGTTGATAAATTCTAGACAAGGTTCCTTCCATCTCGACTCTGGATTCTTTTTAACTCATTATCCAGTTTTCAAGTCGTACAGAGTATAATTTTTCAAACAAAAGATGAACACTGTAATTTGAGTTTCTAAGAAGGGGATTTCTCATCTACAGATTCCACTTTGATACCATTAATTCCAACACTTGATATGAATGGATATTGTCATAAAATTGAAACACATTTTTGCGATGGAATAAATGGATATGGAATTGAGAGGAAGGAGCTATTTCTTCCAAACATTAAAAAATATCAAGGCCTTGTTGTGCATAACTATAAGTTCTCACCATATAGTCTATTGTGGAAAACAAGTGATCATAGAGTTTCCAATGTATCATATTAGAAAGAATTGAACCATAAACTTCTGACAAACCATATTAAGAGGAAAAATGTAACCTTATAACACCATTTTATTGTTGGAACCTGATAACACCATATTAGGAGGTTCCAATCTAGGTCAAGATATGAATTAGGTATGGGGAAAGCTCTCAAACACTATTGATTACAATTTCAATGGTATGTTATAAAATATATTAAATGGTGATAGGTTTGAAGTTTCATCACACTGATTTGACCTAGAATTTTGAACATATATGAACATCGACATCTAATGATAAGCCACGATGCAAACCAATCCAATGCTACAAAAATCAAAGGTAGGAACTCATGTCGCATGAGGTGATAACATGTCTGTAATATGGTAATGTGGTTTATCAATTATCATTGTCATAAGTTTGACCCTTACTTGAAGGTTCCTCCATGGCTATGTCAAGGCACGAAGTAAATCTTGGTCTTATTGAGACTAACAAAATTGATGGGCACTTCAGTCAAAATGAAATCTGTGTATTTTTATGGTTATGTCGACTTATGGAACATCATGCGTGGTTTCCAGATCTACATGTAGGAAAAAGCGATGCGAGTGGTATAAATCTCCCAAAAATAAATCATCTTGTAAGATCAATGATGGTGATTTTCTCTATATCTGACAGAGACATTTTTCTAATGCACAAGGCAGTTAAGGAACAAAAATGGAGATTTACATTGAAAACATAAATAAAATGTTTTACTACTCAAAACTTCTAAAATCATGACAATCCTATAATACAAGTCAAAATTTTGATAAAACCCAAATTGAAGAAGTCCAACTATTTAGAAATTAAAAATTCCACAATATTGTAGAATATAGAGGCTCAATCATCCAAACTTCCAGAAAAAATAAAACGTAGAAAATAAAACATAATAAAACTAAAATTTGCAGCTCATAGGAAGCTTTATAGCTTGAAGACATGAAATTAATTTAGAAACTAAAGAATCCAAACAGAGAACTTTGGTCAAGACTTTGAAAAAAGCAACATATGTTTCAAAACATCCACACAACAAAAGCATGAATGTTCAACTATCGAAATTTCCAAGAAAACAAAATGTAGAGAATAAAACTTGTTAAGAAAAAATGTTTTTCCTTGTAGGTAGCTTTACAACTTGTAGGAAAACAATTATTTTAGAGATAAGAGACATATATTTAGAGATGATATTAATAACTAGTTTTTCATAAAATTGCAAGATAAGGATGAGAACTATAAATTATACACTAAAAACTTAGAAATCCATTTTGTTAGTCCTAAGCCTGAGCTTCAAAGGAAACACTCTAACTTTGTGGTAAAGTTTAGATTTTGGGTAGAGTAAAACCATGTAAAATCCATAGTCCATAGTCATTGAATAAAGCATACTACCATAACAATGTAGAAACTACACCATAGACAAATTTAAAAACCAAATCCAAGGGAAATATCAAGGTGGTGATAAAATAAAGAAGCAATAAGTTCTTCTAAGTCTGTCAAAAGCAACCAAGGATGTTATAATCTTGTTGAGCTTTACACTACTCCTCCAAGCATGCACACAAACCTACAAGCTTTCAGATAAGATGAAGAGAATCTATTAAAGTTGAAAATCATAATATGAATAATTTGGCCAAATAAATATAAAAACTAAATAAGATACTACAAGTTGTCTAGAAATAAATAAGCATCTTTAGAAGAAGAACTATCTTAAGCATATGTAGAGGCTCTAGAAGAACCAAGAAAAAATATAATTGAGGAAGATAAATTGAGCAAGATTGTGATGCAAGAAATATAAAAAGTGAAAGTATTTGTCTTTTGTAACGAAGGTATGAACTTGTATATTGACTTGAATCAAAATACATCCAAACGTTTTATTTGACCTTCCCGTTATACCATTAATGCTGCACCCTTTAATACCATCCCATCTTCCAACAGTGGCATACATGTTTGATGTTAGAACACAATGTACAATATCTTTAAGATCAAACATATAAGAATATAGACACCTGGAATTTTTGAGAAATATAAAAGAAGAGACATTTTAGAGACGTTGACAAATTAATAACACCTTCTATAAGAACAAAACCTCAACATTGCAAAGGCACGGAAAAAATCAGTCATAAACATGATAAAAAATGATAAGAGCCAAGGATTTATATTGAACTAAGAATATTAGTTTTGATTGTATTTATATTGAAAGTAACAATATAAAAAAACAAAAAAAAACTAATCTAACGAGGGAAGGAAATTATTAGGTCACAACATTATAAGTACAATAATAAAACTAGTAATCAAACCCACCTGGAATCGAAGAAACTACAATCCTCTTAATGGAGGATTAAAGGAATCGTAAAAATACTCCATAGCGTCAAGATATATGTAAGAACCCTTGGTTGATTTACCATGTAAATAAAAAAAATACCAAGTTCATGGGACACATAGTCCAAGCTAAATGTTGGGAAAAACATTATAGTGGGAATCACTTGTGATTAATAATGGATATGGAATTTGGAAAAGGAAAATAAAAATAATTGGCATTTTAATTATGAAAATAAAGGAAAGAGGAGAAAATGAAGGTGAAGAGACACATATTTGCATGCAAGGTAAATTAGAGGAAAAATGAAGGAAAATGAAGAAAATAAAGAGATCAATGATAAAAATACATCAACGAATCAATCACTAGCATTTTGACAATTTTGGTTTGGAGCTCTTGTTCATTTTCTCTCTCATACACTCTTGCACACTTAAAGAATTCTTGGAGAATAATAACATTCACTTGGATTGGAGAAAGAAAGCAAGGGAAAGCATGGAGAAAAAGGGAACAATTGGATCAACAACTATAACAGGGATACTTTGCAGGAAATGTTGCATGCATGATTTCCTTGTTGATTTCTAGATGCATTATATATGCATGTGATTCCTTAGTTTTGTGTTGTCATTATCATGGATATTTTACTATATTGACAATTGTTTTAGCCTTTCCTTTCTATTTCCTGGATAGTCATGGTGTTGTGGGTTTCCCACTAGTTTTTTCTGATTGGTGCTCAAGTTACTGATGGATGTGGGTTGGAAGAAATGCTCTGGAATCCCTTGAAAAACTTGGATTGAGTTACTAGTTCCTGGAGTTGTTGGTTGGCACAAACACTCTAGGTCCCTTGTTGGGTTGAGTTACTAGTTTCTGGAGCCGTGGTTGGAACAAATGATTTGGAAGCCCTGGAAGGTTGTGGGTTGAGTTACTAGTTCCCAGAGTGATGGAAAGCTTGGGTAGAGTTTTACCAGGCTGATGTTAGTGATTTCTAGACCATAGAGGTGGAATAACTATGGTGGAGAGTTGAGGTGGTCTGGCCTCTAGAATCCCTGACAGGTTTTGTTTTGGTTTAACCCATATGATCCCACATTCATTCCTGGAATCTGACGTGGGGGTGATTAGCTGAAAGAGATATTTGGTTCAACCCAATATATGGTCGGCTGGTATGTGTAAGTCCCTAAATAGGTTGAAATTTTCATAATTTAATATGATATATTTTCCTATTGTGATCTATGAGAATTTTTAGTGATTATGATGGTGATATTATGGCTAATTTTCCATGGTTTCTATGTCGGTTATTTACTGGTTATATGCTATTTAAATGATGTAATCTATTTATGGATCTTGGCATGTTTTGATAAGTTATTGATTGGTTGATGAATGCATGGAATAACACGTGTTATTGAGGATATTTAGGGAGGTATTAGAGCCTTCTTGGTGGTTCTCAGGTGAATACTATCAGTTTATGATCATATATGCATTCATGACCTATAAATTACATGTTTACCATGTGTTTGATGAATTTTTTTGCTTGTACTAGGAAGTCCAGGTCAAGTTATGGCTTCAAGTTTGAATTTTTGGCATTGTCATCATGTTATTTATGATTATGGAAAGTTATAGGTAGTTTTTGGAAGTGGTATGGAGGATAGCCTGAAAAAGTGGCTCAGATCTCAGAACCGCTGGCACTAAACTGAAGGATTTAGGTCATAACCGCATGGACGCATGCTTGTGCGTGCGATTGGGGTATCATAACCACACTCTTTCCTTGCTGTCCATGTGGTTGGGATGCTAGGTCAGAGAAAAAGGGTTCCAACTTAGGGATTGATCACCTCAGGTGGTTGTTCAACTCCTGCGTGATCTATTGTCCTTGTAGGATGTCAGTAAGTGTTCAGTTTGTAGGCCCCACTTCCTTAACTAGAACTTGAAGGTCAGATCATATCATAGTGACACTCATTTCATGTTTACCCCGACGAGCTGGTGAATTTTGGTAAATGTGGGAGGAGGATTCACAATCTATGAAAGCTATTTTGTTGTTGGTGATAACTCTCACACCACCCATGGTACTAGTGTATAATTTGACATTAGAGGAGCTACCTGGTTTCTTATGGTATTTAACCAAATATATATCCATTCTTGCCTTTAAATTTCTTTTATAACCCTGAGTTTCGACAAAAAACCTCTGCGTTGCCTTCCTGAGAAGAAATGGAGACTTGTGGAGCACCAAAGAAGAAGCCAAGGACAAGACTTGTTCAATTCCCTCAAATCTACTAGCTCTAGGATTATGATCAGTGAAATAGAGGAAGCGGTATGTAGTACTCAAATTTGCATCTTGAGGAGGTCGCAATAACGCTATGGAAGTTGTAGGAAACTGATCAAAGTATCAAGTTATTGATCCCCTCAAATAACAAGCTACAAATTTCTAGGAGTGATACGCTTGACCTTTGAATATTTGCTTGAATTTCCTGCCAACTCCAAAACCTCTGTAGTCAAATACTCCAAAATAACTACAAAACATACAGCAACAGTTTCTCCCATTATGCCATTTTTAGAAAAATCTATTTAAATATAACAGGAAATAGTGTGAAGGAGATTAGACCCACAAATACCTTGCTATATATTTCCCCATTTCCCCATAATGGTTCCTACAACATAGAAATTCTATTATGAAAGATACCACAATTAAGGAAAAACAAATGACATCTAGCACTAAAATGGAAAAGACATTGGCCTCACAGGTATCTTGTTGTATGTTTCCCTATCGGAGTTCCTATGTTGTAGGCAAATTGATCAGGCAAGATACCAAAATGATAACATAGCTAATGGTGGCAAGTACCTTGACTAGTTTCCTTACGACCTCAAATGATAGAATACCTTGTCTAGAATGTGCACCCATGGGAAACAACCATACCCACAAACACTATACCCCTAGACTGTATATTAATTAGTGGTTCAATATACCAATAAATTGGTGATGTATCCTAGCCTTATCAAACAAATAAAAATGTGTTGTGTATTGTTTTATGGATAAATTCCTTTTGCGGACAAGAGAAATATCCCTAGACCTAGTGACTTGATCTTGAAACAACCAAGACAAAATTTATTTACTTTCCTTAGAGAAGTTTGAAATATGGAAGAAATACTTGGGAACCAATGCAAGCTCTCTTCTTCTCCCCGTTTGCAAGATTTAGCTCCAACTACAAATGTTATAAGTGGAACCTGCAAATCATCCAAAAAAAGCAAGATAACCAAAATCTACAAATAAAATATATAAACAACTATAAACAATAATCCAAGGATTCATTGTTCTACATATGCATAAATGAGACATAATGCATTGGAAAACAAGTCATTTTTGTATTAATAAAAGTAGGAGAATATTACAACCCTTGTAGGCCTTGACCTTGTAGATCTCTCCCAACTATCTTGTCCTTCCTTTTCCATAGTAGCAAGCATTCAATTACACCTCAAGTACATGGATGGATTATGGACCTCTAGACAGAAATGACTGACATAAGGGAATAATTTAGAGTCTCCAAAATCCAACCCAATCCTAATAGCAGGAAATGCATTTATAACATAAATGAGGAGGTTGTAGATCCATTAAACTAGGGTAAGATCCACTTTAGAATGGGATAACATCTATGGGATAAGTGATAAGACCCCATTTGTAGGAACTCGAGGACATATTTAACAAAGAATGGAAACTTCCACAATAGAAGCCTTTAGAAGTAGAAGCTTTGAAATTATTTTTAAAATTTTCCTCATTTCAAGGGTCATTGTACTTATAGTGAAAGTAACCCACCCTGACCAATGATTTTCCATTTTATGCAACCTAAAACAATGCATTTACTGAACTTGGAAAGTGTGATGGGGACCTAAATTATGGTTTTATCCAATATAAATCAAAATTTCTTGAAACGTTTGGAAAGGGGACACTTTTTCCTTTGTAAGGGATGATTGTAAAGTGTGAGTGGATGATGATTGATCCGAGTTCAAGGTCATTTGGTTGAATGTGACAGAATGGCCTGTAACATGTACATTAAAGCTTATAGAATAAGCCATGGAAAAACATCCATACCCATATACACTAGGTTCATTTAAACCTCCCCAAAATTGCATCAAAGACTCCCACCAAAATTAGAAGACATGTTCAAAATGTAATGAATAATCATAATAATTAAGGATCGTAGGGGCAAAAGACAAGAGAAATATTTACAGTAGATGAAACCCCATCATCAAAATTACAAAATCTCCACTTCTGGACAATAAGATTATGTTGTTGCAAATTATGGATGACACCCGTGATGACACTATCAAATAGATAAAAGTAACTTCCAACCTCTCCACTAATCTCGACATTAATTTGAGTGAAACCCTTCCATCTATTCTGATCCATGAGAATGTCGAATATATCACGAGTTCAACAATGGAACTTCTCTGTTAGATGAATGGTCTTGAAACCCTCCTTGAAAACTAGAGGGGGGAATAAGGAGTTTGCTTTCCTTCCAAGATTTTCTAAGGGAGCTTGAAATTTTATGGTCGTTCTTACCAGTAGGTTCTATGGATATTGTTGTGAGCTTAGGATAAAGGCCAATATAACATCCTATTGGGCGTACTCCCTACAGGTGCAAAAATATGCCACTGGTTCTGTCTAAGGGGATGGTGATATGGGCGCAAGAAAGGAAGGAGACCTATTCCTACATGCTACATTGAGGATTCTTTGGGGTTGTTTCTTGATTCCACTCTTAGATTTCTTGGAATTGGTAGTAGTGTAATGGTTGTCTCTTGGTCCTGAGGTCTAGGGCAAGACCTAGTGGAAGACTACTGTTGAATCCTCACCCCTAATCTTGTCTTGACATAGAGGTATCTTCTTATCAAATAGTGGTGGCACATCCAAGGTCTAAGTTGGATACATGATCATAGCAACTGCATAGTGGAGGAAATACAAATCGATGTAACAAGCTCCCATGTGTCATATTTAGAGGAGTCTAACAAGGAGGAGGGAAATAATGAGTATATTTTTGTTTTTTGTTTTTTGTTTTTGTTTTTGTTTTGTTTTTTTATTCTTCTGAAAAAACCATAATTCGACATGTTAAATTATTTTTGGAGGTAGGACGATCAAAATAAGCATTTTCAATTGACTAGATCTTCCCAAAAAAATCCCATTGAGGAACACCAATCAGTGTGATTAAAATTCTGGAAGCCCTATTCCAAAATAACATGGTGTAAATATTTTTTCTATAAAATAATTTATGGTTTTTTGGATATGTGATATTGATTCATGGTATTATAAAGAAATCTATTTACACTACCTTTGAGATAAATCTCAATCCTTTATTCCACCTTTGACATAATCAAGTGCTCATTCATCGTCATTTTCTCGAAATAAAGTGTTAGAGCTATTAGCGACCAAATATAGAAATCCAACCATAAAATTGGAAGATAAAATATCATTAAGCAATTAAGTCATTGAAATACATAAATTTAGAGAACATATGTCGGAGTAGGGTTATCTCAACCTTGTCACGAGAATTTTTCATTGACAAAGAACTTGTCAATATGTTGCAGTATAAGATTTTAGTCTCCAAATATAATAATCAAATAGGGAAATGTACAATATACAATTGTAAAAACCATGCTCCACAATCTGTAGATGTCTTGTTTTCAAAACCTACATTGAAAACCATGCCCCATATCACATTTCACCACTTCACGAGCCACACATATAAGGTTTTTGGAAATAATACTAGTTCACCCAGGAACTCCCAAGCCACCACTTAGACCACTACCCAAGCCACCACCACATTGATGCCAGAACCTCCTCCAAAGACAACAACAACTCCCACACAACCAACTAAATTTATATATTATTTTTCATTCTCTGTTTTTTTTTTTGTTTTTAAATTATTGGGTATTCAAATTGTGCATAATTGAGCCGAGAGGATCATTCTACAACCTGGTATGAGGAGATGTGTAATTCCGTCCATTTTCAACCTTGATTTGACACGTGTATTTTTAAAAATATATATATTCTTTAAATAAAAAAATGTTAGCTATAATAAAAAACCCAAATATACATGTTTTACTCTGACCCTCAACTATAAATAAAATATTTTGATGCCCATATGAAATATCATAATCTTATATCAACTTTATAGAGAAATAAATATAAGTAAAAAAGAGGTAATATTTTTATGTAAGTACGAGAAAGTTTTATAATTCTTATACTTTCTAAAAATATTTCACATGATTTAAATAAAATTTATAAAAATATACATAACTAAATTATTTTAGTGTTCATAATAAAATATTTCAATGCTTAAAGAGGAGTAATTAAAAGTAAAAAATATCAAGATGATATGTAATTCATTTAGTTCTTAATATCAAATTAATATTATGTATTTAAAAATATTGTTAATAATAAAAAATTTAATGTGACTCATAAATAAATATTTTAATATGGAGATTTAATTAATATTGAGGTACATTTAAAAATATATTAATAATTGAAAAATCATTTTAATGTGAACAATATAGTCCATAAATAAAATATTTAAATGTGTATATATTATATATGATTAGAAAAATACTATATATACATTAGAACATAGTCTTATGGTGGCCCTTATTTAAGTATATATTTTTGTCAATTTTGTTTGACATCAAGCAAATATGTGTTTGAATTGCAAATTTAGGCTGTGTAGTGTATAAAATCCAAGTTCCCAAGTAAATTTTCACTCTAAAAAAGGTTTTTACTTTAAGGGATTTGATCCCTCTCGGATCTTTCTAGATCCATGATTAAGATGGACATATACTTCTTTATTAGACTGTTGTCTATTGATGTCACAATTTAGCCTGGATGGACATTTCTTGTGGGAATCTGGATATTTTCTTTTTAAAAAAAATAGACTATGGGAATGTTTGAAGGCACCCAAAATCCTAAAGCTTGACCGTTGTAACTCAGATTTCTAAAAATTTCCACTAAATTTTGTCAAAATTGTGCTGATATTTCCATTATTTTCTGAGAAAAAATGTGGCCTCATTACACTATGCAATTTATTAGTCAAATTTGATTCCAACAAATTCCTACCAAATTTCAACAAATTTAATGAGAAAATATAACTAAAAATGCCTCCAAAAACTTAGAACAAATATGACTATTTATTTCTGTATATCCATGTCAACCTCTCCATTAGAACACCCAAAAAATTCAAACAACATTAATTAAACTGAATATTTGACTACAACTTCAAGAAATCTACAACTTCTTCCTATTGTAGGTTATCCGCTAGAATTTTTGGAGGGTTTTCTGCCACCTTTTCTGGTCAATTATGGCAGGTATTTTCTGGAAGCACATGTTTGAGTTGTGAAATCTCCACAATATAGGTGCCCCAAATATTTTTATAATGCTGAATTCTTATATGTAGTCGAAGACCCAGTTTAAAAAACAAAAATGAAGATTTAACTAGAAAAATTTCACCAGATTTTGGAAAAAATCTCCAAAAAAATATCATTATTATACAAAATCCTTCTTCCCCATCTTAACCACCTCCGATGTCACCAACATCACATCCAGGACCTTCCAAGCGAGGGAATCGTATTAAAATCATTACTTATTTCATGTTCCTTCTCCTCCAAGACTAGAGGATCTCGCGACGAATTTTTGAAGCATGACGACTATGAAAATTTCTGAATCCTTATTACATAAAACCTACTGCTAACTATTGATTTACTTCTCCTACTTTATTTCTTACACAAGTTATTTAACTGAATATTCGGAAAAACTTCGAAGTAAACACAAATAGCAACATACACAACTACAGATCATTTAATGAACATCACGCACATATGGAAAAATGACACACATATTTTTCGGACAAATCTCCCTGGAAAAACCCAATACAGGAAAACTGGTGCAACAACTCTAGAGGGTTTTATTATTATGGAGAATCTGAATACAACATTATGGGCACCAGAAACAATTTTTCGTACATGTAAAATGCATGGCAATTGTACCTTATCACCCGAAGATAGAAAATATGGCTGAATCTCACCCTCAATCGGGAATTACAGATAACAAGCCCTTGTTGGCCCACTAGAACCCCAGCACATCTCTTCCTACAATTGCGTCAACCCCTCTAACCCAACGCTGCCTCTACGCAGTGCAGGCTTCCCCTGCTTCACTCTAAAGGCATCTGTGCTGCCTCTGCGTCACCTATAAGGCGCTGCATCACCCTCTGCATCACCTCGACATCAACTTGGCTGTGCTGTGTCTCTCCTGCTGGCCTCTACGCTGCCTTGGTACGATGCTGCCTTTCTGCTGCTGTATTCTAGGCATTGGATTAGATCTTCCCTTGCTGATCTCTATTCGTCACTGCACTGCAAACTCAGTTCGAATTCCTCAACAACCCCGCCCAAAAAATTTGACATAGCTTCAGTGCTTCCACTACGTGTGTGTCCTCCAACTGACCCCAAGCCTTTCCTTTATACTTTTCTCATTGGCAAACCAACGACTGTGATCTAATATCTAATCAACTATTGAGATTAAAATAATTCTTGATCCATGTCACTTAGAACATTTCATCACATGTGTATATTAATTCACTTTAATTTTTTATTATCCCTAAGTTAGACCTAGGGTCCCCATTAAAAAATGTAATTATTTGAATATATTTTACACCAGATGGAATTTCTCCAAACTCTTTCTGGGTCTTGGAGATATTGTGTGTTTCAACCTCTCCACAAAGTTTCAGAGCTAGAGCACAACCGATGCTATCCCAAAATCTCAACACTCCCTCTTAACGAGGAGTGTTCTCTAGAAATACTTCCACACCAAAGCATTTCCCTGATCTCTAGCATCGATATCTGCGCTGATTCTTGGCATGCTGCCCTTTATCCAATGCACTGCTCCTTTTTGTACTACTTCCCATGTCACTATCATAGACACTGCCACATATGGACTGTAACTCCCTCTCAAATTGCTGCATCATGCTGCCCATAACACGGCCACTGCTAATTGCTGCACTGCAACTAAGTTGCTGAGAAGTAAGCAACTGAAATACCCCTGCCCAATCATTGACAAACAATTCGGGTTGCATATCATCACTAAAGCTCCCTTGGCTGCTACTCTGCTCTATCCTCCTGAAGCTACTTCCTCTCAAATTGCTGCATCATGCTACCTATAACACTGCCACTGCCACCTAATGAACTACAAATCAGTTGCTTAGAAGTAATAAACTGAAGGAAAATCACCCAAAAACTGACATACAAGTCAGTTGGGCTACATCTCATCACTGAAGCACCCTCTGCTGTTGCTCTGCGTTGTCTCTCTGAAGCACTACGCTATCTACTGCACTGTGTAAGCACTGCCTCTGCACTGCTAAAATCTCATCAGCCTCTGTGCTACTGCTTCCACGCTGCTATTGTCTCTCTTCTGCGCTGTTCTAGACTTCAACATACCCACTCTGCCTATGCTTCTCCATGATCTTCTGTACCCACTGCTTTAGTCATCCTGCTACTATTTTAAGGCTCCCGTAGCTCATATGTGATCCAAGAGTTTGGGCACCTCAAGGATCTTGCCACACCATATGTAGCTACTCTAGAGATCTATATCACCCCACTTCTTCGGTTCATGAGCACTCATGGATACATCATATTCCCTGCCATCGTCCCCTTTTGCTGCTGCTGCCTTGGAATCAGATGCTTCCTTATCCTTCCTCTTAAGACAAGTGCTGGTGATGTGTCCAAGTTTTCCACATTTAAAGCATTAGACCTTTGATAGTTCCTTCTTCTTCTTCCCTTGTTTCCATCATTCCTTTGATGCAAGGGTTGCATCCTCTTCCTCCTCCTTCTTCACTTTTCTACTTCCGCTGCTGAATTCCCTCTTGGTCATCAGCCAAATCTCCTCCTGTCAAAGGATAACCCACATGTCACCCCAATTAGGGAGTTGTGCTATGCCAAAAATTCTTTGGATAAAGGTCTACCATTCATCAGTGACAACATTCAGGGCTATCCTTACTAAGGGCCCTTCATCCAGAGTTTCCCCCATGGCAATCAGTTGATCCCAGATAGTCTACAATCTAGACAGGAATGGATTGATCTCTTTCCCTTTATGCATATGAAACATCCTTATCTGGTTCTCCAGAAGCATCTTACGTTGGACGAAGCTCCCCTGATACAACGTGGTCAAAAATTTCCACACCTCATTTGTCGTCTTCTTTTCAGCAATGTGTGGGACCACATTATCCTTCACCCCATCCATGATCAAGCACTTTGTCCGCGCTTGATTCTTGTTAAACTTCTTCAGAGAGTCCACATTGGTCGACACAACTATGTGGTATATGATGCTGTAATCCTCCAGGAATGATAGGATTATGGCCTTCCAAGTCACGAAGTTTGACACATCATCCAACCTATCCTGATCACGCAGTCCATATGGCGCCATTTTTATCTCAAATCTGTCGAAGTGGGTACTCCTCTCCCTCTTCCTGCTACAACACTCAAAAAAATACTAGATCTAGGTTTCTTGGTGATAGAAACCCTCTAGAGTAGCTGCTACCTTTGACAACTAATTTCCCTCCTATAAATCCTCTGCCAAATCACTTGAATCAATCCTCTAAGATCACCCTCCTGATCGAATCTCAGATTTTTTTGGCACAAATCTGCTGAGTGACTGTTCTCCTCCCAATTTTCTACGTCTTGGAGATCTCATGTGTTCCTACCCCTCCACAAAGTTTCAAAGCTAGAGCACACTCAATACTACCCCAAAATCTCAACAAAGACTTCATTGCACGCAACTCCTACACATTGCCTAGTCAAGTTTGGGCTCATAAATATTTATTTTTTTATTTTAAAGAACAAGTAATTACTTTATATTTATCAGGATGGAATCAGGAAAACCCCTTTACATTCACAAATTTCTCCGTTTCAAGTTTTTTCCAAAACTATTCAAAATAAGTCCAATAACTACCTTGCCTGTTCATTATTATCCTTCTTACTACATTTAATCTATAACTTCACCAAAATACACCAAAAATTTTAACAAAATGACAAAACATTTACAAATAGTTATATAAGAGACTTCTACTCACTGCTTGCCAGCTCCTCCTGAGGACTTTCTTCCAGATCCACTTGTTCACTGACCTCTAGAGAGGGGATCACCACTTCCTTGCTTTGCTTTTAATCCACTTCCATGGTAGGCTGGACTCTGGACGAAGACACATATTCCAGTCCAAATACTTCGTTTAGAAATCCTATCATTGTAGATTCCATTGTAATTTCCATGATGTCCACTTTGAGGTTCACGTTAATCAATTTAGTGGCCAAATGGTCTACACACTTCTGAAGATATCAACATCCTGCCGAATTCCGGTGAGTTGATTAGACATCACTGAAAAATGGGAGAGATCTTCCTAGATAATTTTCTCCCCTGTCTTTGCTATCAGTGCTGCAATTTCCTCCTTTAACATATCCATCTGTTCCTCTCAGATGGAACTATTTCTATTTGTTCTGGATGAGGCCATTTTATAAGCTATCCACCCTTGAATTCACATCACCTTCATGATTAAATAATAACAAAGACTCCTAATGTTCTTGTTAGTGTCAGTATTTGCATCCTTCCACCAGTGATAAAAATAACTCTTTCATGTCATGTTAGGAGTCCCATTCAGAAAATTTTTGTCATTCCACTAGGTCATGCAAAAATTTGTTCACTTGGTAAAGATTTTAATCAAGGTTCACTCCTTTAAAAAAAAATGTCATCTCATCACTTGCTGGTTCACTTTTTCACTATGCTGAGTGTCCATTATTCATGAGTTTTTATCACTTTTTCAGTCATATCATCATGAAGTCCATTCAGTCAATGTGTCCATTAGGTCTTAGGGTTTGCAAGGTCTAATAAAACATCATTTCCATTGCATAAAAGACTAGCAAGACTAAGAGTGATCAATAAATTAACTTTACTATTTAAAGTTGAAATGTAATATTTAGTTTTAATTCCATTATGTAATTTTATTTTTTGTCAATATGTAATAAGTTCATGGTTCTAAAGATATCCGTCAATTAAAAGTTTAATATGCCAAGAAAGCATCAAGTTTCCAAAATCCTAGTGTTCTCAAAGTCCATCAAATGATCAATTTTCGAAGAATAAAATCAAAGTGAAAGGTATGGTTTCAAACGTTTAAAGTGAAAGAAAGAAGGAAAGTGGGTTCCAAATCTCAAAACATCCAATCCATCAAGCATAAAGCCCATCCAAAGATAAAAAAGACATTCATTTTATCTTTATGCCATTGAGCCATCACTCACACAACTCGAAAACAAAATTTGAAAGGTCAAAGTTTGAGTTTCTGGGAGGCTCTGCGCACCTGGAACAAGGCGTTGCTCACCCGAGACGAGTGATGCACATAGAGAAAAGGCATTGCACACCTGGAAGATAGGCACTATGCACACACCAAAGGCACTGTGCACCTGTCCAATTTCGTCTGCAAGCTCCAAAAATTTGTGCAAGTACTCCAAACCTTCAGTAAATAGTTTCTCCACATCCTAGCAAGTAAGTAGGACCTCATCACACCCTCCTTGCATTTCTTAAATGAAAATTTCAGGTGTTAAGTTTCTTGTGTGAAATCTAGAGTTTTCAAAGCTTGCAAACGCTAGTTTCAGTCCCACACCTCCAAATATGTTCCTAAGACCCTACTACCCTTCCCACATCATAGTAAATCCTATTCCTATCCCTACATCATTTAGTCCACGTTCCCAAAGTTCATTTTCCCCTAAAACCTAAGTCCTAGACATCTCAATTTCCTAGGCAACCCTATCAACCCTGTAATAAAATTCTAATTCCTAATTCCCATAGTATTTTGATCCCCTATCACCTTCCTAAGTTCCCTAAAACCTTCCCCTACTTCCCTAATTTTTCTTACCCCATTCCCACTCCCTTAACCTATCTCCCACTCCCATTTCCTCATCCCTATGGTTTCAAGACTAAAAACATCATGGAGAAGGAAGATAGAGATTTCATGGAGGAGGAAGATAGTTATTTCAGAGAGGAGGAAGACAAAGAAGAAAGAAGGCAACATAAGGGAGGAATAATTCTGAGGTTTGAGCCTACCAACACCAGAGAATTAATGGCCTCACCTATGGTAGTCACTTGTTTCAAGCATGTGGGATGCTTCAATTTTTGTGAAATAATACAAAGAGTTCAAAACCACCCTGTTTTGACTAGAGTTTTCATTTCAAACCTTCAAGACAATCAAGTGACCCTTTCTGGTGTAACTTTCACCATATCCTTAGCCATCATTGCTGCTGCTACTGGGATACCTAATGTGGGTGAGAAGTGGTTTAAAGCCCAAAACCTAGATGATCAATATTATCAGCCATACATCAAGCCTTGGTATAGAAATGAGGGAAAACAATTCTCCCCTTTCAATCACCTTCTTGATAGGTATGCTCCCATGATGAAAATCATCATGACATACTTCTCTTGTGAAGGCAGATTTTCCAAAATCTACACATACCATATCAGATTGCTCATGCACTTCACAAGAGTCAAAATGCTCAATATCCCTTATTTTTTGTTCAGGAACATTGAAAAAATGGCATACCCATTACAAAAGAAATAATATGATCAGAAAATTAACAACCTATTTCATCACTCTTTGATCAAAACCATTGTACTCCATCATCTAAATTAGTTGCACATTTCATGGGATACCTTCATTGCCACTGATTTTTCCACTGATCCACACGATCATCATGCTGAAACAGTCCCTCCTTCATCTCAGCCCTCTACATCTATTCCTACATCAACTAAGGCCTACTATACCCATATCATCACCATCATTAGTATTTCAGAGTCATATTGGGTCATCCAATAGAGTTGTGGTCAAAGAGCCTAAAAAGACCAAAGAGGCTGAGAAAGAAAAACAGGCCAAGACCTATAAGAGGGGACCTAGGCATGTGTTTTCTCCACATATTATGGAAGGGGCCTTGCCTTCTTCATCAACAAAGTAGGTACAAAAGGGAAACCATCATTTCATTTCTTGAGAAAGAGAATAAGCAACTGAAAGGTCAACAAGTTCTTATGGAGCTAGAGCTGCTCAAAGAAAAAAGAGGTAAGGCCATGATGTCACTTGATGATCCTGATAAAGATGAAATTCAAAGCAGCAGAACAAGACCTATGATAAGAGGTCTTAAAAGGGCTCTACAACAGTAGAAGATTGAGGATGAAAAACTCACTTTTGAGGAGAGGATTGCCAAGGAGGTTGAAGATGACAACGATATATGGCTTGATAGGGTAAACATCCACCATGAGAAACTCCTTCACAAGGCAAACAAAGACAAAAAAAATGCTCAGAAACATGTCTAACAGGTATATCACAAGTAACAAGGCCTGTAGCATTAAACTCAAGAACTTGTAGGAGAAACATAAGCAAATCCTAGCCAGGGAAAAGGAGGGAGGAAAGATTGACATCCTTGCTGAGGAATCTTTCATTTCCTAACACAATTCATCAGGCTTTCATAGAATAATTTTGAAGAATTTTTGAGCAAAGTTTTGAATTTTTGGGTTTTTGTGCAAACTTTGAAAGTCTTTACAGAGTTTGATTGTCCTGTGCGCAACAACCTAGGCATTGCACACCTTCTTGTGGCCTCCAAATGAAAAACCAATACCACCATTGGATTCAGAAGGCAAGAAACATGCAATTTTGACTATTGGCACACCAAAATTGAGAAAACTGGCAGGGATAAATGGCCAAAACACCTCAAAAATCACATTTCTGCCCTCATTTTCAGGCAGGTGCCATGCATCAGACCAGTCTTGGGAGTTTGAATTTTTTGAGCGTCAAAACTTATCATTTTCAGGCAAGCACTGCGCATAGAGAAATATTGATTTTTTTATTTTTTCAGTTTTCCGAGTCTCATCATGGAAAATTATGATTTTTACTGATGTAGTTGATGGATGTAAATGTAATTATGATAATTTTGAGTTACCTAGGGGTAAATACATTAGGTAAAATTATTTTTGAGGATGAATGAATCAGTTTCACTAAAGTTAGGGATAAGTCATTTGACCTGCCTACACTCTAGGTTTTCAGTTCAGTCTTTTGTGGGACAACTCATCCACTAAGGGATTCGACCCCTGAGGTTGGGAAAAGTTGTTTGATGTCTATATCTTTCACCTTTTCACTCATTTGAGAGGTTGGATTTTGTTGTATTGATGAAAGACACTAATGTATTCAGATTTGTTGCAGGATTATATTGGATGAGTTGCGGCTATTCTTTTGGGATTCATGTGGTACTGTAATTTGGCATAGTTTCTTATTTTTTTACATATGTATGAATGTTTTGTATCTTCCATGTTCATTCCAATTCTATGATATGTTTGATTCTCAAGTTTTATAAGCATAATACATATTTTATGCTCTAATTTGGGAGAATCACCATAATTTCTTTCAGTTTCTTCAGTTTAAAAATAATTCATGTACTGTCATGCTCTTTTTAGCACCTCGCCAATTGATCCATATCACCCTAAAACCCTAAAGTGTTAAAGTAGCTACCTACCTTTCCCCATTAGATTTCTACAATTATGATCTTATTTTCCTTGATCTAGTTACCTCTTTGACCTAATTCACTCATCCAGCACCCAAATCAACCAATAAAAACCCCTGTGCTACTATACCTAGCCTAAAACCTAATTGATCCAAACCTCTTGGTTGTGATCCCTTGGAGAGAGCCCTCTCCTGCCTAAGAGGGTTAGGTACTTGGAAAAGATTGGTTTGTGGTTACCTTTGTTGGACTCTTCTCAACCTTAGAGATCTGATGGAGTGCTAACATCTTGGCGACCATACTAGGGAAGAAAGTATCAGATATTCCCTGGTTGTAACATTAGTTCTTCAAAATTCTTGGCCTCTGGATGATAGGTCTAAGATTTCGTTGAGGCCGATCTAAAAAAGTTGCAGAGAAAAGAAGTTGCTAAAAAATGAACATTCTGGCTTCGAGGAGATACATCAGATCAAATCCTGATCCTCACCCAGCTGATCCAGTTGAAGATCCAGAGAGGCCTGTTTAGAAACATAGATATCAAGCTACAGGAATTCAGTTAGATCCAATCCCATTGGTAAGATCTTCTTTGCTTCCTGCTAAAGTTATATCTCTTGAATATATACCATTTGATTTAAAATTTGAGTTGTCATTGTTTCGATTAAGTCTGAAACCTCATTAGCTAACATAGTATTTGATCCGTTAAGGCTCTCTGAGGTCAAGTCATTATCTGAGTTAGATCTTAGTTCTTTAAAACTCAAAGAAAATTTATCCTTTGAAGAAACTAAGTCTAAATCAGACTTTGGCACTAAATTCTGGAGCTAATTTTATAATCTTAAAGTTTAGCAAACCAACTTTAGTACCAGTCAGAAAAAGCCATAATCCAATATCAACAAGAGTCAATACCTATCTTGACTCACTCATAGTCAGTTGTTGTTTCCTCTTCCACACCATCTAATTCATTTCTCATTCATCAAAATTTTCCTAGTGTCACTCCTGTAGTCCATTCAGCGGGAATTATGGCTAGATTTTCACCCCTCATCTTACTAGTTCAACTCCATGTCTTACCTCAGGGTTATGACTAGAGGCTACCACTTTTTGTTGAAAATGATTTAATCACTTCAAAACAACACATAGTTAAAGTCAATTACTTTATTGATCTGGAAGAAGTAGACGAAGACAATGCAAAAATGAGAATCATAGTTCATATTTTGTCAGGAGAGGTTAAAGTATGGTTCAGATCATTAAATGAAATTTCATAGCCACATAAAATAAGTTGATAGATTCTTTTATAGACAAATGGGCGGTAAATAAAAATCCATTACAAATCCTTTTCAAATACACTAATATGAAAAGAGAACCAAATGAGTTAGTGCAAGATTTCACCTCCTGATTTAACGTAGTATACCATTTTATTCCCAATGAGATCAAACCTCCTCCAGGGTTGGTCCTTTTTCATTACCCGGATGGTTTCGATCCAGGCATGGCCTATTAGTTGCGAGAAAGGAATCCTGCTACGTTAGAAGACATGCATAAAAATGAAATTAGTGTAGAATCTAATTTTTCCATAAAGAAGTAAAAAATGAAGGGTGAAAGGAGAGTAACTATCAAAGAGGAAGCATCATCATCTTCTGATGTAAAACTAGACACTTTGATAAGAAAAATCAAAAGGATGGTTGATAGGATGTCTATCACTGAAAGGCAACCAGAACCACAAGCTAGAAATCCTAACTTCAGAGGAAAGCAACAACAACCTCGATTCAGAATCAAGAAAAGGGAATGGAGGGTACCTAAGCAACCAACACAACCACAAGAAATTCAAACAATTATGCTCAAGGAGTTGAATAAGAAGAAGAAGAAGATCACATTGTTGCAGAAAACCACTTTTTTACAGCTGATGGTCGGCCCATATTTTTGAATGAAGATGAGGAGTATGTTGAGAAGACGGATGCACCAAAGCATGAAGACTACATTTTAGCCCAGGGTCATCAGTTGGAGGTTGAATCTGATGATTATAAGTGAGGATACTTGAATGCCCTCAGCTCACAACAGAGAAAAAATACTTTGAGAGGTAGAGATTTACCAATAACTCCTATTCAGAAGTGAGCATATTAAAAAAAATATACTCAACCAAAATAGAATTCACAAGGTAATTAGAGTAAAGGAAAATAACCTGCATCTGTAAATCAGAACAGAGACAATCAACTATCTACAAGCTCATCGGAAAAAGAAAAGGACAACCAAAGAAAAGAAGCTGCATCAAAAGATCATGCTGACAAAAGAGATATCACTAAAGAGGTAGACAAATCCACTCCTTTCAACTTAGAAACTCAAATTTCCAAGTTGAAAGTGTCAATACCTTTAATTGAACTTGTCAAGAATAATCAATATAAGTCTCATGTAGCCAAAATGTTAAAAGTTGATCCTTCGTCTAATATACTTTATGTCGATGATGACCAACCTGAGCTTATCTTTGGTCCAACAATAGATGGTCAGTTAGAGGATAGTGAAAGTTCCCCCATTCTATTTGAGTTTGATAATCCACCAGAATATCCTTCAAAATTCCATGCTCGACTCTAGAGCTTCCCACAATTTGATGCCGGAAGCCATTATGGAGAAATTGGGCCTAGATATCACTCGTCCTTACCATGACTTGTATTCCTTCGATTCAGGAAGAGTCCATTGTTTGGGTATTATTAAGGATTTAGTAGTTTCTCTTGAGAAAATTCCAGGAAAGAATGTCTTGATGGATATGGTGGTGGCTGACATATCACCATGGTTTAGTATGTTGTTGTCTAGATCTCGGGGATCGAAATTGAGAGGCACTCTGCAACTAGACTTCTCTTATGCCACCATCCCAATTTTCAGACAATTGAGAAAGTTATACCGGGAAACGAAGATGAAATACATGATAACCAAAAAAGAGAGGCCTAATAATCATCTAATAAATGTTGTACATACAGATTTATAATCTTTCATTTTGTTCAATGATAGTGGTTTGAATGATGTAGATAGTTAACTTATAGTTAACTTGTATAAGTAGAATATGTTCTAGAGATTTCTAATTGCATCAGAATAGTTTTAGAGAAGGGAAAAGAGAATCTGCCCAGTGTTTCAGAGCGGCCATTTGATAAGGCAGAGGAAGGTTCAAATCAGAATCAAGAATCAACTTGGACAGTTGAGACAAAACAACAATCATAATTCCATCACTTGGAGGATGAAAATGGTCTATGGACCATGGATTTTGATGGTGCCTTGGGGAAAGATGGGGCATGCATTAGAATTTGGATCTGCAACCCTCTTCATCATCCTGGTAAGGTTCCTAAGAATGTTAGATTATGTTCATACAAACTCGCTTTTGATTGTTCTAACAATGAGGCAGAATACAAAGCATTGATTACCGGTATCAAGATCTTGAAAAATTTGGGCGCAAGAAGAATTTCAGTAAATGGTGACTCTGAACTTGTGATAAAACAAGTGAAAGGGGAATACGAGGCCAAGAATCCATGAATGATAGCGTACAAGAATTCTGTACTGGATATCCTAAATATGTTTCCTGAATATAGTTTGTGAGTAGTACAAAGAAGTCAGAATCTCATGGCAGATTCAGTTTCCTGAATATAGTTTGTGAGTAGTACAAAGAAGTCAGAATCTCATGGCAGATTCACTTGCTACATTAGCAAGCAATTTCAAAATCCTAATATTTTCTAATAGAAAATTTTAAATTCATGTGAAGCATCGGCCTACGGTTCCTGATAACTTGCGATATTGGCAAGTATTTTGGGATGATCAACAAATCAATAATTTTATGCAAAACAATGGTGAATTTGGTAATTCTATAGTTGACAAAGTTTATGACAATGATGATCAAGTCATCAAATTAACTCAAGTTGATACACTAGAGTTGAAGGACAACAATATACCAAAAGGTATCATACCTTTGGAATAATTGTTTGATCAGGATGATGTATCAAGGAAGCCAACATTGGTTCCTACAGAAAAAGGTGTGGAAGATGTAAACATCGGGACAACAGACAAACCAAAGATGAAAAAATTTTCCAAATCTTTATCCCTTGAGGTAAAACGTAAGTACATTGATCTACTCTCTGAATTTTCTGATGTTTTTCTGTGGGATTATGCAGACTTGAAGGTCTATGATAAAGATATCATACAACACACCATTCCAATTAAGCTAGGTTAAAATCCCTTTCGGAAAAAGTTGAGAAGAATCAATCTGAGGTTTCTGCCATCCATAGAAAAATAAGTGAAAAATATCTACAAGTCAGGTATCATTGTTCCTATAAGGTTTTCTGATTGGATATCTAATTTAGTTCATGTGAGAAAGAAGACTAGTGAAATAAGGCTTTGCATAGATTTAAGAAATTTAACAAGGTGTCACTAAAAGATGATTATCCCCTTCCCAAAATGGATCACATTTTACAGAGAGTGGTTGGGGTTTCCCAAATGTCTTTGATTGATGGATATTCAGGATATAATAAGATTTTAGTACATGAGAAAGATCATGAAAAAATGGCCTTCACTAAACCTTGGCATACGTTCAAATATGCAAAGATGCCATTTGGAGTAAAGAATGCAGGGGCTACCTTTCAGCATGCAATGGATATAGCATTTTCAGAGGAGAAAGATTTTTTTCCAGTGGTATATTTAGATGATGTGACAGTTTTCTCCCATTCCGATGATGAATGCTTGTATCACTTAAGAATTATTTTTTAGAAATGCAGGAAATTTAGAATCTCTCTTAATCCGAAAAAGATCCTTTTTTCCATGGAGGAGGGAAAACTTCTCGGACACATCATCTCTAAGGATGGAATTTGGATTGACCCTTCTCGGGTTGAGGTCATTCAACAAATTAACTTTCCATGGAAAAAAGAAATAAATTCAGGCTTTCAATGGTAAGATAAATTTCTTACGCAGATTTATTCCAAATTTGGCTGAGCACCTTCGGGAAGTGACCAACATGTTGAAAAAATAAAATGAGGTAAAGTGGTCTGAGAATGCTAAGAATTATTTTAACACATTGAAAATTTCTTTGACCACTGCCCCTGTTTTGATAAGCCCAGATTACACTATTGATTTTATTATATTCTCATTCACTTCCGAGCACACCATAGCTAAAATATTAATGCAAAAGAAAGAAAATATTGAGCATGCCATTTCATTTTTCATTCGAACCATCATGGATGTAGATATTCAGTACAATATCATAGAGAAACATGGTTTGGATCTGATAAAAACGTTGAAGGATTTTCGTGTCTATATTTTACATTCTCATACTTTGGCTTATGTCCCTAATGCAATAGTAAAAGACGTTCTTATGCAGATAGATCCGGAAGGAAGAATAGGGAAATGGATAGCAGCGATGTTGGAATATGACCTCGAGATCAAGCCCACAAAGCTGATCAAAGGTCAAGGTTTAGCAAAGCTTATGGCTGAGTATAATCTGCATGTTTTAGATATCAATATTATTACAACATTGTTCGATGAAGAAGAGGATTTCGCTATGATACAAGTTTCTAATATGTTTCTTTCGTCACCTTGGTATTCTAATATAAAATATGTGCTTCAACATTTGAATCCTCCTCCAGGCACGACTAAGAGTAGGGTAGGTATATTTCTAAATTTTTTAGTTGAGAGTGAAGCCCAAGAAGTTATGAATTATTTTCATAAAGGAGACTGTGGGGGTCACCTTTTCGGGAAGACCACGACTAATAAAGTGTTGAGAGCAGGATACTATTGGCAAACTCTATTTGCACATTTGTACAAAATAGTGATGAGTTGCCATGCGTGTCAAGTTTTTCAAGGTAAAAGAAAACTTCTTCCATTACCTCTGCAACCTATTTCAATTCATGCACCGTTTTAGAAGTGGGGACTTGAATTCATTGGAGAAATTCACCCTACATCATCTGCACATCACAAATGGATATTGATAGCCACCGACTACTTCACCAAATGGATCAAAGCGATCCCAACAAGACAAGAAATAGACCTAGTAATTATTCAGTTTTTGGAAACTAACATATTGTCTCGTTTTGGTTATCCTCATAAGATTATTACCAACAATGCGACAACATTCAAATAAAAAAAATATGTTTGAGTTTTGTGACAAATATAACATCAAATTGGGGCACTCAACCGCCTACTATCCGCAAGGTGATGGTTTAGTAGAGTCCTCTAATAAATCCTTGATTAATATCAAAAAGAAGATGCTGGAGGCCAACAAGAAGAACTGGTACAAAAAGCTTGTGAATGCCTTGTGGGCAGACAGGGTGAGTAGTAAGAAATCTATTGGAATGTCCCATTTTCAGTTAGTTTGTGGAATAGACACTATTTTTTACATCGCTTGTAGTCCCGGTTATGAAATTGTTGCAAGAAGCAGGAATTGAGGAGAATGATGTATAGCGTCGGATCAATAAGATGATTCATCTTCAACAGACAGGAGATGAGGTATTTCAGAACACCTCAAATCTTCATGAGAAGATAAAGAAGGTGTATGACCGTAAGACCAAGGCAGATAACTTTAAGCTTGAAGATGTAGTCCTCCGGTGGGATGCAAGGAATGAGGAAAAAGGGAAGCATGGAAAGTTTGAAAACCTATGGAAAGGGCCCTACAAGATCTTAGCTATTCAAGGAAAAAATTCATTTTTACTACAATATAGGAATGGAGAATAATTTTTAGGAGGACCTGTCAATGGTAGGCTCCTTAAGCATTATTATTCTTGATGTAGTTTTCAAATTTCTCACTATCATTGTAAATATCATTTTAACTTTCCTACAAAGTGTGAAGCGGAGAATCACCAAAGCTTGGGGCCCGAAGTGAAGGCTATAAAGTTTCATTGGTTTTCTATTGTTTTCAAAGTCAAGTCAGTCTTGAGTTAATTTTAAATTCAGTTTTCAGTCGGTTTGAGTTTGTCACAAATCAGTTTAGATTTTTAGTTTTCGGTTAGTTTTTAGCATTTGACACCATTCCCAATGGATAGGCACTTGGTCTACGGTGTTCTTGGCACCTCCAATGAGCTACCATCCCTAGCTGGAGCCAAAGTTAGTGTCAGTATTTGCATCCTTCTACCAGTGATCAAAATTAACTCTTTCATGTCATGTTAGGAGTCCCATTCAAAATTTTTTTGTCATTCCACTAGGTCATGCAAAAATTTGGTCACTTGGTGCATATTTTAATCAAGGTTCACTCTTTAAAAAAAAAATGTCATCTCCTAGTTCACTTTGTCACTATGCTTAATGTCCATTATTCATGAGTCGTTATCACCTTTTCAGTCATATCATCATGAATTCCATTCAATCAATTTGTCCATTAGGTCTTAGGGTTTACAAGGTCCAATAAAACATCATTTCCATTGCATAAAATACCAGCAAGACTAAGAGTGATCAATAAATTCACTTTACTATGTAAAGTTGAAATGTAATATTTAGTTTTTATTCCATTATGTAATTTTCATTTCATCATGTAATTTTATGTTTTCTCAATATGTAATAAGTTCATGGTTCAAAAGATAGCTGTCAACTCAAATTTTTATATGCCAAGAAAGCATCAAGTTTCCAAAATCCTAGTGTTCTCAGAGTCCATCAAATGATCAATTTACAAAGAATAAAGTCAAATTGAAAGGTATAGTTTCAAAATTTTAAAGTGAAATCAAGAAGGAAAAGTGGGTCCCAAAGCTCAAAACATCCAATCCATCAAGCATAAAGCCCATCCAGAGATAAAAAATACATTCATTTTCTCTTTATGCCATCGAGCCATCACTCACACAACTCGAAAACCAAATTTGAAAGGTCAAAGGTCGAGTTTCTGGGAGGCGTTGTGCACTTGGAACAAGGTGCTACTCACCTGGGACGAGCGCTGCACATAGAGCAAAGACGATGCACACCTGGCAGATAGGCATTGCGCACACACCAAAGGCGCTGCACACCTATCCAATTTCATCTACAAGCTCCAAAAATTTGTGCAAGTACTCCAAACCTCCAACAAAGAATTTCTCCACATCTTGGCAAGTAAGTAGGACCTCATCACAACCTCCTTGCATTTCTTAAATGAAAATTTCATGGTGTTAAGTTTCTTGTGTGAAATATGGAGTTTTGAAAGCTTCCAAAACCTAGTTTCATTCCCACACCTCCAAATATGTTCCTAAGACCCTACTACCCTTCCCACATCACAATAAATCCTATTCATATCCTTACATCATTTAATCCCTATTCCCAAAGTTCATTTTCCCCTAAACCCTAAGTCCTAGACATCTCAATTTCTTAGGTAGCCCTATCAACCCTTTAATAAAATTCTATTTCCTAATTCCCATAGTATTTATATCCCCTATCACCTTCCTTAGTTCCCTAAACCCTTCCCATACTTCCCAAATTTTTCTTACCCCATTCCCACTCCCTTAACCTATTTCCCACTCCCATTTCCTCATATCTAGGGTTTCAAGACTAAAAACATCATGGAGGAGGAAGATAGAGATTTCATGGAGGAGGAAGACAAAGAAGAAAGAAGGCCACATAAGGGAGGAAAAATTATAAGTTTTGAGCCTACCAACACCAGAGAATTAATGGCCTCACCTATGGCAGTCATTTGTTTCAAGCATGTGGGATGCTTCGATTTTTGTGAAATGATACAAAGAGTTCAAAACCACCCTATTTTCACTAGATTTTTCATTTCAAACCTTCAGGACAATCAAGTGACCCTTGCTGGTGTAAATTTCACCATATCCTCAGCCATCATTTCTGCTACTACTGGGATACCTAATGTGGGTGAGAAGTGGTTTAAAGCCCAAAACCTAGATGATCAGTATTATCAAGCATACATCAAGCCTCAGTACAGAAATGAGGGAAATGAATTCTTCCCTTTCAATCACCTTCTTGATAGGTATTGTCCCATGATGAAAATCATCATGAAGTACTTCTCTTGTGAAGGCGGGTTTTCCAGACTCTACACATACCATAACAAATTGCTCATGCACTTCACAAGAGCCAAAATGCTCAATATCCCTTATTTTTTGTTTAGGAACGTTGAAGAAATGGCATACACCATACATAAGAAAGAATATGGTCAACAAATGAACAACCTCTTTCATCACTCTTTGATCAAAACCATTGTACTCCATCATCTAAATCAATTTCACATTTCATGGGATACCTTCATTGCCAATGATTTTTTCTCTGCTCCACAATCTCATCATGTCGAAACAATCCCTCCTTCATCTCAACCCTTTGCATCTATTGCTCCATCATCTCAGCCTACTAGACCCATATCATCACCATCATCAATATTTCAGAGTCATATTGGGTCATCCAACAGAGTTGTGGTCAAAGAGCCTAAAAAGACCAAACAGGCTGAGAAAGGCAAACATGTAAAGACATATCAGAGGGGACCTAGGTAGGCATTTTCTCCAAAAATTTTGGAAGGGGCCTTGCCTTCTTCATTAGCAAAGCAAGTACACAAAGGAAAGCATCATTTCATTTCTTGAGCAGGAGAATATGTAGCTGAAAGGTCAACAAGTTCTTATGGAGCTAGAGCTGCTCAAAGAAAAAAGAGGTAAGGCCATGATGTCACTTGATGATCCTGATAAAGATGACATTCAAAGCAGTATAACAAGACATAAGACAAGAGGTCTTAAGAGGGATCTACAACAACAGAAGATTGAGGATGAAAAACTCACTTTTGAGGAGAGGATTTCCAAGGAGGTTAAAGATGGCAGAGAGATATGGCTTGATAGGGTCAAAATCCACCTTGAGAAACTCCTTCACAAGGCAAAAAAAGACAACAAAATGGTCAGAAACATTTCTTACAGGTATATCACAAGAAACAAGGTCTGTAGCATTAAACTCAAGCAATTGTAGGAGAAACATAAGAAAACTCTAGCCAAGAAAAAGGAGGGAGACACGCTTGAAATCCTTGCTGAGGCACATCTCATTGCCTAACATACTTCATCAGGCTTTCATAAAACAATTTTGAATAATTTTTGAGCAAAGTTTTGAATTTTTGGGCTTTTGTGCAAACTTTGACAGTCTTTACACATTTTGATTGTCCTGTGCACAACACGATAGGTGCTGCGCACCTTCTAGAGGCCTCCAAATGAAAAATAAATACCACCATTGGATTCAAAAGGCAGTAAAAATACAATTTTGACTATTGGAACACCAAAATTGAGCAAACTGGAAGGGAGCAGTGGCTAAAAATACCTCAAAAATCACATTTCTGCCCTCATTTTCAGGTAGGCGCCACGCACCAGACCAGTATTGGGATATTTACTTTTTAGAGGGTCAAAACTTATCATTTTTTGGAAGCAAGTACATTTCTAAAAACTAGACAGGATACGATTTCCAATGAGCTATCCTGAGCTCAATTTGGACATGAGAAAGCCCCTCAAAACTTGGCTTGAAGATGGCGATGCACATAAAGAAATGGTGTTGCGCATAGAGAAAAGGAGATGCGCATAGAGCAAAGGCGTTGCACATAGAGAAAGACTGATATTTTTTTTTATTTTTTATATTTTATTTTATTTTATTTTATTTATTTATTTTTTTTTTCAGTTTTCTGAGTCTCATCATGGAAAATTATGATTTTTACTCATGTAAATGATGGATGTAAATGTAATTATGATACTTTTGAGTTACCGAGGGGTAAATAAATTAGGTAAAAATATTTTTGAGGATGAATGAATTAGTTTCACTAAATTTAGGGATAAGTCAGTTTGACCTCCCTACACTCTAGGTTTTTTGTTCAGTATTTTGTGGAACAACTCCTCCACTCAGGGATTCAACCCCTGAGGTTGGGAAAAATTGTTTGATATCTACATCTTTCACCTTTCACTCATTTGAGAGGTTGAATTCTATTGTATTGATCAGAGTTACTAGTGTATTCAAAATTTTTGCAAGAATATATTGGATGAGTTGCAACTATTCTTTTGGGATTCATGTGGTATTGTACTTTGGCATAGTTTCTTCTTTTGTTACATATGTATGTGTTGGACATTGGGTTCAACACTCCCTATGTGTTTTGAGACATGGACTAACCGCCTCTCGTGGGTCCTAACTCTGGCGATTGTAGTGGAGACTAATGCCTGTGGGTTTTGGTCTAACAACAATCATGATTCCAATAAGTGGTTTCATAGCCACAGTTCTCAAGTTTGAAATGCACTCGGCTCATGTTGGGGGAAAATTGTTGGAAATTGGGTTCAACACTCCCCATATGTTTCATGACATGGACTAACCACCTCTCGTGGATCCTAACTCTGGTGATTGTAGCGGAGATTAATGTGTTAGGCATCAGTAATTTTTTCCTTTATAGATGACTAAATGCTTATCCTAGATTTCTAGAAAAAAAATTCATGAATATTGTGAGTTCTAGAAAACTCACTGCCTTCATTATCCTTACGATATTTTTTTCAATGTTATACTACTCTATCAAGGCGTGGCCAACCTATCACTCCCAGAAGACCAAATCATGGACTTATGCCACTCATTCTCACTATATTTTCCACCTATGACCTTACCATCCTGTTTCTATTTTGCCTAACCCTTCTACTTACACCTTGGATTGCCAAGTAGCATAACCTTTTGCCCCTATTCACCAAATGCCTCAAGAATTGGTGGTTTTAAGCTACCTTTCTAGGCTCTTTAGATAAATCAAAGTCATAAGTTTCTAGGATTGCAATGCATCATCATAAGTTTTCAGCTAAAGGCCAAGTCCAAAAGGCATCCCAATAGCTCCTATAGTGTTTCATAGGTTATTCCCCCATTGTTGCTAACTTATTTATGGAACTTTTTGAATCAAAAGCCTTGGCCTCTGCTAGATTCCGCCCTAGGAAGTGGAATAGGTTCATGGATGATACCTGTGTCATTTGGCCCCATGGTCGGGAGAAATTAGATCTGTTCCTTGAGCACTTGAACTCGCTTTCTGATTCCATCAAATTCACGATAGAAGTGGAGGTTGATGGTTGCCTCCCGTTCCTTGATATCCTTCTCTCAAGGAATGAATATGGTTCCATTTCTCACAGGGTTTTTCGCAAGAAGACTCACATGGAACAATACCTCCATGCTGAGTCCCATCATTTTCCTACTTAGACATTTGGGGTCCTTTGTACTCTGGTGACTCATGCTCTAAGAATCTCTGACGACAGCTCCTTGGAATCAAAGAGACCCATCTTCTTGACGTTTTGTTAAACAATGGTTACAGTAGATCTCTTGGTCTTAAAGCCTTTCGAAAGGCATATAAAGGGCTGAGTGGAAAATCTACTCGGGTGGATCCTATTTCCAAAGTCCATCTCCCATTTATCCAGGGGACAACAAAGAAAATTGCCCATTTCCTTAGAAGAAATAATGTCTCTGCTTCTTTCAAACCTCTCTGCACTATTAGAAATTCTCTTAGGTTTGTTAAGGACCCTATTGACCCTAAAGACATGAAGGGGGTTTACATGATTCCATGTTCATGTGGAACTCCCTATATTGGAGAAACAGGTTGATCCATTAGGTAAAGGATCAGGGAGCATGCTGCAGATATTAGGCACAATAGATCTCGTACCTCAGCCCTTGCTGAGCATGTGGAGAAATCATGTCACCATGTTTGCATTGAAGATTCCAAAGTCGTTGCCAAAGTAGATCATTTCTACCATAGGAAATTAAGGGAGGTGATCGAAATTGAGCGGCATTCTAAGAATGTCAATCGTGATGATGGTTGGAAATTAAATAAAAGCTGGACCCCAGCTCTCGCTAGGTAATTTTGTTTTATTTTTATTTATATATTTGTATTTATACATTAAATTAGTTTTTAATTAATTAATTAATTTTATTAAGTGGTTAATTAATTAATTGATTTATTTATTTATCGTCATTTAATTGTTATTTTTTTATTTATTAAATAAATTAACCGTCCCTACTATATTTTGAATTAGCCTTTTTAATTTATTAACTCAATTTAATTTAATTGATTTATTATTTATTGGAATTATTAACCCTTTTTAATTATATATATATATATATATATATATATATATATATATATATATATAGATATATAATTTAATTAATTAATTAATTTTTATTTATTGATTATATAATTAACTGATTATTAATTATTAATTAATTATTATTTATTTATTTATTTTTTTAAATTATAAGGTTTAACCCTCCCTATTATATTTAGTTAATAATTTAAATAAATTTAATTAATTTTATCATTTAAATTGAATTCTTAACTAAATATAACCCCCCCCCCCCTTTTTTTTAAATAAAATAAAATAAAATTTAAATTGAATTCTTAATTAACTTTCTAGTGGCTAGTTTTTAACAACTAGTCTCAACGGCTAGTTTTTAACAACTAGTTCCTAACGGCTATTTCCGGGAAATGATGCATCTCCTCTATTTATTCATCAAGATCGATTAGTTTCTCCACCTTGTCCTGAGGATGAACCACATTAGTTGGTTCGAAACGTCGACCTAATCCTAATGATGTGATTATTCTGAAAGACATTTTATCTAGGTTATTCATTGTTTTGGTTTTCTAAAAACCAATGTGTTTCATGTGCCAAGAAGGTAAATCAAATGGAAAAGGAGGTAAGCAACTGTTTGTCCAAGTTTGATGGAAAAACCCTCAAGAGAGACCTCCTTGATCAAAGCGCAACTTTTGCAAAGAACAACTGCCCATCTTAGACATTTCTGTAGGAATGAAAGAGATGGCCATCAACAGAAAGAGAGGTAGTTAGGAGGGTAAATCATCACAAAGGAAATTCACAGCAAAGGGGAGACATCATGCCTATGAACAAAGAGAATCAGGGTTTTTATAACTGATTGGAAAAACAGGTGTTTCCCAACAAGGAGTCCATGCAAAGGATAACAAGGACAAAGGTACATCAGCGCCATTGAGCATAAATTGAATATTTATTGAAACAAGGAATGAAGGTGAGAGAACTCCTTGATGACAACAGGAAGAAGTTGAAAAATGATATCAGATAAATGACTTACATGGTTTGTCAAGGCAACACTGTTTCAGTGCACCAATGGGAGAAATTGTAAAGAATATCAGTGTGAGGTAACCTAAGTTTTCAAGTGTAGTCAAATTTCTTCAATAATGGTCAAAAGAAGGAAAGAAAGAGGTCAAGTGTCAAAATAGAACACCAAGCAGATCATGAGTTTTCTGTTGAGTGGCTAAAGTTATATGGAATCCAAAAATGACCAAGAAAACAAAATTAATTTGTGTCAGGGCACCTGCATGAGCAACACAAAAGTGGCCAAAAGAAGACATGGTAGGCATGATTTACAGTCTTGGACAAAATGTAGATGTCATTTCCAAAAGCAGTAAGAGGGGGAAGAAAGTTATATTTTCAAAATCACCCACCAAAGAATCATTTTTATGCTTAAATCACCTCCTGCAAAAAAGGTAAAAGAAATATCAGTAAAAGGATAAAAATATCAAAAGTAAACATTAGCAAAGGTGGGTTTTTAGTTTTAATTTATTAATTCCAAGGGTATAAAGGTGCCACATTCATCACTCAACACTGTTTTTCACTTGCAAAAAGGAGTAAGAGGTTTTCAAGGAGAAATTTCAAGGTTTGTGGCAAGCTTCGGGCAGGAGAAGCCCTGCGCTACGCTCCTGAAAATGCATGCTACGCGCCTGTGTGTGCCCTCTTTGGGAATTTCTACAGGGTGCTGCATGCCTGTGTTGTAGCACTACGCGCTGGGCCATTCAACGCAGAGGCCCGACACCCAACAGGACTGAGCTGCTACGCGCTGGGCCATTTAGTGCAGGACCTCCCGATCACTCCGCCCGGGCGCTACGCACTGCACGCGTTTAGTGCAAGGACATGACAGATAGCGTGCAGAGTCTACCCACGTTGAGCTTTTACCTTGATTTTCCACACTGCATGAAGACCCGACTGGCCTGAGCCTTGCTCACTTGACAGCTGTGTAGAAGGTCGACCAGGCAACCTATGCAGGCCACCCAATAGGACCAGACTGCGTGCAGATCTGCCCGTGCTGCGTTCCTGTGCCACGTTCAGGGCCGACCCGATAGCCTGTAGAGGGTCGAACTAACTCGCCTGAGTTCTACGCTCTTGTGCTATGTGTTTAGCCAGGAAGCTCTTCAAAGCTGTGCAAGCCCTCAAATTTTCTTAAAACCCCTCCAAATTCTTGCTTGGCACGTCTTGAAGTTTCTATAAGAGGTATTTAGTTTTTTTATTCCCTCTCATGCTATTTTAAAGGTAAAAATTAACAATAAATGTAAAGAAAAGAAAAACCCTAAAGGAAGAGACAAGTTTGGTCTCCATGCTAAGAAGTGGCTCCTATACCAAATAAACCTCTATATTTACACAACTAGCCTTCACACTGCCAAGACTTGGCACTACTGTCTCCCCACCATCCCACTCACCTTCTTCATATCATTTCACAAGCAGCTTCAAGGTTTTGATTTCAAAAGCAAGAGTAAAGGATAAAATGCCTAGAGAAGGTAGTGTTGACAGTGGCGATGGAGGCCAAAGGCCTAGGGGACCACAGAGAAAATGTGGGAGAGAAAACATGTTTGAGCCTTTAAGCACCAAGGAGTTGACAGCCTCCCCTACCAAAGTTTCATATTTCCAAGAGGTAGGATGTTTTGATTTATGTGAAAAAGTACAAAGAGTCAAAAGTCACCCTGAGTTGACCAGAATTTTCATCCTAAACCTCCATAAGCACCAAGCACACCTAGCCGGGGTACATTTTGAGCTGTCCACCAATACAATTGCTATGGCCACTGGGATACCTTGCATGGGAGAAAAATGGTTCAAACAGGTGAATTTGGACTTGAGCCATTACCAGCCTTTCTTGAAACCAAGATACCAAGCTGATTGCAAGACTATTTTTCCCTTTTCCCATCTGTTGGAAAGATATGCCCCTTTAATGAAAGTCATCATGAAATACTTCACTTGTGAGGGTAGGTTTTCTAGGCTCTATTCCTACCATATAAGACTGTTCATGCATTTCACTAGGACCAAGCTGCTGCATTTTCCTTATTACCTTTATAGAAGTATTGATAAGATGTCATACATTGTGCATAAGAGGCCTCCTTCACAACAAATGCAGAGTCTTTTCCACCATTCTCTTATCAATATGATTGTGTTGCATCAATTAGAGCAACACGGTATCCTATGGGAAGTATTCATCACCCATGATTTTTTCACAAATCCATAGCCTATTCCTCTGCAAAGTTTACCCTCATCATCTCATCCACATTCCTAAATTCCTCCATCAACCCCCACTGACTATGATTCCTCATCCACACATGAATCCTGTCCCCAAGAGAACTTCCCTCCTTCACCTTTTCCTAAAGAATCATAACAAGAAGAAAGTGATGAAGAACAAGAGGAAAATAGTGACAAAGAGGAAGATTACAGCCAAGAAGAAAATGACAGTCAAGAGGAAGAAACAAGTGATAAGGGAGAGGAAAATGAAAATGAAGAAAGTGGTGATGATGAAGAAGAAACAAAGGATAGTGAGGAAGAAAATGACAATGACAAAGAGGATAGTTTAGAACAAGAAGACCATGAAAAGGCAGATAATGAAGAGGCATATTTTGAAGACAGAGGTAGTGAGCCTAATAGTGAAGAAGAAACAGATGCAAGCAATGAACAAGAAGATGACATGGTAGGAGATATAGAAGGGGATGACAGTGATGAAAATGAAAGCAATGAGGACATTACAGGGTACAACAAAGAGTTTGAAGAAAATGAAGAAACTGATGATGGTACCTCTAACAGTGACCCCACAGAAAATAATAACGATGAAAGGACAGAGGAAGATTTTGAGGACACAGGAAATGAGTAGAACAGTGAAGAAGAATAAGAAGGTAGTGAGCCAAATGAGGAGGAAGAAACAAATGATAGTCAAGAGACAGAGACAAAATTTGAAGAAGAGACAGAGGCAGAACTAGAAGAAGATGGCAGTAAACATGACAGTGATCAAAATGAAAACAATGACACTATTGAAGAAGGGACAGGTAATGAAGAGACATATTATGAAGACAAAGGTAGTGAACAGTGCAGTGGTGAAGGGAACAATGACAAAGAGGCCAGCCATGAATATGAAATGCACAAGACAATGATGAAGACACTGATAAAAACACCTCTAATAGTGACAACACAGAGAATGATAATGTTGCAAACGTAGAGGATAACAATGCAGAAGATATGGAAGAGGATGACAATGATGAAGATCATGATAGTGATGATAGCATGGGGGAAAATGAAAGTGCCTCTCAAGAAGGCAGTCAAGAACAAAATGAAGAGGACACAAATATAGGGATTATTGATGAAAATAAAAGCAGCCATAAGGTCAATCATGAAGAAGATATTCAAATGAAACTTATCAAACCTATTCCTCTCACATATCAAAGGGGATCAAGGAAAGTGTTTGCTGCCTCCAAAAGGAAAGGGAACTTGCCATCTACATCAGCTCAAAGGCTTGACAAGAGAAAAGAAAAGATGAAAAAATATAAGAAAGGTAAGGGAGGTAGGCAGACTACTCAAAAGCTACAATTCATTGACCTAGACAGTGATAATGAAGATGATGAGGTAGCCACTAGACTACTTCTCCAAAGAAAATATGAAAAAATCAAAGAGTGGGAGAGGGATTTTGAGATAGCACAACATATCATTCCGTATTACAAGAATGAACACAAGTACTTTAAGAAGATAAAAAGGGGCCTTTCTCTCCAGAAAAATATGACCAAGCATTATGCAATGAAAAACAAACTTGCCTGTGCCAAACTGAAGGAAGCCCTCAATGAAATTCAAGCACTAAAAGAATAAAAAGGCCAAGCTAGGCTTGTAATCTTGGCACAAGCTTCTCTACAGGTCTCCCAAAACCCGTGAGGCATACTTCTACCAAATTTGGGAGAATTTTGGCAAGTTTTTGTTTTTTGCTATTTTTGAGGGCCTAGGGGGTAGGACACATGGTGCTACACTCTTTTTCAGAGCATCTTCAGGAGGAAAAGTTTACATTTTTGGGATCATCATCACAAATATATCATTCTCACAAATTTTTAGATCAATTGGAGTTCTTTTGGTCCTCCAAAAGGGTCAAAAACACCCCAATTTTCACCTTTCTGCTTGCTTTTCAGGACATGTGCTGCGCCTTTACCAGTCTTGGAATTTTTGGTTTTTGAACAGGTTATAGAGGTCCAATCAGAGAAACAAGGGTAGATCTAGAAATTAGACTCAAAGGGATTTATAACGAGCCATCACAGAGCCTTTCTGACATCGGGAAGGCCTTCAAAACACTGCTGCAAGATGACCTATTTTTCCTGTTCCTGTGCTACGCCCTTGGAATGGAAATTCATCGTAAAACATAGTGCTGTGCTCCTAAAGTTTAAAAGTAAAAAATTTATGCTTGGAAAGGTTTAGGAGGCTTTTTAGAGCCTAAATGTCAATTTCTTTGCTAAAAATGCCTGAAAAGATATTTTATTTTAGATATTTTGTGCCTTGGGCCTTACAAGGCCTCAAGGACAATAGTGAGACTTCTGATTAGCCAATAGACTTCTAGAGACTCTATTAGGTTTTTCTCCTACTTGCTTGTTATATAGAGCATGAGGATTCATTGTAAATTTTGGGCTTTTGATGAGTTTTGAGAGCAATACATGGTTCTTTGAGGTTGAAGATCAGTTTGGTATTGTGGAGCTTGTGAATGATTTGCTTTGATTGATGATGATGAAAGCTTGCTTGCAGGATCCCTGAGCTTGGTTAATGGTGATGTGTCTGTAATTTTTTCATGTTTTCTTGTTTATCATTATGTCCATCTTTCTATGTTGCAATAGATCAGAAAAGTATAGGTTGAGAAATGTTGTTTGAGGCACCTCAGTCCTCGTGTTTGCTATTGTCTTTATGTTTTCCTCTGCTGGGTTATTTTAAGGAATTCTTAGTTGCTCCTTATACCCACCTAATTTTATTTATTTAATTAATGGGTTAAAATTCTAGTTTCCAAATATGTTTCATGGTAAGCCTTGCTTATTTGATGCTATCTAAACTCTGTTTGTGAAATCTCTCTTTGAATAATTACTTGTTAGGTTAAGCCAAGGAGGTCTTGTTTTGATCTTGCCCTTTGTCCATGCCTATCAGTTTGCCTCAAAGTTCTTTATAGCTTGATTGATGATGTTTAGGAGTTCCCTCTTCATTGATTAAAGTTATTTATCATCTTATATGTTTTCTAAAGCTTGAAGGTAAAATCACTAGAAGTTAAATGAGTTTTTTGCCTTCTATATTTCATTAGAATGTTTGTCTAGAATGCTTATTAGCTTAAGTTGAATCAAAGAGTTACTGGTTTGTCCTGTCTATTGATTTCTTCATAACGTTAATGGTGTTTTAAACCTTCTTGTTTATGGGTATATGACAAAGGATTCTTAACTGCCCTTTGCCCTACCTTGTTTCCCCAACTTAATGTCCATCTCACTTCACACAGAACCTTAAAGATCCATTGACCACACTAGATTTTCCCTGTGATGCACTCAAAATCAATGTTGAGATATCCATAACTTTCATAGACTCCATAGCCCAATTGATTTGATGACCTCTCACTCCACCTATCCTACTTGATCATCTTACCCAACCAAACAAACAACAAACCCTACACTTAACAACTAGCCTAAAATCAACCATCTAAAGCAAACAAGTCCTCATCTTTTGCAAAAAATAGAGAGAGCCCTCTCTGAGTCCAGGAAGGCTAGGTCCTAGGACACCAAAGACTGGTCTGATGTTATCCTATGCATTTGGTCTACCAATATGCTAAATCACGGGACACTAACATAATGCATGCGGGTTTTGGTCTAACGACAATCGTGATTCCAACAATATGAATGTTTTGTATCTTCCATGTTCAGTCAAATTCTATGATATGTTTGATTCTCAAGTTTGATAATAAGAATACATATTTTATGCTTTGTTTTGGGAGATTCACCATAATGTGTTTCAGTTTTTTTAGTTTAAAAATAATTCATGAAATGTCATGCTCTTTTTAGCACCTCACCAGTCTGATCGATCTCACCCTAAAACCCTAAAGTGTTAAAGTACCTACCTACCTTGCCCCATCAGATGTCTGCAATTCTGATCTTATTTGCCCTGAACTAGTTACCTCTTTGAGCTAATTCACTCATTCAACACCCAAATCAACCAATCAAAACCCTTGTGCTACTATACCTAGCCTAAAACCTAATTGATCCATCCCTCTTGGCTGTGATCCCTTGGAGAGAGCCCTTTCCTACTTACTAGGGCTAGCCACTTGGCAAAGCTTGGTTTGTGGTTACCTTTGCTGGACTCTTCTCAGCCTCAAAGATCTGGTGGAGTGCTAACAGTTCCTACTCTAATCCTTTTCGTCTGTTGTGGACATCCTTTTGCATTGAATGCGAACATTTTGTCTTTGAACACAACCAACTCAAAACTCCATTCCTATTGCCATCATTGCACCCTCAAATCTACTTGAGATTAATTTCCATTGCTTGATTAGAGCACTAAATCTCCTTCCTTTCAGGCAATTATTAAATGTTGATCAATTCAAATATCCTCCACTTGTCACTTGTCATAACCTTAATCCTATGTTGCTCCCAACTAGTGCTATCCTTATGACATTGTTGTAGATTATTCCACCACCCAATGTAATCTTGTCATCCTTAGAATTTAATAAGGTCTAATAGTGGCCTGTCAGAGATTAATTCCAGATCATTTGACACCTTGAGAGGATTTAACTTTGGTTTTCCACTTTCATGGAATATAACATAAGGTCGAATCCCCTTGATATAAAAACATTATCCCTTGTTCTAGATTGACACCTTTGTTTTCCTATTCATCAAATGACTTGTTATTTTCCCTTTTGCCATGATAAATATCATAAGATTTATTTATTTACTTAGAAGCATCCTTATTCGTTGGAATATAGGGGAAGATCTCCTTCCTTTTGATTTTTTATTTTAATACATATTTGAATGATGATCATTGAATCTCCAATCAAACCTATTTAGTGTAATCCCTTTGTAGAAGCAATATTTAGTCCTTTCCACAAAGATAAGGCTTTGACTTGATTGTTCAATGGAATTCCTAATCCTCATGCAAATTTCGTCTTTATTACTCCATCGGGGTTAAACAACACCCCTCTCGCTCTTTCCACTGCAAGGAAAATACCTTCTAACAAAGGTTATCATGGAGGTTTTTAGTGTTATAAAATTGACAAAAAATGTCAAAAAAACCTCTGCTACAAATATGTTTGTGGTAGCAAATGTTTTAAAAGATATTATAATCAAACTTCATCGTAATTGAAAAAATCTAAGCGGTTGGAGTTTTTAGTGGATGTTTTTTTAGCAGTGTGCTTCATGTAAACAATAGCACTGGTGTGCTAAATAAATAAAAGCACCGATGTTGTATACATAACGAAAAGCCCCGAGGGATTGAATGAAAAGAAAACTAGTGCCTGAAATGTATACTGCCCTAGTACATATACAATGACAACACCACAGGGCATTCTTTTCATGAACGACACTGGGGTAGGCAAAAAAATATTGCAGACTTTGTGCTTTAATTTAAAATCGCGGCCCTGATTTGTATGATTTGCATAAAATACCTGGGGTGCTAAGCATGCAAAAACACCAATGCTGTTAATTTGAATAATGCATTGGGGATAGAAATAACATTTTGTAGCACCATGACATTAGTTCTATGAAAATTTTGGTGCTTCAATAATTACTGTGCACCAGGGCGTTAAATGAAAACAACATCGGTGCTTTAAGAACATAACGCCACGATGCTATTATTTTTAGAAAAGTCACCGAACATGCAAAAAAATATTGAAATAATGGTGATTTTAGATAAAATAATGCACTGATGCGTGTTCATGTTATAGACACATCGATATTTTGAATGAAATTTTCTCTCTTTTAGAAACATGGACCTGTGATAGTGCATTATTGTGATTTTTTAAATCCATTATTCATCGAAAAATCAAAATATATCTTACTAAAATACTCATATAAATTAGTCCAGAGGGTCTTGGATAGAAGGTGATCAAGTGCTCTGTTAAGGCACTTCTTGATGTGAAGTCACCAATTCAATTCCCTGCCCCGATCAGGGTGATATGTTGGACATGAGATGTAGTACTTCCAAGCTTACAAAAACAAAAAATACTCATATAAATTAAATTTTTATTAGTAAATTTATAATAATGTTTGGATGAAGAAACTTTAGCTAAACTGAGAGGGGGGGGATGAATCAGTTTAGTACATTTATGGATATTTAAAATTTTTCTTTAAACTTATTTACACCTCCATTTCATAAGAAACTTAATATATAATGAATCAAAAAACTTAATATGTGACCAACAAGTGATAAGCGGATTAAATACAATACATCAACACATAATTATCATGCACATAGACAACATATATAAGTGGAAACATTATTTTTGTGATGCAAAGGCAAGCTCCAACCCCCTCTCACAACTGATTGTCTGTAGGCTCCAACCTACAGGAGGCTACTACCTCGATTTCTACAAGCTACAACTTAAATAGAAGCTCCAAATCCAATCTATTTTTTATAGGCTACAACCCACAGGAGGCTCCTACCTCAACCAACTACAACTGGACATCTATCAAGCTACAACCCACAGGAGGCTCCTACCTCAACCAACTACAAGTGGACATCTATCAAGCTACAACTTGATATGGAAGGACCAACTCCCTCACACTACAATAAAATCATATGCTGATTTACGTGGATATCAACTTTGTCTTACTCCTTCTTTATTGCTACCCTTTCAGCCTTCATATCTGGTTCATATCAGCTCTAGATGTGCACAACATTTCTATCTACTCACACTCATTCTTCCACTATCTAACCTCTCTATGAACATTGCAATAACATCATTTATAGAGATAACTTCATGGCTATTTGAATTCTATATGGTAATATGAAGTGAAAATGCATGACTCTTTGCCTTCCACCCACTCATTTCCTTAATCAGCATATTTTGAATGTTACAATAATATATACATTTATTTCAGTATCAAATGGAGTTTTGATTTTCCTAGGAGACTTACCTTTGCATCACAAACGATATAAAATAAATCAATGAATTTACATTTACAGTTACAACAGTATTTCAATTCAGCCTTTTCAGCTTCTTGCTTTTATGTTCATTTTGTCTTCTCTGCCTGCTGCCCCTTTGTCTTCTCTACCTGCTGTTATATTTCTAACTGTTTTGCACAACCGTCTTTACCTAACTTGACCCATGCCTTTAGGTTTTACACAATCCCTGCCTATTGCATATATTACCCACAATGTTCTATGCTCTTCTCTTTGTGTTGGGTCACTTATACACCTGAGTACTTCCTTCGCGTTCAAAATTTTGTTTTAATAGGCGCACTACCATTTTCACTACAGTCGGGTCACTTGCCCGAGCCTTTTCTATTGCGTTTAGCCTTTCCGTTTCAACTCATAGCCGCAACCTCATAACACTGTTCTGCACGAGCGCCAGGTCATTTTTTCTTAAGGAAGGTATAACCTCATATATATATATATATATATATATATATATATATATCGTTGACCCAACAAAACCCACTTTATATATATTAAACATTAACCTTATGTTCATATATGCATGCGAAAGCATAATAAAACTACATCTTTACAAAATACATGCGGACCTGTGGGTTATGGCCCACACAAAATCGGAAGCATACAACATTTTACTTAAGCTCGTAACGATTTTCTTTATCGAAACTTTAAAAAATTTAACATATCGAAAATCGGCTCCCAAGCAATATACACCAGTTCCAAATCACAACACGTATCACTTCGAACCTTGGTGAATATAACATTTCGCATACTGGAACAAATAATTTTTAACAAAAAACAATAACAATGCCAATGCAAAATGCGATGACGATATCACATCACATCTTTGCAACCCAAACTTTATCGCACTTCCAAGTTCTTACTACCAAGTGCAATATGTGTTGGACCCCGCCGACACGTGGCTCCTCTTCATCACATCGCAACTTAATTCATTTTCTTTGCGATCGCACATTCCCAATTAATCTTCAACTGATCTTTGCAATTTAATCCTCGCCGTCCCTTCTCTTCCTTTGGAGATCTTTTAATTGTTTGTTGCCTTAATATTTTCTCTGCTTTCGACTATCGCCGCTTGTAACTTCGTCTTCTCTACTCGTAACTCCTCCTGAGATTTCTCCTATTCATTCACTCAGATCTTTGATGATCATGCTCCCACACACTTTAGCACACTATCTCAAGCCCGAATACAAAATACCATTCTGTATTACTTCTATGAATCCAAAATTCAGCTTTATTTATTTCTATCGATAATCTAAATTTGACCTAATTGTATGCCCATAGGCTTACAATCAAGTTTCTCTCTGAATGTGTATTTTCACAACTTGACCCTTTTCTGCCTTTGATCCTTTGATTCTAATGTTTCTCCTCTCTTCTCCTTTGCCTTTGATAATGGTCTAATTCTACTCCTTGCCTCTTTGTTTCTCCTCTACCTTTCTCCTTTGCTTCTAATGCTACTCCTCTGCCTCTCTTTTATGCTTCTCCACTTAAATTTTTCCTTCTTTGCCTTGTTGCTCCTTTATACTCCAGCTGATCCTGATCTGATCCTTTTTTCTCATTGATAATTCTGGTTCTACTCCTTTCTGCTCCTTTGCCATCAATGAAAATATTTCCAACAGTCTTTCCCTTTGGCATTGATGGCAAAATTTCCTCCCCCTTTCATTATGAGAAGTTCCTTTCTTCCTCTTCTTTCTGTTTCAGAAGTTCCTTTCTTCTTCTGCTCGCTTTTCCTCCCCCTTTGACATCAATGGAAAAGGGTTACACCATGATGTATGCTACGATACTCCAATACTAGGGACCTGTAACATAACACTGCTCCAAGTATAACACAGTGTAATCATGCTCTGTAGATATTTACCAGCTCCATAGCTCGAGATATTCTTGAAAAATTTTATGGGCTACTCTCCCCATGAGAAATTGATTCTTGTCTAACCCTGACTGGATGTTTGTTCCTGATTTTGCAGCCTCTGCTGGAGTTATTTTTATTTTTTTATTTTTCATTTTTCATTTTTATTTTTTATCATATAAGGGGGTATCATTTGCAGACACTATCCAAAGTTTTCCTCTTATATAGTCAAATGATTCTCTAGCAAGAGGTTTTGTAAATATGTCTGCTGTCTATTATTTTATTGGGACATATTCCATATTTACTATTTTCTCTGCTACTTGTTCTTTGAGGAAGTGGTACTTTATTGGGATGTGCTTAGTTTTCGAATGAAGCACATGATTTTTTGATATGCTTATTACACTTTTATTGTCACATTTGATAGAAATAGGTTTAGTGATGCTTACCTTCATGTATTGAAGATTTTGTTTCATCCACATCACTTTTGTGCAACAAGCTGTTGCTGCAATGTATTCTGCTTCTGCTGTAGATAGAGAGACAAATGTTTGCTTCTTGCTTAACCAAGCCACCAGGATTTCTCCTAAATAGAATGCACCTCCACTTGTGCTTTTTGTGTCATCAACAAAGCCAATCCAATCTGCATCTGTATATGCTATCAATGTGAAATATTTTCCTTTTAGATACCATAGGCCATAATGTGAAGTTCCTTGCAAGTATCTAAATATCCTCGTGATTGCTAGCAAGTGATTTTGTTTTGGTGCTGCTTGATATCTTGCCACAAGTCCTAATACCAACATAATGTATGGTCTATAAGTTGTTAGGTATAGCAGACTTCCTATCATAGATCTGTAATGTCTTTTATCTACATCTGCTGATCCATCATCAGCACATAAATTGCATCTAGTGATAATGGGAGTTGACACAGGTTTGCAGTCTTCCATTTGGAATTTTTTCTAACATGTCTCTTAAGTAATTTTCTTGTGAAATGAATGTGCCTTTGTTATTCTGTAGAATTTGAATTCCTAGGTAGAAGGTATGCTCTCCACTCATAAACATCTCAAATTCTGACTTCATCTCTTCTGCAAATCCTTTTACTAATTCATCCCTGTTGCTGCCAAACATGATGTCATCTACATATACCACTAAAATTAAAAGTTCATTTTCACCAACCTTTATATACATATTGCTGTCTTCTCCTCCCTTCTTGAATCCTTGTTTTTGAAATTTCTTGTCCAGCCTAGAATACCATGCAAGTGGTGCTTGTTTGAGACCATTTAGGGCTTTATTTAATCTGAAAACATAGTTGTTCTTATCTGCTAAGGATAAACCTTCAGGTTGTTCCATGTAGAATTCTTCCTCTAGATCTCCATTTAAGAAGGTAGACTTCACATCCATTTGATATACCTTGCAATCATGATAGCATGCAAAATACATAAACATTCTAACTGCTTCCATTCTTGCTAAAGGGGAAAAAGTTTCATCATAGTCAAGTCCTTCGATTTTTTGAGAGTATCCCTTACATACAAGTATAGCTTTATTTCTAATTACCTGACCTTGTTCATCCATCTTATTCTTGAATATCTACTTTGTGTCAATGAAAATTTCCCCAACAGGTCTTGGTATTAACTCCCAGGTTTTGTTCTCTTTAATCTGGTCTAATTCTTCATTCATAACATTTATCCAATTTTTGTCTTTGATGGCTTCATCAAAATTCTTTGGTTCTATCTGTGATAGCATGGCTAGATACACTTCCTCTGTCTATTCATCTAGCTGTCTTCTAGTTTGTACTCCTGTACTCTTGTCTCCAATGATTTTATCTTCTGGATGGTTCTTCTGAGTGTATCTCAAGGGTCTTTTTGAGTTTATTTCTGTATATTCTGTTGTCTTACTTTGTTCTTTATTTTCTTGATTTTCATCTTCATGATCATCTAGAGGATTGACATAGTTTGTGCTTCTGGTTCTATTTGGTAGATCTTCATCGAATCTCACATCAATGCTTTCCACAATTTTATGTAGTCTTTTATCGTAGCACCTGTATCCCTTACTCTTAGATGCATATCCCAAAAATATTCCTTCATTAGCTCTTGCATTATACTTCCCCAATTTTTCATCATTATTCTTTATGAAACATTTGCTTCCAAAGATTCTAAAGTGCTTGATTGATGCCGGTTTCCCATGCCACAATTCATATGGAGTCTTGTCAAAATTTGGTTTGAGATGAGCTTTGTTGAGAATATGAACAACTGTGTGTACTGCTTCTACCCAGTAGGTTTGGGGAATGTTTCTTTCTTGCATAATGGCTTTGGAACTTTGTTGTACTGACCTATTTTGCCTCTCTGCCACTCCATTCTATTGAGGTGTACCTACAGCTTTAAACTGTTGCTTTATCCCACATTCATTGCACAGGTCTGCAAAATCATCGCATGTGAATTCACCTCATGTGAATTCACCTCCTCTGTCTGATCTGATGCATTTTAGTTTACATCTAATTTGTTTTTCTGCCAGTACCTTGAATATATTAAATCTCTCAAACACTTCAGATTTGTATCTGAGAAATTCCACCCACGTTAATATGGAAAAATCACCGATTATCGGCATGAAATACGATTCTCCACCTAGTGCATTTGTTCTTGAAGGTCTGCACAAGTCCATGCGTACAAGCTGAAGAGGCTTACTTGTAGATAGTTGGTATTTGGATTTGAATGATGTGCAGCCTTTTTTGCCCAGTTGGCAAGACTTACATATGGTATTTGGTGGCTTCTTTATTGCAGGAAAATCTCCGACAACTTTCTTTTTGCTCAGATTGATGATGTGGTAAAAAATTGGATGTCCCAATCTTCTATGCCATAACATTACTCTCTATTCGAACACCTTTGACCAAGATATTTCCTATGGCGATTGACCTTACTTCACAATCTTGGGCTCTGAAAAGGACCTCACAACCTTTATCACACATTTAACTAACGCTTAGAAGATTGGCTTTTAGACTGCCTACAAAAAGTACATCTTGAGCCTCTCCTCTTCCATTATTCAGGTTGACTGTGCCTTTTCCCTTGATTTTCCCTATTCTATCATTACCGAATGTTACATTCCCAGATTTATTTTCATCAAAAGTTACAAACTTACTTCGGTCTCTAGTCATATTTTTTGAGCACCCACTGTCCACATACCATTGATTGTTCTGATCTTGAGTAATTAGAACCAAATCACATTAATATAGCTTCCTTTTCCATTGCATGCATCTTTTTGTTCGATAAATTTCTTGAGGATATGGATCACAGTCTTTGAGAGGACATTTGTAAGACTTGTGCCCATTTTTATGGCATCTAATACATTTTATTGTATTTTGGAATAGATTATGTACACAAGTGAATCCACCATTGTTCTTAATTCTCTCTGAGTTTCCATACTCCAGTCTCCTTATATACGCTTTGCACTCCATGGCTTTATGACCGAAACTTTTACAGCCAAAAAAATACCCATGGAAGTAGTATCTGTCTCTGGCAGAGAAAGTTGTTTGGGGATATAACCATCTGGTCATATGAAAATTATGTCTTTGGAAGGAATTTGGTCTATGCTGGAATGTTGCTTGGATTTTTACTCCTCTTGTTTCCAGGGCTTTCCTTGTGGTGGGTTTTTGCTGAAGTTCATGAGGATTTGAAGGGTTTCCCACATTTTTATTCTCAGATTGATTGGAGTTAACATTTTCTTTTAGGACAAATTTCAAAAATGTAATAGCTTTCTTACCCTCTGCCTTCGACTTGCTGGATTCTCCTTCATATCATATCCTAGTCTTTACAAGAGGATATCTTTGTGCATTTAATATCCGGTCCAATTGTTCAACACCTTTTAACTACTGAATGTTCATTGTTAAATCAGTTTGAGCCTTTTCCATTTTCTTCCTCAGACTTACCACCTCGTCTTCCAATCTTCCACATTCCTAAATTTTCTGTCTTATTTGCTACAGAATAATGTCTTCTACTTTCCTTGCTTCTTTGAGTTCAATTTTCAACTTGATAAAATCTTCAGAGTTTGGTTATTCCTTTACATGTTTAAGAAGGATTGCCTTTTGTTTTCTAGTCTTGATCTTGAGTCTATCTATTTCCTTTAGAGCACTCACCAGCTCTGTTGAAAATGCAACAAGATGATGGAGCTTAGTGAAATGAAGTCGCCTTCACTAAGTGGGCCCGCAGGCTATTTTTGGCGCAAAGTCTATTTTTAGACTATGTCTATTTTTAGACATATGGATCATGGTCTATGAGTTGCAGGATGCTATTTATGGATGATTGGTCGAGTTGGTAAAAATAGATGGACCTCTATTTTTAGACATTGGGCAGTTTCTATTTTTAGACTATCGAGCTAAAAATAGAACAGTCAAATATTATTAGCTCTTAATAATATTTGGACTATAAACATTATCTTATCCTCTTGGCGCACTTCAGTTTGAGCTACAGATGTGGCCCATGCAGCTGAAAAAAGGAATTATGCTATTCCTAGGGGTTTGGTTGAGCTAATGCATGGTTGACTTTAGTTAGACTCATGAGGCAGAGTTTTTGTGGAGTTGATTGAGGAGTTGATGGAGTTGTGTTTGGTTTAACTTAGTTGAACTAGTTGTATTTAGTTTAACTGGCTAATACAATAGAGATGAGTTGTGTGAATTAATTATTAATTAATTCACTAATTATTAACTCATTATTCAACTAAAGAACACATCAGTTAACACCAGTGCATGGACAGTTCAGTGAAGACCAGTGGAAGAGATAGGTGAAAGAGCCGGTTTGCTATTAGTTGTGACATTAGTTGTGCATGAGATTTGCACAAGAATTGGAGGAGATTGCCAATGAGGATTGCGCAGATCAAGCCAAAGAGATTCAAACTTGGATCTCTCATTACACCAACTTGGATTGCGCAGTAGAGGCAGGCAAACAGTGGAGGAGTTTTGAACCCGTGACTTGTTCAAAACTGAGCTAGTTTGTGTGTAACTTTTTGGAGATAGTACTGAGTACTTGTGAGGAGTATTGTGCTATGTATTGCTACATGTTCTCTTCTATTATCATATAAAAAATAGCTGGGGTTTTCAGCTATAAGCTTTCCCCATTACATACTGTGTTGAGATGTGTGCTTGATTATGTTTTAATGAGCACATGCGACTACTTTCTATTTCCGCATATTGATGATCAATTGTAGAAGAGGTTATGTGTTATGCATGAATTCGAATTAGTGTGTGACCAGGATAATCTCGGTGAATAAATCTTCATTATTCAGCAAATTTCTACAAGCTCCCCCTCAAGATCTACCTCACCTTCTTCTTCAAATTCTAGGAGATCTTTCTCAATCTCTTCCTTGGCCATCAAAATGAATTTTGATGTTACTTCTTCATTGGGGGATTCATCTGAGCTCTCATATGCACTGCTATCTTGTTGAGCATAGAATGTTCTTCTATTAAATCTATTCCCTTTCTGGCTATTGCTGAAATTTCTTTTCTCCTTCCCTTTTGACCAATTTTCTATTTTCTTATGAGGACATTTTGAAGCATAGTGCCCCACTCTTCCACAATTAAAGCACTTAAATGTAAGTTTAACTTTGTACTTACCTGTGCCTCTATCCAATATTCTGAAAAATTTTGCTTCTTCTTCAACAGAGCATGAGCGTGTACCTTCATTTTCTTCTATGCACTTGTCTGCCTTAAAGGCATCATCCCTTGTGTTTGAATTCCCTTTAGGAAGTCTCATCTCATATGCTGTTAGGTTCCCAAGTAATTGGTTTCTGGTTAAGGTTTCCTAGTTTTCTATTTCTTCTATGGGAGAAACCTTAGGATTAAACTTGGATGGTAGAGATCTCAATATTTTCTGGACTGCAAAAATTTCTTTAATTTCTTCTCCTAGGCCTATCATGATATTCAAAACTTCTCCAAATCTTAAAAATAATGCAACTATATCTTCATATTCATTCATTTTAAAGTTTTCAAACTGAGTTCTATGTGCTTGTAGTTTGGCCATCTTCACCTTTGAATCTCCCTTGTGAATGTTTCCTAAAGTATCCCAGATATCTTTGGCAGACTTAATGTGCATTACTTTGATAAATTATGACTCACTTAGACCGCTTAAGAGTGCATTAATTGCTTTTGCATTAGCTCTGAAATTGTGTTTCGCTTCTTTCTCAGTGCCCGTATCTTTTGCTGCATATTTTTCTTCCATAGCAGCCCAAACTTCTATTCCTAGAGACATTAAGTATGTCCTCATTCTTATTTTCCAGAAAGCATAGTTTGTGCCAGTAAACAATGGGGATTTATTTATTGAGCATCCTTCTAGGCTAGCCATTCTGGGGACCTAGGACCTCCTTCCAGTTTCTAAACTGTTTCTAAAGGAACTTGGCTCCAATACCAATTGATGAAACCTTAGCTAAATTGAGAGGGGGGGGGGTGAATCAATTTAGTAAATTTATGGATATTTAAAACTTTTCTTTAAAATGATTTACACCTCCATTTCATAAGAAACTTAATATATATTGAATCAACAAACTTAATATGTGAGCAGCAAGTGATAATCAAATTAAATACAATACATCAACACATAATCATCATGCACATAGACAACAGATATAAGTGGAAACCCATAAGCGAGAAAACCACATCTTATTATTGTTGTGATGTAAAGGCAAGCTCCAACTCCCTCTCACAACTGATTTTCTGTAGGCTCCAACATATAAGAGGCTACTACCTCAATTTATGCAAGCTACAACTTGCACGGAAGCTCCAACTCCCATATATTTTCTGCAATCTACAACCCACAGGAGGCTCCTACCTCAACCAACTACAACTGAACATCTATCAAGCTACAAATTGATATGGAAGCACCAACTCCCTCACACTACAATAAAATCATATGCTTATTTACCTGGATATAAGCTTTGTTTTACTCCTTCTTTACTTCTTACCTTTCAACCTTCATATTTGCTTCATATAAGCTCTGGATATGCACAACATCTCTATCTTCTCACACTCATTCTTCTACTCTCTAACCTCTTTATGCACATTGCAACGACATCATTTATATAGATAACTTCATGGATGTTTTCATTCTATATGGGAATATGAAGTGAGCATGCATGACTCTTTGCCTTCCACCCACTCATTTCCTCACTCAACATATTCTGAATGTTACAATAATATATACATTTATTTCAGTATCAAATGGAGTTTTTCTTTGCTTGGTAGAATTTCCTTTGCATCACAAACAATATAAAATAAATCAATGAATTTACATTTACAGTTACAAAAATATTTCAATTCATCCTTTTAAGCTTGTTGCTTTTCTGTTCATTTTGTCTTCTCTACCTACTGTTATATTTCTAACTATTTTGCACAATCATCTTTTCCTAACTTGACCCATTCCTTTATGTTTTACACAACCTCTACCTATTGCATATCTTACCCGCAACATTCTACGCTCTTCTCTGTGTGTTGGGTCACTTATACACCCGAGTACTTACTTCATGTTTATACTTTTGTTTTAATAGGCGCACTACCATTTTCACTACAGTAGGGTCACTTGCCCAAGTCTTTTCTATTACGTCCAACCTTTCCGTTTCAACTCATAGCCGCAACTACATAACATTGTTATGCACGAGCGCTTGGTCCTTTTTCCTTAAGGAAGGTATAACCTCATATATATATATATATATATATATATATATATATATATATATATATATATATATATATATATATATATATATATATATCATTGACCCAACAAAACCCACTTTATATATATTAAACATTAACCTTATGTTCATATATGCATGCAGAAGCTTAATAAAACTGCATCTAATTTACAAACTACATGCGGACTTGTGGGTTATGGCCCACACAAACTCGGAAGCATACAAAATTTTCCTTAAGGTCGCAATGATTTGCTTTATCGAAACTTTAAAACTTTAACATATCTTAAATCAGCTCCCAAGCAATATACACCAGTTCCAAATCGCAACACATATCACTTTGCACCTTGGTGAATATAATATTTTCAATACCAGAACAAATAAATTTTAACAAAAAACAATAACAATGCCGATGAGAAATGCAATGACGATATCACATCGCATCTTTGGAACCCAAACTTTATCGCACTTACAAGTTCTTACTACGGAGTGCGATATGCGTTGGACCCTGCCGACACATGGTTCCTCTTCATCGCATCACAACTTAATTAATTTTCTTTGCAATCGCACATTCATAATTAATATTGCGCTGCTATCTGTGCCATTTAATATTCAACTTATATTTTCGATTTAATCACTAGTAGAAAATGGCTAATTAATTACTAAAAAACGACTAAAATTTGCATATAAACAACTATTTTTCGGTCGGTGACCAATAGTAGCTAATTTATAGTATCTTATAACACGACCAACTTTTAGTCGTTTTTAGCTTAGTCATTAATTGGTTATCTCAATTTTGTTGTCTAGTAGTATATTTGGTCATTAATTTAGTCAGTGATTTGGTCATTAATTTAGTCATTGATTTGATCATTAATTTAGTCACTGATTTGTTTATTAATTTGGTCATTTATCTGGTCATTGATTTAGTCATTGATTTAATATTTGATTTGGTCATTAATTGTCACAATTAATGACCAAATATACCACAAAATGTATTACTATCTGATCACCCATGAAAACCAATTAATGACCAAAGAAATATGCCAAAATGTTGGTCGTGTTATAAGATACTATAAATTAGCTACTAATAGTCATATATATGCAAGTTTTAGTCATAGTTTGAAACCAATTAATGACCGAAGAAATATGACTAAATTTTGGTCGTTTTATAAGATAATGTAAATTAGCTACTAATAGTCGTATATATGCAAAATTTAGTCGTCATTTGTAATCACAAATTTATCATTTGCAATAGTCATTTATCTTTTTTTTGTAGTTTCATATTCATTATATAAACGACTAATTTAGTAGTTTATATTCATTTCATTTACTTTCATTAATAATAATTATAAATGACTAATTTAGTCGTATATTCATTTTATTTGTGTTCATCATTAATCAATATAAACTACTAATTTAGTAGTTTCAAATTGATTTTGTGTTTATTATTAATCAACGTAAATTAATTTGTATGATTTAAAAAATGTCATACAATGTGCATGTTCATCTAATATGAGAAGACAACGTTGCATATGTTAATTAGAATAATAAAAAATATCAAATGAAACTATAAATAATTTCAACCACATAAATTATATTATATGAGATGCTAAAGTATTACAATATGGGTTTCCAACTTAATAATATTGGTTGGACTACAATTTACACACAAAATGATGTTTCATCACTTCAAAACATTATCATTGTGTTGTCAAAGCATTGTAGGTGAATTCACAGACTCGGAAGACTTGACCATCAGTCTTTATATGTGGGATATTGGCTCTAAGGGTATCACCAGACTAGTTCTCCTCTCTCTCTTTTTGCATTGGTCACTCTAATGTTATTGCTTCCCTATTTTTTCAATTCCTGCTTCTTACCATCAATACTGAGTTCATTTTCTGAAAAAAAAAATAAGATACAATGTAGAGTGTAAGACATGAAAGACAATGAACACTAGAATATAAACTAAATTAGACTATAAATAGTTTATATGACATATACCTCAACATAAGCAATGTCAAAGCCATTTTTCCCCATACAAGTAAGAAACTCGAACAAATTTTCTTCACTGGGGCAATAATGGCCATTATAATGTGGCCAGATAACCTGTATAAATAAAGCAAATAAAATGTCACCATATATAGAAAAGAACACCTTAGTAACTTAGTATTCAAATTTCAAGGAAAGCTTAGGAAAAATCATTTCAACTAAGTTATATGCTAAAAAGCTCAGGTTGTAGATAACTTGTGAAAACAAATAATATGAGGTGCGATGTTTAATCCTTGTCATTTTATTCACAACAACATTTCAATTTCTAACACATGAACGTAGTCAAGAACATAAACAACAAGTACTCAAATAACAACATGAAAGTAACCTTTTCTGATAGTCATGAAAATATTTTAACACAAAATAGATATAAGGATTCCAATCAATATAGTGTAATACTAATTTCATCTTCAAGCTTTGGTTTTTATTTAAATGAACATGATACTAAGTATTTTCAATTTCATAGTTAAAAGATAAAACAAAATCAAAAGAAACATCCGAAATATAATCAAACAATAAAGAGAGGATATCATGGAATGGAAATTGAAATTATAAAAGATTTGTTTACCTGTCCACTGATGTCATGTCTGGAATTCCTAAAACATTTTCTTGCCCAAAATAACCATGAGGTGAAATAATCACAACATTAAAAACCATAGGAATTCCTACTAGAAACATTTCCAAAGTTGATGGCTCAAGTGGCTAAGCGATTTCTAACAGCGAATGAACCATATCCAAGATGTGATATGCATTGTTTCCCCATCATTTTTCCAATCACATTTCTTGTAACATGCCCATAGCAGAGTCAAGTAACAATCAAACAAAGACATTGAAATTTGTTTTTATCTTTTATATCTATAAAATTTGAATCTGATTTGTTTCTGTTACAACTCTGTTGAGACCACCTACTCTATAGTAAAAAATAGAAAAGGAGCCATTAGTCATACCTACCCATGGTCTCTTGTAGGAATGATAGAAGAATAGGTTGAGCCATTAATTAGAATTGCAAAAATATTGAGGAAAGACAATTCATTATCTAGTTAACCAATTGCACATTGAACCCTATATGGATGAGTAGCCCTAAATAAAGCCATTTTTCTCTATCATGTGCCTTGGAAAGACAAAATCACTAACATTGCTCGTAATTTTTTGGTTTGATGTTATAAATTCCTTCTTGGGCTACTCCTATTCCATAATGGATTTGTTTCCCATGAAGGATGACAATTTGTTCTAATGACACAGAATCAACTTAGTGGATTTTGACCCTACATGCACTAATTTTTGCAATTATTTTGTAGATGCAATTACATAGTGATATGGTTCTGAAATCATCTGATTCTTGTATAATTTTTGGGATTAAAGCCTGAAATATTGAATTGAAAGCTCCCAAATCCTACATGTGTATTTTAATTTGTTAGCAATTCTTAGTTGCTATGTTTGAAGGAAGTCGTAAAACCCCTAGAAGAATTATATTGTCCTGCGAAGTGGCTGAGGGTTCTTATACTTTTGGAAGCAGTGCAAAATTATTTGTAATTCTTCCTTTGATATCCATCAATGCCTCATTACCCACCTCACCTACAAAACCAGGGAAATATGAAGTCATCTTTAACTATCGCTCTTAAATTTATTCTATCATCCTCTTTATAAATTCCCTCAAGATGGTCTGTTGATGAGAAAATTGCTCCTCGAGATGAGACACCTTCTCATGAGGCAAAGTTAGTTGATAAACACCATCTTGAGGAAATTGTTCATTATAATTATGAGATGTTGAAGAGAGAAAAGATTGGATATTTAGTAAAGGATATGCACAAATGTTAGTGATTTGGTACAAGGAAAGACATGGGCAGTAAGAGAATTGTGGAGATTCCCTACAACTCTTTTCCCAATTGTGACACGTGAGGATCTATGCTTATTAAAAAACTATATTTGAGAACACACACCATTTTGAAGGCAAGACTATTTTGGATGTAGGTGAAAGAAGTTTGACACGGGCTCCTGCACTCGAACCGATAGTCCACTTGCTTACCTATGACTACGATCTATGCGCTTCCCAGCTTGTCAACTGGAGTTGCTCCAATTCTTGGTCATATTGTGCCTGACGGCAAGTCACTGTGACTTCAACTAGGCTACTCAACCGCATGTGTGGTGGCTACTAAACCTGCACTGACACAGGTCTATTTGGCTCTGATAGCACTCCTCCATCCACAAACTAATTATGTTGAAATTTGCCCTTCTATCGGTCATTTTTGTGTGTTTTCCCTCGTGATTTCTCAATGGATGAGTGGTGTAGACTAGTCTAGCATGTGTTGCTTCCTTCTTAGTGAGTTGCCACCTTATGGTTCTTATGGTTTTTTTTTTCGAGTGCGGGCTTGTGTGCAGGCCACAGTTCTTCCACCAATGACTTTCGACGATACCTTCCCACCTCTCCTAGCAAAATACTCTCGAAACTATGTGCTTCTTCAAGGTGATGCTGGTAGATCCTTTTCTGCCAACCAAAATTTCGCCCAACACTTCTTTTCACAGTTTTATTTTCCTATTGGAAACATGGTTTGACCCCTATTTCAACCACTTTGTTTTTGCCATGATTGACACAACCTTGTTGGGAAAAATACTGAGAGGAGGGGGGGGGGGGTGAATTAGTATTTAGGGCTTATCCAAAAATTTTAATTTTTCCTTAATAAATTCCATACGTGACTTTAATGAACCCAACTCGCGTATATACGCGGATATCCTTAAGAAAACTTGCTTATTACAAGAGATCTTATTATGCATATAATTCTTTACTTAGATCAGTGCATCATTCATTCATCAGATGTTTAGTAAGCAGTAAGCATGTGCAATAAGAATAGAATAAATCATCACACATAAGAAACACACATGAACACCAGGATTTAAGGTGGAAACCCAATTCGAGAGAAAACCACTGCTGCTGTCGTCTCTGTCTTCAATATTTATTATAAAGAAAACTGCTTACAATCATGTACTGGCGCAGACTCATACCAGCACGTAGGCACCCACCTGCAGAAGGCTACAACCTTCTCTCGTTCTCCAGATACTACTGGAAGGGAGCTTCAACCCCCTGATCTCGTTTACCAGCCACTCCTGGAAGGGAGCTACTACCCCCTGATCTCGTTTACCAGCTACCACTGGAAGGGAGCTACAACCCCCTCACTGAAGGCTTCGACCCTCAGCACCACTATGGACCACATTTCATCAATTTTCACATTGGATCCAATAGCTTCCATACAACACAACTTGTAGGCCTCTTTTCATAAGATTTTCAGGCTGGACCCACTCCACACATTTAAGCTCAAAGAACATACATCAAACTGAAACTTATAACCCCATAAATTCATTCTTTGAATCATCAACCAATCAACCAACTACTGATCTTTATTCATAATCAACTAGCAACATAATCAGTATTCAAACAACCCAGATCTGTATGAAGACATATTTGACAGATAACAGTAATACAACAAAAAAGATCAGACATTTCTTTCCGCACACTTTAGCAAAAACCTAATTCCCATATGCGCTTTTAATGAAGCGAACCCGCGTATATACACACTTTTGCTGAAACCAACTAGCGTATAGTTCTGTAAATTTATATTTTGCAGAATAGGCCAGATCTATAAAACTTACTGTTGAGATTCAACAAGATGATGAGATTAGTGAAAAGAGTCACCTTCACTAAAGTGGGCTCGCAGGCTATTTTTGGCGCAAAGTCTATTTTTAGACATATCGATCATATTCTATGAGTTGGAGGATGCTATTTGTGGATGGTTGGTCAAGTTGGAAAAATAGATGGACTTCTATTTTTAGACATATTGGGCGGAATCTATTTTTAGATTTCCAGTCTAAAAATAGATATGTCGAATATTATTAGTTCTTAATAATATTTGGACTTTAAACATTATCTTATTCTCTTGGAGCACTTCACTTAAGTGCATAGATGTGGCACAATAGATGACAGAAGGAATTACGCTATTCTTGAAGGTTTACTGGAGCTAATGCATGGAGACTTCAGTTAGAACTCATGTGACAGAGTTTGGTGGAGTTGGAGAAGTAGTTGGTGGTGTTGTATTTAGTTTAACTTAGTTAGACTCAGTTGAGCTATTTGTATCTAGTCTAACTGATTGATACACGAGTGAGAGTGGTGTGAATTAATTATTTAATTAATTCACTAAATAATAACTCATTAATCAACTGAAGAATACATCAGTTAACTAAAGTGCATGGCAGTTTCAGTGGAGACCAGTGGAGAGATAGGTCAAAGAGCAAGTGTGACTATCAGTTGTGACTATAGTGATGCATTGATTGCATCCAACACTCAGTGGAGATTCCAATGAGGATTGTGTGAGCAAGGCTGGAGAAATTTGAGTTCATTCAGAGCCATTATTTAGCAGGGATTGCGCAGTAGAGGTAGGCTAGCAGGTGGCAAAGATCGGTACATGGATTTGCAGGATCGGGCTTGATTAGTGTGTAGCGATTGTATTGTACTGAGAGCTTGATATGATCAGATTTGTATGAGGATTGTTACATGATCTCTATGAAATATATTATATACAGATAGTTGGGGTTTTCAACTTTAGGCTTTCCCGTTAAAAAACTGTGTTAATGTGTTGTGAATTTTTATTGTTTCATGTGTGCATTGCAATCTTGATTTAATTTCCGCAAATGATCAATGGTGGAATAGATTCTGTATTTTACATGAAGTTAAAATAGTGTGAGATCAGGAGAATATTGGACATATAACACATAATTTATATAATTTATACATGGTATCAGAGCAGTTTATCATTGGAGCAGATTGCAATTATTGAAGCGGTTGAGTTTTGTGCTGGTGGAATTCGAATTTGCTGCAGTGTTTTCTTGGTGTCGAAGTTGAGCATTCATTGAAATGTCTTTCAACGGATTGCGATTGGAGTATGCCCTGATGGCAGCTCGAATTATATTGCACGGAAGGACATGATGGAGGTGGTGCTGGATGATAATGGGTTGAAGGAGTTCATAGATGTTGATATTCCGAAGCTTGGTTCTAGCGATGCAGCCGCACTTGACGCATGGTAAAAGAAGGTAGCAAAGTGTCGAAGAATTCTGTTGGAAGGTGTGAAGGACCACATTGTGTCCAACCTTCATGGTAAATCCACTCCATTCTTAATGTGGAAGGCTTTGACAAACTTGTTCCAAAGTAGAAGCGACCAGAGGAAGTTGGCGCTTAAAGACAAGCTCAGAAAAATAAAAATGGAGAAAGGCGACAGTATACCAAAATACCTCATGAAGTTTGTCCACTGCAAGGATGAGCTGGGAAGTGTGGGGGTTAGTATTGATGAAGAAGAATTGGTGAGCTTGGCTCTCCTTGGGCTTCCAAAGAGTTGGCATATCCACAAGGACTCTGTCAATGGATGGGAGAAACTGCCAGGATGGGAGTGACTTTGGTCGGATCTTGTGTAGGAGGAGATAAGGCGGGGTACCAGGGATGGATCTTCATCGAAGAGTGAAGATGAAGAAAATTGTGCTTTGGCTACCAAAGCAAGGAAAGGGAAGGGGAAGAAAAATCCTTCTCAATCTGGTGCGAAAGACAAGAAGTAGGACTTGTCCAAGGTGAAGTGCTTTCACTGTCACCAGCACGGGCATTACGCCACTAATTTCCCACAGAAGAAGAAGAATAAGCAGGCTGCTGGATTTGCAGCTGGAGAGGCCTTAGCCTCGCAGTTTGAGCTAGATTTTTCTTTGATTGCATGCTTTGTTTCAAGTGTGATGGGATCGGTGTGGTTTCTTGATAGTGGTGTGTCTTTCCATATGACCGAAGATAAAGATTTGTTTAGTGATCTGGATGAAAAGGATCTTGGAGTGCACATTGAGATGGGCGATGATGGTAGATACAATGTGACTGGTATTGGGACCATTTCCTTTGAGAGGGAGTCCGATAAACCTTTCATCTTGAAGGATGTCATGCATGTTCCAGGATTGAAGAAGAATCTAATCTTTGTCGCGATGTTGGAAGAAAAGGGTTATGATGTTGTTTTTAGCGAGGGAAAAGCCTTCCTACACAGTAAAACAACTGGTCAAACTAGGAGGATAGGGATTCGAGTTAAGAATCTTTATCAATTGCAGGTAGATCGCTGTGCAACAATGGCAGGCAAAGTAGAAGGAGTGGTGATCCAGGATGAGGGCGAATTGTGGCACAGGAGATTGGGCCATTTTCACCATGGCGCTTTGAAAATTTTGCAGCAGATTTCTACCAGGCTTCCCAAGGGTACACTTGTGTAGTCAGATCAGTGCAAGGGATGTACTTTCAAAAAATTTGTGAAGACCAATTTTCATGAGAAGGATAGTCACACCATGATGATCCTTGAAAGAATTCACACAGACCTATGTGGACCTTTCTCGGTTGCTTCAACAGCAAAGCACAGGTATTATGTGATATTTGTTGATGAATTTTCTCGTAAGTGCTAGATCTTCTTCATGAAGAAGAAGAGAAAGACATACTAAAAGTTCTATGAGTTAAAGGCGTTGGTTGAGAAAGAGTTGGGGAAGTAGGTGAAAGCTATAAGGAGTGATAATTGTGGTGAATACATCTCTGGTGAATTCAAAGACTTCTACAACAAAGAAGGAATTCGAAGAGAACTCATAGCGTCTCATAATCCACAGCAGAATGGGGTCGCGGAGAGAAATAACAGAATGATCATGGGTGCTGCATGGGTGATGTTGCATGATCAGGGCCTTCCCATACACTTGTGGGTTGAGGCATGCAACACTGTGGTTTATGTGCAAAACCATTGTCCTCATAGAGTACTTGGCATGAGTACACCCAAAGAAACGTTTTCTGGTAAGAAGCCTGATATTTCTCATTTGAATATTTTTGGCTCACCTGTTTACATTCATGTGACGAAGGATGCCAGGAAGGAGCTGGAGCCGACCGCAGAGGTTGGGATATTTTTGGGGTACACAGAAACACCCCACAATTATCGTGTGTATTTGCTAGACAGTCGGATGACTGCTGTGCAACGGGATATCAAATTTCATGAGGAGAAAGCCATGAAGTTATCGCTTGAGAGGGAGCTACACTTGCATGCAGATGAGGAGCTACTTGTTCCTAAAGATGAGCCTTAGGATGTGGATCAGCCGCAAGAGGAGGTTCATGGAGTGGAAGAAACCACTCATGTAGTGCCAAACATCAAAGGGCAGAAGCACACTACAGAAGCTTAGCGACTAAATCTTGATGCAGCGCAAAATGTAGGAGCACCTACATCACAGCGCAGACATAGACAGTCACCTGACCGATTTACTAGATACATGGCTTTGATGAGCAAGTGTATCGTGAAGGAGCCATCCTCTTTTGAGGAATATGTGGAGGATCCCGCATGGGTAGATTCCATGGTGGAAGAGTATGATTCGATTGTCAGAAACAGTGCATGGGAGATTGTCCCAAGGCTGGCAGGGAAATCAGTGGTAGGTTCGAGATGGATCTATAAAGTGAAGCAAGTTGTTGACGGGAGCATCGAGAAGTACAAGGCAAGATTTTTTTCCCAGGGCTTCTCACAGATCGTGGGGATCGATTATGAAGAAACCTTTGCACCTGTCACAAGGTATTCTTCCATACAGACCTTCCTTGCTCTCTCAGCGCAGATGGTTTGGCACATTCATCAGATGGATGTGAAGACTGCATTCCTCAACAGAATCATTGAGGAGGAGGTGTACATTAAGTAGCCTGAAGGATTCGAAATCTTCAGCAGCGAGTTGCATGTGTGCAGGCTCAAAAGAGTGCTGTATGGGCTGAAACAAGCACCTCGTTCTTGGTACACATAGATAGAAAGTTATTTCACCGGACTTGGTTTCGCCAAGAGTGAGGCGGATCCTAACCTATACCAGATTGTGGTGGAGGGTAAGTTGTTGATTATTGTGCTTTATGTAGATGATTTAATACTAATGGGTGATGAACTGTTGATACACTCATGCAAGGAAGATCTTGCAAAGGAGTTTGAGATGAAGGACTTGGACCTCCTTCATTATTTCCTGGGATTGGAAATTTGGCAGCGGAAGGGTGGAATGTTTGTGTCTCAAGGCAAGTATGCCCGGGAGATACTGGAGAAATTTCACATGCAAGGCTGCAATCCTATCGACACTCCTCTTCCTGGTGGTTGGAGGAAAGAAGATGCTACATTGGCAGAGGTAGTGGATGCCACTGTTTATCGACAGTTGGTTGGTTCGCTCATATATTTAGTCAATACACAACTGGACATATGCTATGCTGTGAACCAGCTTTCACAAGCGATGGTGAAGCCTACCAAGCTCTTTTGGAAGGCAGGAAAGCATGTCCTGAGATATCTCAGGGGCACAACTGGGTATGGATTGTGGTACAGACAGTTGGATCAGTTGAAGTTGCATGGCTTCACGGATGCAGATTGGGCAGGAAGCCCAACAGACAGAAAAAGCACATTTGGAGGGATTTTCAGTGTCATATCTACAACAGTTTCTTGGTATAGCAGGAAACAAAGATCCTTGGCACTCAGTTTAGCAGAGGTCGAGTACATGGCAGCAAGTTTGGCTGCATGCGAGGCTATATGGATGAGGAAGATCCTGGTCGGTTTGTTCGGTTCTCACTTAGATCCTATTGTGATATATTGTGATAATCAGAGTTGCATTAAAATCTAGGTAAATCCAGTATTTCATAATAGATCTAAACATATTGACATCCGGTACCAGCATATCAGAGATTGTGTGCAGTGGAAGATCATGTTACTTTCTTACATTCCTACGGAGGATCAGGATGCAGATATTCTAACGAAGGCGCTCACCAGGAGCAAATTCGAATACCATAGAGACAAGATCGGGGTGGCAGATAATCCCTATCTTTTTGAGAGGGAGTGTTGAGATTCAAAAAGATGATGAGATTAGTGAAAAGAGTCGCCTTCACTAAGTGGGCCCGCAGGCTATTTTTGGCACAAAGTCTATTTTTAGACTATGTCTATTTTTAGACATGTGGATCATATTCTATGAGTTGTAGGATGCTATTTGTGGATGGTTGGTCAAGTTGGAAAAATAGATGGACTTCTATTTTTAGACATATTGGGCGGAATCTATTTTTAGATTGCCAGTCTAAAAATAGATATGTAGAATATTATTAGCTCTTAATAATATTTGGACTCTAAACATTATCTTATTCTCTTGGAGCACTTCAGTTAAGTGCACAGATGTGGCACAGCAGCTGACAAAAGGAATTACGCTATTCCTGAGGGTTTACTGGAGCTAATGCATGGAGACTTTAGTTAGAACTCATGTGATAGATTTTGGTGGAGTTGGAGAAGTAGTTTGTGGAGTTGTATTTAGTTTAACTCCGTTAGACTCAGTTGAGCTAGTTGTATCTAGTCTAAATGATTGATACACTAGTGAGAGTGGTGTGAATTAATTAGTTAATTAATTCACTAAATAATAAATCATTAATCAACTGAAGAATACATCAGTTAACTACAGTGCATGGCAGTTTCAGTGGAGACCAGTGGAGAGATAGGTGAAAGAGAAAGTGTGACTATCAGTTGTGACTATAGTGATGCATTGATTGCATCCAACACTTAGTGGATATGCCAAAGAGGATTGCGTGAGAAATGCTAGAGAAATTTGAGTTCATTTAGAGCCATTCTTCAGCAGGGATGGCGCAGTAGAGGCAGGCTAGCAGGTGGCAAAGATCGGTGCATGGATTTGCAAGATCGGGCTTGATTAGTGTGTAGCGATTGTATTGTACTGAGAGCTTGATATGATCAGATTTGTATGAGGATTGTTACATGATCTCTATGAAATATATTATATATAGATAGTTGGGGTTTTCAGATTCAGGCTTTCCCGTTAAACAACTGTGTTAATGTGTGTGAATTTTTGTTGTTTCATGTGTGCATTGCAATCTTGATTTAATTTCCGCAAATGATCAATGGTGGAATAGATTATGTATTTTTCATGAAGTAAAAATAGTGTGAGATCAGGAGAATCTTGGACATATAACACATAAGTTATATAATTTCTACACTTACCCAGATTTATTCATTTTCTTTAGCAGACTTGCACCAGATCTTCATCATTTCTTCAGTAGATCATACTAGAGCTTCATTATCTTCATATCTAGAGATGTTGAACCATCATTATATCCATGGGTGCATCATAGATTCAGATCTATCAATTAAAATTAGAGTTCATCCATACAGATATTCCTTAGAAATTTTTTATTCAATAACAACCCTTACTCATGCACACCTTGCACTATGATCTTCTTCTCCTTAAATAGATTTATATTTTACCAATACCATGAGTCAAAACCACTCAACTTCCGATGGTATTATTAGACGGAATCAAATAGACAATACAAAACTCAATACTGTGGGCTAATACCATGGTAATGCCCCTTGGTATCATAATTTTAGAGTGAAAAAGGGCATACGCGATTTGGAGCGTTCGTTTCCGCGTGTATACACAAATTCTCTTCATAAAAACTGTGTATATGCTAACCCTGAATGTATACACGGGTTGCCTTCACAAAAGTAGCGTATAAATTGCATCCATACATGGGTTTCCTTCACAAAATTAGCATATACATTGTGACATATTATATTTATCATTTCTCTGGCACTTACTGGAATTCTTTTCTCTGTCATATCTGAACTAATCTGTAGATACATCATTCTTACATCTTTAACACATAGGTTGTGTATCATAGGCAACCCATCAAGTAGGTTTCCATGAAGGACAACTTCATCAAGTAGGTTGCCATCAAGGACAACACATTACATCATATTGCCAACAATCTCCCCCTTTGGACTTGATGACAACCACGATGGTGTTTGATCACCACAATAGATAGATACATTAATCATAACCATTTATCAATCACAATGATACTAATCATCAAGGGAAAAGGGTGGATCAAAACCAAAACAAGGTTTCTCTTCCCTTGTAGAAAGATGAGCTCTGTAGATCTGAAGTGTACTGAATTTACCATGCTCCCCCTGAGTTCATGCTGAATCTTTAGATAGATTTTTCAATGAAGTACATGACTCTATAACTCAACCAAGCATGACCATTCCGATCACCAAGGACTCATACTTACATCAATGATCCAACCAAGTGGAATTACATATTTGACTGAACTACCCAACCAAGTGGGTTTACAAATTTGACCAAGTCCTTACATGACTGAATATAACAATTTTACAGCATAGGTCTTTCATCAAATGAGTTTTTATAAACAAGAACAATGAATATCAATCATGATATCAGACCACAAAAAACACTTAGAATGCTAACAATGCATCCTTTCCCATAGGACAAGTGCTCCCCCTTAGCTTGTGCATCCTGAACACTTTCAACAGAAAATCATCAATGCATCTTTATCAACAATATATTAGAGAATGAAACAGAAATGTAAGAACTAGAACATCACTAGAGATACCCAACAGCACTGCAACTATTCTAAAAATGTTGACCCAAAAAATTATGCGAGCAAAAATCCATACACGACTTTCTGTATATAAACTCGCGTATATACGCGACTGTCCTTTATGAAATCCATGTATCCAATTTAATATTTTGAATTTAAGAAGATCTGATCTTCTGAGCGGCAGATACAACTCCCAGATTTTGTCTGAGATATTTGAATGCTTCCCTGGGAAGAGGTTTAGTAAATATATCAGCAACTTGGTCTTTGGAGGGAACATATTCCAATTTCACCTTTTGTTCAAGCACTTGTTCACGTAAGAAGTGATACTTGATAGGAATGTGCTTGGTTTTGGAATGCATAACATGATTCTTTGAGATACTGATGGCACTTGTGTTATCACACATAATGGATATGGGAGGTGAAAATTTGATTTAAATGTCTTGTAAAGTCTGCATCTCCAAAGAAGTTGTGTGCAACATGATGCGGCAACCACATATTCTGCTTCTGTTGTAGATAAGGCAATAGAGCTTTGCTTCTTGCTGAACCAAGATACTAATCGCGTCCCCATAAAGAATGAACCACCACTAGTGCTTTTTCTATCATCAACCTATGACCGGGTCTATGTTTCCAGCATCATAGTGTCTTTCTGTAGAAATCAGCTATCAACTCAATCTCTTGTCTTTATCAAGGTTAAATTTGCATTTCCTCTTTGTAGAAACATATGTGGGAATCATCATGAAATAGAGTAGAGTGGCACCATATAGCATGAGAAAACACCATAGACTTGTATCATCAAATATCTGAGAGAAGAAAGATAAGACAATGTGTTAGTCATCAGTATTTTCACCTATTTTGATGACTAGATTCCTTATCTAGGTTTTCTAGAAACTAATCTTGAACAATCAATTTGTCCTCTAGAAAAACCCTCAAACAAAGTTTTGTCTTTTCCCCCTCTCTTGCATATTAAGATGGAAGTGGTCTTCAGGTTTCAGTCCTTTCCTAAATCAGCAAACCTTCCTTGTACAGGATTTTCACAAGCCTTGTACCTCTGATATCAATTTTCCCCTGCTTTCACATAGCTCACTGTCCAGCATAAATCAAGTTGTTTACTGCTCTCTCATCATTTATTTTGCCATATAATGACCTAAAAATATCTCAAAAATCCCTCAGAAATTATGACAAAGTCTCTAGGTCTAGGTGGTGGTGTTTAGGGCAAATACCTTGAGAAAAGCTATCTCTAGTCAAAACCCCTGTCTTCAATATCAGTCAGCCATCATTTATTATTATTTGGAAAAACAACCCTTTGTCTATCTGTAGGTCATACACCATCAAATTGGTTGTTGTTTTTTGTTTCAGAAAAGATAAGAAATTTTCAATTCAAGAAAAAGCAGAGTTTTTAGGTCTTATGTCCAAAGAAAGAAGACCAACTGAAATTTCAGGCATTATCATCATGACACTACAAGAAGGAACTCTAATGATCAAAGCTATTTTAACAATGCATCTTTGCAGGGGTGCTAGTATGAATGGCTCAAATCAGTGTTGGGCAAGATAAAATTTAGGAAAAGACTTCAAATTGTAGCAGTTCACTGTTGGAAATCAAAAGAGAATACAATTTGCAAAGAAAGGAAACTCACTGGACTAAATCCCGCAAAGTCAAAGCACCAAAAAGGTCAAAAAGTCCCCCATCATGGAAAAAAGATACAAAGATCAGAAGATCACTGCCTCCAGCAACTCAAAATGAAATTTTTTCATTTATTTCCAAACAGGTGGGCTAGCTCTGAAAATCAGTCTTATGCAACCAACACAGTTTTCAAGAAGCTGTCCCCACAAAGAAAAATGAAAATCACCTTCTTTAGGTTGCAAAAGGAAAAGTTTGCTTTTACACAAAAACACTGAACATAATAATGTAGGAGGTGTTCTAGCTTTTCATCAAGAATTTGATTATGCAACAGGATCTGAAATTTGTTTGAAGGCCGAACTTCAAGGTTAAAACAGAGATAAAAGTAAACAATACAGTTTACAAGGGCCTCTTTCAATTGTAAGAAGAAGGCTTTTCAATAATGAACAAAGAAAGAAAAAGACCTAGATTCAAAGGTCTCCTTCAAACATAAACAGAGTACCCACTCAGCTTGATATGCCTCCTTCAGTAATAGATAAAGGGGCATTAGAATTTCTGTTTTCAAATGGCCTCCTTCATAACAAGTAGAGGGCCCACAGATAGCCTGTTTAAAGACAAATCCTCAATTGATGAACAGGAAAAAGACACTGTTGTTTGAAATAATTCCTTCAATAATAAGCTGAGGGCCTAGAATTTGGTGTAAAAACAACACCTCCTTCATGTACAAGTAGAGGGTGCAAGGAGAAATTTGGAAAATAAGCACATAGGCGAGACAAATCACGTGTCCCGCCCAAGACTAGTTTCGCTTAAAACAATGTTTATGACTAAAAAGAGATGAAATTTACAAAAGTGAGAGAGGTTTTTATTCCTCATAGGTTCAAGAAGAAAAACCTCCCTCATTTTCTGCACAGGTATCATGGTTTGTGAGAAATGTAAAAAATACAGATGTCACAGGAGAATTTCTGCACTAGGATTCACCATTTTGACCAGTGTTGGGACAGTCCGATTTTGAACAACCAAATGAATAAAAATTGAAAAAAATAAAGCATTTTTTAAAATTATACTTCCATATCTTTCCAACGAGACATCTCGGGCCCAATTCTGACAACAGGAAAGCATCCAAAAGTAGCCTGCAATCAACACTATGTTTTTTTGCACCAACATTCACCATTTTTTTCCAGTGTTGGGAAAGTCAATTTTTGAACACAAAAATGGACACAAAATAAAAAAAATCAAGAATATTTGGAAATTATACTTCCATAGCTTTCCAACGAGCCATCTCGGGCCCAATTCTGACACCGGGAAGGCATCCAAAAGTTGCCTACAAACAACACTATGCATTTTTGCACCAGGATTCACCAGTTTTGACCAGTGTTGGGAAAATCAATTTTTGAACAACCAAATGGATACCAAATGAAAAAATTCAAGTTTTTCTGGAAATTAGACTTCCACATATTTCCAACGAGCCATCTCGCGCCCAATTTTGACACTGGGAAGGCCTCCAAAACAGGCTGCAAAGTGCGCGATGCGTTTCAAAAGTTGCATGGCACGCTTGGGAGAGAAAATACAAAGGTTTCCTATTGATGTGCGGCGCGCCTGTAGCAATGGTCACAAACTCACCTAAAAACCTTCAAAAAACTCTTTTGAGAGCTTCTCAACCAATCAAAAAGGGCCCTTAAGCATTTTTAAGGTATTCTCATTTACCTCCTTGATGTTTTCAAGCTGCTAGATGGTGATTGAAAAAATGAAGCTCTTGGTATAAATCAATGTGTTTTGGTAAATGTTGACAAAGTTTGTTACGGTGGGAGGTTGGTAGAGTGTTCATAATAGTTTCAACAGGCCTAAAAATCTTTCCTCAAAACTGTGATGAGCTACAAACTCTGTCAGCTATATGTAGTGGAGGAAACAGTGGTAAGGAGGGTTGAATTTTTGTTGAAAATCCTAGACTGCTGTGGCTATGATTGCCCAAGGTTGACATAGTGATAATGGTGTGTTTATGATGATGTCAAAGACCTTAAAAACTGCCCTCAATACAATGATAAAAACATAAAACTACAAGTCAAAATATACACAGTAGTAGAGGTTTGTCAAATTGTTGGAGGTACCCTAACTGAGATAGGACAAAGCTAAATTCTGTCAGCTATATGTATTGATGAAAACAGTGTTAAGGAGGGTTAATATTTTTGTTTAAAGATACGAGCTTGCAGTGGCTATGATTGCCCAACACTGACATAGTGAAAGTGGTGGGTTTTTATTGATGTCAAAAAACCTAATAAACTACCCTCAAAACAGTGTTAAAAGGTGGAGGCAGTGTTTAAAGGGAGAAACACAGTGTTTTAAAAGTGAAACAGTGAGCCTAATTTCAACAACAGTGATCATTGTATGAGTGTTGTGTCATTTCAAAAGTCCTCCCTATGTGGTAAAAAGAAAAAACCAGTGTTTCCTCCTTTGTTCCATGAAACAAAATTTAGTGAGTGAAACTGTTAATTCAATTAAAAGGTGTCTTGTCTGCCCGTGAATGTGAAAAAGTAAAGTACAAGAGAAGTGTTTTTTTATTGGGAGGGGCGTTTTGTTTGCTACAAGGCTGTTTTTGCTCACACCAAAACACAAAGAGCTTGGTGACCTTACCCAAACACAGTGACCTTTTGACTGTGTGTGCCTTTTGTTTGACTATGCGCTTGTCATTATAACTATTTGTTGATTGGCATACAAAAGGGGAAAAGCAGTGATTTGGAAAGAGCAGAGACCTGATATCAAAGAAAAATTTCACACAGCATTTGAGGCAAATTTTCCTTGATCAAACAGTGATTGACAAAGAAGACAGAGTTGTGTTTGAGAAAGCATTTCAAAAAAAACCAATAGAGGCAGTTTGGTGTTGCAGAGAGCATTCAAAACAAGATGCCTCCTAGGCAAGACATCAGGAGTGGCCTGCACAAGAGATTTGAGCCTGTTTCCACTGAAAAGGAGCACAGTGAGGCAGGGCAGCAAGGTGAAGAAGAACACAGTGATGAAGAGCAGCACCATGAAGAAACTCAAAACAGTGATAGATGATGAGGGCTTTGCAAGTTTGAAGGAAGGAATTTTTATTTGAATAGTGAAGGATAATGCAGTACCAGGGAGGAGGTTTCAGGAGCTAATTTTAAATTTTTTCCTATGCTATAAATGACCTAGAACACACCTAGTCTCTAAGAGAAAATAAGAATTAGGTTGAGGTCTTTAAATCAGTTTGAAAAGGTGTTAAAACATTGATTTCAAAGCTACTTTGATCATTTAAAACCACAAAGAGAGACAATTATTGGGGATAGGGCTTTTTTTGTCAAAATTATAGAGATCTCCTTGCTGTGAGTGTTGAAAGAAAATTCTTGGCTGAAGCGAGGATAAAAACAATGATTGAAGGAAAGAGGTTTTTGGTGCCAAAAACACAAGGATACTTCCATTCAAAAACCACAAACATGTCTTATTGAAGACCTCTTGTCTCAAACACAATACTGAAGAGATGGCTTTAGTTATGATGAGGAACAAGGCAAAGAGTCTAAACATATCAGTGATAATGAAGAGCAAAGTGATGGGCAGTGAGGCAGTGATGAAAGGGAACATTATGGAAACCAGCACAACAATAAGCATAAGGGTGATGAAGTACAAAACAGTGAAGGGAAAGAGCATGACAGTCATAAAGAAGGCATTGACAAAGACAAACAGGGCAGCCCTCAAGCAAGAAATGATGAGGGCAAGCAAATACAAAACATGGATCATGAAGGGCATTCTCCAAAGCATGTGCTAGCTGCCTCTCCTAGGCAAGGGGCCATGACTTCTTTACCAAAGCTAAGAATGCCAAACAACAAAGAAGAAAACCAAGAAAAGCTCAAAAGTGCCCAAAGAGGGTGCCCGGTGAGAAAAAAGGAGAGAGACACCTTTAGGCTTGGAATTTTGGCCCGAGCTTCTAGACATATTTCTAAAAAGCCTTGAGGGACTTGCTCACCAAAATTGAGAGAAATTTGACATGTTCTGGTTTTTTGTCATTTTTGGGTTTTTGGCAAAAACTCATGGGCATCATCAAAGGATGAAAATGGTATCATTGGATGCCATAATTTCAGGAGCACATACTCAGCAATTTTCATAACATTTGAAGATCATTTTCTCCCCCAAAATGGCGAAAAACACTCGCTTTTTCTACACTCTGCCCCGTTTATCAGCAAGGCTTATTTTTTGGGTTTTTACACACAGGTATGTTTTTGGAGGACTTCTAGTGGTCAATTGGGAGCAAACTAAACATTTTCAGAAATTAGACACTCAGAGCTTTCCAACAAGATATCATGAGCTTCATTTCGACATCGGGAAGGCTTCCAAAAGTTTCCAGCAAGTCAGGGGACCTTTTGCTGATGTATTTTTTGAGTATTTTTGTAAAAATTGAACCTTTCAAAACTGATCTTTCCTCATGTGTGTTTAGATATTTTTGTACATGAGAAGTTATGAAAAGTCAATTTATTTCCCTCTTTTATCATTTTTAGATATTTTATGAGATATTTTGTGCCTTGGGCTTTGCAAAGCCTCAAGGACAAAATAAGATATTTTGGATAGGCCAATGAGATTGCAAGTTGAACTAAGAGGTTTTCCTCACTTTGGCCTATATATTCCAAAGGCTTTCATTGTAAACGAGGCTGAACTTGATGAATAGAAGCAATATATGGTCATATAAGCTTTGGAAGAAATACTTGTCTCATGCTTTTGGATAGTTTCTTGGATGTTCTTGGATGATGAAAGAAGATTGTTGTTGGATTCCATGACTTGGTAGAATGGTATAGTGTCTCTCTCTCTGTTTTGTTTTCTAGTTTTCATTCATAAATCCATGTTCTTGCTTGCTATAGGACAATAGAGAACAAATTTGAGACATGCCCTTGGAGGCACCTCAAATTTCCTGTTTCTTCATAGCTTCCATGTTTTCTTCATTCTTAGTCACATTAAAGAATTCTTGATTTCTCTTTAATAACTTAAGGATTTTGTTGCTTGTTTCATTCATGGTTTTATGCATGCTAAGTATGATTTACGGTATGCCCTGCTTACTCATGGCTAGCCATAGCTCCATCCATGAAATTTCTCTTTGACTGATTAGATTGTCATTTGTTGAACCAAGGAGGTCTTGTTCTGATCTTTCCCTTTGCCTAAGACTACGCAATCTTGTTTTCAAAGTGCCCAATAACTTGAAGTACTGTGTTTAGGCGTTTCGACATAGTGATTTGAGTTGTTTGTCTGTTTTGAGTGTATTTCCCCAAAGTCTGATAGCCATTTCTCGAAGTTAGAGAGTTATATATCTCTATGCATGGCTTGAATGTTTATTTCTATGTATTGATTAGCTTATAGTTACATTTCTCATGATTAATGGTTTGCCCTACCATGTTTATGTCAGCTATTAAACTAGTTATGCTTGAAATCCTTTGTTGTTCACAAACTTGATGTCCATATTACTTCATTTTTCCCAAAGATCCTTTCTACCTCGAATCAAATCGGCCCTTCAACAACCTTGTATCACCATCTGATAGCTTTCTTGACCTCTTCGACCCCATAGCCTAGTTGATCTGACATCTTTTTACCTATCTTATATCTTTGATCAGTTTCATCCCTCACAACCTAAAAACCAAAACCAAAAAACCTACTTCATAACTAGCCTAAAATCAGAACACCATAAGCAAACACACAGATATCCCTTACACAAATAGAGAGAGCCCTCTCTGAGTCCAGGAAGGCTAGGTCCTTGGGCTCCAAAGACTGGTTTGATGTTACACTGTCATTTGGCTTGCCAATAAGCCAAATCAAAAGACCCTAACACAATGTATCCATGTCTTCAAGTGTCATCCAACAGTTGTAGCATAAGCACATCAGTAACCAACATCAGGATCTTTGTAGCAATATCATATTATTGCCAAGAATAATTATCATACTGGAACAACTTCATCATAGTCAATATGTATCAAGAAATCATGTGATCTGTTATTACCAAGGTCTTATATAATCATGATGTTCATCAACAACAAAATCTCCATGTTTTTTCCTTATATCTGAATCATTAGACTTGCATCAAATCCACGTGTGAAAATAAAGATACTCTTCTGCAAAACGCGATTAGGGCTCATCCATAATCTCATCATAAGAAATCTATGTATCATGACAACATGATCATCATGAGAATAAGAAAACACAATGCCAACAATGCAACTTTAGTAGTTAGGCTAATGCTGCCACTGAACCGGTGCTACATGTTCATAGTCAAGTATGACCATATCATATCAGCAGACTGAAACCATCAACATTATATCAAGAAAAATACAACTATCAGCAGCCTACCAGAAACCGATCTTGAGTCTGATTCACTATTTTTCTTATCAGAGAAAAACATACGCAACTGTTTCCAACGGAACTTGCGTGTATACGCAGCTTTAGTTCATGAAACCCACGTATAGAAAGTGAAATATAGAAAAAATTCACAACTTCATCCCCCCCTGAATTTGTACCACCTGTACCTGTCTTCTCTTGTCACATCAGATGCACTGTCAGAAATAAACACAATCACAATTGCCGAACCAACCATGGGAATCACCATATATTTCTCCCCCTGTGATGATACATTACTGATTCCTATATATAATGTATCTTACATCACTCCTGCAGTCATTATGAGAATTAGAATTTAGAAGAGGATGACTACAATAGGGTCAACATTCCCTACGTTTTTGACTGGAGCTTCTTCTTTTTCCAGCTTTGCTGGAAATTCTCCAATTTCTCAGATCTGTTCATCATACTTAATCTGCGTTCTTTTTCTACGTGCCCATACTTGTTACAAGCATAACATCTTATGTGACCAGAAAAGGGAGCATAGAGATCATAATATGTTTTTCTAATCTTTCTTCTATTGCAATCAACTGCTTTATGACCAAAATTGCTGCATGAAAAACAATATCCCTTAAAGAAACTTGAGTACCTCGGAGCTGACTGTCTTTCTGTGTAATGAATATCTGTCTTTGACTGAAACAATTTGCTTCTCCACTTGGCTACAATAAGTCCATAATTATGACATATAAAGCATTCAACATTATTGATCAAAGGAGATAATCAATTGATACTTCTATATGTAGGAGCGAATGATTTCCTTTGAGAATTCATGATTGTTGGTTGCCTTTTTGTCTCTTTAAACACTTCAGGTTTTGCATTGATATCCTTTGAATCTTTATCTTTGTCCTGTGAACTAGATTCTCCTTTCATAGTTTCACGAAAACCAGACCAAATTTAATAGAGGGAGACCTTTGACTACTAAGAATATTATCTAGAATATTAGTACTATCTTGAAACCTCAAGAATTTATCCTTTTCTTCTAATTTAGCTTTTAAAATGTTTACCTCAACCTCCAATTTTGGCATTTCTTCTTCATACTTTCTTTGACCCTTCTCCCTTCTTCTACTTGTTCATTCAATTTTATAATCTCTTCTCTCAACCCATTTTCTTGTTCTTCAAATGATTGTAGGAATTCTTCATTCTTCTTATTTGATGTTTCCAGATCTGCTTTGAGAGAGATGATTTCTACTTCAAGTCCTTTACTGTGATTGGTTACTTCATCCTGCAACCTTTGATACTTGTTTATCTGTCCATTCATTCTATATATTATATATTTATAGATAGATTCTCTCTCATTAAATAATATTTGTTGATCTTCAACTTTAATCTTGAGATTTGCAATTACTGCTTCTAGATCCATAACATTACTTTCACTTTGGTTTTCACGGTCTTCACCATTGCATGCACAAGAAAGTGAATCATAAGAACAACAATCAATACCTGTTTCATCTTCTTCATTTTCTGCTATACATGTTTTCTGAGATATCTTCTTTCTTTGAGTAGAGTTCTTCTTTTACTTCCTTCCCATTGTGACGGATCTCCTTCAAGCGATCAAGCTCCTTCAGAAGGACTAGCTATGATACCAATTTTTGGGAAAAATACTGAGAGGGGGGGGGGGGGGGGGGGGGTGAAAAAATGTTTAGAGCTTACTCAAAACTTTTATTTTTTCCTTAATAAATTCCATACGCTACTTTAATGAACCCAACTCGCGTAAATACGCGTATATCCTTAAGTAAACTTCCGTATTACTAGAGATCTTATTATGCATATAATTATTTACTTAGATCAGTGCATCATTCATTCATCAGATGTTTAGTAAGTAGTAAGCATGTGAAGTAAGAACATAATAAATCATCACACATAAGCAACACACATGAACACCAAGATTTAAGTGGGAAACCCAATTTGGGAGAAAACCACTGCTGCTGTTGTCTCTGTCTTCAATATTTATTATAAAGAAAACTACTTACAATCATGTACTGGCACAGACTCATACCAACACGTAGGCACCCACCTGCAGAAGGCTACAACCTTATCTTATTCTTCAACTACTACTGGAAGGGAGATTCAACTCCCTGATCTCGTTTACCAGCCACTCCTGGAAGGGAGCTACTACCCCCTGATCTCATTTACCATCTACCACTGGAAGGGAGCTACAACCCCCTCACTGAAGGCTTCAACCCTCAGCACCACTATGGACCACGTTTCATCAATTTTCATACTGGATCCAACAACTTCCATACAACACAACTTGTAGGCCTCTTTTCATCAAATTTTCAGACTGGACCCACTCCACACATTTAAGCTCAAAGAACATACATCAAACTAAAACTTATAACCCCATCAATTCATTCTTTGAATCATCAACCAATCAACCAACCACCGATATTTAATCATAATCAACTAGCAGCATAATCAGTATTCAAACAACCCAAATCTGTATGAAGATATATTTGACAGATAACAATAATACAACAAAATAGATCAGACATTTCTTTCTGCACACTTCAGAAAAACCCTAATTCCCAGACACGCTTTTAATGAAGAGAACCCACATATATACGTGCTTTTGCTAAAACCAAATAGCATATAGTTCTGGAAATTTATATTTTGCAGAATAGGCCAGATCTATAAAACTTACCCAGATTTATTCATTTTCTTCAGCAGACTTACGCTAGATCTTCATCATTTATTCGGTAGATCATACTAGAGCTTCATCATCTTCAGATCTAGAGATATTGAACCATCATTATATCCATGGGTGCATCATAGATTCAGATCTATCAATTAAAAGTAGAGTTCATCCATATAGATATTCCTTAGAGAATTTTTATTCAATAACAACACTTACTCATGCACACCTTGCACTATGATCTTCTTCTCCTTAAATAGATTTATCTTTTACCAATACCATGAGTCAAAACCACTCAACTTCCGATGGTATTCTTAGACGAAATAAAATAGACAATACAATGCTCAATACTGTGGGCTAATACCATGGTAATGCCCCTTGGTATCATAATTTTAGAGTGCAAAAGGGCATATGTGACTTGGAGCGTTCATTTCTGCGTGTATACGCAACTTCTCTTCATAAAAACTGCGTATATGCTAACCCTGAATGTATACGCGAGTTACCCTTACAAAAGTAGCGTATACATTGCATCCATATGTGGGTTTCCTTCACAAAACTAGCGTATACATTGTGACATATTATATTTATCATTTCTCTGGCACTTACTGGAATTCTTTCTCTGTCATATCTGAACTGATTTGTAGATACATCATTCTTACATCTTTAACACATAGGTTGCTTATCATAGGCAACTCATCAAGTAGGTTTCCATCAAGGACAACTTCATCAAGTAGGTTGCCATCAAGGACAATACATTACATCATATTGCCAACAAACCTTGTCACTTGTTGAAATTCAACATTTGCAGTCTTCCCACCTCTGTTACCTGATGAGTATGAATTCTTAAACTCTCTTCTATCATTATCCAAAAAATTTATTTCCTGGACATGTGATTTTGAAAATAAAGGTTTTTTTGTAGCATAAGTCCTTGAAAAAATTTCATCTCTCATACCAACTGGCATCCAGTCAGAACTACAACCTAAAATCGGACATACACCTATTCATCTATTACTCAGAGATGTGAATGGTGGAATATCTGCTAGAGAACTCTTAGCATATGGAAGAGGCTGAGCCCTCCCTCCTATTCCCTTTCTGAGAACTCCCTTAGGACCAAGAGTCAAGTGGCCATCATTAGAAGCTTTGTGTGTTGAAGGGCTTGGCATAGAACGATTTTCAAATTGAGCCCAATCCACAATCTGAGCATCTTTACTGGTGAATCCACAGTCACATGGTCCCATATGGGGTTGTGGCCCTTTAATCCCACCCATATGTGGAAGTGAATCCATTTGTGAACATTCCATGTAAGGTGGCATCATCGGTCCTCTCACACCATGATCAAGTGGTGTCACAAGTCTCTGACCTGCATGTCCCATATTGGTACCTCGAGAGCGGCCTCCCTGTCCATGTAGTTGTTGCACAACATCCTGATGCACTTCCTCTATTTTCTTGTGGCCCTCAACCTTCCACCTTTGTTTCCATCCATTCCTCCTTAGATCAATTAGATCCTTCAACATGAACCTCAGCCTAGAGGGAATCCCTTCGGTATTGGACATTTTTGTTATCCTATCAAAGTAAGCATCAATATGTTCCTTGGCCTTTGAATGGTCAATAATATGACCAATAGTGCTCATCAGTTTGCACAAAACTTCAACATTTTCGTCCTCTGCATGCTGAAATTCACCAATTAATTTCCTGATGAATGCATGTATAATTCTTTCGGTCAACATACTTTCTTTATAAAGCTCACCAATAAACCTTATATTTCCTAGGATTCATCATTGTGCTACAACCTTATTCTCTTGTATTTCTTCTACTGAAAGGATATTTTCACCATCCTCTTCTTCTTTCTTAGCCTCTGCCTCTTCTCTTTCATATTTTTCAAATTCTTCTCGACATTTGTTCAAAAGGACTCGCTTGAAAACAACCTTCGCATTATCTTCATAAAATTTTGGTAATCCTGCAGCAAGTTGAAAACAGAATTTTGCATACATTTCACAAAAAGTTGGCTCCATCAAGGCTTTGTCAAATTTTTGAGATATTATACCATGAAGACATGATGCAGAGTCAATTTTCACTTCTTTTACTTGTTCAAAATGTTTTTGAAAGTTTTGGGGCATTAATTTATGAAGGATGGATTTAATTTGTCATTTTTTCAACTGAATCTCATCAGAAACCTTTCCCACTTCATATCGGTTCTCTGATTTATGAATTGTGGGTAGAGAATGCTGTGTAGGAGGAATCAAACCCTTTTGTGAACCAGAAGCACACTGCCACCTATAAACATCAGAATTATTTCTCACTAGCCCAACTTGTGGAGATGATGCTTGCACATAAGGCCCTCCAGGAAGGATGCCATTCATAATCATTTGTGTTGCACAAGTATTTCTTGCAAAGCCATTATTATAACTTTGGCCAAGTTGAAACATAGAAGAGGAACCACTTAGACCTGCATCCATCCGCATATCACAACCAACAACAAAATCATCCACCGACTTGGCCCATCTATTATTATCCAAACTGGCCATATTTCTCCCACGACGTTCAAGTAGATAATTCCCACTCGGCTGCCTTTCAAGACCTCTTGCAGTGCTTGCTAATGCATCAACCTCTCCTACATGACTTGCAAGTGCTTGGGAATTTCCAAGTAATTAAACAGTGTCTGGACAAATTTCAAAATGATTTGGTAGATCTTTGCACTGATCCTTGATTTCCAAAAAAAAAATTACTGGATTATTTTCTGTCTCTTGAACATTTAGTAACTAAAATAGCTACTTGACTCATAGGATTTGAAAGCTCAGCTACATCTTCCCAGTCATCCACTTCTTTCGGTGGCTTGCTTCTCAGGCCTTTTTGAGGAAGTCTTACTCTTGACAACATCGGTTACTACTTTGGATGGTTCTAGAAGGTTCACATCTTCCTCCTTCTCCTCTTGAACCTTATAAGCATTATATAAATCACCAGTGGGAGCTGCAACATTTTCCTTATTGAAAAAAATCTTCTTTTTCTTCATCTTGTTGACAACTACCTTGGAAACATCACCAATATTTGCAACATTATTCTTTACAGAAAAATTGGAAGAACTTTTATTCTCCTTTTCTAAAACTGCTACCCAAAATGCTGAAACTTTTGGTGCCTCTAAGCTGGTTCTTGTGTCAGAGAAACCTCCAGAAAGTGCACCAACTGGAAAAAATGTCCAAAAACATTATTAAAAGAAAAACATGGCCAACAAACTACAAAAGATGTATAATCAAATGAGACGAATGATAAATGAAAACTAAACAATATGCAACCAATACCATCTTCTACTGTCAAAAATATTGAAGTAATGGGCATATACATATTTGTTAGATTTATAGGTTAATGATTAATCATAAGAAACCGAAAAAAATGTATTCACACAAATGACAACTCTAATATTTTTGAACATTCAAGAGGATGACTAGGGTTTAAAAAATAGTGTCTGAGGTATTTTTTGTTTAAATGTACAGACTTAATTTTGTTTTAACTCAGAAAAATTAAAAAAAAGTCATTGTATTTAATTTCTGGAATTTCTGGGCAGAAATAAAGGGATTTGCTATACTTTTTCTAAGTTTATAAAGACTTAGAAATTTACTTCTTTTAGCAGAAAAATTAGATCAGTGATTTGAATATAAATCTGGGTTTAGTGTAGAATTTTGTATATACCAATAAATTTTCAGATTTTTCTGTGCCGAAGTTTAGGAAATATTGTTATTTTTCTATTATCCCTATTTGGGGATATTACATGCTAAAATTGGTAAAAGCAAACTCTAGCTATTTGGAATGCTAAATCTGAACAATAGTTCTAAATTTGGGACAAGGATGAGTTTGGTATATGCAAATTGGAAGCATACATGTGCCCTCACTTTCTCTCCCTATATCGTTGCCAGTTTCCTTCAACAAAGAATTAGTGTCCAACCATCACTTTGCTCTCTCTTTGTTGCACATAGGAAACTAGGAAGATGGATCTGCTGGAGCATATCATTACATGGTATAAATCAGTCCTATTGATATGTCATCAGTGTTAGAGAGCTAATTGAGTAATAGATAAAAACTATAAAGTATTTCTTTGCAAGGAAAGTGTTCTCCACCAAACCTAGTCTCTTCGTCAGCATCTTAAACTTTGAATTTTGTTAGTATGAATCTTTTGTCGAAGTGTACGAAAAAAGACCACTTTAGCTACGCATAACTTATAGCCCTAACATCAAATATGGCTGCCAATATCTTCAGATTTGTAGTTAGTTGATCAAGACAAGTGTTGCAGAAAACCAGATCTATGCATAAAGAGACATTAAGCAGTAAAAATAAGGTTTTGCTCCATACATCCAATAGACAAGACAAGAACAATATTTTTTGAAAGAATTTTTGTATTAAGGGCACCTGGGAGGAAAAAAAGAAGGTGTTTCCAATTCTCCTCAATGGGATGGGTTCTTGGAAGTCCTCAACACTTCAGATCTAGCATTTCTCTCTCCTGTTGGTGTAGAAAACCCAAACAAAGATAGAACTCAAAGGGAGCTCACACAACAAAAAATGGAAAATATGACAATGATAATGGCTCAAAGTCAGACCAAGAGTATAGATCCAGAGTGATCTAATAGGCAACAAAAGGTGAAGAATGGTAGGAAAAACCCTCCTATTTATAACAAAATATTGGGTCATTATAGATCTTGGTGCATGATTAAAATAATGTTAACCAAATCTAGATCCACCTTTTATGGAATATTTTATTATATTTGTTGGAGGGAAAAGGTATTTGACTTGGTTCAAATCCCTTGATTTGTCAAAAATAAATAAATAAATGATTTATTTATCTTTTTAAGGAAGTGGTTAGAAGATAATCAAATAAATAATGATTTATTTAATTATTTGTGGATGATTTGGTCATATTTAACAAGGAATATTATCTAAATAAGATTTAAATAATTATTCCTAGAAAATAATAAGATAAATAAAGGTTTATCTAATTAATTTCTTTGTTTTTTGGTTAAACATGACTGGGAATAATAATTAAATTATGGTTTAATTAATTATTCCATGAGGAAAATCAAACAAATATAGGTTTGTTTAATATTTCCTTTTGGGGTTTCCTGTTTTCACATAGTGAAAGCAGTTTTACTTAGGGTAAAACTGGTCTTACATGGTGTACTTGGGTCCATCTAATGATAATAGGTTAGATGACCAAAAAATGGTGTAGCAGATTGCCCCCCAGCGTGCGAGTGTCAGGAGCAAATCGTATGACCGAAGTACGTTGTAAGAACACAATCACTAGACAACAAAAGGGATGTTAGAGAGAGAAATGTGAGGTAGATAGTGTGCTGAAGGACTAGACCCTGAGGAGACGAGACTCGCAAGTGCAACAAGTCTCTTTTTATGAGAGGGTACCTGTGCTGAAGGTGGCGGGGGAGGCATACCTATGCCCGCCGAGACAAAGTACAAAAGAATAGTGTGTCCAGTAAACAAGGGACCGAACCATAAAGTACAACCGGCATAAACATGAGCCAGATAAAAATACAATGAGGGATCCCATATACATGCTGTGCCTGGGATAACAGCCAGGACTTATACAATAATATCTGAGTACATGAGATACAAATACAACCCAAATGCCCCCTACAAGCGGGGAAGGGCTCACAAAATCTGACTGATACATGCAAATCAAAGAGGCATTGCAAGCGGCTAAGGCCGACATCATCAAATATATGGAGCTGCATCGAAGGCTGCAATGAAGAGGTCATCCGGGCATGTGGGGGGCTACCTGCAGGGCCACCCCCTCATGAGGGCTGAGACATCTCACACACACCCGGGCATCACCAATAGCTGCTGCTGTATCACTGGACCATCAAGCATACAGATCTTGATCATGCTGAAAGGAGCTGAAGTGGAGAAATAATCAAGTCAAAGGGAAACGAGAGATCCCTTTGCTTGATCCGAGGCACCGAACAAGAGTGGAAGCTGGAACCAAGGTACACCGCTCTCTAGACATGTCCTCTGGAATGAAGGAGATGATGTCGACAGAAGGAGGTCCGCTGTAGGTGAGGCAATGAGAGATCCTCAACTAAGGCACGAGAGAAAATAGTAGAGCGACTGACAGACTGATACCAATGATGATGATGGAATGGAGGGGACTGAGTAGCAAATGGACGACTTCCCTTGCTAGAGCATAAAGGACATGAATGACATGGCATCGACTGACACAGTATCATGAGGGATAGGGGACAATGGGACTGATGGTGATAATGTGTGACACAAGAGGGAGACCAAGCAATGAAGGATGGAGGACTATAGCGGGGTACAAAGGGACTCGGGATAGACTCCATGAATGTGACGATGACTCAACTTGGATGCTCTAAACAAGGGCGACTCGATGGTGCTGCCACATAGAAAAGGTCCCATGGGGGACCATAAAAACATGAGTACAAGATGTATCTCATGATGAAAATCGACACGAACAAAGACAAGTATGTAGGCAAAGTGGTGCCCCAAGTACAAGTGTTGTAAGTGAGGAAATTCGATTTTTGGGGGAGGTGAAGTGACCCATCTTGGAAAAAATGTGTCCTGGTGAAGTATCAAATCACGAGAAACTAACAGATACCCATTTGAGGGCCCGGTGAGAGCTTTTCAACGGTGCAGACGGTTTGTCAAATGAAGCTACGGTGTGGTCACAGCAGGCGAAAGAACAAAAACAAGGGTTTTCTTTTAATAAGGCAGTTTTCCCTCCAAATTCACTCATTTGCTAGTGTTGCTGTGGTGAATGTAGAGAGGAGGGAAGGCCCTAAATCTTGCGGCGAGCATAGCGGACAAACCGACCATTGGAAACAAGATCCGTCAGTTGCAGGTAAGAGGCCTAACCTTAATCTTTCATTTTGATGGATTGAAAGTTCAGATTAGGGCCCAGAATCTCAGGAACAAACCCTCTTTCACCTCTACAGCTGGGTCGCACTTTTTGGGCCAAAAACTGTGACCTGGGAAGCAGGTTTTGAGCCAAAAACTGCGACCTGTCCCAGGAATGGGCAGAAAAGTGCGACCTGGAGGGTGAATGAGATTTGAGTGCTGTTTTAGGGCTGAGATGTGGGATTTTGTGATTGGTTACATTGTTTCATATCTGTATACTGACAAAGATGATGTGTTTGTGCATATATGGCAGATATACGGGTCAGCTAGAGAGAGAGAGACCTGGGTACATTACGGTCAGGGATCCAGGCAGATCAGGGTGTTCGTCATGTATTGGCCAGATTTGGGGTTCTGAAGTCTTTGGAGAACCCTTTGATGAGAGCAGGGGAGCCCTTGTTGGCTTGGATTGTCAGTTATTGGGATCCAGATCATGAGGTCTTTGTAGTGCAGGGGCACAAGATCGAATTGACAGTCCAGGATCTGTATTTCCTGACTGGTCTCCCGCCACTTGGGATGGTGGGAAATACACAGCCAATGTTACCGCAGGGGCAGAACATCATGGAGATTGTGGAGCGACATTGTCGACCGGGTCTCCAAGTCAAAGGGACTCGAATACCGATCGGGGACCTAGAGAGATTAGAGACCTGTGCAGTGGCCGCAACAGTGCTGCGGATCCTGGGCAACCAGGCGCTCCATCACATCACTGGGGGGCAGATGATGATTGTGGAGAGTGTGTTGAGTGGGACCTACTATGGGTGGGCCCAAATGATGTTGGTGTCGTTAAAACGACAGTTTTCTCTTTGCAAGCGGCAAGTGAACCACGATTGCTCGTATGGGACTTTATTGTGCTCCTTCTTTTTTGAGAAGATACCGACCTTATGACCGCGTATACAGCTCCCAGATGGGGGCCCGAGAGAGCCCAGGATGCGCCGGTGGGGGAAACTACTGTGCAGAGGAGGAGGAGGGGCAGTCGGATGGGTGTTTCGACCTGAGTTTTTTGCCCATTGGGATCAGATGTCGTTATACATAGACGACTATCCCTATATTGGGATGAGTTATTGTGGGGATCTGGACCTACCACTTCTGCCTGGTCGAGTATGGGGACCCGATGGTAAGTGACAAGTGACTACTCTTTTTTTGGGCATGTTAAATTTTTTTGAACAGTAGATAGCGTACTGATTCATGTACTCTTGGTACACAGATATAGCTCCGGTAAAACCGGCCGGATATATGGGACGATCGGCAGCATCAGGAGCTGTAGGCCCAAGTGCATCGAGAGTGGCACATAATGAGGATGCGGCCGCCCTCCTGGAGGAAATCCGCCGTAGATGTAAAAGGTTGCTGACCGGAGTATTAGAGCGCAGGTGGCAGGACTTAGACGACCAGTACATAGAGCCATGTATTGGTCTACCCTCAGAATGGCGAGGTGTCATGCGGCGCATGGCGATGGCTGGTCAGGGGATACGTGATCTACAGGCTGCAGGGGCAGAGCCATTGGCTCGGGATCCGCCAGATAGTGATTAGGTGTGGGGCATGTGGTGCCCCCTAGTGTGTATGTAGGGGCAGGTGGTGCCCCTCCAGAGCTGTAACATGCTATGGGCATGTCATATGTATCAAAGTAGATGGACTCTAAACACATGTTTTGCGACACATATTATGGATATGCATCTTTTGTTAATGATTATGATTGTTATTGTCTTGTATAAAATGCGTGTGATAAATGCCAATCTAGAACATTGTTTGCAATGATATCTACATAGTGATTTTGTTCTCGTGGTACAGGGTTGAAAGTGATGGTTTCAAATTCACGTATCAAGAGTTTCACTCGTAAATATCATCTGAAAAACATAGGGTTATGCACATGGTAGACACCATTTAGTTGCATGACAAGAAGTAGGGAATCTAAACGAACATGCAGATGGAGGATGCGATGAGAGAGGGCATCGGCTAAAAGACCACGCACTGCATCATATTCGGCCTGATTATTTGTGGCAGTACCAATGCAGACCCCGTTCGTGAGAACAAGGGTATGCAAGGGGGTGAAAATGGCCCACCCTGCCGAGGCTAGATTCCGGGAGTAATGACTTGCACCATCGGTGTAACCGATATAGGGTGGGGACGGGAGGTCCTGCGGAGTAGTGTCACAAGACAAAAATTGGGGGGAGGGGGAACAATGACGGCAGCGTGAGTGTATAGTAGACATCGAGCGGCAACTGCGGGAGGGAGTGTGATGGGCAGGATGGCTATGACACATATACAAACTAGATGGTGGTATATGAGGGCTATCGGAGGTATGGCTGGGACTCGAGCTGCGGAGGTCAACACAGATACGGGTGGGGTCATCCCGTGTATGGGCGGGAAGGATGAGGTCATGGGTGGAAAAGGTTTCCAAGGGGGCATCCAGACGGGAAAAGAGGGGATGACGAGTGGAAGGGAAACCACATGACACGGAAAAGCTACCTAAATCATACGTATAGGAAGAAAGGCTCGGATACGGATCGTCATGGGGAATGACGGAAGAATAGAGAAACAAATGGTCAAATGATGTTGAGCCCAGGGTGGTCGCTGAAGAGGGATCGAGCGAAACAATAGGGGGGGATTCAAGGGGAATGTTCTCCAAGGGTCTCACAGAGGATGATAGGTAGAGGATGGTGGTAGTAGACTCCTTCATCTGGACATCAGGGGGGGGAATGTCAATGGGAGCGGGGGGATCCTCCAGCTGTCCTGAAGCATACTGCGCAAGTATGGGAGAGGCGGACTGATTTTGTTCAACCTCGTACTCTCGAACTACCTCTAAAGAGGCGTGATAATGCGTCAGGTGAGGACAATGGTGGGAGTAATGGCCATGGACACCACACAAAGCACAGGGTTTGTTGGTGCGAATAATTTTTGGGTTCTTGGTTACGGACGAGGACGGAATAGAGGGGTCAGGGACCGTAGACTCAGGGAACGCGACTTTAACCATGGGCTGAATACGGGGAAATTCAAGACAAGTATGGGTGGCGTGATCGATGACATCACAAAAGGCGCAAGGCTTTGCGGGTGGAGGAGGAGCCAGGTCAGTCGGGGTGGCCTTGTCTTTGGATACCCCCTTGTGAGCTTTGCCTTTCTGTCCTAGAGTTGCCACCACAGGAGCAGGGTCCTGAGGAGGTGCGAGGGGCATGGAGGCAACGGAGGAAGCGAGGGGGACCGGTTGAACGGGTGTCAAAGCAAGATACGTTTTGGGGTGACCAGGTGGGGTAGCGGCTGAAGGGTCAAGGTACCAGACGGGTATGCCCAGGGTCACGTTGGGGAGAGAGAGGGTGGCCATGACGGGGACCGAATAGACTCAGGGAGGGGGAGCTAGGAAAGGTATCTGACCAGCGAGGTAATGACCAGGAGGGATAGCTCCGAGATGGTTGAGGCCTGGGGGAACCGACCTAGGAGGATAGAGGGGTTCAGGGATACCAGCTGTAGGAGAAGGGCCAGAAGGAGGAAGTCTGGCTGGCTGAGATGAATGGCTAGGAGCGGGTTACGGTGGGCGAGGTTGAGTCTGAGGTTGCTGACTAGCCGAAGCGGGTTGCTTAAGGGCAGCCCGAGACGATTGCATCATGCAAACATTCGATAAGCTGGGATCAGAGATAGGAGGAGAAGGGAGACCAGGAAAAGTTCCAAGCAAAGAGGAGTCTTTATAGACGCTGGGAGAGACACTGGTTAGGGAATCAACGAGAAGATATGGTCATCTCAAGGGAGGTCTGAGACTTTGGCTCATGATACGTCAACTGCTTGATAGTGACTATCTTTGCATTGTGAGGAAAAGACATCTTGCAAAAAACCGCAGATGGGACAGCAGACATGGCATAGGTTTAGCTTCGCCCCAAGAGAATGTTGTAATCTAGAGGGGCATCGATGACTTCGACGTCAATGCAAATAGTCTTACCCGCAAGGGTGATAGGACAATTACGGAAAAGGCCAATGGGCTGGGAGGCGTGGCCGTCCCACGCTCGAAGGGTGATTGTGGAAGGGGCCAACTCAGGAGATCCGAGTTTCTTCCAAACCGAAGCAGACATCACACAGGTGGATGCCCCCTCATCAATTATACACCGAGAAACGTTAGCGTTCCGGATTTTGAATGGGATTTGGAAGGCGATGGAAGTAGGAAGAGGGGGATGTTCTGATTGATGGGTGTCGAAAACGATCATTTGGTCATCAGCAGGATCTACAACGCCCATGGCAGATAGCAGAGCCTTCTTTTGGGAAGGGCACGACTGGAGGAGTTCCAATGTGGAAATGGCAGCAGGGGACTGTGCCAAATCATCTACTATGCTATACGAATGAGCATCTCGACTGGAAGCAACATTTCGGTGTAATGGTCCCTTAGGAATCTTGGGATGAACCTCAAATTTGGGTTGAGGGATATGTAAGGGGCCATTGGATGTCGAAAGAGGCTCTGTAGAACCTGAAGAAGGGGACTCGGGGGCAGACGGAGCGGAAGGCTTGGGGTACTGGCGAGACCGAGTTTGAAGGTGAAGGTCGACGGTTGGGGATGGATCAGAGTTCATCATGAGGATCTGGTAATCAGAGGAACTAGAAGGGGAAGGTTGAGTGGCGACCTGTCCGTCAGGAGGTTGGGTAGCCACGAATCCTTGCTGGGGGAAAGGATCGGTAAACACAGCCGGTTGAGTAGTGGTCACATTAGGGGGAGCATGAGGGGAGGCATGTTTTCCTCGCAATGTGGCTTGAGACTCCCACATCTGCCGCATCTGTGGTAAGAGGGGACAATCATGAGTGTAATGACCGTAAACACCGCAACACGAACAAGGCTTATTTGTGCGAATAGGCATGTCCGGCTTGGGATGAGTGCCCTATTGCTGGTTAGCAGTGTTAGGGTCAGTACCTTGAGGATTGGGTCCATGAGTACCAGGGGCAGATTGATTTTGATTGCCTCTCCACCTTCTTTGAGAGGAAGGAGGATTAGTCACACCTGCTGTGCAAATACTTGCCCTGGAGGGGGCTGTAGGTGCTGTTGCTGGGGTTGAGAAGGCAGGGGAGGTGGAAGTGCATATGCTGGAGGAGCTGGAGCACCAGGATGTGGATAAGGATAGTGGTTAGGTTGGGCAACATTGAGGTAAGCAGGAGGTTGGGCAAAAGGAGAAGGCATGCCGTATCCTGGATACAACCTGGAGGGGGAAAAGCGCTAGAGGTGCTGGCCCCTCCCGGAGGGGGACCATAGCCCATAGGAGGTTGAGCATATGGATGAGAAAGGGATCCAACGATACTGTCGGCGGAATGAGATGCCCCCGGGGCGTTAGCACCACCGGGCCTAGGGAGGTCAGGAAGGACGGTATAAACATAACCAGACTGAGCATAGATCAGGTCATATTTTAAGGCGATTTGGAGGGCGACTTCTTTGGTTTGAGGGAAATGAGAGGCGACATCTTTGCCAATGGGAGGTAAGAGAGTGTGAAGGAACCAGTCCATATAAACCCGATCCTCGAAGGTGGGAGCTCGACATAAGCTCCATCTTCTCCGCCATTCCTGGACATGAGTGGAAAGGCGGGTTGAAGAGGTTTGACGGAAAGAAATCAAAAGCTCTGTACCAGTGTCGTATCGGAGAGGGAGCTGGAAATAAGATAAAAAGGCTTGGGCAATGGTCGCAAAGGTGGTATGGGAAGAGGTGGCCTGGTCAACATACCATTTAGAAGCTTCGCCCATAAGCGTGCATTGGAACAACCGAAGACGGATGGAATCATCGGTAATGGAATTGGAGGAACACCACATGTGGAAAGATCGGACATGGTTGGTTGGATATTCTCCAGCAAGGCCTTTGAACTTAGGGATGTCAGAGGGGAGCTTGGTTGGCATAGCAGGCCAACCAACATTGTGGTGGATAGGGTCATTGATCAACTGATTGAGATCGGGGAGGCTGAGGCCTTCCATGTAAGGGAGCAAGGGTGCAACCGAGGTAGTTCTTGTGGCGGTTCCGCTAGTAGTAGTCCCGGCATTAGTGCCGGGATTCCCGCTAGCGTTAGGCCCTGGACCAGACATAGTGAAGGTGACATGGGGAGAACTAGAAGTAAAAGGAGAACCCAATGAATCAGAAGAGGAGTCGGAGTGCGGACTCGGGGGAGGACTAACTCGACGACGGCGGGACGGAGTAGGTCGACCGACCGGAAACTGAGGGTGAAGGCCAAGAAGTCTCTGGGAGGTGCGCCTTGGGGGCGCAATGATGACAACACAAACACGACACAAGGGGAAGAAGAACGACCAACAAGGGCAGGGAGGTGCAGAATCAAGTGAGTACAATGTCGAAACAAGGGCAGAAAAGGTGCAGTGTCAATTGATTTTACAATGTTTTAAAGTCTTTGCCTGGTGGTGTGAACCAGGCTCTTCTTCGCTTAGGGTGAGTGTGTGGCGTGTGTTAATTTTAATTTTTAAACCCTGACGTTTTGAGAGAAAAAGAAAAAGTGTGCTGCGTAACTGAAAATAAATCTGCAAAGAACAGTATATAATGCTGAAATAACAGAAAATTAGCAGCTAACAATGCATCAATCTAAGCCAAAAAGGCGGGTCTCTCAAAACTAGTCTAACAGAGGGAAAAAATCTAGTCAAAACACACTACAAAGAGGCCAATAGATCTAGGGTCGAAAGGGACAGGGATCTAAAGGAAAAACCTGCTGAAAAGAGGTGCAGAACACAGCCAAGAGGCAGAGGCAAGGTGGCTGGAAAAAAAAAAGAGGAAATCAGCCAAAGGCAGAAGGGACAAGGAGGAGGCCCTAAAGGTAGATCCAAAAAAAACTTCAGGAGGTGATTTGAAAGGGAGAAGAGCTGATTAAAAGGGATTTGAAAAGGAGGTATCAGATCTGAAAAAAGGGGTGGTTGAAACTCTGAAAAAACAGGCACCTGAAACAGTTAAAACTCTTCCACAAAAAGTGGAGGGTACTAAAGCCCTAGGGGGCTAGGTTCCGACTTAGATGAGTAAAAAAGATCAGAAACAGGTCTAAATGGGCTGAGACAGAGGCGGGAGAACCCTTACAGAAGCTTTAGAAAAACCTAGAAAAATTGCAGAAAAAGAGCAGAAAAACTGGTAGGTTGCAGGTTCTGACCTGTTTTCTGTGTAGGTCGCAGATAATGGGCTGAAAAGTGTGACCTGGAGTCTAGGTTGCAGGTTCTGGGCTGAAAAGTGCAACCTGAAGTTTCGAGTGTCCCGACGGCAGATTTCCGAAAAAGTTGCCGTCTAAGTTGCGGCTGATGTCTGTCACCTGCGCAATAGGGCCAGAAACACGCGGAAGTTATAAATTTTAATGTTTTAGGGTTTTATGTGAGAAAAACCACATAAAAATAGGAAAAACAAAAAGCTGAAAAGAAACCCTAGGGTCTGAAGTAGCTGGATATGCAGGAATATGAAAAACGACAGCGGTCGTAATTGAAAACCCGTGTGGAGTCGCCAGTTGTTAGTATGAATCTTTTGTCAAAGTGTACGAAAAAAAACCACATTAGCTACGCATAACTTATAGCCCTAACATAAAATATGGTTGCCAATATCTTCAGATCTGTAGTTAGTTGATCAAGACAAGTGCTGCAGAAAACCAGATCTATGCATAAAGAGACATTAAGCAGTAAAAATAAGGTTTTGCTCCATACATCCAATAGACAAGACAAGAACAATATTTTTTGAAAGAATTTTTGTATTAAGGGCACCTGGGAGGAAAACAAGAAGGTTTTTCCAATTCTCCTCAATGGGATGGGTTCTTGGAAGTCCTCAGCACTTCAGATCTAGTATTTCTCTCTCTTGTTGGTGTAGAAAACCCATACAAAGATAGAACTCAAAGGGAGCTCACACAACAAATAATGGAAAATATGACAATGATAATGGCTCAAAGTCAGACCAAGAGTATAGATCCAGAGTGATCTAATAGGCAACAAAAGGTGAAGAATGGTAGGAAAAACCCTCCTATTTATAACAAAATATTGGGTCATTCGAGATCTTGGTGCATGATTAAAATAGCATTAACCAAATCTAGATCCACCTTTTATGGAATATTTTATTATATTTGTTGGAGGGAAAAAGTATTTGACTTGGGTCAAATCCCTTTATTTGTGAATAATAAATAAATAAATGATTTATTTATCATTTTAAGGAAGTGGTTGAAAGATAATCAAATAAATAATGATTTATTTAATTATTTATAGGTGATTTAGTCATATTTAACAAGGAATATTATTTAAATAAGATTTAAATAATTATTCCTAGAAAATAATAAGATAAATAAAGATTTATCTAATTAATTTCTTTGTTTTGGGTTAAATATGACCAGGAAAATCAAACAAATATAGGTTTGTTTAATATTTCCTTTTGGGGTTTCCTGTTTAGACCATAAACAACCTAATAAATGTTTTTTATTAAGTTATTTTACATAGTGAAAGAAATTTTACTTAGGGTAAAATTGGTCTTACGTGGTGTACTTGGGTCCATCTAATGATAGTAGGTTAGATGACCAAAAAATGGTGTAACAAATTTGCTAGGGGCTTTGTAAAAATATTTGCAACTTGTGAATCCGAAGGAATGTACTCAAGAACCACCACCCTTGTAGTGTAATTAACTCCACAATTTAGATAAATAACATAAATGTAGTGCAGAACCCAAGAACACAAGAAAAAAGAGAAATAAACCCTAAGAAATATCCATTTGATGATAAAAAATAGAGAGCTATGTTTACTTTCCACTTCAAGGGGGCAACCTCCAAGAGGAATTCTCCAAATACATATATAATTCTTGAAAAAAAATTACATATCCTTCTACTTAATATATAACTACCCATAGAAAATCATATCTATCTATGGGCCCACTTATAATGAGAGCCTACTAGCTATTTTAGGCCTTATTAACAAAGTTGATCCTTTTTACAATGAGTGATTGTTAACTAGCGATTCAATGGGCCTTATGCAGTGAAGGTGGCCTCATATGTTGATAAATATAAATTATTTCTTCAATGGGCCTTATGCAGTGAAGGTGGAAAACTCTAATGTTAGATTTGTTGCCAATATTTTTTATTTACTGACAGCTCTAATAGTAACACCACTGCTTTCTTTCCTTCCTCTGTATACCATGCTAGCGCACCCAAGGGAATGTTAGATTTGTTTCCACTTTTCATCAAGTGCACTTAAGAGGAACTAATTTTGACAGGTGGCAACTAGACATTCCTAAGATATTTGAAGGACATCTACCCATATTTAGGAACATTTACATCACTAATTTTCTGGGATGTGGGTAACATCTCAAAAGAAAAAGAGATGTCCCCAATAGTTTCCTTGTGCCTCATGGACAGGGAAACACTAAAGTCTAAGCCAACCCACTTTCATTTTGCATATGATGGTGGTCGGATCCATTCAGGGGGGACTGACAGTGAGCATAGATCCACTAATTGATCCATCAGTGGATGCATCCCTTAGGGTGGGATACATCCTTAATGCAACTAGGTCCCATCTAAGATAAAAGAGACAAGGGTAAAAAATAATCTCATGCATACATGAGAATGGACTATATCATTTATCAGTGATAGAAATAGAACACATAAAATCATAAAATCATTTTATCTAACATAGTTATGTATGAATAATTGAGTCTTAGACTCTTACATAAATTGTCACATGTCATTTCTGATGTATGTATGACTAATTGTCAGGGTAGGTGTCCCCATTTGTGGGTGAAGATCTCACATATTTGGTAGGGAAATGAAAAAATATCCTCCCAGGCTGGTGGGCATCCCAACCAATAAATAAATGCATGATTGGTGGACCCTCTTACCCATCAAATGGCATGAGAATTAATACAGTAGAAGACCGCACCCAAGTAGGCTGCACTTGGAGAATTTTGGCCCTCTGGCTTGTTACCTCTCATGTTATAGGAGGCCTACACTTGTGAATATTTTCAATACTCTTTTCATTTCCATCACAAAGGGAGGATAAGAAAACTTATGTTTTGGGCTAAAAACATAAGAGGGCTGAAAACATGGAGAAGAGGGCAGTTCAGGGCACTCTTGGTGACTGTTATGAAGGCCGATTTGCTGTTCTAGAGGGTTGAGGCAAAGGGGAGAATTTTTGTATGTTCTAGGGTATGTTAGGGTGCTTAGACCCTTGGAAGAGACAGTTGCATCCCTAGATGGTTGTTGTGGGAAGGACATAGGCCTAAACCAACCTAAATAGAGTTGCGTAGGGCAATGTTAGGTTTGGTTCATGCCCAGGACAACAACGTTGAGGAGGAGGGTACTTCCAAAGGGAAACCACTTTCATCTAGAGAAATTCTGGGCAGAATTGAAGGCTAGAAGAATGGACTTTTTGATGACCTAACCAAGCCTAGAATGCAGCAATGAAGGAGACCTCAAAACAGTGAGCTTAAGGTATGCATTTCAGTGCATTCTTGTAGATGTTGGATCCTAACTTGTGGATCAGTTTTAAATCATGATAGGGCAGCATGTGGAAGTCAATGAGGAGGGGGCAGATCTCATGGTTAGATGCCCTAAACTAGTGATAGTTGCCACATTGATTGGGCATCAAAATTGGAGCGAGAGTTTGTCAAGTATTGGGTCAAAGTGATGACTATTGTGTGGATCAGTTTGACGGGAAACTTGAGGAGGCCTTAGGAGTTTTTTGGTGGAAAAGTTTGGAAAAGGAATGTCAAACTGATATTCATTGCTACAGTACCAAAACAAGGGAGGTGGTGATTTCTTTCCCAAATCATATTATGATCTTCTAATCGTGGGCCTATCCATACATTCAAACATGAGATCCACATTAGGTACCAAACCAAGATACTATTCTAAGAGCTACAACAAACCCCAAATTGTAAACATCATTATAGAGGGTCAAGGAAGCCCATCCTTACCCGAAAGGAGGCTAACCATATTAGATGGTTTGTAGGATATCTAACTTACAATCAAGGAGAGTACAAAAGTGTTCAACCAGATGATGGCTTTCATGTCCCTGCAACAACACTTTGTAAATATCCCAAGTAGTAACCGAACTCTGTAGTGCGAAAATTCCTTCTATCTCTGCTGGAGGAACCAACCCTATTACTTTATCATCAATGCTAGCAAGCTTATCTTTCATCCAACAATATCTACTTAAAGTAGAGATGATGTTGGCAATCAGCCTTTTGATGCAATATCTCAATTTGCATAAGCATTTTTTAGGCATGCTGCTGAGATGAGTTAAAGAGTCTGGACATGCATTTTGGTTCATTTTCATGTGTTATTTTGAAATAAACTTACAGTCAAAATTAAATCTCTCCCACCTACTTATCTTGGATCTTACTAATCAGACCCTTTCCAAACTGATTCATGAAATCTACAAGTGCTAAGTGAGCACTATTATAGATAGTTTTAGATATTTCTAAAGCATATCAGGACAAGAATTTCTTGTTATATTTCAGAGTAACTATTGGTTTTCAGTCAACACATGACACAGAGGTAATTGGACATGATCAAGATAACGATGTTGCAGAGCTATGGATGAATGCGCCAAAAGAATTGATACCCATGGCAGTTGAAATTTCTGCAAATCTTTTTGTAGGAAACAAAGTGTATGCAATTGGGAATCCATTTGGTTTGGATCACACCTTGATGACTGTTATCATTAGTGGGATTTCTACGTAGATAAGTTCAACTGCAACTGGCCATCCAATACACAATGTGATTTAGAAAGATGGTAAAGGACCATTGGAGGTCCTCTTCTTGATAGTTCAGGAAATTTGAATGGCATAAACACTTATATGTACTCTCCATCATGAGCATCACCTAGTGTGGGCTTTTGAATTCTAATAGATCTGTAAGTGTCATTTTTGATTAGTTAGTAAATTTTTGGAAAATTACTTGACCCATTTTGGGTACTAAATTTGCACTGGATGAGTCTGTTGAGCAACTGAGTGTCACTAGAGTTCTGGTGCTTTATGGTCCTGTAGATGGACCGACTGGAAAAGCTGAACTGAAAACAAAAAAAATGAGATGCTTATGGCCGGCCTATCTGGGGAGACATCATTACAGCTGTAAATGGGAAGAAAGTATGCAATGGAAGTGATCTCTATAGAGTACTTGACCTAGTAGCTTTTAAGGTAGGAATTTTAGTTCCTCAAGGGTGGGGTCCTTCAACATAATTTCATCTGCCTTGGTCCTATCATCCAAAAGAAAAACTTAATCAAAAAGAGTAAATATGTCAAGTTTAGGGTAATTCCTATTTGTATAGTTGTCAAACTTATAGTTATTTTTGAATCTATTATAACTCTGTTGAGACCACCTACTCTACAATAAAAAATAACAGAGGAGCCATTAGTCATACCTACCCATGGTCTCTTGTAGGCATGATAGAAGAATAGGCTGAGCCATTAATTAGAATTGCAAAGATATTGAGGAAAGATAGTTCATTATCTGGTTAACCAATTTCACATTGAACCGTATATGAATGAGTAGCCCTAAATAAAGCCAATTTTCTCTATCATATGCCTTGGAAAGACAAACTCACTAACATTTCTTGTAAATTTTTGGTTTCATGTTATAAATTAATTCTTGGGCTACTCCTATTCTGTAATGGATTTGTTTCCCTGGAAGTATGAAAAATTGTTCTAATGACATGGAATCAACTTAATGGATTTTGATCCTACATGCAATAATTTTTGAAATGATTTTCTAGATGCAATTACATAGTGATATGGGTTTGAAATCATCTCATTCTTGTCTAATTTTTGGGATTAAAGAGTGAAATTTTCAATTGAAAGCTCCCAAATCCTGCTTGTATATTTTAATTTGTCAGCAATTCTTGGTTTGTTTGAAGGAAGTCATAGAACCACTAGAAGAATTATTCCTTTTATATTTGATCCATCAATGCCTCATTATCCACCTCCCCTACAAAAATGGGGAAATATGAAGTCATATTTAACTATCTCTCTTAAATTTATTCTATCATCCTCTTTATAAATTACCTCAAAATGTTTGGTTGATGAGAAAATTTCTCCTCGAGATAAGACACCTTCTCATGAGGAAAATTTCGTTGATAGTCAATATCTTGAGGCAATTGTTCATTACAATTATGAGATGTTGAAGAGAGAAAATATCTGCTATTTAGTAAAGGATATGCATGAATGTTAGTGATTTGGTACAAGGAAAGACATGGGCAACAAGGGAATTGTGGATATTCCCTTCAACTCTTTTCCCAAATGTGACATGTGAGGATGTATGCTTATTAAGCAACTATATTTGAGAACATGTACCATTTTTAAGGCAAGAATATTTTGGATGTAGGCATGGGAAGTTTGATGCAGGGTCCTGCACCCGACCTGATATCCCACCTACTTACCTATGACTATGATCTATGTGCTTCCCTGCTTGTCAACTGCAGTTTCTCCAATTCTCGGTCAGATTGTGCATGAAGGCCCATCACTGCGGCTTCAACTAGGCTACTCAACCACGTGTGGTGGCTACTAAACCTGCAGTGACACAGGTCTAGCTAGCTCTGATAGCACTCCTCCATCCAAAAACTAAGCTGACAATTTCCCTTCTATCGGTCATTTGTGTGTCTTTTCCCCAGCGATTTCTCAACAGTTGAGTTGTGTCGACTAGTCTAGCTCGTGTTGCTTCCTTCTTAGTGAGTTGCCACCTTATGCTTCTTGTGTTTTTTTTTTTTGTCGAGTGAAGACTTGCATGCAGGGCACCGTTCTTCCACAAACAACTGTTGAACATACCTTCCCACCTCTCCTAGAAATATACACTCAAAACTACGTGCTTCTTTGAGGTGATACTAGTAGATCCTTTTCTACCAACCGAAATGTCGGCCACCCCTTCTTTGCACAATTTTCTTTTCCTATTGGTAGAAGTGTTTGACCCTTATTTCAACCACTCTGGTTTTGCCATGACTGACACAGACTTGTCACTTATGGATCATTTATTCAACCCATATACAACATACAAAATGATCTATATGACCCTTTTTCAATCCTTAAAAAAAATTAACAATTGCTTCAGGGCACTATACGATCAATTTACTTTGGTCCTAAAAAAATTGCTTTTGCACGAGCACAATCAAACAAGTTTTCAACAAGTTTGGAACGAACGAGTTGGGAATGTCATATATGTTTATATATATAAAAATAATTTTATAAATAAGTTAATAACACATTATCTTGCAAGAAAAAAGGGAATAAGACCCATAGATGACAAAAGTAGGTTCCTATCAGTCAGTGCAAAGCTTAACAATGCACGACACAGTGTAGGGTTGTTCGAGCATATAAAATAGGATAGGTTACAAAGCTAATAGGTTGTGTAACAATAATATTTTAGAGCCTTTTGTTTACTTCAAGTATATCAAACCTTCTATTTTGGTACTGTTGAAAATATATTTGAGCAAAAACTTAAAACTGTGCAGGTTTCTAGCCAGTTAAATTTTTCTACATATGCCTCACATCATCAACCATGGCATCCACTATAAAAAAACAATTTAAGGAAAGCCTCCAATGATGAATGAGCCAAATCATCATATCTTGAAATGGGTAGAACCCAACATGCATAGTGTTGTAAAATATGTGCATATAAATGCGTGTTAGTAGCATCCTAAATAAAATCTACCCAAGAATAACTAGCCACTTTGATTAGGGAAAAGTATGAATCTAAAGATAAAAGGGGTTAAGAGATCCCTTGCATACACCTAAGGAGGTGTGCATGAAATAAGGGTTTGAAACTCTAAAATTAATATGGTCTAAAAACCCTAGTACTGAAACCCTTGGGGAAATTCCATTGGCCATTAGTCTAACAGATTGACTAATTAACCCAAAAAATTCCATCGCTAAGCAATTCCCTTGATAAAAATAGTAAAAATTGAGCCTTACTTGGAAGCTCTAAAAGGAAGAAACCTTATAAAAGATGATTTTGAACCACTTTTGGATTAGCATTATAGTGTGCCATTAATGATGGGTGAAACCTGAGGAAAAAATTTAGAAAACCCTCGAAGAAATGAGATAATCCAAAGAGGAAAGTTCACACATACTCTGATACCATGTTGAGATTACAAGAGATAAACAAGGATTGAATGTAAACAACCAAAAAACCATAAATAAAAAAAATCAAAGACACAAAGAGGAGAGAAGATGAACCTATGAACATGAGAAACATGAGATGTAGGTGCCCATAAGCTAAAGAATCACAAAAGAAAACACTTAGCTCATGAAAAAATAATTTGTGATGAAAATAATGATGACAAAGCTAGTACTAAGGACATCACCAAAGCTAAAGAAGATTTTGGAATGTTAATAGTGAGGACATCTTGAAAAATTGAGGATAGATGCAGAGATGGCTAGTGGGGTGCTAACTCCAAGGAAGTTGACTACGTTGGCCTTAGACTAAAATAATATTTATTGAAAAAATACAATAAAATGTTGTGGTTGCACATGTGTAGACTTATAGCCTTGATTACATGTAAGGTTGGCATGAGGCCACAAGTGAATATTACACCATCATTTCAATATTTTATAGGTATTACAAGTCTCATGGCATTCACAGTGAAAGAAATGTTGCAAAGGAAGTATAGATGTAGAGATGGCGAGGAGAATGATAAAAGGTAAAATCTTTCAAAAAATTTTAAGTTGAAGAAATTAGTACACCAGTGTATTTTGTTGATAGAAATACAATGAAAATTGCAAGAAATGTTACACCTAAAGAAGCATGAAGTGATGAGAAACCAGGGGAGAGTCATCCCAAAGTGTTTCTTTGCAATGTATGTGTACTTGTTTCTCAAAAAAGTGCATAAGCACAAGGATAAAGGTTAGAAGTATTTTTGATAGGGTACAATGGAGAGTCTATGGGATATCAGATTTTTTATTTGGAAAAAGATACACTGAGCAGAGATGCTATATTTAAGGACGACTATATCCAAGGTAATTCAAATGAAATTGAAGTGCCATGGCCTATTGGAGAAAGAGGTAAAAAGGTAGCATAAGAAAGCATTCCAAGTTAGGAACAAAGTAGAAATAAATAATCTAGTGATAATGAAGTCAATGATGTCAAAGCTAGTACTAAGGACATCACCAAAGCCCAAGAAAATTCTGGAATGTTAATAGTGAGGACATCGCCAAAGCCTAAGAAGATTATGGAATGCTAGCAGTGAGAACATCATCAATGCCCAAGAATATTCTGAAACAACATTTGTGAACACTAGATGGCTCAAAGCTACAGGAACTACCTGAAAGCAATAAAGGAAGCAAGAAATCAAGAATAATGTAGCAGTCTAATTTACAGTAGTTATATATAGCTTTGATCACAAATTCACCACAATTTTGGTAGAATGTAATTCAATTCACATGGAAAGAATAATGGGACAAAGTACCAAAGGTGGAATGTGATTCCATGCAGAGAAATGAAACACTGGAACTTGAGGATATGCCTAAAGGAAAAAGTGCAAATGGTTAAATGGGTCTTCAGGGAAAAATGCAAAGCAGATGGCTCAATTGACAAACACAAAGGAAGACAATGACAATAGCATTACTATTTCCTTCAATTGAGGTGATATTCAAGTCACCAGTCCTCTAAGGTCATAAAATACCGCTTATTCTTGTTCTTGTCATTTGTCCTACTAGGGAACTTGCAAGTCAAGATGTTGCAATGTACTCCTATTCTCCTACTATGTAATGACTCAATGAGACATCACATCATCTAATGAATTAATGAATCCACTAGAAATTCTACGACAAAAACTGTTTCCGTAAACTAAACATTTGGAAATGAATAGAAAGTATGTATATGCATCATGAGAGGAAGTAAATAATGATAAAAACTTCAAACATGTTAAGAGGGAATGCCACTGAAGAATTTTTTTTGGAAAAAAGTAATGCTGGTTCACAATCATCCTTAAAAAACAAAAAAGTACAGGTATATGCACTATTTTGACAGGATTTAAAACTGAAGACATCAATTACAACACTTCTGGAACAATATATTTCCAACTATACTTGTTTACTAGCTTGCTTATAGATATTAAGAGCCTTAATAGCATCATGGTGTTGCATTTCAAAGAACTGTAGGTAAATAGTTGCAGTCATCAGTAGCTACAGATAAGGGATGCAGTTGTTTAAGGAAGAAATTTATGCTTTGCATAATAAGGTCAATTCAACCTTGATGAAGAGTTCATAAACAACAAGGAGTAAAAGTCAAGGAGTTCATGATGAAAAGTCAATAATTGCATAGAAATGGCTAAATGTGGGTAAGGATTTCATGATTATGTATTGAGCCTTTCTGAGAAAAAAACTCTCAAACCAATGTTGTCAAACCCCCAATGCTAAAAAAGCCAGTAATTTATGGTGGGGACTGATTCCAAAATTATAGAACTATATGACTGTAAAAACTAGCTATGTTTTTTAATGTTGTTGAAGAGCAGGATATAGCTTAGAGTCGAAGAGGAAAATATATAAAAATTACCATATGACTTCTGTATTGGTGTACTTGTCTACTTATAGTCATCGGGCTACCCAGTTTTCCTTTTGACACCATATATAACTTGTAAGTATTTAAGAAAAGAGAATTAAATATACTTGGGTCAATTCATTTCCCACTTATAAAAATACACATACTTATCCACTTTCCCAAAGTATATGTTTGTTCTAAGTGCTATTGTGCATGGTTATTACTTTGGCATAATTCAAAGTTAAGTTCATTATTGAAATTTAATAGGTTTGTGTAGTTATTCTGCATTCAATATAAAAAATGGGAGGTATATCAAACCTACTTCTGGATATCAAACTGGGCAATTATAAAGCTTGAGTTTTGAAAATGTATGAGTTGTAATATTAATATGTTGAGCATTTGTATTCTCAAAAAATGCACCAGGCATTGGAAATATCAACGTGAATGTGTCCATATTCAATGTATACAATGCACCATCACACATAGTTTGAATGAATTAACCCATCTCCACCTGGCTTCCAAAATGCAGCTAATTGATTCGATATCTAGTCAAGAGAAAATATTATAAAATAGATAATAAATAATAAATAGAAGAGAATCAACCCAATCAAAAAAAAATTATTTCTAGGTTTGGTCAAGGGGGAATATTAACCTAGCACACACTAGGGTCAATTAGTACTGAACCCAGCTATTGTGAAGCTAGAGATTTCATAGGTCTTAGTTCCAATATCTGATATGATGACCATTTGGGTAAACTCAAGAAATGCATCAGAGGTTGGCAACTTCATTGTCCATATCATGACAAGGGTTAGATGGACCTATGCCAGTATTCCTACTCAATGTGCCCAATGTATAGCCTAGATTCAATGCACTATTAGCCCCACCATCACCCTGGTTATAAAATTCCTTGCAATAGATTTATGGGTTTATGTGAAATTTTCGTTCATATCTATGTCAAACAATTTGTCTGGTGCCCTATCAGCCCCACCATCACCCTGGTTGTAAAATTATTTTCAATAGCTTTATGGGTTTATATGAAATTTTTGTTCATATATATGTCAAACAATTTGTCTGGGTACTGCTATAGGTGCTTTACTAACAATTTTAATTCAGAAGATACTCATATTAAATTACATGCACCAAAAATAAACCACCCAAAGTTCAAACTGACATATTCCAAGCATAAGATTCACACATGACTGCCCAATATAACTTAGAAATAGGAGTAACGAGTATTCATATTAATTCCCAGAATGACATCCACTACAACCAAAAGACTACCAATATTTTATGTTGTCAATAAACACATGTAAATAAGGGACACTGAGTATAGAAACCTGGGACTGGTGCGTTCCTTTTGGTGGTTTCCAGACGATTGTCTCACATGCAATGAAGAGTCAAAAAGTTCATTTTATGCCCAGATGTTTGCATTCACCCACACCAGAGATAAGGAACTCATGTTTCCCTTAGTGAGCAGCAGTAAATACACGAGTTAGTGATGCCAGGACCTCTCGATAGTGTAAACTTAGACTCATTTAGCTTATATGCAACCTTTAGAGAGTAATTTTCTTGGTCGTTTCAAGGGTGCACAAAAACTGTTATATTGTTAGGAAACTCTTGCTAATAAATATCATTACTTAGCCCTTCTCAGCATGTTTTTCCAACAGATGGAATGTGGAATATCGACCCTCAAGCTCAGGTAGATGCGGCCCAACAACTCCAACCAGAACTGAGAACTTGTAAATGTATGTCTCAGCTAGTAAAAGAATGTAGCTCGACCAGAAAAATAAAAGGAGACTCGTGCAGTGAAAAATTAAAGTTTCGTTTCTATCCCTTAGAAACTCATATGACGCCACCCAAAAATTTGAGGTGCTTTAGATTGGTAGTCGTGCCTATTTCTTCTTCACACTGAACCAAAAAGAGCAGATCTTGCTCCCTTTCCCTTGGCATTTGAAGAGGCGAGGGATGCAAATAGAATCCCTTCTTCGCAATGACCCTCTCCTCCTGTGAAATTGAAGATTCATCGCATGATGTCGAATTGGAGGGTCAATCAAAGGGGTCGGAGCCGAGAGGTGTCACTGGGCTGAGAATGAGTGAGGGGAGATGGAGCATGCTGGGTGACAAGATTTCGTGTGGCATGTTGTGAAACCAACTCCAAAAATAGAAGAAAAGAGATATCAATGCCTTAGAAATAAGCCACTTCGAGGGGCCAACCTCCAATACATTACATGAATGAAATATTCTTGGATGATTCAAATGATCAAAACCTCCTTCTATATATAGGAGTCCATGGGGCCACAATGTAATCCTAGTGGGGCCATAATGTAATCCTAGACGACCTAAAAATAATAATGTAAGGGCACAATAATAACAATATTGGGGTTACAGGGGTACAAAAATAACAATAAGGGGGGCTACACTAACATAATAAGGGACTACACTAGTAATATAGGGACCGAACATGCCCCTCTCCTTCAAACAAGTGTTGTCCTCAATGCTTGATTATTTCTTGATGCTTCTGTATAAAATTCTCATCCTCCCATGTGGAATATTCTTCAGGAAAGTTCTTCCACTTGTTGAGATACCCTGAAATTGATCGTACTTGTTGAGTTCCTGTTTCTGTGATTTCTTCAAAAATTATTCCGATGTGATGTTGATCTTCTTGTTGTTTCATTTGATTCTGCACCAAAGTTAGGTTATCCTTTGAGAGTTGGAGAACTTGTTGTTGATGCTTGATGTGATCTTCCACTACTTTACCATCCATAATAGGTTTTATTTGATCCTTGAAACCATCCAACTTAGCCTCCATTTCTGCTTTTAAACCATCTATGTCATCTTTGGTTGCTCTTCGTAAGATCGAAATTTGTTGCACTTGGTATTGTAATTTTGATATCTCATACTGTAATTCTTCCTCTTCAGGCGTCATAGTATAGCTTTCTGAGGGCTTAATGGGTATGGAATTATTTTTAGGTGGCATTTTAGAACCCAATACTGATATCTATGCTTCAATATGCCCTTGGAATCACTTCAAACTGATTTTTCACACAATACTTATGCAATTCGAAAAAATAAATACACACCTTTTTCTTTCTTTTGAGGAGCTCGATATTGAAACTGAATTATCTCTGTTATTTAGAATCTTAAATATCAGAAATTTGGCCCTATAGTAGCCCTCTGAAGACTCTTTAAATTTCCATAGGTCTCACCTGATTTGTATTCTTCAAGGAAAATTTATGTCCAATCTCCCACAATGACCTAATTATGGACTGGTTCAGTAGAGCGAACTTGTACGACTTGTCACGTGTCACTGTTTGCTTCTTTGGTCCTAAAATTGATAGAAAAGAAACCAAATTCTGTGTACTTCCAGCCAATTTTTACAGAATTCTAATCCGATGCTCAGAGAGAGAGTTATGAATATTTTCCCACGATCACCTCTTTGAGATGAAATTCAGGAGCCTAAAAACTACCTAACTTCCACAAATCATATCTCCGAAAATATTGTGAACCAAGCTCTGAAATTTTATGAAGATTTTCCTCAGGATTTCGGCTTCGTTCTCTAAAAATGTCAGCTTCTGAACCTTCGTAGAAAAAAAATTATAGTGAAAATTCCACGATGACCTGTTTAGGTTAAATTCAGGAGCCTGAAAAATGACCTAACTTCCACAGATCATATCTCCAAAAATATTGCGAACCAAGCTCTGAAAGTTTGTGACAATGTTGCTCAGGATTTTGGCTTCACACTATAACAATTTCAGCTTCTGAATATTCGTAGAAAAATTTTTATAGAGAAAATTTCACGATGACCTGTTTGGAGTAGCGAAACCCTAGAATCCCAAAGCTATGATACCAAATGTTGTGAAACCAACTCCAAAAATAAAATAAAAGAGATATCAACGCCTTAGAAATAAGCCACTTCAAGGGGGAAACCTCTAATACATTACATTAATGAAAAATTCTTGGATGATTCAAATGACCAAAACCTCCTTCTATATATAGGAGTCCATGGGGCCACAATGTAATCCTAGTGGGGCCATAATGTAATCCTAGCCGACCTAACAATAATAATGTAAGGGCACAATAAGAATAATATTGGGTTACAGGGGGGCTACACTAACATAATAAGGGACTACACTAGTAATATAGGGAACTAACATGGTGACACCACCCTAGTAGATATCCTTTTGTTCAGATTGAGGCAGAGAGGATTGATCCCCAGACCTATCTACATATTCCTCAAATTCTAACGCCTTTCGTGCAGCTTGAAGGCGGGTTTTAGAGGACCCACCTCGATTTCAGGAAGTGAAAGATTAAAATTTTGTTTCTATCCCTTAGAAACTCATACGGTGCTTCCCACCACTCAAAAAAAAAAAATTTCGAGGAGCTAAATATTTCCGCCACTCAAAATAAAAAATTTGAGGTGCTAAATATTGTCGCCACTCAAAATAAAAAATTCGAGGTGCTCAATATTGGTAGATGTTAAGTGATCGGTTCAATTTTTTTTTTTTTTGGACCATGATGTAGCATCACCAGTGCCTAACTAAAAAAAATTAACAAAAACAAAAAAAAATATAATTAACAAAAAAAAAAACCGCGAGGAAGAACTAGATAAACCCAACCAAAAGAATTAAGTTCTAGGTCATGTCAAATGGAATACTAAACTAGCACAAACTCATCTAACCCCAACTATTCCAATCAATACTAAGCCCAAATATCTTGAATATTGAGTTTGCATATGACTAAGTTCCAATATTTGATATCTTAATGATTTGGTTAAAGTTGAGAAATGCACAATAGATTGGCAACCTCGAGTTGACTACCATAATGCCATTTAAACTATGCAATTATTTAATTTTATGATTTTAGTCTTTTAAAAACTACATGTAGTATTTTTGGCTCAATGGTGCCCATGCAATAAATTATTGTTGAGCAAGATCCATATTACTAACAATTAGATTTGGTGCTTGTAGGTATTTGTATGTTCTATGGGGCTTGGATATAGCCAATATGTATGTCTTTCTAGGGGAAATAAGAGATAGAGACTATGCAGAGTTGATTGGAGGAATGCATAAAACATTGATATTGAAAGGTATCGTCATTGATGGAAGTGAAAATATTTTTAGGAGTCCTACGAGTTATAGAAGTGAAGATGTTTTTCCTTAAGAAAGTCCAAATATAGTGTCAATTATTGTAAGTGATGATAAATAAGAATTCAACAACCAATAAATAATTGCATCTCTTCATTAGTTTGAGGGATACTTTTGGATCCTATCATATGTAGATACTTCTCATTGTCATAAGTGATGATAAATAAAAATTCAATAGCCAACAAATAATTGAATTTGGATGCAGAGTTAGTCTATTGTATGTATTTACTTCTCACTGTCATCAATTTTTTACATTTGTACATATGTGCATGAAGAAAAATCAAACCAATGATATATACTTCAAAGGAATTGTGAAATAAGTCTAATATTGATGAACAAATTAGAACTTATGCGGATAATAAAAAATCCCAATTTTGATCTAATGTAATAATTCCATCTGTAATATAAATGACTTCACTTAAATTCCCTTGATAAAGTTTCACATTTCATTGTCAATCAAGTAAATCTAAAAGTGAGGGACATAGGGTTCATCAATTACCCTTACTAACAACATAAATAAAAAACTAGCATCCATAATTTTACCACATAGTTGCATAAAATCAAGGGTACTAGTGTGGCCAAGTAGTCATAATAGTGGTGGGGAACATGATACAATTTTGAAATGGTAGATCATAGTTGACAAAATAAGTAAAAAATTTAAATGGGACCATGTTTATCTAGTGAATATGGTGGCATGTCATTAGGCCAACCATCAAGATTCACTTCTTCATAGGCATAAATAAGAGGTTTGGGCGAGGTGCAATTTATGGGTTAACCAAAAACTAAGTGTGATGCATCCTTCCAAGCCATTTCTCCCACAAGTGATGGAACCCCACATCTTAGGAAGAGTTAAAATGAAACCTTAAAAAATTATTGATACACACCCACAAAAGGATGAACATAGCATTTATTGAAACATTCACTTGTCATTTACCCTAAAAGAAACATGGAGAGAATGATAATAAGTGTCACTGGTCTATCCCTCTTGAATGCACAAATTCTCTACTCAATCAACCACCAATCAAGGAGGCCTTACTAATAGAAACAAGCAGATGTAGAAATAAATGAAATATAGAAGGACAACTAGAAGAATGAGAATGAGCACAACTATGGAGTTGGGGTTCACATCTCTATTATCATTGGGATGGACTTGGGTTTTTGGGCTTCATGAACACCTGCCACCACTTTTCACAAACCTCCTTTTCTATCTCTTTTCTCCTTCTTTTATTACTAAGGACAACCACAAATGTAGATAGATATATATAGCAACAATAGGAACTAAGGACATTAGAAAATTTATCCCTCACTCATGTTTTCCATTTTTTTTTCATTTGAATGCCTAGTAAATAGAAATCTCGAACATGTCGAACAACTGCCACAACGTTTCATAAAACCTCCTTTTCTATATATTTTCTCACGACTCCTTCTATTGCCAGGGATGACCCTAAATGTAGATAGATATATGTAGCATCTATAGGTTCCAAGGACATTAAAAAATTCCTCCCTCGCTCACATTTTCCACTTTATTTTAATTTGAATGCCTAGTAAATAGAAATCCTGAACACTACGACATGTCAACGGGGGAACTTGTTATTTTGGTCTTCTATGGTTTTTAGTATGTGCAAGTTGTTGGTCTGATAGAGGTGCACGAAGGTGGTATTGAAGGAGGTATCGCTAGGGGTGGTAGTGCTTCTGTGTGGAATTCTCCATGTCTGGTGCTTGGTCTGGAAATTGGTGTGCCTGGTGGTTTGGTGGGTGGTTCTTGGTGTCTAGTGGCGACAGGAGAGTCGCCATTTTGGAATACATAGAGTCAATATCCTAGTGTGGGTTGTGTGAAGCTTCTTGGGAAGCATCAGCTTGGGGCATGTTCCTCCCGCCTTCTCCTTCTCCAGTTGTTCGAGTTCTTTCCGAGTTTCCCAACTAGTGGAAAGATGGTAGCTGAGACATAGTGTGTGGTTTCCTGAGGAAATTTAAGGGTGAAGAGAGATCTGGTTTTTGGGTGTGGTGGTAGGGGAAAGTTCCAGTAGACCAGAATATGATAACGGTTGGAGTTGGTCCTCTTGGTTTTATCACAATTTGAACATCCTCGCGGCGCGGGAAATCCTCACCCCCGGCCAAGCAAGGATCTGTTGGTTCATATGATATGGAAATAGTGGTGGTAGGAGCACACCGAGGTGGTAAGACTGTCGGTCACTCCCAACTTGTTGGTGTGGTAACGTGAGGTGGTCGTGGTGGAGGAAAATAGGCCTCCCATGGTGGTGGAAGTGTAAGGTCAAAACAAACGTAGCATCGGGGTGGTGGAAAGCAAGGAGGAACAACTAAATGGGGAACTTGTAGGTGTGTAGCTCCTAGCTCGTGGTAAATTCAACATTGTTTTCTAGAAAAATATCAGGACCTAATTCAAACTCTGATAGATCGAGTGGACGCAGCGGAATCAGTTCGTAGGGAGGAGCATGTTGAGTTTATGGCCACTTTGGATAGGATGCACTACCTCTAGTGCCAGGTCAGGGAGCGAGTATTGGTGGTGGTCTAGCGAGGCCAAAACCACCTTGTAGAAAAAGTGGAAAAGTTGGACACTTGGCTCACACACTTCAAAGGGCACGCCCATTGCAACTTCTGTCCACCACCCCCTCTAAGAACAACCCTGGAAAAACTAGCTTCCATTATGTCGGATGAATAGTATGCTCTCATGTGTTTTTTATGTATTACATGTATTTTGGTGTCTTTGAACCTCTCATTTATGGATGTTTTCCTTAGCCTCATTGTTGTATTTTTGTCACTTGTTGCAAACATTGGTCAACAAACCTAGTCGGGATGAGACCACCTGTTTTTTTCTTTTTTGGTTGTACATTTTTCACCATATGAATGAATATCGACTTACAAAAAAAATTGTTATGTTTATCTATTCATTAAATGTAAATATGAAGATTTGACCTTAGATTTAAAATAAGAGTCACACTTTTAACATAAATCAATGAAGTTTAAAGATTAAACTTTATGGCCAAAGAAATATAAATATACATATTAATTTGACTATCTAAATATTACCTTTACTAAAACTATAATGAAGGCATTAGTGCAAAGTAGATAGATGAGACATGCAATATTTATGTTAAATATTGTAGATGAATTCATCTGCAATGTTAAACTTTAGAGACAGAAGAGTATTCAGAATTTTAACAATGTACATGGATTCAAAGACCCCTTTGTCTCTAAATCTTAACATTGCAGATGGATTCAGAGACTCGTTTAGTGAAATGTAACACTTCAGTATCAAAATTGCAAATTTTCATTTGTGGAGTGATACAATTAAAAATTACTAACATAAATGACTAATTCATATAATTTTTGTACTTGTTATTTGGTCATATTTTTATTCTTGGACCATAATAGTCATTTTCATTAATCATTATTAGTTTTGTCACTTATTATCTAGTCATATATTTTAATCCTAGACTAAATTAGTTATTTAAGTTAGTCACTTTTACTTTATTCATTTATTATCTAGTCGTATATTTTATCCCTTGACTAAATTAGTCATTTAAGTTAGTTGCTTTTAGTTTAGTCACTTATTATCTAGTCGTATATTTTATCCCTATACTAGATTAGTCATTTAAGTTAGTCATTTCTAGTTCGGTCACTTAAAATTTCTCAAATTTAGTAGTATTTCACTTGAAATAATTGTGGTGACTAACTTTTTTAGTCACCTAGTCATTAATTTCATCATTTTCTACTAATGAATCTTCGCAGTCCCTTCTCTTCCTTTGGAAATATTCTAACTGTTTTATGCCTTAATCTTTTCTCTGCTTTCGACTATCATCACTTGTAACTTCGTATTCTATACTCACAACTCCTTCTGATATTTCTCCTATTCATTCATTCAGATCTTTGATGATCACACTGCTGCACAGTTTAGCACGCTGTCTCAAGCCCGAATACATAATACCTTTATGTATTAGTTCTCCGAATCCAGAATTCGGCTTTATTTCTTTCTGTCGATAATCTAACTTTGGCCTGATTGTATGCCTGTAGGCTTACAATCAAGTTTCCTGTTTGAACGTGTATTTGCAAGACTTGACCCTTTGTTTCCTTTGCTCCTTTGATTCTAATTTTTCTCCTCTCTACTCCTTTGCCTTTGCTAATGTTCTAATGATGTTCCTTGCCTCTTTTCTCCTCTACCTTGCTCCTTTGCTTCTAATACTGCTCCTCTACCTCTCTTTTATGCTTCTCCACTTAAATTTTGCCTTCTTTGCCTTGTTTCTCCTTTATACTCCAGCTAATCCTGATCTTCTCCTTTGTCCTCACTGATAATTCTCGTGCTTATCCTTTCTTCTCCTTTGCCATCAATGACAATATTTCCAACATTGGATTGATTTGTTATATCATCACATTTCACTTCTCTTCATTATAATATTTAATCAATGGTGTAACATTTCATAGTGACATTGGATAAAAGAATAGAAAAAATTAAAGTGTATTTTATTATATATCAATAAGAGGCTCTTTGTCATAAAAGTGGCATATTTATTGGTAACCCATTCTCTTTCAATTGGGACAATATGTCCATTACATTGAAAAAATTGTCTGATTTTCACAGACAATTATTTCAAAAAATACAAAAGCTTGCATTGACATCCAAATAAATCATCATTCTTGATTGGTGTAATGCCCCCTCCCACATTTACCTACTTTTACAAGCCCTCCGAGTGAATGTGAAACAAAATTCCACTATGACATGAACCAACCTCCTATCTCCAGTTAAGGAAGTATGGCATACAAATGAGACTTACTGACCAAAAATTTACATCCTATAGGGACTACAGATGACCTAGGAGCTGAAGAAACACCCTACGTGGTAAATCCCTGACCTAGAACTTTGTTTTAGTGACCTATATTCCCAACTGCACCCTTAACACCGCATGCATGTGTCTAAAGGTGAATGTGACCTAAATTTATTTGCTCCATGCGATTGTGACCTAAATTGCTCAGTTCAGTGCCTGCGGTCTCAATATTTGATCCACAATTCCAAGCCAACCTCCAAATCCCTTCCCAAAACTACCTGAGACTTATCAGAATGATAAATGACATAAGTATGATGATAAAAATTCAAAAATTGAAGAATAACTTAACTTAACCAGTCCTAACCATGATAATCATTTCGTCAAACATATAATAGACATGTAAGCTACATATTATGAATTCATATTTGGTCATAGGAGTATTCTTTCCTTTCTTTATTTCTCCTCTTGGTGTTCTTCTCTCTCTCTTTGAAACCAATTCCAAAGAAAATTTGACAAAAGGATCCAAACTGATCCTCTAATGCCTTTTTATTATTGATGCTTCCAATTTATTCATTTTTCTTCAATTTCCCTCGCATGCAAATATGTGTCTCTTCACCTTCCTTTTCTTCTATTTTCCTTTATTTTCATAATTAAATTCCAATTAATGCCTCTTTTACTTTTCCAATGCCTTTGACAATTTACTTAGCCATAAATAAACCAAAATTAATACCCACTAGGATGTTTTTCCCAACATTCATCTTGGAATACGTGTCCCATGACCTTGGTCTTATTATTTTACCTTTATTAGCCTTTATTACATGAAATTTTAACCCGTGGTTGTTACAAATCCCTCCTCCTTAGGGGAACACCATCCTTGGTGGTCTATGACACCTATGACCACCAAACTACTAAAAAAAAAATACTTACCATGGAGCTTTATAACATACCTCGATGCATTATTTAAAATAAACAACTTGGTAAAAGAAAAACCAACATGACAACATGAAAATCATACCACTTATTGGAGCTTTATAATATATATCATTGTGATATTTACAATAACAACCATACATAGATATGTACATATACAAAAAATATTTTTCCTTCATCGAGAAATAATGAAGGATACGTAGATTGCATCTGATCAACCATCTCCCATGTAGCTTAATCGGGCCCAAAGTGCTTCCATTGCACTGTAACTTGCTCGATTTATCTATTCCGAAGCATGAGTTGCTTCCATTGCAATATGCACTAAGGTTATGGTTGGAATTATCCTTCTGGTTCAAACTACAATATATACCAGTCAATCACATGATCAACATCCTTCACATATTTTTTAAGTAATGAAACATGGAAAATATCATGGATTTTCATTGTCAGAGGTAGTGAAAGTCTATAGGCCACTGGTCCAATCCTCTCAAGGATCTCAAAAGGCCTGCAGTACCGAGGTGATAACTTGTCACATGATAAAATCCTCAAGGAGATTTTATTGTGCTTGATGTGTAAGTACATAGGCTCCCTAACTTGAAACTCCTTAAATTCCCTGTGCTGGTTTACATAAATTTTCTTCCTATCTTGTGCTGGATTTAAATTCTTCTTTATAACCTACATCTCCTCTTCCATCTTTGCCAACATGTTTGGTCCAATCAATTCCATGTTCACTGAATCACTCTAGTTGATGAGAGTATTACAACTCCACCCATGAAGTTCCTCAAACAGACTCACCCTCAAGGACTCCCGATACCCATTATTGTACGCAAACTCTAACCGGTGGAAGACACTCTTCCCACTTCCTCTGTTGATGCATAATGTACATCCTCAACATGTCCTCAAGAATCTTGTTAACCCTCTTTGTTTGTCCATATGTCTACATATGATAAGTTGTACTAAAAGCCAACTATGTATCCAAACCTACAAACAACTCCTTCCAAAACCTAGAAGTGAACTTGGCATATATCATATACAATCTTCTTAAGAGCACCATGCAACCTCACTATCTCCTCGATGAAGACCAGATCTACCTTGCTAGATGAATTAGTAGACATCACTAGAATGAAGTGAGCTACCCTTGTCAACCTGTCAACCACAACCATAATGGAATCATTTTGTCTAGATGTCCTCGACAAATATGTGATGAAATACATGCAAATGACCTCCCTTTCCATTTTGGATTAAGAATCTACTGCAATAGACCACTTGGATGCTTGCACTCTGATTTTACCTGTTGATAATACAAACACCTTATGATGAACTCATCTACCTCTTTCTTTCGATTCAACCAATAATAGAAATTATTCGCAACTGTCAAAGTCTCCTGATATCCTAGGTGACCTGAATATGGCTTGACATGAAATTCCTTGAAGATAAACTTATTGAGCTCACTGTTTTCCGACATATAGATCATGTCCCTAAATCTCACCAAACCATATGCCATGAGATGATAATCCACATCCGGATCACCTGTAATCTACTGTTGTAACCTGTTCTTAAGCTACTAGTACCTTTCATCCTACTTCCCTTTCTGAAAGATGTACTCCTAAAATTTGTCCCATATGAACTCATAGATTCAATGTGTTTCGCTTGCACTCTTCTACTGAGAGCATTTGCAACCTTGTTCTCCTTTCCCTTGATGTACTTGTTCTCGAAGTCAAACTCACTAAGCGTGGCCAACCATATAGCTTGCTTGACATTCATATTAGGTTGGTCAAAAAAATGTCTCAGGCCAATGTGATCACTCATCAAAACAAACCTCCTGCCAAGACGATAATTCCTCCACATATTTAATCCATGAATGATCACTGCCAACTCAAGATCACGAGTCACATAATTCAACTCGTGCTCATTCATTTTTCATGACTCATAGCATACCACCTGTCCTTCCTTCATCAAGACTCCACCAAGTCCTCTCTTGCAAGAATCTATACACACTACGAACTTTTTATCTAGATATTAATCTTTAGAACTTGAGCATTTGTAAGAAAATCACTGCTCGAAACTGGCTGCACATTCCTTTGTCCATTCAAATTTATTTCCTTTCCTCAGCAAAGATGTAATAGGATAGGAGAGAAATTACTGATGAACGACCTGTAATAATTTTCTTGTTGGGAAAAATACTGAGAGGGGGGGGGGGGGGGGTGAATCAGTATTTTGAGCTTACTCAAAACTTTTACTTTTTCCGTATTAAATTCCATACGCGACTTTAATGAACCAAACTCGCGTATACACGTGGATATCCTAAAGAAAAATTGCATATTACCAGAGATCTTATTATGCATATAATTCTTTACTTATATCTGTGCATCATTCATTCATCAGATGTTTAGTAAGCAGTAAGCATGTGCAGTAAGAACATAATAAATCATCACACATAAGCAGCACACATGAACACAAGGATTTAAGGTGGAAACACAATTTGGGAGAAAACCATCGTTGTTGTTGTCTTTGTCTTCAATATTTATTATAAAGAAAACTGCTTACAATCATGTGCTGGCGCAGACTCATACCAGCACGCAGGCACCCACTTGCAGAAGGCTGCAACCTTCTTGTTGGGCCTTGAAATTGTCATTCACTTCCATTACATTTTCACTTATATTTCCATATTACCACTTTCACTCCACCTCCATTTCATTACATTTACCTTACCATTACCATTATTGGGTTACATTTATGTTTTTCCAAACTTTATTAATTCTTAGCATTTTTAAGTGAATTTGTGGTTAAAAATTAGAAAATAATGTGCATATGCTTATACCTAACAAGTGGGATGAGATTGTTGCCATGTGTATAAGGTCAAAAGGAAGCTTCTAAAATACCTTTATGTGGCCTACCAAAACCAAATTCGAATTTGAGTGGAGAAGATCATGGGATCATGATGATATGTGTTTCATTTCCTTTTTGTATTAAAACTCTAAGAAGATATGTGTCTCATTTCCTATTTTGTATTGAAACTCTAAAAAGACATGTGTCTTATCATTTCCTATTTTTATTGTAACTCTAGAGATAGAGGGAGAGATTCATGGAATCTCATTAATGAGATAAATTCTCATATTTTTTTATAAATAGGAGAAGCTTTCTCCTATCAAAGAATGTGTGAAAAATAAGAGAAGAAGAGAAATGATTATAGAGTGTTTTGTAACAAATCTTGAGATGGAATGAGATGTAGATTTGTGAGTTTATCAATAAAGAAGTTCTTTGATGCTGTTTTGATTACAATTTTAAGAAGCTAAATGATTACACCAAATTGGTAGTAGAGGGCCCATGCTATTCGAGGAGGTTTTTATGTGTTTTATAGCTAAGTTTATTTAGTTTCTGTTTAGCATTTCTCTATACTTTCTGCTCAATTTACTGCTTTCATAATTTGCAATTATTGTATTCAACTAAGTAAATTCTGTTGATGAATAGATAGTAACTCATAGGAACAGTGATTGCCTAGGTTTCATTTCTTGTCTTTCATAGTTAACAGTTACTGTGCTCGACCAAGTAAAGACCATTTGAGTCTTAAATTAGAATGGTTAGTGACTTATAGATACAGTAATTGTCTAGCATAGGAGATCCTCACTACACTACACTTGATCTTTTTCAAAAGCTCTTCCAATAAATCTCAATTAAATGAATTGGATTTGGTTGTAATGTTTGAGTTATTTGTTTCAACATTTTATTTCATGTTATAGGAGATCCGCACTACACTACACTTGATCTTTTTCAAAAGCTCTTCCAATAAATCTCAATTAAATGAATTGGATTTAGTTATAATGTTTGAGTTATTTGTTGCTTCAACATTTTATTTCATGTTATAGGAGATCCTCACTACACTACACTTGATATTTTTCAAAAGCTCTTCCAATAAATCTCAATTAAATGAATTGGATTCAGTTGTAATGTTTGAGTTATTAGTCATTTTCATTTCTTGAATTTTCAATTAAAGTTGCAATATCCATGGATTAGGATTTCTAGCTCTCATCATTCTTAATTAGAAAATAGACAAATAAAACTCTGTTTTAAATTCATCTGACAAACATTTCCTTTTTCCTTACTTTCTAAATAGATTTAATTTCATCTTTCTAATTTAGAATAGAATAAAGATCAGAATATAAAAACTCCCAAAACATCAACAAAACCTTAGAACAACGAAGTAGGAAAAATGGACACTTAGGCACATATAGTGCATTACACTTCATCAGTTTACTAGCCCTCGTCGATAATTTATGTTAGCAATTTAGGACACTAAATTGACTAAACATTTTGGCGTCGTTGCTAGGGAAGTGTAACTAGGTAGCCTTATTTCTTACATCTAAACAAAATTTAATAATTTCTCGAGTATGCTCTCTTCCTGCACTTTGTGTGATCTGGAGGATCAGAAAAAGAATTTTATGTTTAAAAAAAAAAAATATTTTCATCATTTCATTTGATTTAATAAACTTTAAAATAAATAAAAAAAAATGTTTTTTTTTTCAATAAATTGTTTTGTGCAGTAAAATATATATGTATATCTTTGAAAATATAATATATATATAATTTTATTAACAAATCAAATAGAAAAAAAATATTTTAAAAATTAAAAAAATATTTTGGCTCATGCATATGCTTGATGCCAGCATTTGACTTGGCCTTACGCATATATGCAGGGCTTCAATCTACACAAAGACCTATGCACTGCAATAAAAAAAATGGAACCTCCTCTTTTCCATATTCGTTTTTCTTCAAACAACAATTATTAGAAATCATTTTTAAAATTTGTAGACAATGAAGGTATATCACATGAAGAAACTGTTGATGAGGAGAAGATTGCAAATTGCTGATGAAGAGAAGATTACAAATTCAATTGCAGAGACAGACAATGGAAGTGTATCACATGAAGAAATTGCTGATAAAGAGAATATTTCAGCAAGCTGATGAAAAGAAGATTGCAGATTCCATTGCAGGTAATTGAAATGAGGGAGATCGATCTGAACTTCTCTGTGAGAGACAAGCCATTACATTTCAAAAATTGCAGATAAAAACAAATCAAACCACAACAATTTTATTGCAGAAGTAATTTCCAGAAAACAAAATGCATAATTGTTAAAAAGACCCGATTTTAAAACGCATTTTCTGAGCAAACTGAGGCGAATTAGAAAAAAATAAAACATGGGTTTTTTCGGGAACAGGGTGAATTAGGTAATTTTGGGAGAAATGTCTAAAATTCGCAACCATTTGGGAGAAATTAAGGGTTCTTTGGAGCACTAACATGCAGTGTGCGTGAGAGGAAAACATTTTTTTTTTTAATTTTTTTTTTTTTTAATGTAAACAGTCATTGTTTTATAAAATTCAATTTTGAGAAATAATCAAGGATCTGATTTCCTTATCTGAAGGAAAATGTGGCAGAATTCATCTGTGGTGGCACATGATGAGTGACAAATGGATTATTTGAGGCAAAGGCATTATCACATGTGCATTAAATGCAAGTTGTATAAATTGAGAAGGATTCTGCCTCCATCTCTTTCTAGTTAGGAACTTGGCTTTAGAAATTCCAAGTTTTTTTGCTTTTTTGTTTTTTTTTTATCTTGCATGAAAGAGGCATTGGCATTAATTTGTTTCAAAAAGATTCATAAAGACGATTATTTCATCCATGCTTTATTTCATTAAAAAAAAATATTATTTAAAAAAAATAAAAATAAAAACAAAATAAAATCTTTATTAATAATTTATTTTTAATAAAGAAAAAAAATTATTATAATTTCTTCTTAATAATGGTTTATAGAACAATTGGAAGATTATTTAGATGATTTCTAAACAATTGAAATTAATATTGTTGATGTGTATTTTTCTATGAAGTTTTAACTTGTAGGACACATCAAATCTTTGTGATGCCAATTGTTTTACTGAACATAGTGCATGAAGTCATCTGACAATAGGGAGCTGATTTATTTTTCATGGTTATTCTTTAAAAATGGATTGTTATAGATATCATGAATTGGAATAGATATAACACTTTTGATTTTCCTTAATCTATTTCATTTGACATTCAAATTTTTGCGTAAGAATCAGAAAGGAATTGGCCATTTCTTTTTGAACACACTTATGTTCTTTATGTCAAGTTTTTTTGTAGATTTGGGATGATCGAATGATCATTGAAGGAAACTAATTGTGCACGATTGGTTTTCAAAGGACCGATTTCATGCGAAACATAAGAACAAGTCCATATTCATATCTATTAACACTGGAAAATCGTACAGCAGAAAACAACATTAAGTAATGTCGAGCCCAAGGATTTACAGGACAGGGATACATTATGGAATAAAAAATATTAAGAATATCTAAGGTTTGGAGCAATTCAAGATTGAACTAGTCATAAATGCCCGAATGTTCACTTTTTCCTTTGAGAAGAGTGCCTTCTGCATGCACTGGAGCCCGATAAGCGCGCATTCCTGGAAATGGAAAAAAGTCCCTTTCCGGGACCACAAGCAAGAAAATGACAGTTTCTCCTTATGTTAAATCTGCCTAAGGACAGCACTGACGCCTCCTTAGGTCTTGTGTGAGCACACAAAAGCATATTTCAGCCCACAATGGAATATTTCCCCTCCCTTGGGTCACTATCTACCATGTACCAAGGGAGGGAAGGAGGTTTGAAAGCTCACCTATATAAACCTTCAAAAAGATGAACAATGTGTGAGCACAAGATTATGCTGGCCAAAGTTGCCCAAGCAACACCAAATGTTTGTGTGAACCAAGGAGCAGGAGCTGAAGAAGAGGACTCAATTGTTGGCCACCCAACAATTTCAGTCCATTGCAGCAGAGAGAGAGTTGAACGGCGTCAGAAGGCAGAACTTGAAGGAAAAACATCCTTGCGTTGGGTCCTAGAGCCTCTGCCTAGGCCCTTCGGCAAGTGGGTAAGATTTGTATTGATTCCAAGCATTCAATGAGAAGAAGGCCATCAAGCCATTGTTTACCTTATTATTGTTTGGAACTCTCTATTTAGCTTCTTTTTGTGTTTTTAGTTTTACTTTTTAACAGAGCATACTTAAGTGTATTACTTCATTTTAAGTCTTATACTTCTGAGCTCCCCCCCAAATACTGCCTGTTACTTATGATTTAGAGAAAATACCACATTCTCTAGATGCGTGCGATTTCGTACACCCATGTGTTGAATCCACCAAAACAGGATTGGCGACTCCACTGGCATGTTTCAAGTTTATGTGGTTGTGCCATTGTTTGTAGGAGACCCTTAGTCTATGCTGGAGTGGAGCTGACAGTCTTTTGACCCATTTTGCAGTCCCTAGACTCATTGAGGTGACAGAATGAAGAAGGCAGCTCCTAATTTTTTTTACTTGCAGGAATTTTGCACGCTATTTTTTCACATAGATGCGCAGTGTGCACGTTCAGGAGTGACCTGCATGCAGGAAAGCGCACCTGTCAGAGGCTTTTGCGCGCAATTTGCAGAGATATTTTTTCTCCCTACCTTCTGAATTTTTTTTCTTCTTGTAAGTGTGTTTGGTAGCCCCTAATGTATCTGCCAACACCAGTGTTGATACCCCACAGCTTCTGAAGACTAATTTTTGCTGCTTTTTGTAGGCATTTAGTTAGTTTTCATTTAAGTTGGTTTTTTGCAAAAAGTTCTCACATAGTTTAAGTAGGGGGTGAATTAACCATTACTTTCCGAACAATTTATGTTTTTGCAAATTCTGGTATGCACACTTAGTCTAACTAGTCCAAGTAAGTCGCTCATGACCTCCCATGCATAAGCTAGTGTAGAAATTGTTTAGTTTAAATTTCAATTTTTGCATTTAGGAAATTGCGGGACTAGGATTTAATCACAAGTTAGAGTATGTAATCTCTGCTGTCTTTGTGCCATTGGGTGACCCTAGACAAGCATATGAACACTCTATATTTTTGATTTTCCATCTCCCTTTAGTCACTCACATAGACTAATTAGGAGGTTTTGGAAGCGGCCCATTATTTGCAAATGATTTTTATTTGAGCAAGGAACAACATCACATAGTTTAACTAGGGGACATTTGTAACGGATCACCGATATCCATACGCTCAAATTATGAGATTTTTCACCATACACTTACACACATTCACCCACTAAGAAAAGAAATCCACCTAAAAATAACTTAAACCAACTCACTAAACTCTCCCCATAGTGGCTACAAGAGAAATTATAGTTTAAGTTAGGATCAAGGGGGTAGGCATCCAATAAGCCGCCTTGATCACACTTCACATTTTAAACATAGAAGTTGCATTTTTAGGGAGCTTAAAATCCACCTATTAGCCCACGGAAAAGAAAATCTGAGCACGGTAGAGATCCGATTCAGAGGGGGTTAGGCTTAGGTGCAGTGCTTGTGGTATCAGTTGGGGCTACCTGACCCATCTGATACTTGGTATTGTTAGCTGACTACCAAGAAGCCCAAGAATCGAACGCTCACATGGGACGGTGGTTCTTAGTGGCCAAAGCTAGGGCATCCTTTACCCTATAGGTGACAGTTCAGGAAAGCGCCAGACCCTCTACCCTTACCTTGGTTGATTCTCTTCAGCTGACTGGGGGCATCGCCAGTTCTTTCGGGACGTTGTACCAGCATTCGCAAGAAATCCTCTCAAGCCCAGTTAATTTTGAGAGTGTGAGGACGTTGCTAGGTCTTCTAGGTTTTTGAGTATCACGCACAAACAAAAAAAACCATTTTTTTCTTGATTGATCACATAGATTAAATTAAAGGAAAAATCATTTCTTTTTTCATTTTGTTTTATGTATGTGGCCATAAGTTTGAAGTGATCATAGACTCAATCCCCTCAAATTTTTTTCAAAAACCTAACTTGGACGACCCTCAAATGGTTCCAATGGAACCTCGTCGGTCTAGGCGTCTTTTGGACCTCCCCCCATTAACGGGAGGGGTTCCAGGACTTTTTCCGTTTAGGTGTCAAAGACGGAACATTTCCACAGTGGTTGGTTCCTGCTTCCTTGGAGAAACCTTTGTTGGGAACCCTAGCTGGTCTCCCAACACCACACGGCACATCATTCCCCCCTCATCCCCAAGGGGGCAGAAGAGTGCATCCCATATGGGAAGCCAACTGAATTCAAAATCGGGTACGTCATAGACTAACCGTAGTTCTAACCCGAACATCGTGTCTTCACACGTTGCCATGGTGTCAACCTCACAGTCACCCTTTTTAGCAGCATTAAATCTACAGGATTTAACCAAGCTCAACAATGACCCCATCGCACACGAACCCAATTGGCCTCCCATTCCCATGAAGCTCCCTTCAAACATACCAAAGTTTGAGGGAAAGCAAGTGGAAGACCTAGGGAATCGTATAATGACCTTTCACCTATGGTGCTCATCGAATAGCATCATTGACGATACTATTCGATTGAGGCTATTTCAACGCACTCTCATGGGAGTGGCCGTGAAATGGTACGTCGAGCAACCCCCTGCTTCACATAGAACCTTTAGCGCCCTCGCTACCATGTTCCTCACTTACTTTTAGTTACCCATTCACCATGATTCGGGAATGGAATTACTGACTCATTTCAGAAAATCTCCCTCTACTAACATTTCTGAACATCTTCACGAGTGGAGACATCGTCGTAGCTTATGAAAAGCTCAACTTGACAACCGAGTCCTCTTAGATTTATTCTTGAAAACTTTGATGGCGGAGATTTCAAAGAATGTGGCACAACGTAACCCCACATCCGAAGAGGACGCGATCAGTAAAGCCTAGCAGCTTGAACTGATTTATACGCAATCAGGGTACATATACAATATCTTGCCTAACGCCCCACGCCTACAATCTTATCAAGAATTTCCAGGCATGTCAAAATTTTCAGACAGAATTATTGGGTCAATGACCTAAGGGTTCCTAGGCAGCAGTAGTCAGAATCTCGATTACACACATGGGTCTACCCAGGACATGTCTCAACCCAGATTTCAAAGTCATCATATGCAGTAGCAAAATTTGACTAATAGGGCGCCAGCGTATCACCAAGGAGGAACTTACCCTCCAGCCGGGGGGACCCAGTACGTAGGAAGAAAAACTGACGGAAGAACTCTCCCCAATGGCCAGGTGCAAACATGGGACAACAGTATGCTCAGTCCCAAGCACATAACCCGCCAACGCAGAATAATGCATAGGTGAAATTTGTGCAGCCATCCCAATATCAACCACACCAGTATGATCAGGAGAATTAACCTCCCAATGTGGTCAAAATAAAGGTAAAAAAAAAACCCAAAGGGAACCCTAAACGGGGGGGCAGCAGTCAACAGCGCCCACCGCGACCCCGGCTTGGAGATAACTTCAACTGGAACCAAAACTAGGTGCTAAGCAATGCTCAAAAGCAAGGAAAAAGGCCACCTCTACGAACAAACCATTCTTGTTCGATATGTGGTGAGTACGAACACTATACTCACCAATGTCCCGAACTACTTGAGCTTAAAAAGCTTCAGAGTAACCGAGGACAAGGAGGATCTTCCCAGACCACTGCAGTCATGCAATAACCCTTCCCCCATTAAGGAACAGTTAGCACTCAGCAGCAAAACCCCAACGATTTCGAGAAAAACAACCATGAAATTTACATGGCCTACGAAGAAATGTTTTTTCAAACCTGGAATTGCAGCTACGACACCACTCCAGACACCGATTCGTCAAGGGATAGTACAAGCGCGCCGACTGCACCTTTGACCATTCAAAAGATTCTTTTGGGATCATTGCCAAAAATGGTTAAAGGACCTAATAGGCGAGCAGGTAAATACTCCAAAGCAGCCCACACTTACAACATCATAGACTATTTAGCCCAGTCACCTGCTGCTATGTCCGCTTTGGAGGTACTGCATTCGTGCCCAAAGCAGCGGAAATCTCGACTTTCCGCCTTAGGCACCGTCGACCCCACTGACACGCGCATGATGGATTTTGATTTAGAAAAAGCCACCCCTAGGCTTCCCTCCATGGTCGCCTTCCAGATACCAGTATCGGTTCAAAATATCACTATTCACCGATGTGTCATTGACGAGGGTGCATCTACATGTATCATATTAAATAATGTATGGCAGAAGTTAGGAGTCCTAGAACTCAAACCTTCTGTCATCACTCTCAGGGCATACGACGGTCGGCCCTCGACCCCTGCTGGTCTCTTCCAAAATGTACCAGTATGCTTAGCTGTCAAAACGGTCCACATAGACATCGAATCTTGGATGCTCACTTGGATTACAATATACTCCTTGGGCGGAGTTACATGTATGCCATGTCTGCCATAACATCCTCCGTTTTCCGCATCATGATGTTCCCCCACGAGGATTGAATCATTACAGTAGACCAGCTAACGCACACTGAAAGGCATCCTTTGACCAACATAGATATGTTTCTACCTTATGTAGACACAGCCACTGATGGTCTTTCATGATATCAAGAATATGGCCCTGGCCAATTCAAACTGTCGTACGTCCTAGGATCCACAGTGGTCCCGATATGCATGATGTCCACGTCAAGCACCGAGGTTAGTCAGGACATGGACTCAAGCAGTAATGACACCGAGGCATCAGCTACTACAACCTCCATGGTCTATGCCGCCTCCAAAACTCCTTTCCTATACCCACCTCCTGGCTTCACCTCCCAGCAGTCTTAGCAACACTGGTACTACCCAAAATATCATTGGCATTCCTAGTGTGGTACCTCATTCCCCCTCCAGGAACACCAGATACCAATTTTACTGCATTTGGATTAAAGCCTCCCTGTCCCAAAGAGCCCCAACCTACCCAAGTAGCAGTTAAAACCACCCTCGCAAGGGAAATCCTCACTGCGAAACCGGCGACCACAATAAAGAAAATTACCAAGAAAGGAAAGAAAGTGGTGACCCCCACCATGCAAAAGGAGTCATCAGCCTGCGCTATATGTGATGTCATAGGACACCCTACTCACATATGCTCGAATTTGGATGAATTAAAACCACTCCTCGGCTGCGAGGCAGGCACCTCAAAATGACATTCCCATAAAAAGGAACTTGCCACCAAAAGTATAGGAAACCCGCTGCGTACCAATCACGCATGTGCCCTCTGTGACACCTATGGGCACTATACGCACCACTGTCCAGAAATACGATGGTATTAGGACGCCTTACACGCGATCGAGTGATCCTATCAAGAGAATCCCTCCATCCAGTCTATCAATGAAGAGCCTCACTCCATCTTGTACTTACAAGAGGAGCACCGATACGTAGAGCACCCCCCAGTAATGCCCATTATACGTTGCACACTATGCAATGAACGTGGCCACTACCTCGAAGCGTGTGTCGTATTGGAACTCATCCATAGATGGTATCCAATTGAAAGGGTCTACTATGTAGGGCTACGGGCAGCACAATTCACATGCCCATTATGCGCCGACAATCACTTATTGGAGGATTTTCACTACATACCTCGCTTCCGACTAGCCCTTGCTAGTCTTCGCTCAGCCATAGTTCATATTTCCCAAGAAGACGATATGGATGCCGAATCTATCGGTAGCTCCATGACCCAAGCAGAGGAGATGAGCGGGTCAATCATGTTCTTGTCAGCCGAAGAACGGCCTAGCAAGCAACCCATAGTTACCATCACAGACGTGTCACAAAAGCCACCCGCATGCACATTGTGCAGGCAGACAGACCATATAGTAGTCCACTACCCCGACTTAGCAGCATTACAGCGATGGTACCCCGCCCGGCCTCAGACCACGCACGATGGGAGACCCATATCATGGAATTTTTTCCTGATATGTCAGTGTAATCATTACAACCGACATTGTACTAATGTCTCACAAATTCGTCCCACTATCGACATGATTAATGCCGTAGAAAAGAGGACGAGCGACCTCCAAGAATGGCATAAAAGATATGTCTTCGACCCATTGACACCCCCACTACCACGATGGTGTTATAAGCCTACTACGACCCCGGCACCAGGATGGTTTGTCACGCCTGCTAAGACCATAAACCAATTACAGAAACGTCAGGCCCAGCCGAGGATAACATGCGGCCTATGTGATCTAAACGATCACCGGATCAATCAATGCAGAGAACTCAAACTCCTTGTAAATAGTCTCCACATAATCTCGTCTCTTCCCCAAAAGCTTCTCTCTAATCAAGAGAAGATTACACGGACTTACTGTCGAATTTTCTCACACTTTCATCATACATTCAAGTGCACGCATCTCCCCAAATTAAGAGCAGCTAGAGCAGCATTAAGTCAGCCACCCACCAGAAAGGGAGGCAGGTCCCAACCCATGATGCAGAAATGGAAACAGAAGACAACTTGAGCTGCAACTGACCCTTTACAAGCGTCCACATCTGGAACATCGAGTAGTGTAGATTCTCACACTATCTACTCTGTCAGCATTGTGATACCCTGCACCATTTGCACCAGTCATAATCACGCACCAGAGGGATGTCTGTTGCTACAAACGTTTAGACATCTTTGTGATAAAATCAAATTTCATCTACCAGGAATCGACTATCCTAGCGGGAATGCCAACTATCGGCTCACTCAGGACTCCATTGTGAAGATCCTTCCCCCGCCGCATGCCAGTGACACAACTCATCAGATACGACTTGTGTCATTGCACGCCCAAGACAGGATCTCAACAATCCCTCCGTCACAGGAATTCAAATTTATTCCTATCACTAAAAACTAGGGCACCTTACACCTGTGTATCGATGTCCACAAGATCCCAAACTTGCATACAGCTATCGAACTCCTGGATGACACCCAGCCTCTAGAATAGCGCCTAGTACAACTAGAGCTAGTTGACGAAAATAGGCGCCAATCGCTGCAACACAATGAGGCCCATAAGAAAAGGGTAAAAGCGTCATTCGACCGCCACATCACCCCTCGCTCATTTATCGAAGGAGAGCTAGTCCTTCGCTATGATGTCGCAAAAGAAGCCTTAGGGCTAGGAAATTTTGAAACCCTGTGGAAAGGGCCCTATATCATCAATCATTGCCTTTGGCAGGGGGCATACATCTTGACGAAACCAGATGGGACCTACCTCACTAACCCCGTCAATGGCCTTTACCTCAAGAAGTTCTACCCATAAGGGCCCTCAAAGCCCTTATCCCCTAGAGTTAGAGTACACAAAAACCCCAACACCAAATTTTTTTTGACCCAAAAAACCTAAACGCGCTCAAAATTTCACCATGGATCACCAACTTGAACCTTATTTCGGATTTGCTGATGGAGCACCGCGATGGTCTCAAAACTTAGCTGCAGTGACCTGGGTCATCTATCACCCTGACCGATCACCATTGTGTTCAAACGGCGTTTGCATTGGTTCAACAACCAACGATCAGGTAGAATATGACGCCGTTATCGGAGTTACGTGGCTCCCTAGGCCCCTTGATAGGCACAGGCACTACGGGCCTCATAAACACGACCCTCTCGTACATGATGCTACACAAAATGCTGGCGTACGAAAATGATTTGGTTCCATGCTGGACCCTGTTCAGTTGTGACACCATACCATCAAAACAAAAACAGGAAAAATCAAAGAAATGCCCGTTCCTCAAGTGGCGTAAAATTCCCACCTGTGGCCCCGATGCCCGATGTGGCGCAAATGACCCCGCCAGTTGCACAATAACAGCTAGAGCACACTGCTCGGACACATATGTCACTGAGGTGATATTAATGCACTCTTAAGTCAGAGGCACACCACCACAATGACGCTGCCGAAACCTATCCATGTTCACCCGCCCAGCAGGAAGTGGATACCTCAGCACCTCTCCCTGAGGCAGTAATCCTGTCACAAAGTAAATATCCGTTTCTAGACGAATAATCAAGTTTGTCCCCCTCAGGAAAAACATGTTGCACCTCCGGTGCCAATGCCGTATGATATAACATAGTAATCGCTCCTGTGACCGAAGGCACTCGTTCTCAGCAAATTTCAGGAGGCCCCATGAGGCCAACTGATGGCGCGCCCCAGCATCAGCAGCCAGAGCAGTCCGGATCTCGGACCAATCTCGCTCTCTCCACACTAACCTGCCAAGCAATAGGCACCCATCAGTACAAAGGAGAAAAATCATTAAGGACAACAAAAAACCCAAGTTTTTTCAAAAAACACTGCCTTGGCGCGCCTGTCTCTTAGACAGGCGTGCCTTTGCACGCCTGTTTCATTTACAGGCACACCCTTGCACGCAAAAAGGCAGGGACAGCGTGCCTTTGCACAGTTGTACCTGAGAAATACGTGCAAGGGGGGTGCCTATTTCCCTAGATCGCCTGCGCAATCTAGGGCAAAAAGCCCCTTTGAGGCCGTACAAACCTAATTTGTACGGCCCCCGGTGTCACCAAAATGGAAAAATCAAAATGCAGGATGTCATGAGAGTTACCTCGGCATAGTATCGCTAATCCCCGGTACACAGGCTGACCGCAACGGAAAGAAAGGCTTTGCTACCACCTTTGATCTCCCAAATTCAGCAAGTACAAATGAATAGGATTAGGGCCATAATCTCTTATTTATCGCCCTTTTCTAGAACTTCGGAGGTTCATAACAGGAGATCAGAAGGTCCATTCTGCAAACCGTAAGTTGCACCATATTCAATATACCATGATGAACGAAAGTGATGCCCTACATTCTCTTTCCAAAGAAATATATTTTTTTCAAGCACCGGCAGGTATGCACCCTCCCATCTTCCTTTCCAAAATTCATGTTTTTCAAATAATATTGAATGAAGAGAAGATGTTTTCACTTGAGGTAGTTGTTTTTGCAGGAAGAACCTGCAAACCATTCACAAAAATCACCACCGAAAGTTCCGGAGCAGGTATCATTCTACCCTCAGCATGATAGAGTCCCTGAAACTTTGCATATCCTGACATCATTTCTCCATCAGAAATAAACCCTAGGGTCCTCACACCCGACCACGTTTATCATCACCTCACCCTGCATATGATAAACGTCCTCGATGGTCGGTAGAGCCTCCCCTCCATGGCGATCCTCATCTCAAGTAGACCATACATTACTCCACAAAGTGACGCCATGGCCATACCATTTTAGTCCGGGAAGCACCTCATTCCCATCCATATATCATGCATAAGGTCAAGTTCACCATTCCAACTCAACTCTCTTCCCCCACAACCAGGTTGTACAAGAAGAATGAAAGCACTCCTCCGCACACCACATTTGGCCCACCATACCTCCATCAGCATTAATCCATCTGCGACATTTTCCGCTTCATCAAACCCACACATGAGACCAGCCAATGGGACCCCTACCCCCAGCAAAACACCATCCTCACACCATCAAGTGAGCGACCCTCTTTCATGTTTTGGGGTACTCGTCTCTGTGTTTTGTACAAACCAAACCCCATTATTTTATTCTTTTTGTACAAAAAGCACAAACAACGCCCTTCACCTCTTCGCCCTCATATTGCACTTTTTTCTCCCATGGCAGTAGTCCCCCATCTCCCTTGGTCGAAGTATTTCATATCGTCCATGCACGCACCATTACAACAATCATAGCCAGTTCATACTCGACTCCAGGGATTTTTTCCCTTTAGAAAATGCCTATGATTGCCGCCAAGCTGCTCAAATATACTTCGACCTCAGGCCACTAAATCCCCATCATCTGTTTTCAGCCATCGCTCACCAACATGCCTATGTTAAATCCGTTATGGTTCGGTTAAGGCTTCCTTTTTGTCGACATCAACACCTCTTTTCCGAAAAGGAAGAGGTACCTTGGATGACCCCTCCCCATGTAAAGGGGTATCATTGGGTGGCACTATGGGAGACATCATTGTCCATATATTTTATTGATCCTCTTGAAATTCGACTACAGCAAAAGATTTCATGTCACGATGGTATCATACCTTACAACCATTGCACTTTGATCAAGATCCGTCGAAGACCCGTGCCTTTATAAGCGTCTCTAACAACAATGCTTACACGGGAAGGTCCAAACCAGTACATATGCGTACATTGCACAGTGATCTTCCATACCAAGATTACACATATGGGTACCACATTCCACCTATCATCAATGAAAAAACGCCCCTGAGGGCGTCAGCAGTCGTCGTCAACAACCACCAACATCACTACCACAGTAGTGACACAGACAATACTTGTATCTGTCAATTTTGTTTAACTAGCCATAACATCACGAGCATGCGACATGCCCGCCTTGTTGAAATTTTGCAGATATGTTGTATATTTTGTCTACTTGTAGGGGGGCCCCTAGGAAGTGGTTATCTCAGACCCAATGCAAGATGTTGTCCTTCTACACACATGCCTCATTCTCTCTCTCTCTCTGCATACGATACATAAAAGAAACTATAATGTATTTCAGCTATACAATTCTTCCTAGACCTCACACATTAGGGGGCAACTGTTAACACTGGAAAATCGTACAGCAGAAAATGACATTAAGTAATGTCGAGCCCAAGGATTTACAGGATAGGGATGCCTTATGGAATAAAAAATATTAATAATCTCTAAGGTTTGGAGCAATTCAAGATTGAACTAGTCATAAATGCCTGAATGCGTGCTTTTTCCTTCGAGAAGAGCGCCTTCTGTGCGCACTGGAGCCCGATAAGTGCACATTCCTGGAAATGGAAAAAATTCCCTTTCCGGGACCACAAGCAAGAAAATGACAATTTCTCCTTATGTGAAAGCCGCCTAAGGACAAAACCAGTGCCTCCTTAGTCCTTGTGTGAGCACACAAAAGCATATTTCAGCCCACAATGGAATATTTCCCCTCCCTTGGGTCACTATCCACCATGTACCAAGGGAGGGAAGGAGGTTTGAAAGCTCACCTATATAAAACCTCAAAGAGATGAACAATGTGTGAGCACAAGGTTATGCTGGCCAAAGTTTCCAAAGCAACACCAGCTGTTTGTGTGAACCAAGGAGCAGGAGCTGAAGAAGAGGACTCAATTGTTGGCCACCCAACAATTTCAGTCCATTGCAGCAGAGAGAGAGAGTTGAACTTCGTCAGAAGGCACAACTTGAAGGAAAAACATTCTTGCGTTGGGTCCTAAAGCCTCTGCCTAGGCCCTTCGGCAAGTGGGTAAGATTTGTATTAATTCTAAGCATTCAATGAGAAGAAGGCCATCGAGCCGTTGTTTACCTTATTATTGTTTGGAACTCTCTATTTAGCTTCTTTTTGTGTTTTTAGTTTTATTTTTTAATAGAGCATACTTAAGTGTATTAATTCATTTTAAGTCTTATACTTCTAAGCTCCCCCCAGATACTACCTATTACTTATGGTTTAGAGAAAAGACCGCATTCTCTAGATGCGTGCAATTTCGTACACCCATGTGTCGAATCCACCACAACAATATCCATCAAGACCATTACTTTTCCTCCCTTTTTGAATTGTAAATCCAACCAAGAAATTCTAAGAAAACCACCATTATGTTCCCAGCAAGAGTTATTTGTTCTTTTTCCTTCATTCACATACACTTTCCATTAATTTTTGTCTACCCCACAAATAAAAGAATGAAGCTCACCTACATGCTTATTTCCCATTGTCATTTTCCATTTTTCATCGTCCATTTCCATTATCCTTTTCCTATCCTTTTGATTTTGCAAATAAACCTTGCTTCAATGCAAATTATTGAATCCATAGTCCTTCAAAAATTATTCTTTCATGCTCACGTTAGATGATGGAGGATTCCTTAAGGTCTCCCTTCTAACAAGTCTTGGCCTATCGACATCAGCACATTATCTAGGTCCAAGACTAGAGTCCTTAATAGTACCTTGAGGCTTGTATGCATTAATGACAATTTCTCTCGCTGACAATCATGGGAATACATCAATGTCCCTTGATCGTCAGATCTTGCAAGTGGCTCGACATCAACCCATTTATTCGCACTTTGCAAGATGTACTTAGGTACCTTGGCACTCATTGACATTAATGGTGAGTTTGCCTCACATTGGTTAACGACATTCATCAATGGTCGGTAATCCAATGACTTCTCTTCATGCTCGACATCAACACATTTATTCACATGACTAGAATTGTACCATCGGATTTTGTAATGATTGAAGACTACATCATTTCAGCAGTTTGCAGCAAGAATCAATTTGTATTAGCAACAATAAAGATCACAATCTTGTCATCAGCACAAAGAGAACAAAGAAGCAGATCAAATTAATTTGTTTACATAGTCCAACAACATCAACAACCACACTCTTTAGTACACACATGCAACTCATCCATTTCCAAATGGTAAGTTAAGGTACGTCATTTTCTAACTTTTTACCATAGAATTCCTTGAAAAGCTAGAATGATAATTTTTGGAAAAAACATCTCTTTTTCATTTCATAAAATTGCTAATACCATTATTTGGGGGGGGGGGGATATATTCATATTCATAATTTGCCACATTCATATCACATTCAGAAACCCACATACTTCCAAAAGATATTAACTATTACATTATTATTATGAGCATACAATGGCTTTTCAAAAGTACTCAAAATATGATTGGATACAAACACAATCATAGTTGTCACATAAGAACCAACCATGATGCAATCCAATAAAGATATACTTTGCAATAAAAATCAAATTATCATTATGCAAAGATCAAAGGTCAAAATTGAATGCAACAACAAAATATGGTTGTAACACAAGAACCAACCATGTTGAAATTCAAGTAAAACACTTTGCAGAAGTATGAAGTTATCAAATGATATCACGCAAAGTTAAGTCGAAGCTCAAGGATAAAAAAGAATTAATGTAATAGATTGCATGAGGACATGCAATAGCTTTAGTTGGGGGGTATGTTGGGCCTTGAAATTGTCATTCACTTCCATTACATTTTCACTTATATTTCCATATTACCACCTTCACTCCACCTCCATTTCGTTACATTTACCTTACCATTACCACTATTGGGTTACATTTATGTTTTTCCAAAATTTATTAATTCTTAGCATTTTTAAGTGAATTTGTGGTTAAAAATTAGAAAATAATGTGCATATGCTTATACATAACAAGTGGGATGAGATTGTTGCCATGTGTAGGTCAAAAGGAAGCTTCTAAAAGACCTTTATGTGGCCTACCAAAACCAAATTCGAATTTGAGTAGAGAAGATCATGGGATATGTGTTTCATTTCCTTTTTGTATTAAAACTCTAAGAAGATATGTGTCTCATTTCCTATTTTGTATTGAAACTCAAAAAGACATTTTCCTTATCATTTCCTATTTTGATTATAACTCTAGAGATAGAGGGAGAGATTCATGGACTCTCATTAATGAGATAACTTCTCATATTTTTGTATAAATAGGAGAAGCTTTCTCCTATCAAAGAATGTGTGAAAAATAGGAGAAGAAGAGAAAGGATTATAGAGTGTTTTGTAACAAAGCTTGAGATGGAATGGGATGTAGATTTGTGAGCTTATCAATAAAGAAGCTCTTTGATGTTGTTTTGATTACAATTTTAAGGAGCTAAAGGATTACACCAAATTGGTATCAGAGGGCCCTTGCTATTCGAGGAGGTTTTTATGCATTTTCTAGCTAAGTTTATTTAGTTTCTGTTTAGCATTTCTCTATACTTTCTGCTCAATTTACTGCTTTCATAATTTGCAATTATTGTATTCAACTGAGTAAAGTTTGTTGATTAATAGATAGTAACTCATAGGAACAGTGATTGCCTAGGTTTCATTTCTTATCTTTCATATTTAACAGTTACTGTGCTTGACCAAGTAAAGACCATTTGAGTCTTAAATTAGAATGGTTAGTGACTTACAGATACATTAATTTTCTAGCATAGGAGATCCTCACTACACTACACTTGATCTTTTTCAAAATCTCTTCCAATAAATCTCAATTAAATGAATTGGATTTGGTTGTAATGTTTGAGTTATTTGTTTCAACATTTTATTTCATGTTATAGGAGATCCTCACTACACTACACTTGATATTTTTCGAAATCTCTTCCAATAAATCTCAATTAAATTAATTGGATTTAGTTGTAATGTTTGAATTATTTGTTGTTTCAGCATTTTATTTCATATTATAGGAGATCCTCACTACACTACACTTGATATTTTTCAAAAGCTCTTCCAATAAATCTCAATTAAATGAATTGGATTCAGTTGTAATGTTTGAGTTATTAGTCATTTTAATTTCTTGAATTTTCAATTAAAGCTGCAATATCCATGGATTAGGATTTCTAGCTCCCATCATTCTTAATTAGAAAATAGACAAATAAAACTCTGTTTTAAATTCATTTGACAAACATTTCCTTTTTCCTTCCTTCTAAATAGATTTAATCTCATATTTCTAATTCAAAATAGAATAAAGATCAAAATATAGAAACTCCCAAAACATCAACAAAACCTTAAAACAACGAAGTAGGAAAAAGGGACACTTAGGGACATATAGTGCATTACAATTCATCAGTTTACTAGCCCTGGTTGCTAATTTATGTTAGCAATTTAGGACACTAAATTGACTAAACACTTCTCTCGTTCTCCAGCTACTACTGGAAGGGAGCTTCAACCCCCTGATCTCATTTACCAGCCACTCCTGGAAGGGAGCTACTACCCCCTAATCTCATTTACCAGCTACCACTGGAAGGGAGCTACAACCCCCTCACTGAAGGCTTCGACCCTCAGCTTCACCATGGACCACGTTTCATCAATTTTCATACTGGATCCAATAGCTTCCACACAACACACCTTGTAGGCCTCTTTTCATCAGATTTTCAGACTATACCCACTCCACACATTTAAGCTCAAAGAACATACATCAAATTGAAACCTATAACCCATTCAATTCATTTATTGAATCATCAACCAATCAACCAACAACTGATCTTTAATCATAATCAAGTAGCAGCATAATTAGTATTCAAACAACCTAGATCTGTATGAAGATAATATTGACAAACAACAGTAAAACAACAAAACATATCAGAGATTTCCTTCTGCACACTTCAGAAAAACCCTAGATTCCATACGCGCTTTTACTTCACTGAACCTGCGTATATACGAGCTTTCACAGAGACAAACCTCTGTATATATCTGCAACTATTTCAGAACTGACCTTAGATTCCATACGCGCTTTTGTTGAAACTAACCCGCGTATATACACGCTTTCGCTACAACGAACCTGCGTATAGATCTGCAAACATTGCAGGGTTGCGCAACTCTTTAGAACAGATAAACAACTAAGATCTTACCCTTCACTTCAGAAAAAATTCACCACATCTCAGATCTAAACATTCCATAAACAGATCTAGAAGATATATAGTCATTTCAGGTCTAGAGATCCTGATCCATCATTTTATTCATAGGTGCATTATTAATTCAGATCTATCAATAAATTGTAACCCATTCCATGCAGATATACTTCAGAGTGAATTATCCATTCAAAACCCAGACACATGCACACCTAACACTATGATCTTCTTCTCCTTATATAGATTTAGCTTTTACCAATACCATGAGTCAAAACCACTCAACTGCTGATGGTAATCCTGGATGGAATCAAATAGATAATACATCGCTCAATACTGTGGGCTAATACCATGGTAAAGTCCCCTGGTATTATAAATTTGGAGCACAAACAGGCATACACGACTTGGGACGTATGTATCCGCATACATACGCGACTTGACCTTTACAAACCCATGTATACATTGTGACATATTATATTTATCATTTCTCTGGCACTTGCTGGAATTCTTTTCTCTGTCACATCTGAACTGATATGTAGATACATCATTCTTACATCTTTAACAAATAGGTTGCTTATCATAGGAAACTCATCAAGTAGGTTTCCATTAAGGACAACTTCATCAAGTAGGTTGCCATCAAGGACAACACATTACATCATATTGCCAACAATCTCCCCCTTTGGACTTGATGGTAACCACGATGGTGTTTAATCACCACAAAAGATAGATACATTAATCATAACCATTATTCAAACACCATGATACTCTCCCCCTTTGACATCAAGTGCAAAGGGCAGATCAAAACCAAAAAAAGGTTTCTCTTCCCTTGTAGAGGGATGAGCTCTATAGATCTGAAGTGCACTGAATTTACCATGCTCCCCCTGAGTTCATGCTGAATATTTAGACATATTTTTCAATGAAGTACATGAATCTATAACTCAACCAAGTATGACCATTCCTATCACCAAGGAATCATACTTACATCAATGATCCAACCAAGTGGAATTACAAATTTTGATTCAACTACCCAACCAAGTGGGTTTACAAATTTGAACAAGTCCTTACATGACTGAATATAACAATTTACATCATAGATCTCAACATGACCTTTTCATCAAATGAATTTTTATAAACAAGACCAATGAAACTCAATTATGAGATCAGACCACAACCAACACTTAGTATGCCAACAATGCTTCCTTTCCCACAGGACAAGTGCTCCCCCTTAGCTTGTGCACCCTGAACAATTTCAACAGCAAAACATCAGGAATCTTCATAAAAATTGGAGAATGAAACAGAAATGTGAGAACTGGAACATCACCAGAGGTACCCAACAACACCGCAACTGTTCTGAAAAAGGCTGACCTAGAGAAATGTGCTAGTAAAAACCCATACACACTTTTATGTAAATAAACTCGCATATATACGCGACTGTCCTTTATGAAATCTGCATATCCAATTTAATCTACTGGACCTTTCGGCAGTGACCTGCTTGTGTAGGTCAAAGTATCACCCGAAGTAGTATGGGTGGGTGCTAGAACCAGGTTTTCACACCCTGAGAAAGGATGGGTAAGGCAAGCAGAGCTGGGATAGATCTTGGGATTCCCAAATTACCTTTTTCTTCGTAGGGTTAATATAGTATTTATTCGCATCCACGTGCACTAGATCTATAGTTATATTCTTGTTATAACATCAACACAGTAGTACATAACAAAACATAACAAATCTAGATCCAAGAACGCAGTATACAGATCTTTCGCAGCTTAAGGACAGAAAATGCACAATACAACAATTATCAGTAATTCACATAAAGTACTCATAGATTCAGTTCTCTAACAATCCTTCTCATTTATTCATTCATCAATTCTTCCTTACACTTCCAATTCCCTTCCCAACCTGCGCACACAGCAGCAGGGTCTGCACACAGTTGGACTTGGATCTCCGCGCACACAGCCAGCAGGAGTCCGTTCCCCAAAACCCAAATAGATAGCTTAAATCACAATTCACATTAATAGATCATCATATCATATCCTTTAAAATACAAAATGCATCTCTATTTATAACAATCTAGCTTTGACTTTCCTATGGTTCACAACCCATGGTTTTCGGACCCCTAGTTTTCCCTTTTACCCAATACAATGCTTTCGGAGCTTTGACCCACCCGAAAACCCCTCTACTAGATTAAATCTGATCAAAATATCTAAAGTGGACCAATTTCGCAGCATGTTAGGAGACCCCGTTCCAACAGTACCCTAACACAATCTTGTGACTCGTCTCGAGTCACTGCAGTGGCGCGGCCTCTATTTGTGCACGCAAGGTAGCCAGAGCGCAGAAGAGTAGAGGGAGCACTTCCCGACTCTGGGCCGCAGCTCATTGCACAATGTTGACAAGTGTCAGGGAGGTATGGCCGTTTGGAGCCACAGTAACCCTTTCTAACAGCCGGTGGAGGCGCGCAATGGCGGACTGAGAATTTTCGTCGAGCTAGAGTGCAGTGTCGGCCCATGGTTTCAACTGTTTTTGAATGACATGCTTGTTATGGCGAAGGTTCTCAAGCTTGTCCAATATGGCTAGACACTGCGTGGAGGTGGTGGAGGCTCTAACTTGATCCAGAGTAGCTTCCGCCTGCTGTAATTCTTTCTGGATATGCTGAAGCGTAGAATGGTGCTAGATGGCCGTCCATAGTTGGGTAGCTATTTCGACAAGTTGTGCGCCTCGCATTAGCTGCTTTTGAATAATATGCATTACCTATGTGACCACTACAATCTGTTGGTCCCATACTTCCTGAGGTATGTCATACTACTGTTGCATGGCTCGGTCACGGTGGCGAATTTCGCGCAACACTCTAGTGTTCAGTCCTTGTAGCTCTGTGCGACATAGCTATGATAAATCAATTTGGATGTCCCCAGTAGTTGGATCAGGAGCGTTGACTAGGGAAATGCGAGGGAGGGAACACACATTGCTTCTGCAGGGTGGTATTCTGGAGTTGCGGAGAAGTCGCAACATGTCCCTGTATCTCAGCATTCCTTCTTGGCGCAGAACCAATTGGGACCTGACTGTGACGTTGCGGGCGTGGGATTGCGGTATTAGCAAACCTTCTTCTGCTATATCTTCTAAGGCTAGCCGGCTGGGTCCTATTAGCCATTAGTAAATTTTTGTCAGAGAAAATGATGGCTAAAAATAAGTCCTAAGCCTTCAAGAGATTGTTTTCATGAAAAAAATGCTCATTCTTGAAGTCTTCTTGTGTTGTTTGAACTTAGCAAGTAATCTTCACTGTTGTTTCATTAAAAGAAAACCACCGAGTTAAACCTGCTGCCCCCTTCAAAATTGTTCCCTAAGCAACCCCTTTTTCATCATTTCATTCACTCATTTTGGCCCTTTTTATCCTCCATTTACCTCTGAAAAAGCTCCTTTCCTCTTTGAAATTTTCCCTCCCTTCCCCTCAAAAAACCTTCAAAAAACCCTTCAAATCATAGAACTCCTCGTTTATGGTTTAAAAACCCTTACTTTCCCTCTATCGAAACTGGAAAAACCCTTAAAAACCCCTCTTTCTGCCTAAAAAATGCCCTTTTATATAAACACGGGCTTTAGCCCCCGAGGGCTCTAAGATCTTTGACCCTTCTCCTCCATGCATCTGAGTGCTATAACCAAGCACTTTAATGAAAACCCCTCTAACCCTATCACATCAAATTTTTCCCTGAATACCTCATTTTCGTTGTAAAATTCTCCCCCAATGTGATAAGCTCCTCTCTCTTGGCCCTTGGTCACATATCCCTCCACGGGACCATGCCCCTGCACCTTTTTCTTCAGCCCCCATCGCATTGGCGTTATTTCTTTTTCGTTACATTGTTCCCCCTTCCCCGCCAATGAGATAAGCCCCTCTTCCCTTGGCCTCGGTTCCATGTTCTCTTATAGAGCCTCGCCTTTTCCCTTTCTCCTTATCCCCGCCTTGTCGCTTTACGAAGTAATCCCAACCGTTGATCTTTAAAGATCAATGACTGTTGCGCCTCCTTTATTACCTTTCCTCTCTCTAAATCATACCATATATTCACCTTGGCCGAAGAATCTCCTCCATCAATCCATTCGATCTGACGGTCCTCATCTAACCCGATGACCCAACTCCACCGGGGCCTACCATCCACCACATACAACGTCCACCCTCTCGAATGCTGCCACCTGTCTTCCACTTTCACTCCCGTCGTGCAACTCTTTCATTGTGCCCGATCCGCTTCGTTGGATCTCGACCCTTTCATCTAACAGTTGTGGCAACATATCGCATAATTTTTGCACCCGGAGTTTAACACTCCAAAGTAATGGGATACCAGCGGTATCGAAAAAGCCACGTGGCGAGCAATCAATGGAATCACATTGCCTCTAGGAAAAACCACTTACCACCTGAGGGTCGTGCGATAACCACACATGGTATTGCAAAAACCACTTTTGTCCAGTTCGCGCCAAATACAGTTTAAACTGGATTTTCTCCTGTTTTCCTCCATAAGCCTCTTCTGCCTGCATAATCACCCCCCTCTGCATCACTCCTCCGCTCCGTCATCCTCCTAAGCAATCAAACCCCCCATCGCAGGTTTTTTATAACAATTTTTGTGGTTTGTTGCAGGTTTTTACTATACTTTTTGGAGCAGAAACCCTGTTCAAAACTCGCAAAAAAGTCAGAGCCAAAGTCTTCCATGTTTGAAAGCTAAATCACAAAGGTAGGAGGCTGTCTGGTTTCATCCAAGGGTTTGGACTGTGTTGTGAAAATACTGGTCATACACTTAAAATTTTTTCACCGCTCCAAGAACCTCTGGTCCACAGTGATAAATGAAGAGACAATAAGTGTGAAGGATTAAAGAGTTAAACTCTGTTGCGTTAAAGTCAAAACACAGTGTAAAGATGAACATAGTCAACACATCAGGATTAAAGGCTCCGAGATGATTATGAGGCCATAAAGCAGAATCACAACTTAAGTAGTGTTTAAAGCCACTAGATCAGCACAAAAATAGTGAAGGAGCCTTCAAATTCCACATCAGTAAGGCAATAAAAGCCCAAACTTCGACCTACAGGTTTATTTCCTCAAAAGAAGGCACCATGAATGCATAGTCAGGGATATTTTTAAAAGGCAACTCAACATTAACTATCAACCTACCTAAAACCCTCAAAGTCAACAAAAGTAACTAAAGGTGATGAAATTTAATGTAAAATAATTAAAACAGAGATGAGCATTCGAAATATTCTCTCTGAGGCCTCCCAAAGGTTAATAAACCATTACTCTGTATTAATTGAACCAATGATCCCTTCTTACACTCCACCTCCTCCTTCTCCTATAAATATTTCTGTGGAAGACATTATAGGGGTTGGTCTCTGGATATCTGTTGCTTGTAAATAGCTTTTGAAGCTGCTGTAGCTTTGTTTTTAATTGAAGACACATAAGCTAAGATGAGAAGTTTGAAGCTGTAGAGGCCCATTGGACTTGAATATTGTAACTGGTTCAAACATCAAATACAAATAGCTAATTTATGGGATCTTGGTCTATGTCAATGGTGATGTGTTTCTCACTGTAAATTGTTATTTTATTTTTTGTTTCCATTCTGTCCACTTTTCTTTGATAAATAACAACAAATATAGATTAGGATTTACTTCTGAAGTACCCTAAATCTCACTGAAAATATTTATCCTTTATGTTTTCTGCTGATTGTTAATTTGGAGGTAATTCAATAGAGTATAACCAGTGAAGTGTTGGTAAGCCCATATTTCCTGAGTACAACTTGAGATATTGTCTTTGAATGTTCTTGATAAGTCTGCTAATTGAAGATTGAGTTAGAGAAGTCTATGGTTAGCCCTGTCCTCTAGTTCATTCTCCAACAGTTGCTTTGAAAAGTTCCCTTAAGAGTATGTTGAAAGCAGGCTACTTTCAAAGTACTTACCTGATCTTAGACTACTTTTTGTGTTTATCATGAATGTTTTCCCTTTGAATATGCTAAAAGCAGGCTAAGTTAAAAGTCTTTACTTGATCTTAAGCTATTATATGTTTTTAAATATTTTCTCTTGAAAGTGCATCAAAAGAAGACTAGTTTCAAAGTACTTACCTGATCTTAGATTGCTTTTGTGTGTCTCCCTTAAGTGCATGCCAAAAGCAGGATAGTTTCAAAGTACTTACTTGATCTTAGACTATCCTTTGTTCCCTCATCTGTTTGATTTCCCTCACTCCATTTCTTATTGTTTCATTCCATAAAATCAACTTAAAGAGATCCTCTGACATAGATGACTTGCCCCATGGACCACTCTTGAACCTTGCTGTCCGATTAAATCCTATTATGACTCCATAGCCCAATGGATTGATGCTGCTCCTTGCCTATCTTATCAGCTGAACCATTATTTCACCTACTTACACCTTCACCCTTCATATAGACTTCCTTCACCTTCATTATATCCTTGCCCAACCAAAACAAAAAAAAAATCTATTCTTCATAACTAGCCTAATATCATATCTTAAAACTTAAAGATCATATGTTTGAACTCATATATAGAGAGATCCCTCTATGAATCTAGGATGGCTAGGTCCTTAGATTCCAAAGTGGTTTTGATGTAGGCTTTGTAGCCTTTGTACTTGCCAATATTGCAAACTACGGAGACCTAACAGGTCCCGGGGCTATCCATGGAGTGCGAAGGTGCCGCTCTGTTTGTGGCTCGCAGAAAATTATTTCTGCAGAAAGCCAGTACTCATTCCTTGGACTGCACTCAGGATTTCCAAGCTCTTTTAAGATGATACCTGTAGTTACTGAGCAGCTTGGGATAGGATCATTTGGCGGGTTAGGGTCCATCCGAGCAACAAGAAAACAAGCATCCAAAAGAATGTTAATGAGCACAAAAAACCAGTACACAGATAGCAGGAGCATGTTGTAAGGTGAATAAATAGCCTGGTGCGAAGTGATCTAGCCAACCGCACACCTTCCAGAGCTATTTAATGGTGGATTAGCCCATTCGTGAGAGTGACCATTGATCAGGTGGGTCAATCTTACCATAAATGGCTGCATTGATGATTTGTCGCCCCTTTTGCGTACTTGTAAGATTCCTTTTTTATCAAATCGGGATGTGCTGACGGGCGTCCTTCATGCCTGAGGTCATTCCATGGAATTTCAGACCATGGATGATGCCTGCATGTTGTTTGTGTACCCTGAATGAAGGTCGATGCAAGGTGTGTCTGCATGTTGGCCATCAATATTTTCGAGCCATGCGCTTCGCCCTTGGTTGGGATGTCCCTGCATGATAAGGCTGCGTCACGTGTCCTCGTGCCATTTATTACTTGAGGCATCCGAAAATTCTCTAAATTACACGTGGGTCTAGGCAGGTCTGTAACCCAATGCATGCCTAGGTCAGTGGTACCCCGGAAAGCCTGTCTGTGCAAGGTTTGATCGCACCCTTGAGTGTTGTATGTCAGCAAGTATCTGTTTAGGTCGACTGACCTCAGAGTCCATCTAGAAACTAGGGTCCCTATGTGCAGGATCACCCTTCTCCAATACTTCTCCCGAGTGAAGAATACCGGTCCTTGCATAGGTGCTCTACGCAGTGTTAGTGCCAGTGCCACTAGCCTGCCTTCCGTGGGAATCTTAGGTTCAACCGTCTTCTGACTATCATCTGCATCCTTCTGGCAGGGCATGTTTCTTTCCATGGTAGAGATGCGATGAAAATTCCTGATGGTCTGAAGACATCGAAGTGTCCAAACCTCGTGCAATTGACCTTGCCAATTTTCCAGCTCCTCATCAGAGTCAAAAAAACATTCACTGTCCTTTTCCCAGCAGAGCATTCCTTCATTCGTGGGGTTAACCCGATCTTCATCCTGCACAGTTAATTTATAAATGTGATCTAATTCCTCCTCCTCATAGGCTAGTTCTGTATACTGCACACCTTCTGCTGGATCTAGTGGTACTATGACACGCGTACCTTTGCTTTCAAACACCATGCTGCACTTCTTGAGATTGATGACACCCCCCATGTCAATTGCCCAGTCCAGTCCAAGGAGCGCAGGGTAGGGATCTACATCTTCCACAATTTCTATGATTTCAATGTTAGCGAGGACCCTCACCCCTGCGATGTCAACCATGAATTTTGGTAACCTCCCTAGAGGGATGATTTTTTGTTGATTGGATATTTGCAGCTGGATGGTGGACCATTCTTATTTAGGTTCTCCCATTCGTTGTCATGTCTGCTGTGGTAATACATTTGTGTCTAACCCCAGATCTAAGATAACCTGATCCATCTCGTAGTCATCAATCTGCGCAGTCAATCGCATCTCTCTTCCGGTGCGCTTCTTATAGATGTATAGTTTGTGTACGTCCTTGGTCTCAAGGATCAAATTGGACTGAACTACGCAGGAATTCAGTAGTGCTTGGAGATTTCCTATAGCCCGCGGATTTCGTAGCAGCTTCAGACATGCCTTTAAAAAGGGCTCAACCCCTTCCTATATCTGAGGTTGCATCGGCGGCTGCGTGGGGACTACCAGTGGTGTTTGTTTTTTTAAAGGCACTCCTTCTCGGGAGGCAAGCTCCTCCTTTGCTCCCCGGGTGACCAGCCCGCTGTGTGTCATGAATTTTACACAGGGATCCACCTTTCTTAGCTCGGTTTTAACTCTTTGTACGTTCTGCGTAGGGGTGGGCTTCTTTTCCTGCATCTTGGCTTTTAAAATTGGGTAGTCCTCTACCTCATGGTCAAGCTACCTAAAATATTTTCATGATGGCCTGGTGGAATTTGGGCATTCTATGGAAAAGTTCTCTATTTCTCCACAGTTATAACATATTATCTGCCCACGTCCTCATCTTGCGCTTCCTCCTCGACCTCCTCTACCTCGGGCCGGTGATCCTCTAAAGTGCGCAGAAAGTCTTGGCGATGCAGGGTCCTATTGTACCCTATATAATTTCCCACGATCCATCATTAAGTCATAAGTATGATAGTTCTTCTCATCATGTCCCACTGATCAGCATAATCGACACCATTGTTGCTTTGGGACATACACACCTAGCCGAGGGCAATGGTTCATATCATGTAGTCCTGCTACCTGATAATCATCACACGATAGCACAGGTCCGCTTGAACCTGGTCGTAATAGGACGGGTTCCCTACTTGCCCCTGGGCATACCGGACTAGGTCCTCCTTCTTGCATGTAATTCGTCAGCAGAGGGCACTAATCCTTTGTATGGCTAGACACGCGGCATCGTATGCACCAGAGATCTGCGCAACCGTCCTTTCCTTGCTCTTTTCGTAGGTTCTGTATCTCCATATGCATAGCCCCAAGTTGTTCCTGGATTTGTTGTACCCCTACTGACATATCCTCTCGAGGGGCAGCCTCTAGTTTCATAGCAACTTCCACAGCCTTCTCCTGCGACTCAAAGGTCTGATGACTCATTGGCGTGCGCAGGTGAGGTAAAAACATAGCGATGAACCATTCCATATGCTATCTATCATCATATTCAAATCCTCCTTCCCTGATTGCTTTCTTCAGTCACTGATCAGCCTCCCATACTGACTCAGACGCACCTTTATTTGAATTCCTTTACTTATGCTACCAACTGGGAATAAGATTTCGGCTTCCTGAACTGGTGCTTCAAAGTGTCCTTGATATCTTGAATAGATGCACTCCCATTCTGGGCAATATACCGCATATACCAGTCAAGGGCCCTGTCCTTGGAGGCCAACGACAGTTGCGCCCTTTTTACCGTATCACTTGCCACATTCTGCATAGTCCATATAGAGTCTACAAAGAACCAAAACCGGTCCATATCCTCATCTCCCACCCCCTTGAAGGTAGGTAGTTTCAGATGCACAGCCATATCACTGTCTAGGGGGGGTGGTGGTATAGGCAAATTATTACCTTTGCGCGGCCTCGGTGGTGATGTAGCTGGGGGATCTTGTGCAGCTAGTCCCTGCAACAGATCATAGGCGGATCTGCCTCCATCAAGGTTGGTCCGATAGTATTTACCACTGCATGTCACGCTCTCGTCTAGATCGGAGGTCATTCAGTCAGTATGACTACACAGAATGCTCTTTTCGCATAGTAATTTCTTGATCAACAATGGTAACGTCCTCAGAAATTTTCCCCAAAACCATTTGAAGAATCGTCGTTTGGCCTCAGAGTATGATACAAACTGATCAATGGAAAATTCTGTCACAAATAATCCCAGCACACTATCCACCCAGTGATCCACCGTGCGTGTGATAGTGTTATTAGTTTTTTTCCAGTTGCTCAAGTAGCTCTGGGGTCCATTGAGTGATTCGCTTGTCCTTCCAACACTACTGGAATTCCACAAGTCTGGCAAGCCACTCCCGGAGTTCAATCACAAAGGTCACAAAGAATATTTCGTAGCTTTCAGTAAGGATGTACCTATTTTTCCACCTTTCTGCCATTAAATTCTTACTGCGATTTTATTTTACTACGAACTCCTGGATCTGTCTTTCGAACCAGTCTTCGATCTCTGTCCTTTTAGGTTTCTAGTATTCTCTTGTCATTACTCGATTCCTCTCTCAGACTTCTTCCGGTCCCGGCAACAGAACCATTTTTTGGCTCGAGGGGTCCTGACCCAGGTTCGGTGTGCAAGGTTTTCCAATAAACCCCTATACTACTGGCCCTTTCGGTAGTGACCTGCTTGTGTAGGTCAAAGTGTCACCTGAAGTAGTATGGGTCGGTGCTAGAACCAGGTTTCCGCACCTTGAGAAAGAATGGGTAAGGCAAGAAGAGTTGGGCTAGATCTTGGGATTCCTAGATTACCTTGTTCTTCGCAGGGTTAATTAAGTCTTTATTCGCATCCATGTGCACTAGATCTATAGTTATATGCTTGTTATAACATCAACACAACAGTACATAACAGAACATAACAGATCTAGATCCAAGAACACAGTATACAGATCTTTCGCAGCTTAAGGATAGAAAATGCACAATACAACAATTATCAGTAATTCACATAAAGTACTCACAGATTTAGTTCTCTAACAATCCTTCACATTCATTCATTCATCATTTCTTCCTTACACTTCCAATTCCCTTCCCAACCTGCACACACAGCAGTAGGGTCCGCACACAGCTGGACTTGGATCTCCGCGCACACATCTAGTAGGAGTCCGTTCCCCAAAACCGAAACAGATAGCTTAAATCACAATTCGCATCAATAGCTCATCATATCCTATCCTTTACAATACAAAATGCATCTCTATTTATAACAATCTAGCCTCGACTTTCCTATGGTCCGCAACCCATGGTTTTCAGACCCCTAGTTTTCCCTTTTACCCAATACAATGCTTTCGGGGCTTTGACCCACCCCAAAACCCCTCTGCTAGATTAAATCTAATAAAAATATCCAAAGTGGACCAGTTTTGCAGCATGTTAGGAGACCCCGTTCCAACACTTCATCTGCTCTAGGTTCAAACTTACTAAGTTTTTCATCATTGTTCTTGATAAACATTTGCTTCCAAAAACTCTGAAATTCTTTACAGTTGGAAGATTACCATAACCGTAGCTGCACGTATCAGTGCCCAACCTTGTCTATTAATAAAGTTCAATATCTTCAACTTGTGACCGGGTCTATGTTTCCAGCATCATAGTGTCTTTCTGTAGAAATCAGCTATCAACTCAATCTCTTGTCTTTATCAAGGTGAACTTTCCATTTCATCTTTGTAGAAACATATGTGGGAATCATCATAAAATAGAGTAGAGTGTCACCATATGGCACGAGAAAACACCATAGACTTATATCAACAAATATCTAAGAGAAGAAACATAAGACAATGTATCCATGTCTTCAAGTGTCATCCAACAGTTGTAGCATAAGCACATCAGTAACGGATATCAGGATCTTTGCAGCAACATCATATTCTTGTCAAGAATAATTATCATACCGGAACAACTTCATCATAGTCAAGTATGACCATATCATATCAGTGGAATGGAACCATCAACATTAGATCAAGAAAAGTACAACTGTCAGCAGCCTATCAGAAACCGATCTTGAGTCTGATTCATTGTTTTTCTTATCAGAGAAAAACATACGCAACTGCTTCCAACGTAACTCACATGTATACATGGCTTTAGTTTATGAAACCCGCATATAGAATGTTAAATACAGAAAAATTCACAACTCCATCCCCCCTGGAACTTATACTACTTGTACTTGTCTTCTCTTGTAACATCAGATGCACTGTTAGAAATAATCATAACTAGAATTACCAAACCAACCATGGGAATCACCATATATTGCTCCCTCTGTGATGATACATTACTGATTCCTATAATGTATCTCACATCACTCCTGAAATCATTATGATAAGTTAACTTTAGAAGCGGATGACTACACTAGGGTCAACATTCCCTACGTTTTTGACTGGGGCTTCTTCTTTTTCCAGCTTTGCTGGAAATTCTCCAATTTCTCAGATTTGTTCATCATTCTTAATCTGCATTCTTTTTCTACATGCCCATACTTGTTACAAGCATAACATCTTATGTGACCAGAAAAGGGAGCATAGGGATCATAATATGTTTTTCTAATCTTTCTTCTACTATAATCAACTGCTTTATGACCAAAATTGCTGCATGAAAAACAATATCCCTTAAAGAAACCTGAGTACCTCGGAGCTGACTGTCTTTCTGTGTAATGACTATCTGTCTTTGACTGAAACAATTTGCTTCTGCACTTGGCTGCAATAATTCCATAATTATGACATATAAAGAATTCAACATTATTGATCAAAGGAGAGAATCTATTGATACTTCTATATTTAGGAGCGAATGATTTCCTTTGAGAATTCATGATTGTTGGTTGCCTTTTTGTCTCTTTAAACACTTCAGGTTTTGCATTGATATCCTTTGAATCTTTGGCTTTGTCTTGTGAACTAGATTCTCCTTTCACAGTTTCATGAAAACCAAGACCAAATTTAATAGAGGGAGACCTTTGACTACTAAGAATATTATCCAGAATCTTAGTACTATCTTGAAACCTCAAGAATTTATCCTTTTCTTCTAGTTTACCTTTTAAAATGTTTACCTCAACCTCCAATTTTTGGCATTTATTCTTCATACTTTCTTCGATCCTTCTCCCTTCTTCTACTTGTTCATTCAATTTTAGAATCTCTTCTTTCAACCCATTTTCTTGTTCTTCAAATGATTGTAGAAGTTCTTCATTCTTCTTATTTGATGTTTCCAGATCTGCTTTGAGAGAGATGATTTCTGCTTCAAGTCCTTCACTGTGATTGGTTACTTCATCCTGCAGCCTTTGATACCTTTTTTATCTGTCCATTCATTCTAGAGATCATATCTTTGTAGATAGATTCCCTCTCATTAAATAATCTTTGTTGATCTTCAACTTTAATCTTGAGATTTTCAATCACTGCTTCTAGATCCATAACATTACTTTCACTTTGGTTTTCACCATCTTCACCATTGCATGCACAAGAAAGTGAATCACAAGAACAACAATCAATACCTGTTCCATCTTCTTCATTTTCTGCTGTACATGTTTTCTGAGATATCTTCTTTCTTTGAGTAGCCTTCTTCTTTTGCTTCCTTCCCATTGTGATGGATCTCCTTCAAGTGATCAAGCTCCTTCAGAAGGACCCGCTCTGATACCAATTGTTGGGAAAAATACTTAGGGGAGGGGGGGGGAGTGAATCAATATTTTGAGTTTACTCAAAACTTTTAATTTTTCCTTATTAAATTCCATACGCGACTTTAATGAACCCAACTCGCGTATACACACGGATATCCTTAAGAAAACTTGCGTATTACCAGAGATCTTATTATGCATATAATTCTTTACTGAGATCTGTGCATCATTCATTCATCAGATGTTTAGTAAGCAGTAAGCATGTGCAGTAAAAATAGAATAAATCATCACACATAAGTAGCACACATGAACACCAGGATTTAAGGTGGAAACCTAATTCGGGAGAAAACCACCATTGCTATTGTCTCTATCTTCAATATTTATTATAAATAAAACTGCTTACAATCATGTACTAGCGCAGACTCATACCAGCACGCAGACACCCACCTGCAGAAGGCTAAAACCTTCTCTCGTTCTCTAGTTACTACTGGAAGGGAGCTTCAACCCCCTGATCTCATTTACCAGCCACTTCTGGAAGGGAGCTACTACCCCCTGATCTCATTTACTAGCTACCATTGGAAGGAAGCTACAACCCCCTCACTGAAGGCTTCGACCCTCAACTTCACCATGGACCACGTTTCATCAATTTTCATACTGGATCCAACAGCTTCCACACAACACACATTGTACGCCTCTTTTCATCAGATTTTCAGACTGGACCCACTCCACACATTTAAGCTCAAAGAACATACATCAAACTGAAACTTATAACCCATTCAATTCATTTATTTAATCATCAACCAATCAACCAACAAATGATCTTTAATCATAATCAAGTAGAAGCATAATTAGTATTCAAACAACCCAGATCTGTATGAAGAAATTATTGACAAACAACAGTAAAACAACAAAACAGATCAGAGATTTCCTTCTGCACACTTCAGCAAAACCCTAGATTCCATACGCACTTTTAATTCATTGAACTTGAGTATATACGCACTTTCACAGAGACAAACCTGCGTATATATCTGCAACTATTTTAGGACTAACCTTAGATTCCATACGCGCTTTTGCTGAAACTAACCCGTGTATATACCCAAATTCGTTGCGACGAACCTATGTATAGATTTTCAAACATTGCAGGGTTGTGCAACTCTTCAGAACAGATAAACACCTCAGATGTTACCCTTCACTTCAGAAAACATTTTCCACATCTCAAATCTAAACATTCCATAAACAGATCTAGAAGATATATAGTCATTTCAGTTCTAGAGATCCTGATCCATCATTTTATTCATAGGAATTCAGATCTATCAATAAATTGTAACCCATTCCATGCATATATACTTCAAAGTGAAGTATCCATTCAATACCCAGACACATGCACACGTAGCACTATGATCTTCTTCTCCTTATATAGATTTAGCTTTTACCAATACCATGAGTCAAAACCACTCAACTGCTGATGGTAATCCTAGACGGAATCAAATAGATAATACAACACTCAATACTGTGGGCTAATACCATGGTAAAGTCCCCTGGTATTATAAATTTGGAGCACAAATAGTCATACGCGACTTGGGACGTATGTATCCACGTACATATGCGACTTGACCTTTACAAACCTGCGTATACATTGTGACATATTATATTTATCATTTCTCTGGCACTTGCTGGAATTATTTTCTCTGTCATATCTGAACTGATCTGTAGATACATCATTCTTACATCTTTAACAAATAGGTTTCTTATCATAGGCAACTCATCAAGTAGGTTTCCATCAAGGACAACTTCATCAAGTAGGTTGCCATCAAGGACAACACATTACATCATATTGCCAAAATTGCTAACCCCATGAATTATCTAACCTTATCCACAATCCCAAGATCTTCCCATTCCATGATATCTCTAATCTTTTCCGTGTCCACTTCTATGCCTTACTTGTAAACAACATGTCCCAAGTAATGAACTATTGTCTAAAATAAACTACACTTACTAAGCTTGGAATACAACTGATTCTCTCTCAACAATATTAATACTGTTTCCAGGTGTTCTGCATTCTCCTTCTCATTCTTATAACACATCCATATGTCATCATTGAATACTATCACAAACATGTCTAGATAAGGACAACACACTATTCATCAAACACATGAAAGTAGTTGGAGTGTTAGTCAAACCAAAATGAACTACAACAAAATCATAATTCCCATACCTGTTTCAAAATGTTTTCTTGTAAATGTCCCCTTCTTTGACATGTGCATGATGATATATTGATCTCAAATCAATATTTGAGAACACTGCTACGCTCTTAAAATGGTCAAACAAGTAATCAATCCTCGAAAAAGGATACTTGTTCTTGATTGTCACCTTGTTAAACTATCTATAATCAATACACAACCTAAGAGTATCATCCTTATTATTTACAAAAAACACTAGTGCACCCCAAGGTGATACACTTGGCCTTATGTATACTTTTTCAAGCATTTCCTTCAACTGCAACTTCAATTCCACCAACTCTAGAGTGCTCATCTTGTAACGTTCCCTAGATGCTAGTGTTGCACTTGGTACCAACTCAATAGAAAAGTTCACTTCCCTATGAGGTGACAATTATAAAATATCTACTGGAAATACATCCTGAAGCTGATACAAAACCCAATACCTCTTCAAGACTTCAACATCCTCAACATACTTACCTTTGTCACCGGAAATATGCACTACAAAAATTACACACCCTTTCTTACAACTGCGCTTAGCATACATAGGTGTGACCATTCTCACCGATGTAACATTATTCTTCCCTTGGAATACTCTCTTCTCTCCATCATCATCCAAGCACTCAATAGCCTTCTTATAGCAATCTACCTTAGTCCTGTGAAGGTACAATGAATCCATACACAAAAGGATATTGTATGAACCCAAAAGAAGCACATTTATATGCACTGATGTACCCATACCATTCATCTAAAATGCATATGATCTTACCTAATGATGAACTCTTTTATTAATACTTGTATCCAATTGGACCAACCAAGACTCTGCATGCAATTATTTACTGAAGTCACACTCATCCACTAGGTAGGATTAAAATAAATATAATTAGATATAGGATCAATCAAAAGAGAAAAAACTCAATAAAAAAGCTTACCTTCCATCTCAATAATGGATCCCTGGTGATTTTCCTGCTTGCTGTCAAATGATGCATAAATCTGAGGAATTCTCTAACCAACATCCCCAACTCTTTGTGCCTCTTGAGAACTATAGATATGATGTATTCTATCCTGATACAATGGATAATCCTTCTTGCGATGATAATTTCCACATATCAAATAATGCAACGGTTCCCTGCCACTACCTTTATTCTGTTTCTCTCTAGGCTAAGATCCATGTCCCTTCTCTAATGCATTAAAATTCTTGTAAGGAGCAACATTTTCTTTCTCACTTGCATCTTGAGGTATTTCTCACTTCGGTGGCCACTTTCATTTAGTATTTTCATTCCATTTACAATCACTCTTAGACTCATTCTTGTGCTTTGATTTCTCATAACAATGCTTCAATTTCCCGATGACTTACTCAGCGACCGAGTCTCATCATACTCAATCCAGTCCTTGAATGCTAATGGCAGTCCACTAATAAATATCTAAACCTTTGTCATCTCATCCTTGAGATAAGGCACATACCTCAAAAACTCTAGGAACTTATTCGTGTACTCTTCATCTGTCATATATACCATCTTCAACTCATAGAACTCCTTGGCCTTGCCATCATAATACCTCTATGGAAAATACTTCTTTTAGAAAAGTCTCTTGAATTCATGCTAACTCAACTCCTTTATCCTGATTTCTATGATGCGCTTAACATCTTCCCACTAAATGTTTTCCTTTCCCTTAAGACTAAAAATGGATATCCTAGCCTTCATGTTCTCTATGTAGTCATGTTCTCTATGGGGTTATCTCATTTGCACACATTAGTCCCTATTATCATGGTACATATATATACGTATTTATATCAACATATCAACATCATGCATGATAATATACAAGGACCTCATTCACTACAACCATAACCATGAAAATTCATGCATAACACCATGCATCTGACCCATCAAGTCTAAGTATTTTAACCATGCTCTGATAAAAATTTGTAATGCCACCTACCACATTTACCCTCTTTTACAAGCCCTCTATATGAATGTGAAACAAAGTGCCACTATGAAATGACCTTACTCCTAGCTCTAGTTAAGGAAGTGGGGCCTAAAACTGAGACTTACTAACCATAAAATGACATGCTAAAAGGACTATAGATGACCAAGGAGATGAAGAAACACCCCAGGTGGTCAATCCTTGAGATGGAACTTTGTTTTAGTGACCTAGATTCCCAACCGCACCCTTGGAACTACTTGCATGTGATTGAAGGCCTCTAACTGCACTCACAAGCCTTGCTCCATGCGATTGTGACCTAAAGTGCTCAGTTCAATGCCGGTGGTGCCGATATCTGAGCCACAATTCCAGGCTAGCCTCCAGGCCCTTTCCCAGAACCACTTGAGACTTCTTAGAATGATAAATGATGTAAGGACGATGTTAAACATACAAAAATTGAACAAGAACTTGACCTAACTAGGCCTAACCATGAAAATAATTTTGTCAAACATATAATGAACATGTAAATACAGGTCATGAATGCATATGTGATCATAAGAGTCTGAAACTTATCTGAGAATCACTAAGAAGGTCTAATGGCCTCTCAGAATAGCTGCAATAACACTTTTTAGCCCATGCATTCATTAACCATCAAATACTTATCAAATCCTGAACAAATCCATAACTAGAGAACATTACAAATCCATGCTTATAACAGACATATAACCATATTATTAACCATGACATAACCACCATCAAATCATCATAATTACAAGTACACGTGCTCATATAATACAATAGGAAAATAGCTCTTATTAACCGATGCAAAAGCTAATCGAGTTATGGACTTCCGTATACCACCTGACCATAGATTGGGCTCGACCAAATCTTTATTTTAGTAAATCACCCCCATGCTATATTCCAAGCATTAATGTGGGATCTCAAGACATAAAAAACCAGGGCTTCTTGGAGATTAAACCATCTCCACCCTTAGGCTACCGTGATCTCGCAAAAACTGGTCAAGAGATCACAAAACCTAAACAAGCTTGGATGCTTCAGAGTTTCTTCATCATTACCTTGAGGAATTTTCCTATCTCCACCCTCCCGTCGAGGGCTTCTCAGAGATTAAACCACCTCCACCCCACACCGTTGGGAATTTTCCTGAGACCACCTCACTCAGTTCCAAAATCTTATGGAAATACAAATCTCAACCAAATAAATGAATCCCATCACACCATGGCTATATAGGAAATGAAAAGGCAAGGCTGAAACCATTGTTAAAATCGGGAAAAACCCATGCTAATGACAACAAATGAACCAAATAAATAAATGTATGTATCATGCATTCACACCTCAGCTAGGAAATCACACATGCAACCTGTTACCTGCAAATCCTCCTGTTGGAGCTTCTTGATCCAACCTTCCTTGCTTGTCCTTTGATTGCTTGCTTTCTCCTCTTGGAGCTATTTTCTCTCTTTATGAAACTATTTCCAAAGTAAAATTGACAAAAGTATCCAAACTGATTCTTTGATGCCTCTAATTTCTTCATTTTCCTTCATTTTACCTCTCATGCAAATTTGTGTCTCTTCAGGCTTCCTTTTATCTATTTTCCTTTATTTTCACGATTAAATGTCAATTTATGCCTCTTTTCCTTTTCCAATTCATTTACCAATTTCCTTAGTCATAAATAAACCGAAAGTGATACCCACTAGGATGTTTTACCCAACATTCAGCTTGAAATATGTCTCCCATGACCATGGTCTTATTCTTTTTCCTTTATTAACTTTTATTACATGAAATTTTAACATGGGGCTATTACAACTAGAATTGTTGTCAGTGCTCAAGATACTTCCATGACTTGGGTAATTTGGACAAATGTTTTGTTTATTGCATAATTTGTTTTCATCTTCTTGATTATGTTCCATCTGCAAACTTAAACATAAAGTGTAAGGAGTGTATCTACATTGGTTAGAATAATAATCATAAAGTGTAATGAGTGTATCTACATTAGTTAGAATAATGAAAATTGAAATAAATAATATACATCAATGTAAATAAAATGAAAATGTACCATAGCAAGAAGTGACTCATAAACTATACACATGGTTTCAAAACCAATTCTCATGCCTTGTTGCAACAAGTCTTCTGTTGGCGTAGTTCCCTACTTTGTTTCCTGCAAGTTTTATACCCCATTATAAATAATAGATTTAGTATAAAGGGATTTTTTTGTTTATTAATTATAAACTCATAGAAGTAAAACAACATAGATGCTTACAAATTCCAAAATTAATTTTTGACATGCCAACATATACTCACAACCCATATTTAACCCAATGTCAATCAATTTTTCCGATGGTTATTCTTTGTATGTTAGCACCTATTTGAAGACATTTGATGATCATTTCTGTGAAACAAATTAAAATATATAAAAAAGAAACCTTGAGTTGTTATAACGAAATATTAACAATTACTCACAAAGTTGGATATCAACCATTTTCTTCCTTGTCGTCCTATTTTATGTGTTGAATGAGTTCCATTTTGTTTCTTTTCTGCAAAGAAAATACTTGAAAATTAATATTTAATGATAAATTATTTGTTTATATGTACAAAGTCAATCGTGATTACATACATTTGAAGCACTTTTTTGTTGAAATGGCTCTTCCTATGATGCAATTATGTCCATTTATTTGACCATCTACTTCTACATTTTTTTGGACATTCCTACTGGCATGTTTCACATATCATCTTGTTGATATTTTCGGATTTCATAATCTTTTTGAAAAAATGAATAAACTATTTTTATATTGATATATGAAAACTAACTATAACAAAATTCATATTAATAAATGAATGGTTTGTAGTAATATATACATATAATTCTAGAAAATCATTTTAATTAGGAATATTACCTTTTAATGATTCTTTTTTGTTGTTGCATGTTTTTTCTATTGCAAATCTGACAAGTCTCATTGACCATTGCTCTAAAAACACTTCCTGTAGTTTAGATATACTTTGGTTCTTTGAATCATTGGATTGATTTTTGTATTTTAAGTGGAAAATACATCTATACATTCGTTCCACTATATTCCTCATAGTTTTGTAAAAATATCCCCCCCCTTTCATTAACCTTCAACACCACTCCAGATGAGCTAAGGACCAACTAATCATCATTTACATGTTCTATAATTTTTATTTTCTTAGAATGACAATGATCATATCCTTCTTTGTTGTTCCCTACAAAATATTAAACATATTTGAATTAATAGATTGTTTGAAACATGTTATCTAATATTCTTAAGTATATTATTAATGAAAAAAAATAATATTTTTTCATTCACCCAATTCATCATTTTGAAATTTTTCTATCAGGATTTGTAGAAATTTAATACAAAATACATGTATTGACTAGATTCTCTTGATCTAACAATAATATGCTACTGTTAAATACAAAATCGCTTCTACAAAATCTTTGGAGAATTTGAAACACAATCGCCAATCACAATATCATAAAGAAATATTGATCACACATAACAGAGAAAATTTACCCGCGGAAAGAATATAGCTAAAAACCCCACTATCTTCTATGATGTATTATATCATGGATCATGAAACAATTACATACAAAGCTCCAATCCAAGAGCTCTCAGTACAATAGCTAACTGTCTCACACTGTCATACAAAAATTGGCAAGTTCCTTAGCCAATTTAATGTCTCCAACTAGCCTGCCTCCACTGCACAATCCCAGCTGATAGCAATCCCTGAATGAATGGAATCTTGCTTGCCTTGACTGCACAACATCATGGGCACATCCAATGTGTGTGTGGTTGCATGTGTGCAATCAATAATTTCACAACTGATAGTCAACTGTCCCTTTCACCTACATCTTAATTGGGTCTCCACTGGATTTGATATGCATGCCGTTAATAGTAGTAAATCTTCAGTTGCATGTGAGGACACTAATTTTGAATTAATTAATAATTATTTCACTTGATCTCTCACTAGTGTATCTTCAGTTACAACTAGCACAACTGAGTTTAACTCACTTAACTAAGTTAAACTACTTTACAACTTTCATAACTTCACTTCCAACTCTGTTACAAATTCGAATCACTCAGTTACAACTAAGTCCACTTGCATGTCCCACCAACCAACCACTCAACTCGAAATTACTATAGCTAACTGATTTTCCACTTCAGTTAACTATTTCCAAGTGCTCATTGAGAATAGATTATTGTTTATTGTCCAACTAATAATAAGGGATAATAATAGTTGACATGCATCTATATATAGACATGAAATCTATAAATAGAACTTGCACATAAATCTATAAATAGACCTCATCTATAAATAGATTTTTCTCATGCATCTATAAATAGACATCCACCTAAAAATAACATGAGGCTCCATCCTAGTGTAGGTGCATAATTTTCACTAGGATATTCTTGTTGAATCTCAACACTCCCTCTCAACAAGAAAGGGATTATCCTTCACCCCGATCCTGTCTCTATGGTATTTGAATTTGCTCGTGGTGAGCACCTTTGTTAGAATGTTTGCATCCTGATATTTCGTAGGAATGTACTTAAGCAACATGATTCTCCTCTACACACAATATTTGAGATGATGGTATCAAATATCTATATGCTTAGATCGATCATGAAACACAGGATCAATCGATAGTTTAATGCAACTCTGATTATCACAATGAATCGCTGTTGGATCTAAACGAGAACCAAACAAACCAGCCAAGATCTTTCTCATCCAGATAACCTCACATGTAGCTTGACTCATTGCCATGTATTCCACTTCTGATGAACTGAGTGCCACGGATCTCTGCTTCCTGTTGTACCAATAAAAAACTGTAGATCCAATGCTAAAGATCCCCCCTGATGTGCTCTTTCTGTCTGATGGGCTGCCCGCCCAGTCTGCATCCGTGAAGCCATGCAACTTCACCTCATCCATCTGTCTGTACCATAAAACATACTATGATGTGCCCCTTAGGTATGTCAGGACATGCTTGCCCGCCTTCCAAAATAGCTTTATAGGCTTAACCATAGCTTGACTCAGCTGGTTAACCACATAAAAAATGTCTGGTCTCATGTTCACTAGATAATTTAGTGAACCCACTAATTGTTGATAGACTGTAGCATCCACTACCTCTCCAAAACTGGAAGAGGAGTATCCATGGGTTTGCAGCCCTCCATGTGAAACTTACCTAAATATCCCTTGCATACTTGCCTTGAGACACAAAAAGTTCACCATCTCACTGCCATATTTCCAATCCAAGGAAATAATGAAGGAGGCCCATTTCCTTCATCTCAAACTCCTTTGCAAGGTCCTCCTTGCATGAGTGTATCAGCTGCTCATCACCAGTCAATATTAAATCATAAACATAAATAAAAATGATTAAAATCTTACCCTCCACCACAATTTAGTATAGGTTTGCATCTGCTTCACTTTTGGTGAAGCCCAGTCCACTGAAATAGCTGTCTATCCGAGTGTACCAAGCACAGGGTGCTTGATTTAACCCATACAACACTATTTTGAGTCGGCACACATGCGACTTGTTGTTGAAGATCTCAAATCCTTTAGGTTTCTCTATGTACACCTCTTCCTCAATGATCCCATTGAGAAACATAGTCTTCACATCCATTTTATGAATGCGCCAACCCATCTAATCTTAAAGAGCAAGGATGGTCCTTATGGAAGAAAACCTTGCGACAGGTGCAAAGGTTTCTTCATAAATCTATCCCCTCAATTTGTGAGAAGCCCCAGGCCACAAATCTGGCCTTGTATTTATCAACTCTCCCATCAACATATTGATTTACCTTGTAGATCCATCTTGAACATACCATTGATTTATCAACTGGCCTTGGAACAAATTCCCAAGCACTATTTTTGACAATCGAGTCATACTCCTCTACCATTGCATCTACCCATGTGGGCTCCTGTACTGCTTCCTGAAAGGAAGATGGTTTAGTCAAAATAAATTTGCTCATGAGAGCCATGTATCCATTAAATCGGCTAGGAGACTGTCTTTGTCTACGTTGTGAATTAGGGACTCCTAAATTCTGTGCAACATCAAGTATCAGCCTATCATCTTCTGTGGTACGCATTTTTCCAGTTTTGATGGTTGGATCTGCGTGAGTGGAATCCTTCACTCCATGAACCTCCTCCTATGGCTGATCCACATCTAGAGACTCATCTTTGGGAACCAACAGTTCCTCCTCTGCATGCAATTCTAGCTCCCTCTTAAGTGACAATCACATGGCTTTCCCCTCATCGAACTTGATATCCCGTTGCACCACAGTCATTCGAATATTTGGAAAATACACACGATAATTATTGGGTGTTTCTGCGTCCCCCAAAAAAATCCCAGTTCCAGCAGTCGACTCTAGCTTCTTCCTAGCGTCCTTAGTCACATGCACATAAACAGATGGGCCAAAAATCTTAAAGTGTGAAACATCCAGTTTCTTACCAGTGGAAGCTTCTTCAGGTGTACCCATTCTAGGTACTCTATGAGGACACTGGTTTTGCACATAAACCACAATGTTGTTGGAAATATTGTCATTGATGGCAATGGAGGCAGCAAAGACAGAGACAAACAAAGAAGGCATCAGATGCAAAGATAGGAAAATAACAGCAGTAGGTAATATGTACAGCGAAGGCAGAGGCAGAGGTCGAGCAGCAGTAGTAGCTAAGGCAGAGGCAGAGCCATTATATCAGAGGCAGAGGCAGAGGCAGAGCTGTTATCACAAGTAGAGGTAGAGCAGAAAATTTCGAGAATCGCTACCCCAGTTGGAGGTTACATAAACCCAATTCCTCGGAATCGCTACTCCCAAGCTGTATATATATATATATATATATATATATATATATATATATATATATATATATATATATATATATATATATATATATATATATATATATATATATATATACAAACCTTATTCCGAGAATCATTACCCCAGGTGGAAGGATACACTAAAGATTGGAGCAGCGAAGTAAATGTAATATAAAATATTATTCCGGGAATCGTAACCCAAGTGGTAATGTATGCATATATATATAATTCTGATAATTTCCCAAGCCAACAGATATATATATATATATATATATGAACCTTAATTCCGAGAATCGCCCAAGCCGGAGGATATATATATAATTTCGAGAATCGTGACCCAAAGGTCCAAACCATAGATATTTGTAATGAAGCGCTTTAATGGACAACGAGCCAAAGGTATCAAAGAATTATATGGTGGGGCCCTTTCCCAATCGCATCGAAGAAAAACTATGAAGCGGAATATGTAAACAACAGAAAGTTGTGATTGCGATATAAGTCCGAACCCGATGGATCAATGAACCATTATTGATATATGATTGAATTATGGAAGCTTATATATGTATGCAACACATTACATATATTGTGTCTAATACACAAAGGCTCAAAGCATATATTAATATGACGCGCTTAATAAGCGAAAGAACCAAAGTACCATAAGGTGGGACCCTTTCCAATCGCATCAGAGAAAGGATTGGCAGCGAAACATATCGAAAAAAGTTCCGATTGAGTTCCGGAACCGATGGGTGTATGAATTATGGTTCAAACGTATTTGAAGTCTGGCATAATCGCATCGGGACAGTCTAATCCGCATCAGAAAATATAAAGGAATCAGAACGTCACAAAAGAAAGTTGCGATTGCGATCAATCGCATCAGAATAATCACAAAAGTACCAATCGCATCGAAGTTAAAGCAGAACATGTTAACAAATATTTGCGATTGCGATTGGAAATACCGGACGCAATAGTCATATAAACTCCGCCTTATAAAGCATGGTCGGGTCTGCATATCAATCGCAATCGGAAATTTATGGAGCGTATCAATCGCATCGGAGAAAGGCAGCTTGCGATTGCGATTGGCAATACCGGATGCGATAGTCATATAAACTCAGCTATATAGAACACGGTTAGGTCCGCATATCAATCGCAATCAGAAATTCGTGAAGGCGCTGTTATATATATATAGTTGTTGCGATTATATTGAAATGCGCCGCGTGGAATGTGGACCCAAGTGCCTCGGCTTAAGGTGGAGGGAGATTATTGATAATTGCAATGTATGTATGTTCCGCTTGCGGAACTCACCACATCAACAAGACACTTGCTGTATAAAAAGCACTGGAATTTTCTGAGATTTAAAGTCAGTAGTTACATATATATACAAAATGCACTGATATAAAAAGCACAGTTACATGTTTGCAGCAGTTACACCACAGTAGAGGACAGAAAAGCAAACAAAGCTGAAAAGAGATAAAACACAGTCACAGAAAAGATAGACACAGTCAAAGAAAAAACAAATGCGCAGCGAGGCAAAAGACTAAATGAGTTGAGCTGGAATTCTCATTGTAATTTGAATGTAAATATTTTTAATTGATTTATATTGTTGTGATGCATTGGCAAGTCTCCGCAGGAAAAACAAAGCTCCCACTGTAATACTGAAATTAATGCATGTTATTATATTTTCTGAATGAGCGAGTGAAAGAAATGAAAAGGCAGAAAGTGAAGAGGCATGGCTGTCCATTCCAAATTCATTGAGGAATGCTAACGGTCACAAGAAAATCCTTATAAATAATATCATCTTGATATGCAAAAATAGGTTAGAAAGAGAGAAAATATAGAGAATGCATAGTATAGAAGAGTGAGGAATAGAAGATTAAGAAAAGAAGAGCAGAAAGAGATGTTACAGAACAGACCTGATATCTGAGGTAAATCAACAAACATTCAGTTTGATAAATTGAGGAAGTTGGAGCTTGCCTATCAAGTTGCAGCTTGATAGATGTCTATTGTAGCTGACTAAGGTTGGAGCCTCCCGTAGGTTGGTGACTACTGAAAATTGAAGGGAGTTGGTGCTTCCTTGCAAGTTGTAGCTTGAAGAATTGAGGTTGGATCCTCTTGTAGGTTGGTGCCTGCAGAAAAACAGTGGTGAGAGGGAGTTGGAGCTTGCCTTTGCATCACAACAATAATAAGATGTGGTTTTCTCCCTTTATGGGTTTCCACTTATATCTGGTGTCTCTCTGCATGATATTTATGTATTGATCTGATATGTATCATTTGCTTAATACCTGCTGCTCTCATATTAAGTCTACTGCTCTATTAAACTAATACTTTCTGATTACATTCTAAAATTACTCTCACATCAAATAGAGTTTGAAATGAAGGTGTAAATAAGTTTAATGAAAAGTTTAAAAAATCAGGAATGTATTAAACTGATTCACCCCCCCCCCCACCCTCTCAGTTTAATTAGAGATTCAACAATTGGTATCAGAGCAGGTTCCTTTGTACAAGTCTAACAACTGAAAGGAGATCCTAGGTTCCCAAGATGGCTAGTAAAGAAGGATGCTCAACCAATAAAGCCCCTTTCTTCACTGGTGAAAATTATGCTTTCTGGAAAATCAGAATGAGGACATACATAATGTCTCTAGGAATAGAAGTCTGGGCTGCTGTGGAATTAGGATATGCCCCAAAGGCAACTGACACAGAGAAAGAAACAAAACAAGATTTTGTGGCTAACACAAAAGCCATGAATGCCATCCTGAATGGATTGTGTGAAGCAGAGTTTATCAAAGTAATGCACAAAGACACTGCCAAAGAAATGTGGGATACTCTGGAGAACATCCATGAGGGGGACAAGAAAGTAAAGACTGCCAAACTTCAAGTTTATAGAGCCCAATTTGAGAACTTAAAAATGAATGATGATGAAGACATTGCCAGTTTTTTCCTAAAAGTTGCAGAAATTGTTAACAATATGAAAGCTCTTGGAGAAACCATGTCAGAAAGTATAATTGTGCAAAATATCCTAATATCTCTTCCATCCAGGTTTAATCCCAAGGTGTCCGCAATAGAAGAAACAGCTAATTGGGAGACCTTGACCATGAACCAGCTACTTGGAAATCTAACAGCATATGAGATGAGGCTCCCACAGAAGAAGCCAAGTACGAGGGAGGCAGCCTTTAAAACAGAAAAGAAGAAATAAGAAGAGGGAGACATATGCTCTTGCTCGGATGAAGAAGAGGCAAAATTTGTCAAGAAATTGGATAGAGGATTAGGTAAATACAAAGGTAAACTTCCTTTCAAATTCTTTAACTGTGGAAGAGTTGGACACTATGCTGCTAAGTTTCCTCACAAGAAAGTAAGGAATCTGGCTCAAGAGTTAGAGAAAAATAAATCAAAGAACTAGTAGAAAGGAAAGAAGTTCAGCAGAAAATCCTTCTATGCTCAACAAGACAACAATACATATGAAGATTCAGATGAACCCTCAAGTGAAGAAGTAACCTTTGAATTCTTATTGATGGCCATAGAAGAAATTGAAGGACTCCTGCTAGAAGATGAAGAAGAAGAAGGGGAAGTCGATCTTGAGGGGGAGCTAAGAAGTGCTCTGGAGGAGATTGATAGACTCAAGCTGAAATGCAGAAAACAAAAGGACATTCTCCTCAAGTATGTATGAGAAGAACAGAATTCAGAAATCCTTATGCAGCTAAAGATATAACTTGAAGAAGCTAAGAATATAGAAGACATGTTACTTAAGAAAATCAAAGAAAAAACTCAGGAACAAGAAAATTTGGAAGAAGAAGTAATATGTCTCAGGAAGAAATTAGAAAATTCTCAAAGGAAAGTGGTTATAAAATCTTCTCAAACAACAAGCTCTAGTAAGTTGAATGAAATTCTGATTGCTCAAAGATCCCCTATGATAAAGACTGGAATAGGCTATGAAGGAGAATCAAGTAAAGGCAAAGAAAAGGTTGACAGAGAGATTATTTTTGTAAAATCAAAGAAGAATGATGAAGTAGCTCAAACAATTCCTACAAAAGAAGAAACCTGTAATAAGGAAGACATAGATCAGAAGAAACCACTTGTAGCAAAGAATGTAATAAATACTAAGACCCCTGAGTATGTAAAATTTGGAAACCATCAAAGGAGATTCTTCCCTCCTATGAAGAATGCCACTTGTTATGCTTGCCACAAGCTAGGACACATTGCTGCATATTGTCATGCAAGGAGGAGTAATTCAAACCAGCAAAAGATGCAAACATTGAAGAGACTACCTCAAGAAAACAAATGGAAGAGACAACCTTACATCAGGTATGAAAATAGTTTCTATGGTTACTGTTTTTATTGTCAGGAATTTGGTCATAAAATCATTGAGTGTAGAAAGTATGGACAAATATTAATGTTTAACACCTCAAGGAAGTTTGTGAATCAAAGAAATTCTGTTCATACTCATAATTCTACAAAAAATATGATCAAATGTTGTGTATGCAATCAAGTTGGACATATACCTTCCAAATGTCCTCTAAGAAGATGTAATTCATCACCTCACAAAAGATACCAAACAAAAGGGTGCCTCCAGTGGATAAAGAAGGTGAATAAATGTGACTTGGCTCTAACTGCTCAAGATCTGAAAAGCCAGTGGTATTTGGATAGTGGCTGCTCAAAACACATGACTGGAGACAGAAACAAGTTTATAACTCTTGATGAAAAGAAATCTGGCAATATTACTTTTGGCAATGATAAATCAGGTAAAATCAAGGGAAAAGGCTCAGTCAACATAGACAATGGCAGAGGAAAGGCCCAAGATGTACTATTTGTAGATGGGCTAAAAGAAAATTTACTAAGTGTCAGTCAGATGTGTGACAAAGGTTGTGAAGTTCTTTTTAGAGCACAAGATTGTGAAGTCAAATCAAGCACCACAGGTAAGACTCTACTCAAAGGTGTTAGAACAGAGAGAAATGTTTACATCATGAAAGAGAAAGATGAAGCATGCCATCTTAGCAAACTTGAGGAGTCATGGTTATGGCATAAAAGATTGGGACATCTCAGCTTTGATCACATCATCAGACTAAGCAAGAAGAAAGCCGTCAGAGACATGCCAGAAATAAAGAGGCCTTCTAATACCATATGCAAATCTTGTCAATTGGGTAAACAGACCCGCACATCCTTTAAGGCCAAAGAGGAGTTATCAACAAGAAGAACACTCCAGCTTGTGCACATGGATCTGTGTGGACCTGCAAGAACTAAAACACCAAGTGGAGAATCCTACTTCATGCTAATAATAGATGATTTCTCCAGAATGACATGGGTTGCTTTTCTCAAGAATAAATCAAAAGCTCTAGACAAATTCAAAATATTCAAAGCATTAGCAGAAAATTAGACAGGATGCAAGCTGAAATGCATCAGATCAGACAGAGGAGGTGAATTCACTGATTATGACTTTGCAGACCTATGCAATGAACATGGCATAAAACAACAATTTACTATTGCAGGGAAACCTCAGAAGAATGGATTAGCAGAGAGACAAAAAAGATATGTTCAAAAAATTTCCAGAGCCATGATGCAAGAGAATAATATTCCTCAAACCTTCTGGGAAGAAGCGGTACACACAACAGTGCATATCCTTAATAAAGCTCACTTAAGGCCAAGCAGTGACAAGACTCCCTATGAACTATGGCATGGAAAACCAGCTTCAATCAAACATTTCAGAATCTTTGGAAGCAAGTGTTACATAAAGGATAATGATGAAAATCTTGGGAAATTTGATGCAAGAGTAGATGAAGGGATTTTTCTGGGATATGCTTCCAAAAGTAAAGGGTACAGGTGCTACAACAAGACTCTTTGAAAAATAGTAGAAAGTATTGATGTGAGATTTGATGAATAACTTCCAAACAATACACAAGATACAAACTGCTGCAGTCCATCAGACAACCATGGAGAAGAAAACCGAGATGATGATGAAACAAGCCAGACAACAGAAGATGCAGAGCTAAGCTCGAAAGCTCCCTCAAGATATACTCAGAAGAACCATCCTGAAGATCAGATCATTGGAGACAAGAGAGTAGGGGTCCAAACAAGAAGGCAGCTAACAGAACAAACTGAAGAGGTATACATAGCCATGTTATCACAAATAGAGCCAAAGAAGTTTGAAGAAGCCAGCAAGGAAAAGTATTGGGTGAAGGCAATGAATGAAGAATTAGACCAAATTGCGAAGAACAATACATGGGAACTAGTTCCTAGACCAGTTGAGAAAAATGTCATAGGCTCAAAATGGGTGTTCAAAAATAAAATGAATGAGGAAGGACAGGTAATCAGGAATAAATCCAGACTTGTCTGCAAAGGATATTCACAAATCGAAGGAATTTATTTCGATGAAACATTTGCCCCTGTAGCCAGAATGGAAGCCATCAGAATGTTTTTGGCCTTTGCTTGCTACCAAAACTTCAAAGTATATCAAATGGATGTGAAATCTGCATTTCTGAATGGAGATCTAGAAGAAGAAGTCTACATGGAACAACCAGAAGGTTTTTCTTTAATAGACAAAGAAGACTATGTGTGCAGACTGAATAAGGCTCTATATGGACTGAAAAAGGCTCCTCGTGCTTGGTACTCAAGACTGGATAAGTATTTGCAAAAACAAGGCTTTAAGAGAGGTGGATTAGACAACAATCTATACATAAAAGCCCATGAAAATGAACTCCTGATTGTTGTTGTATATGTTGATGACATTATGTTTGGAAGAAACAGAGATGAACTAGCGAAAGGGTTTGCCGAGAAGATGAAATCAGAGTTTGAGATGTCCATGATTGGAGAACTCAATTTCTACTTAGGACTTCAAATTTAGCAAAAGAACACAGGCACATTTATCTCATAGGAAAAATACTTAAAAGAAATGTTGAAAAAGTTCAAAATGGAGGACTGCAAACTTGTGTCAACTCCCATGATCACGAGATGCAAGCTGTGTGCTGATGATGGATCTGCAGATATAGATAAAAAACTCTACAGATCCATGATAGGAAGTCTGTTGTATCTGACAGCATCAAGACCAGACATCATGCTAGCAGTAGGACTAGTGGCTAGATATCAAGCAGCACCTAAAAAAAACCATCTTCTGGTAGTCAAAAGAATATTCAGATATCCACAAGGAACAACACAGTATGGACTTTGGTATCCTAAAGGCAAAAGCTTCACTTTGACAGCAAACACAGATGCAGATTGGGCTAGCTGTGTGGATGACAGGAAAAGTACAAGTGGAGGTGTATTCTATCTAGGAGAAAGTTTGGTGGCATGGTTAAACAAGAAACAAACATCTATCTCTCTGTTTACAGCAAAAACAGAATATATAGCAGCAACAGCATGTTGTACACAAGTCATGTGGATGAAGAAAACCCTTCAAGACATGAAGGTAAGCATTGATGAACCTATCTCAATCAAATGTGATAATACAAGTGCAATAAGTATATCTAAAAACCTTGTGCTTCACTCTAAAACTAAACATATCCCAATCAAGTATCATTTTCTTCGAGAACAATTGGCTCAGAAGATAGTAAAACTAGAGTATGTGCCAACAAAAGAACAGACAACAGACATATTTACTAAACCGCTTGCCAGAGAACCATTTGAATACTTGAGAGACAGACTAGGGGTAGTATCTGTAGATGCTACTCTCTAATATGAAGAGAAAGCACAGTTTCAGGGGGAGAACAGAAACGAACATATCATTCTCAGGGGGAGATCAACCAGCAAGGGAAGCATGAAAACAGGTCCTCAGGATCAAAAGGATTACAACAAGAATACATTTAGCATAAAAGGGTCAGTGGTGCAACGGAAGAGTGGTGAACCCGACGTGAACCGAACACGGAAGAGTAGTGAACCCGATGTAAATCTAATCCAACAGTTGAAGCAGCAGCGTACAAAATCAGAAAATTCCAGAGAGAGAAAATGCACAAAATATTGAAAAAGGATAAAATCACAGGATCAAAGAATAGAAGCTACACTAAGAATTCGAACCCCTTGCCATTGATGTCAAAGGGGGAGGAAGAGCAAGCAATAGGAGGAAGAGCAAGCAAATAGAGAAAATGTATTGCACAGAGAAAGTGTATTGCCATCAATGCCAAAGGGGGACACTGTTGGAAATATTGTCATTGATGGCAATGGAGGCAGCAAAGACATAGATAGACAAAGAAGGCAGCAGATGCAAAGATAGGCAAATAACAGCAGCAGGTAATATGTATAGCGAAGGCAGAGGTAGAGGTCGAGCAGCAGTAGCAGCTAAGGCAGAGGCAGAGGCAACGAATATAGAGGCAGAGCCGTTATATCAGAGGCAGAGGCAGAGGCAGAGCCGTTATCACAAGCAGAGGCGGAGCAAAAAAATTCCGAGAATCGCTACCATAGCCGAAGGCTACATAAACCTAATTCCGGGAATCGCTTACTCCAAGCGGCAAGTATATATATATATATAAACCTTATTCCGAGAATCATTACCCCAGGCGGAAGGATACACTAAAGATTGGAGCAGCAAAGTAAATGTAATATAAAATCTTATTCCGGGAATCATAACCCAAGCGAAAATGTATGCATATATATATATATATATATATATATATAATTCAAATAATTGCCCAAGCCGGCGGATATATATATATATATATATATATATGAACCTTAATTCCGAGAATCGCCCAAGCCGGAGCATATATATATATAATTTCAAGAATCATGACCCAAAGGTCCAAACCATAGATATTTGTAATGAAGCGCTTTAATGGACAAAGAGCCAAAGGTATCAAAGCATTATATGGTGGGGCCCTTTCCCAATCGCATTGGAGAAAAATTGTGAAGCAGAATATGTAAACAACAGAAAGTTGCGATTGCGATATAAGTCCGGACCCGATGGATCAATGAACCATTATTGATATATGATTTAATTCCGGAAGCTTATATATGTATGCAACACATTACATATATTGTGCCTAATACACAAAGGCTCAAAGCATATATTAATATGAAGCGCTTAATAAGCGAAAGAACCAAAGTACCATAAGGTGGGACCCTTTCCAATCGCATCGGAGAAAGGATTGGCAGCGGAACATATCAAAAAAAGTTCTGATTGAGTTCCGGACCCGATGGGTGTATGAATTATGGTTCAAACATATTTTAAGTCCAGCATAATCGCATCGGGACAGTCTAATCGCATTGGAGAATATAAAGGCATCGGAACGTCACAAAAGAAAGTTGCGATTGCGATCAATCGCATCGGAACAATCCAAAAAGTACCAATCGCATCAGAGTTAAAGCGGAACATGTTAACAAATATTTGCGATTGCGATTGGCAATACCGGACGCGATAGTCATATAAACTCCGCCTTATAAAGCATGGTCGGGTTTGCATATCAATCACAATCAGAAATTTGTGGAGCGTATCAATCACATCGGAGCAAGGCAACTTGCGATTGCGATTGGAAATACCGGATGCGATAGTCATATAAACTCAGCTAAATAGAACACGGTCGGGTCTGCATATCAATCGCAATCGGAAATTCGTGAAGGCGCTGTTCTATATATATATAGTTGTTGTCATTATATTGAAATGTGCTGCGTGGACTGTGGACCCACGAGCCTCGGCTTAAGGTGGAGGGCGATTATTGATAATTGCGATGCATGTATGTTCTACTTGCGGAACTCACCACATCAACAAGACACTTGCTATATAAAAAGCGCTGGAATTTTCCCATATTTAAAGTTAGCAGTTACATATATATACAAAATGCACTGATATAAAAAGCACAGTTACATGTTTGCAGCAGTTACACCACAGCAGAGGACAGAAAAGCAAATAGAGCTGAAAAGAGATAAAACACAGTCACAGAAAAGACAGACACAGTCAAAGAAAAGACAAATGTGCAGCGAGGCAAAAGACTAAATGAGTTGAGCTGGAATTCTCATTGTAATTTGAATGTAAATATTTTTAATTGATTTATATTGTTGTGATGCATTGGCAAGTCTCCGCAGGAAAAAAAAAGCTCCCACTGTAATACTGAAATTAATGCATGTTGTTATATTTTCTGAATGAGCGAGTGAAAGAAATGAAAAGGCAGAAAGTGAAGAGGCATGGCTGTCCATTCCAAATTCATTGAGGAATGCTAGCAGTCACAAGAAAATCCTTATAAATAATATCATCTTGATATGAAAAAAGAGGTTAGAAAGAGAGAAAATATAGAGAATGCAGAGTATAGAAGAGTGAGGAAGAGAAGATTAAGAAAATAAGAGAAGAAAGAGATGCTACAGAACAGAGCTGATATCTGAGGTAAATCAGCAAACATTCAGTTTGATAAATTGAGGAAGTTGGAGCTTCCCTATCAAGTTGCAGCTTGATAGATGTCTGTTGTAGCTGACTGATGTTGGAGCCTCCTGTGGGTTGGTGCCTGCAGAAAATTGAAGGGAGTTGGTGCTTCCTTGCAAGTTGTAGCTTGCCGAATTGAGGTTGGATCCTCCTGTAGGTTGGTGCCTGCAGAAAAACAGTGGTGAGAGGGAGTTGGAGCTTTCCTTTGCATCACAACAATAATAAGATGTGGTTTTCTCCCTTTATGGGTTTCCACTTATATCTGGTGTCTCTGTGCATGATATTTATGTGTTGATATGATTTATATCATCTGCTTAATACCTGCTGCTCTCATATTAAGTCTACTGTTATTTTATATTAATTCTTGCTGCTCACATTCTAAAATTACTCACCTATTAAGTTGGATATGAAATGAAGGTGTAAATAAGTTTAATGAAAAGTTTTAAAAGTTCATGAATGTGAAACCCATTCACCCCCCCCCCCTTCTCAGTTTAACTAAAGGTTCAAAAAATGTTACATGATTTAGCCCACAAATTCATTTTTAGGCCCTGGTCATGCAACATTGCTCGTGTTGCACCCATAATCGTTCTTTTATTCCTCTCCGTGACCCCATTTTTCTGTGGTTTATGAGGCGTTATGAGTTCTCTTCAAATTCCTTCTTTGTTGGAGAAGTTCTTAAATTCGTTAGAGATGTATTCTCCACCATTATTTCTCCTCAGAGCGTTCACTTGCTTCCCCGACTCTTTCTCCACCAATACCTTAAACTCACATAAATTTGAGAATGTTTGATCCTTATTCTGCATGAAGAAGATCCAACATTTACAAGAAAATTTATAAACAAAAATAACATAGTAATTATGTTTTTCTGTTGAAGCAAATGAGAACGGTCCACACATGTTTGTGTGAGCTCTCTCAAGGATCCCCGAAGCACGGTTCTCCTTTTCATGAATGGTGGAATTTACATACTTCCCCATGGTGCAACCCTTGCATTGATCTAACTGAGCAAGTGTTCCCATTGGAAGTCCAGTAGATATTTGGTACATGACTTTCAAGGCTCCATGATGAATATGGCCCAATCGCCTGTGCCATAATTTGCCCTCATCCTGGCTCACCACTTTTTCCGCCTTTCCCATCATGGTAGCACAACCATATACCTCCAGATTGTAGAGATTCTTAACTTGAATCCCTATCCTCTTGTTGTTTTATGTCGCAGGAAATCTTTTCCATCACTGAAAAAAACGTCATAGCCTCTGTCCTCCAATATTGAGACTGAGACCAAATTTTTCGTGAGACCTGGAACATGCATAACATATTTCAATTGAAATGGTTTATGTAACTCCCTATGAAAGGTAATGGTACCAATGCTGGTCACATTGTATCGTCCATCATCGCCCATCTCTCTATGCATTTGGAGATCTTTCTCCTCCAAGTCACTAAAAAGTTACTTATCTCCCATCATGTGAAAGGAAGTGCCACTATCCAAATACCACACTGATCCCAATGCCCTTGAAACCATGCATGCAATCAAGGATAATTCAAGCTCAAATTGTGAGGTAAGGGCCTCACCAGTTGCAACTCCAACAACCTTATTTTTCTTCTTCTTTTGCAGACATTTAGTAGCAAGATGCGTGAAAACACTTCACCTTGGACATATCCAGTTTATTGCCTTTAGACTTGGATTTAGAATGGAATTTCTTCCCCTTCCCCTTATTTTCCTTAGCATCCAAAGAAAAATCCTCTTCATCATCATGATTTGATGAAGAGCCATCTCTGGTGGTCCGCCTAAACTCCTCCTGCACCAGATCCGACCACAGTCATTCCAAATCCGGAAATTTTTCCAGTCCGTTGAGAGATTCTTCATAACTGTGCCAAATCTTAGGAAGTCCCAAGGAGAGACAAGCTCATAAAATCATCATCAAAAACATTTATTCCCATGCTCCCTAGTTCATCCCAACATTGGACAAACTTCATGAGATATTTTGGAATGATGTCGCCCTTTTCCATATTGATCTTTCTGAGTTTATCTTTGAGTGCCAATTTCCTATGGTTGCTGCTGCTTTGGAATAGATCCGTCAAAGCCTTCCACATAGCATATGGTATGGATTTCCCATGGAGGCTTGAGACAATGTGGTCTCGTACTCCCTCCAACAAAATCTTCCTTGCCTTTTCCACTTTCTTTCGCCATGCATCAAGATTTGCAGCATCAACAACATTTGGCTTAGGAACATCTTTTTCAATGAATTCCTTTAAGCCATTGTCTTCTATTTATGCATCCATCCTATCCTTCCAAGAAATGTAGTTCGAGCTTCCCTCGAGTGCATATTCTAACCTCAAGCCATTGAAATCCATTTTGATCTTGAATCAGCTGTAGCACCAAGAAATTATTTCTGCAAATTCAAATTCTTTCCACCAACAAACTCAACTCCTACTTCACAATTGAAATTTCCCGTGCTCTGATACCATGTAGAAATTTAATAAAAAACACATGTATTGCTTGGATTATCCTGATCTAACAATAATATGCTACTTTTAAATACATAATCACTTCTACAAAATATTTGCGGACTTTGAAACACAATCACCAATCACAATATCCTGAAGAAATATCTATCACACATAACACAGATAATTTACTCGGGGAAAGAATATAGCTAAAAACCCCACTATCTTCTATTACATATTATATCATGGATCATGAAACATTTACATAAAAAGCTCCAATCCAATAGCTAACTGTCTCACACTGTCATACAAAAATTGACAAGTTCCTTAGCCAATTTACTGTCTCCAGACAGCCTGCCTACACTGCGCAATTCCAGCTGACAACAATCCCTAAATGAAAGGAATCCTTCTTGACTTGAATGTGCAATCCTCATGGGCACATCCAATGTGTGTGTGGTTGCATGTGTGCAACCGATAATGTCACAACTGATAGTCAACTGTCCCTTTCACCTACATATAAACTGGGTCTCTACTGGATCTAACATGCATGCAGTTAATAGTAGTAAATATTCAGTTGCATGGGAGACCACTAATTGTGAATTAATTAATAATTAATTCACTTGATATCTCGCTAGTGTATCTTTAGTTACAACTAGCACAACTGAGTTTAACTCACTTAAGTGAGTTAAAATACTTTACAACTTTCATAACTGCACTTCCAACTCTGTTACAACTTCGAATCACTCAGTTACAACTAAGTCCACTTGCATGTCCCACCAACCAACCACTCAACTTGAAATTCCTATAGCTAACTGATTTTCTACTTCAGTTAACTATTTCCAAGTGCTCAATGAGAATAGATTATTGTTTAATGTCCAACTAATATTAAGGGATAATAATAGTCGACATGCATCTATATATAGACATGCAATCTATAAATAGAACTTGCACATACATCTATAAATATACTTAATCTATAAATAGAATTTTATCATGCATCTATAAATAGACATCCACCTAAAAATAGCATGAGGCTCCATCCTAGTGTAGGTGCATAATTTTCACTAGGAACTTCTTGTTGAATCTCAACACTCCCTCTCAATAAGAAAGGGATTATCCTTCACCTTGATCCTGTCTCTATGGTATTTGAATTTGCTCCTGGTGAGTGCCTTCGTCAGAATGTATGCATCCTTATCTTCCATAGGAATGCAATGAAGCAACATGATTCTCCTCTACACAAAATCTCTGAGATGATGGTATCAGATATCTATATGTTTAGATCGATCATGAAACACAAGATTAATTGAGAGTTTAATGCAAATATAATTATCACAATGAATCACTGTCGGATCTAAATGAGAACCAAACAAACCAACCAAGATCTTTCTCATCCAGATAGCCTCACATGCAGCTTGACTCTCTGCCATGTATTCCTCTTCCACTAAACTGAGTTCCACAGATCTTTGCTTCTTGCTGTACCAAGAAACAAATGTAGATCCAATGCTAAAGATCCCCCCTGATGTTGTCTTTCTGTCCGATGGGCTACCCACCCAATCTGCATCCGTGAAGCCATGCAACTTCATCTCATCCATATGTTTGTACCATAAACCATACTCTAATGTGCCCCTTAGGTATCTCAGGACATGCTTTCCCGCCTTGCAAAAGAGCTTGGTAGGCTTAACCATAGCTTGACTCAACAGGTTAACCGCATAGCAAATTTCTGGTCTCGTGTTCACTACATACATTAGCAAACCAACTAACTGTCGATATAAAATATCATCCACTACCTCTCTATAAGTAACATCCTCTTTCCTCTAGTTTCTTGGAAGATGAGTATCCATGGGTTTGCATCCCTCCATGTGAAACTTACCCAGTATCTCCCTTGCATACTTTCCTTGAGACAAAAAAGTTCACCATATCGCTGCCATATTTCCAATCCAAGAAAATAATGAAGGAGGCCCATGTCCTTAATCTCAAACTCCTTTTCAAGGTCCTCCATGCATGAGTGTATCAACTACTCATCACGAGTCAATATTAAATCATCAACATAAAGAAAAATGATTAAAAGCTTACCCTCCACCACAATTTGGTATAGGTTTGCATCTGCTTCACTTTTGGTGAAGCCCAGTCCAGTGAAATAGCTATCAATCTGAGTGTACCAAGCACATGGTGCTTGCTTCAGCCCATACAACGTTGTTTTGAGTTGGCACACATGCAAATCCCTGTTGAAGATCTCAAATCCTTTAGGTTTCTATATGTACACCTCTTCCTCAATGATCCCATTAAGAAACACAGTCTTCACATCCATCTGTTGAATGCACTAGCCCATCTGCATTGAGAGAGCAAAGATGGTCCTTATGGAAGAATACCTTGCAACAGGTGCAAATGTTTCTTCAAAATCTATCCCCTCAATATATGAGAAGCCCGGGGCCACAAATATGGTCTTTTATTTCTCAACACTCCCATCAGCAGCTTTCTTTACCTTGTAGATCCATCTTGAACCTGCCACTGATTTATCAATCGACCTTGGAAGAATTTCCCAAGCACTTTTTTTGACAATGGAGTCATACTCCTCCACCATTGCATCTACCCATGTGGGCTCCTGCACTTCTTACTGAAAGGAAGATGGTTCAGTCACAATAAATTTTCTCATGAGAGCCATGTATCCATTAAATCGGTCAGGAGACTATCTTTTTCTGCGCTGTGAAATAGGGACTCCTACATTCTGTGCAGCATCAAGTCTCATCCTATCAGCTTTTTGTGGTACGCCTTCTACCAGTTCTGATGGTTGGCTCTACATGAGTAGACTCCTCCATTCCATGAAACTCCTCTTGTGGCTTATCCACATCTAGAGACTCATCTTTTGGAACCAACAGTTCCCCCTCCGCATGCAAGTCCAGCTCCCTCTCAAGCGACAACCACATGGCTTTCCCCTCATTAAATTTTATATCCCGTCACACCACAGTAATTTGACTGTTTAGAAAATACACACGATAATTATGGGGTGTTTCTGTGTAACCCAAAAAAATCCTAACTTCAGAAGTCAGCTCCATCTTCTTCTTGGCGTCCTTGGTCACATGCACATAAACATATGAGCCAAAAGTATTAAAGTGTGAAACATCCAGTTTCTTACAAATGAAAGCTTCTTCAGGTGTACTCATGCCAAGTAGCCTATGGGGACAAGGGTTTTGCACATAAACCACATTGTTACATGATTTCACCCACAAATGCATTGGTAGGCCCTGATCATGCAACATCGCTCATGCTGCACCCACGATCGTTTTGTTCTTCCTCTCTACGACCCCATTTTGTTGTGGGATATGAGGTGATATGAGTTCTCTTCAAATTCCTTCTTTACTGCAGAAGTTCTTGAATTCGTTAGAGAAGTATTCTCCACCATTATCACTCCTCAGAGCCTTCACTTGCTTCCCTGACTCTTTCTCCACCAATGCCTTAAACTCATAGAACTTTGAGAAAGTTTGATCCTTCTTCTGCATGAAGAATATCCAACATTTATGAGAAAATTCATAAAAAAATAACATAGTACTTATGTTTTTCTGTTGAAACAACCGAGAACGGTCCACACACGTCTGTGTGAACTCTCTCAAGGATCCCTGAAGCATGGTTCTCCTTTTCATGAAAGGTGGACTTTACATACTTCCAGATAGTGCAACCTTGCATTGATCTAACTGAGTAAGTGTTCCCATTGGAAGTCCAGTAGATATTTGTTGCATGACTTTCAAGGCTTCATGATGAATATGGCCCAATCCCCTGCGCCATAATTCGCCCTCATCCTGGCTCACCACTTTTTACACCTTGCCCATCATGGTAGCGCAACCATCTACCTCCATCTTGTAGATATTATTAACTTAAATACTTATCCTCTTGGCTTGAACCGTTGTTTTATGTCACAGGAAATATTTTCCATCGCTAAAAACAACGTCATAGCCTCTGTCCTCCAACATTGTGACTGAGACCAAATTTTTCTTCAGACTTGGAACATGCATAACATATTTCAATTGAAATGGTTTACTTGACTCCCTTTGAAAGGTAATGGTACCAATTCTGGTTGCACTGTATCGTCCATTGTTTCCCATCTCTATATGCATTTGGAGATCTTTCTCCTCCAAGCCATTGTATCCAAATACCACTCCAATCCCAATGCAGTTGAAACCATTCATGCGATCAAGGAGAAGTCAAGCTCAAATTTCAAGGCAAAGGCCTCTCTAGCTGTAACTCCAACAACCTTATTTTTCTTCTTCTTTTGCGGATAGTTAATATCAAGATTCCCATGTTTGTGACAGTGAAAGCACTTCACCTTGGACATATCCAACTTCTTGCCTTTAGAATCAGATTTGGAATGGAATCTCTTCCCCTTCAGCTTCTTCGCCTTGGAAGCCAAAGCATAATCCCCTTCATCATCATGCTTTTATGAAGAGCCATCTCTGGTGCTCCACCTGAACTCCTCCTGCACCAGATCCGACCACAGTTATTCCTAATCTGGCAATATTTCCCGTTCGTTGAGAGAGTCTTCATAACTGTGCCAACTCTTAGGAAGTCCCAAGAGAGCCAAGCTCACCAAATCATCATGAGCAACAATTATTCCCATGCTCCCCAGTTCATCTCGTCATTGGAAAAACTTCATGAGATACTTTGGAATGCTGTCGCCCTTTTCCATCTTGATCTTTTTGAGTTTATCTTTGAGCACCAATTTCCTATGGTTGCTGCTACTTTGGATTAGATCCGTCAAAGCCTTCCACATAGCATATGGTGTGGCTTTCCCATGGAGGCTTGAGAAAATGTGGTATCGTACTCCCTCCAACAGAATCCTCCTCGCCTTTGCCACTTTCTTTCGCCATGCATCAATATTTGTAGCATCTGCAACATCTGGCTTAGGAACATCTTTTTCAATGAATTCCTTCAAGCCATTGTCTTTGAGTTATGCCTCCATCCTATCCTTCCAAGAAATATAGTTCAAGCCGCCCTTGAGTGCCTACTTTAACCTCAAGCCATTGAAATCCATTTCGATCTTGAATCAACTGTAGCGCCAATAAAGTCTTTCTGCAAATTCGAATTCTTTCCACCAACAAACTTAGCTCCTGCTTCACAATTTCAATTTACTGTGCTCCGATACCATGTAGAAATTTAATACAAAACACATGTATTGCATGGATTATCCTGTTCTAACAATAATATGCTTCTGTTAAATACAAAATCGATTCTACAAAATCTTTGCAGAATTTGAAACACAATTGCCAATCACAATATCATGAAGAAAGATCAATCACACATAACATAAATAATTTACCTGGGGAAATCATATAGATAAAAACCCCACTCTCTTATGTTATTTATTATATCATGGATCATGAAACAATTACGCACAAAGCTCCAATCCGAGAGCTCTTAGTAAAATAGCTAACTATCTCACACTGTCATAAAAAAATTGGCAAGTTCCTTAGCCAATTTATTGCCTCTAGACAACCTACCTCCATTGCGCAATTCCAGCTGATAGCAATCCCTGAATGAATGGAATCCTGATTGCCTTGACTGTGCAATCCTCATGGGCATATCCAATGTGTGTGTGGTTGCATGTGTGCAACCGATAATGTCACAACTGATAGTCAACTGTCCCTTTCACCTACATCTCAACCGGGTCTCCACTGGATTTGACATGCATGCAATTAATAGTAGTAAATATTTAGTTGCATGTGAAGCCATTGATTGTGAATTAACTAATAATTAATTTACTTGATCTCTCACTAGTGTATCTTCAATTACAACTAGCACAATTGAGTTTAAATCACTTAACTGAGTTAAAATACTTTACAACTTTCATAACTACACTTCCAACTCTGTTACAACTTTGAATCACTCAATTAAAACTAAGTAAACTTGCATGTCCCACCAACCAACCAATCAAATCGAAATTCCTATAGCTAACTGATTTTCCACTTCACTTAACTATTTCCAAGTGCTCATTGAGCATAAATTATTGTTTATTGTCCAACTAATATTAAGGGATAATAATAGTCGACATGCATCTATATATAGGCATGCAATCTATAAATATAACTTTCACATACATCTATAAATAGAACTCATCTATAAATAGAATGTTTTCATGCATCTATAAATAGACATCCACCTAAAAATAGCATGAGGCTCCATCCTAGTGTATGTGCATAATTTTCACTAGGATCTTCTTGTTGAATCTCAACAGGATATTACGCTCTTCTGCACTTAGATTAGAAACAATCTAATTGACCTCATTTTGTGGCTCCGCATGACACATACTAATCAATACATATTAGTGAAAATTATATATAGTTCAAGCATATTAATTTTGTAAAGAATTTGCAAAGAAATTTCCTTTTTTTCCTTTTTGGATGTGCTATCCTTGTGTCAATCAGTATTTTTGTTACTTGAAAACTTCTCAGAATTTTTATTATTAACGTGTAACCCGTACCATTCAATACAAAATACATAAATATTTGGTAACCAGTGTGGTTATTTGAATAAATTCCCTGGTGCGTTTAATCTAGCAAACACACCAGACATTTAATTGTTCAACACCAATAGTGAAAATTCGATTTTTAAAATAATTTTAAATTATGATGGTGTGATTTGTAATGATAAAATCACTACCATCATAGTAAAAAATGAAAACATAAAAAATAAATATAAGTCACTTGCTGATGCTATTTGGATGAGGCGAGCCGGTGTGTTACATTACACTAGGTGCATCGATAAACAAACTGGATAGGGCTGACATGATTAAGTGAAATATGTAACAATATAAGCACTGATGTGTTATATTACATAGGGCACACTGTGAAACAAACGATGTTTTAAAAAAAATGACAAGGTTAATAGGGTTTGGATCTAATTCAATAAGTGATCCCCCTACTTTACATGTCAAACACCCTATATATACTAAGTGTACACACAAACCCATTAAATCTAGAATGCCTAAAATGAAAAACCCTGACTGTGAAGTGGTAGAGGGAGTTAAACCCTAAGGTGAAATTTCATAGTCACATAAGAAATAAACAAGGGTTTAAGGTAAGTATTGTGTTTTTTTTTAATTCTTTGTTTTTATTTATTTTTTGAATTTTAATTAAATACAAATAGGAACAGATATCGTAAATTTTTTTACTACTAAAATCAATAGTAGATTTTTTACTATGCAGGATTTCTATTTTTTATTTATTTTATTTATTATTTTTGAATTTTGAATAAATCTAATAGAAATTATAAAAACATTTAATAGTAAAATGAACAGTAAAATTTAAAATTTTTGCTATTCAAGCTTTTGAGTGAAGAACCATACCTTTCAAATTATGATTTTTCTACGGTTCTGTTGTAGGGAAAACCCAACACCCCCCATTTTTGAATTTTTTCTTCGAATAATAAGGACCCTTTCTATTTAACTTTTGGCTAAGAAATTTTTATGATTTTGATTAAGTTAATTGTTTTGCAATTTTGTCATTTTTCATTTTTTATCTGATTTCTATTTTGATTGTTTCATTGAATGTGTTTTTTCATAAGATTTCCAACGATACTTGTTTTGTTTCATTTGGTCAACCGGTTTGTAAATGGCACTCCTTTGAAGTTTGATCATTTTCTCGCTTGGGTTAAAAAATGTATAAAGTGTATGATATTTCAATTTTCGAAATTAAAATAGTCTTCATTGTAAATATTAATTTTTAATTAATTTTTACTATTTATTTCATTTTTCATTAACGGTCCTACAAAATGATCTAGCTAAATTTTACAATAGACAAAAATATGTTTCAGGATATTGGTAATTTACTCCAACTTGTTATTTTAAAAACAAATTGCCAAACCCAACACCTCAAAATTACAAAATAATTGAAGTCTAAATTATGGGATGGTTAATCCCACGTGGGCCCCACCTCACAACACATCCTCTTTTCTTAAAAATCCTGAAATTAAAAAATTATGATTTAAAAAGGCCGAAGTAAAATGTGATTGTGAAATTGCGATATCGCAATATCGCATATCACATTTCGCTAAACACCTCAAGCTCGTCTATCACCTAGATTTGCGATATGCGATTTTTATTTTGGAAAACATGCAACGGTTTAAGTTTTTAATATAATATTTCATATTTCCCCTTATGACTCCCGTACCTCCACCTCACTCTCCCTCATGTCATACTCACCTCACCCTCCACTCATTCCTCCACCTATGTTAGGTCCCTATATTACTAGTATAGTCCCTTATTTTTATTAGTGTAACCCCCTTATTTTTATTATTGTACCCTTTTAACCCCCATTTTGTTATTATTGTGCCCTTAAATTATTATTGTTAGGTCGGCTAGGATTACATTGTGGCCCACTAGGATTACATTATGGCCACATGGACTCCTATATATAGAAAGGAGGTTTTGTAAATTGTATCATCCCAGAATTGTTCATTTATGTAATGTATTGGAGGTTTCCCCCTCGAAGTGGCTTATTTCTAAGGCGTTGATATCTCTTTTCTTCTATTTTTAGAGCTGGTTCCACAACATTTGGTATCAGAGGTTTGGATTCTAGGGTTTCACTGCTCCAAACAGGTCATTGTGGCATTGTCGCTATAACTTTTTTTATACGAAGTTTCAGAAGCTGAAATTTTTAGGGTGCGAAGAAATAATCCTGAGGAACATCGTCAAAAAATTTTAGAGCTTGGTTCACAATAATTTTGGAGATATGATTTGTGGAAGTTAGGTCTTTTTTCAGGCTCCTAAATAGGTCATCGTGGAATTTGCGCTATAACGTTTTTCTACGAAGTTTCAAAAGCTGAAATTTTTAGGGTGCGAAGCCGAAATCCTAAGGAAAATTTTCAAAAAATTTCAGAGCTTGGTTCACCACATTTTTGGAGATATGATCTGTGGAAGGTAGTGTGTTTTTAGGCTCCTAAATTTCATCTCAAAGAGGTGATCGTGGGAAAATATTCATAACTCTCTCTCTGAGCATCGGATTGGAGTGCCGTAAAAATTGGTTGTAGGTACACAGACTTTAGTTTCTTGGATATCAATTTCAAAGCCGAAGGATGAAACAGTGACATGTGGCAAGTCGTACAAGTTTGCTCTACTGAACCAGTCCATAATTAGGTCATTGTGGGAGATTGGACACAACTTTGTCTTGAAGAATCCAAATCAGGTTAGACCTGTGACATTCTAAAGATACTTCAGAGGGCTACGTTGGTAATGAAATTCAAATATTGAAGTTCTGTAATCACAGAGATAATCCAATTTCAATATCGAGCTCCTCAAAAGCAAGAAAAAGGTGTGTATTTTTTCCGAATTGCATAAGTCTTGTTTGAAGAATCAATTTGAATTGATTCCAAGGGCATATTGTAGAATAGATATCAGTATTGGGTTCTAAAAGATGCCCTGTAAAAATAATTCAACACCCATTAAGCCTTCAGAAGGCTCTACTATGACTCATGAAGATGAAGAATTGCAATGTGATCTATCAAAATTACAAGAGCAAGTGCAACAAATTCAACTCTCGCAAAGAGCAACAAAAAATGAAATGGAAGTTTTGAAGAAAGGCATGGAAGTGAAGATGGAAGGTATGAAGAAAGGCATGGAAGCTAATATGGATGGCATGGAAGTAGGCATGGAAGCTAAGATGGATGACATGAAAGACAACATGGAAAACATGAAGAATGATCTAAAAGTAGACATCGAAGGTTTGAAAAAGTTGATACAAGAAATGTTTCCTAATGGTGAAAAGATAGTAGAAGAACCTCATGATGAGAACAAAATAAATGTTAATCGTGATTTCATAAACTTTAATGTTGGTGGGAAGAACCACCATATTCCAAAAATGGATATGAGGAAGTTTGATGGAAAGGATCCTGTAACATGGATACTACGGATGGAGCAATATTTTGATCTCCATAACGTGCAAAACACACAAAAGGTACGCATTGCAACTTTACATTTAGAACAAAATACATTTGTATGGTATCGATGGCTTTGCTCCCGTAAAAAAATTGTCAATTGGTCAATTTTTACGGAAGAAATGATAGCACATTATGAGGATACAAAGAGCAACACCTTCTTTAGCCAATTGATAAATCTCAAACAAAAGGGTTTAGTGGGGCAGCACATTGAGGACTTCCAAAAATTGAATATAAGGGTAACTGATATTCTAGAGGAACATAGGATCGATCTCTTCATAGGCACTTTAAAGGATAACATCCAACATGAAGTTCGTGTTTTGGAACCAGATTCATTGGAGAAGGCATTCAGGTTGGAAAGAAAAGTTGAATGTAAAATTATGGCGACAAGGAAGCCTACCACTCAATTCTATAAATAAGGAAGTGTTGCTACGCCTAGATTTCCACAACCTACAAGGTTGACACCACAACAATTGGAAGAAAAAAGAGCAAAAGGGCTTTGCTACAGTTGTGTTAGCAAATACACTAAAGGTCATAAGTGTGCTGAGAAGAAATTATTTTACATAGATTGTGAAGAGGAAGAAGAAAATGAACAAGAAGAGGATATACACCAGGAACCAGCCCTAGAAGAGGAAGAAATGAATCCAACCATATCGTGTAATACACTGGCAGGAATTACCACTCCTCAAACTCTCAAGATAGAAGGACATATTAAGAAGAAAAAGGTAATAGTGTTGATTGATTCAGGTAGCACCCATAATTTTATTCATTGTAAGGTAGCCAAGGAATTAAATTGTTTCCTATACCCAGCACCCGAATGTCAAGTGATGGTTGCAAATGGAGGAACTATAAATTGCTCTGGAAAATTCCATAATATCAAGCTAACCATGGGGGAATATGTATTGACTAGTCCAATGCTTTCCATTCCTATGGGAGGTACTGATGTTGTACTAGGAGTACAATGGTTACAATCTTTGGGGACAATAGCTTTTAATTTCAATAACTTTTCTTGAATTTTTTTTCAGAAGGAAAGGAAGTCGAATTACGGGGTATTTCCGGGAAGCCGAGAAAGATAATAAGCTCTAATTTCATGAAAAAGCTTCTAAAGAAAGAACAACGAGGCGTAATTGCACAATTATGCTCACTAGAAGTTCCAACATCAAAATCATCTATTTCTGCAGATCTCCAACAAGTCTTGGACAATCATTCCAAGGTGTTTGAAACTCCCAAAGAACTCCCACCTATTCATGATCATGATCATGCTATTCATTTGATTCCAAGAAGTGTTCCTCCAAACATCAGACCTTATAGATATCCTCATGTCCAAAAGAGCGAAATTGAACGTATGATTGCAGAAATGTTAGAGGCGGGTATAATTCAACCTAGTCAAAGTTCTTTCTCTGCTCCTGTAGTATTGGTACACAAGAAGGATGGATCATGGCGAATGTGTCCGGATTATAGGGAGCTCAATAAGTTCACCATTAAAGATAAATTTCCCATTCCTGTGATTGATGAATTATTGGATGAATTACATGGAGAAATTTATTTTACCAAGTTGGATCTTCGTTCAGGATATCATCAAATTAGAATAAAGACTGAAGATATTCCAAAAATAGCATTTCGAACTCATGAGGGTCATTATGAATTTTTGGTCATGCCTTTCGGCCTTACCAATGCACCTTCTACATTTCAAGGGTTGATGAATTCCATTTTCAAGCCCTTCCTTAGAAAATTTGTGCTAGTATTTTTTGATGATATACTAATCTACAGCAGGTCTTGGAAGGATCATGTTGAACATGTTGACAGGGTGCTCAAACTATTGCGGGAGAAACAATTATATGCAAAAAAATCCAAATGTTTCTTTGGAGTACAAGAGGTGGAATATCTGGGTCATATTGTATCTCACGAGGGTGTTAAAGTAGACCCTAACAAAATTAAAGCCAACAAGGAATGGAAATTCCCCACAACCATAAAGAAGTTGCGAGGATTTCTCGGGTTAACGAGGTATTATCGCAAGTTTGTTAATAATTATGGGAGAATAGCAGCACCTCTAACAACATTATTGAAGAAAGATGCATTTTCATGGACTCCTGAAGCAACTAAGGCCTTTGAACATCTTAAAGAGGCAATGTGCCTAGCACCGGTCTTAGCTACGCCGGACTTCACAAAAACCTTTATTGTGGAATGTGATGCCTCAGGAAATGGAATTGGTGCAGTTTTAATGCAGGAAGGAAGACCCATTGCTTTTGAAAGTCGTCCAATCAAAGGAAAGTATTTAAAAAAACCTATTTATGAGAAGGAAATGTTAGCAATACTGCATGCACTAAAGAAATGGCGAACTTACCTAATGGGAAGACACTTCAAGGTAAAAGCTGATCATGATAGTCTTAAACACTTTTTGGAACAAAGACTATCTTCAGAAGAGCAGCAAAAATGGGTCACAAAGATGTTGGGTTATGACTTTGAAATAATCTACAAAAAAGGAAAGCTTAATGTTGTTGCAGATGCACTCTCAAGAAAGAATGAAGAGGTGGAAGCATTGCTTTGTGCCATTTCTATTATCCAACGAGATTGGATAACTGAAGCAAGAGATGAATGGAAGAAGGACAAAGATGTATGGACACTCATTCAAAAGTTGCAGCAAGATCCTAGTACATCTGATACATTTAGTTGGAAAAATGATTCCTTATGGTACAAATATTGCTTATATCTTTGTAATAATTCCCAACTAAAACAAAATATTCTTCTAGAATTGCACACTTCTCCTTTAGGAGGACACTCAGGATTTTTAAAAACTTACCACAGGGTGAAGAAAGATTTTTTTTGGGATGGCCTTAAATCTGATATTCAAAAGTTTGTGGCAGAATGTTTGGTTTGCTAGCAAAATAAAGTTGAGACAATTAAGACCCCGAGTCTTCTACAACCTTTATCCATTCCAAGTCAACGTTGGGAGGAGATTTCAATGGATTTTATCACAGGTTTACCTAAGTCCGAAGGAAAGAGTGTCATCATGGTGGTAGTTGAAAGACTTACCAAGTATGCACACTTTTGTGCATTATCTCATCCATTTAAAGCAAGTACAATTGCTACTACATTTATGGACAGAATTCAAAAGCTACATGGAAGCCCAAGGGTTATTGTGAGCGACGGGAGTCCCATTTTTACTGGAAATTTTTGGACGAAGTTATTTTATTGTTTGGGTACTCAATTAGCTCATAGCTCATCTTATCATCCTCAATTTGATGGTCAAAATGAGATAGTAAATAAATGTTTGGAAGGATATCTTCGTTGTTTTGTATCTGATAAACAAACACAATGGGTCAAGTGGTTACCTCTCGCTGAATGGTGGTATAACACTTCCTTCCATACTGCAGCAAAAATGACCCCATTTATGGCACTTTATGAATATCATCCACCATCGATCACATCATCTTTAAGGAAAATTCGAAGGTTCAAGCAGTGGAAGATCACATCGAGCATCAGCAAGAAGTTCTCCAACTCTTAAAGGATAACCTGAATTTGGCACAAAATCGAATGAAACAACAGGCAGATCAACATCGCAGCGAGAGAAGTTTTGATGTAGGAGATTGGGTATTTTTATGGCTACAACGATACAAACAAATGTCCCTCAAGCAAGCAAAGAAGGATAATAAATTATCGCCAAAGTACTATGGTCCTTACAAGGTGTTGCAAAAGATTGGTACTATGGCATACAAATTGGAGCTTCCTGCTTCTTCGCGAGTACATCCAGTTTTCCATGTTTCATGCTTAAAGAAGGTTATAGGTGAAAATCTTCGAGTTCAAACAATATTGCCAGAACTTGATGAGGAAGGAAAAATAATATTGGAACCTGAAGTGGTCATGGAAACAAGAACTCGACAGCTACGGAATCGATCAATTTCAGAGTATCTCATCAAGTGGAAGAACTTACCCACTGAAGATTCTACATGGGAGGATGAGAAGTTTATATAGAAGCACCCAGAGCTACTCAAGCGTTGAGGACAAAACTTTTTTGAAGGAGAGGGGCATGTTAGGTCCCTATATTACTAGTATAGTCCCTTATTTTTATTAGTGTAACCCCCTTATTGTTATTATTGTACCCTTGTAACCCCCATTTTGTTATTATTGTGCCCTTAAATTATTATTGTTAGGTCGGCTAGGATTACATTGTGGCCCACTAGGATTATATTATGGCCCCATGGACTCCTATATATAGAAAGGATGTTTTGTAAATTGTATCATCCAAGAATTGTTCATTTATGTAATGTATTGGAGGTTTCCCCCTTGAAGTGGCTTATTTCTAAGGCGTTGATATCTCTTTTCTTCTATTTTTGGAGCTGGTTCCACAACAACCTAACTCCCTCACTCCATTAACACTCCTTATCCCTCCATACTCTCACTCCACTCCTCCTCTCTCTCACGTGGTGTGCATTATATATGTATTTTAAATTATTAATTATAATATATATTGTATTATATAATATTATAATTAATATTATATTTTACTTATAGTATTTTAATTATAATTTTAATATAATTTTAATTATAATATTAATATAATATTTTAATATTTTAATTAATCAATAAACCAATTTTTTAAAATTTGTTTAATTCTGTTTATGATTAATTTCTTCTTAATTAAGATTAATAATACAGTTACAATTAATTAGTGTTAATTAATTAAAAAATTGTAACCTAATTTAGGATTAGAAATTAATTAAAAAATTCTGATTTTTAGCCCAAGTAATAGAAATTCCAAAATTTTGGAAATTTTAATATACCATCTTTGGAAGCTCATAAATGGAGTTTTACTTGGCCAAATGAGCCCCAAGATGACTCATTGGATAGATAAAATCATGGAGATTATTCCTGAAGTGGTTTCATTTCAAGATTTTATCATTTATTGGGTCTAAAATTCAGCAGAAGATCGAGCTTCGAATTTTTAAAGCTAAATTAATTTTCTGAGTTTTATTTTTTGCATTTTAATTTGCCCACAACTTCTTCTAAGTGCAGATGAATTCGTTAATGATATCCTTGGCCAATTAGATCATCAAAGGAATCAATAGAAACCTTACAATTCCTTTTAAATTATTTATTTAATTAAGTTTTAATTGGATTTATTTTAATTCCAGATTTGACATTTTGATTTTATTTTTGCATTTTAATTTTGTTTGATTTGTTTTTACAGGAAATCAGTTGAAGAGATGAGGAAAAGAAGATATCAATCAATGAAAATGATCCAAAAATTGAAGAATATGATTTTGAACCAATGAAAATTGATTGAGCATAACCACTCTTCAACAAACTTTCCTATGAAGAAATCCTTTTGTAAATATTATAAATAACAGATTGTAGAATGTAATAGAGGTTCCTCTTCTCTACAATTCAGAGTTTCTTGAAAGCACTATTGTATAAAGGATTTAGAGTTGTAGGGTAGAGGAGAGAAAACTCAGATCTGGGGATTATTGAGGAATTTTTTTTTGCATTCTGAATTATGTATGGAGAACATAGTTTGCACTATTGCAGCTCTAGTTTAAAAGCATAAGTTCAAGCATTGTAAAGGACTGTTGGAGACCAGAGTTAGAGAAATTGTTTCAATAAATTGGTATTTATAATACTATTATTTTAATTACTAGTTTTATTTTATGATAGCAAGAATGTCTCATTTTATTCATACTTGTGCACTATTTTCGATATGAGTAATTTGTTTCAAATATATGTTATTAATTATCTATGCTCTTATGGGTTGAATTCTAATTTCTGAGTAACTATTTACATAGAAATCTGTCTTTTAATACTGATTTAAAAATCAATATCATTTTTTTGAACTACTTCATAAATTTTGTTTGGTTGATTATCTTAGTTAAGAAGTTTCTAAACATAATGTGTTTTGGTATTCATAATGTCAGTTAATTGAACTATTTCGTTAATTTAATATTTATTATAAGCCAGATACATTTAAATCTCAATCATTTAAATATCTTACTCTCGGTTGGGTTAGATCTATATATGCCTAATTGAGATAGGATTAAGATAAATTTCCTTTTCGCTTGCATCTTAGAATAATTTTACGTTTAGATTAAATTCTACACTCCTAGAAGTCCTATTCCCAAAGAGGAAAGACTTTAGTTGTGGTTTGGCTGAGCCCTAAATTAGCTTAAGGATCACTCTCTTACCTGATCAGTAAGAGAGGAATGATCTGATGTATCTTTTCCATTGGTAGACAAAAGTTATATTCTAAACCATTGGAGATTGAGAGAAGGTAATTGAACCTAGTTAAACAATTGGAGCCACCATTCCAAATGGAAAAGGAAATGCTTTAAGGTCCGGACTGAGTGGTCATCCCCGTGTTGTTGCAGCGAATTTTGAGGCTTCAACAGGTTCCAAAATATTTTTTTTCTCCACAATTTTTCCAATATGTCTCTCTTGCAAATGATCTATTTTTTAATTCAACCCTAACGGGAATTGTAAATATTTTTATTAGTACAATCAACAATAAAATTTAAAATTTTTACTATGCAGGGTTTTGAGTGAATCACCACACCTTTCAAATTATGATATTCTGAATAGATATGTTGCTCCAAAGTATTCTGCAGCTGCATAGTGCTCATGGTATGTCTCTCTTGCAAATCACTCCCTTGAAATTTTGGGAAAAATAATGAAATAGCAAATAACTTTTTACCATTTAAAAGATTTTATGAAATTAGATTTCGAAATATCAATTTAAAATACTTATATATATATATATATATATATATATATATATATATATATATATATATATATATATATATATATATATATATATATATATATATATATTCACTTAATAAGAACACCAATGCGTTCTATAGTAAAGAGCACCGGTGCATTTACAAGTAAAGCACACCATTATTGTCGGGGTGCCAAATTTTCTAAATGAACCGACATGATGCGGTTTGTATTTAAATGCATCAATGTTGTAATTGTTATAAGAGTACTGACATGGTAGAATTCATTTTTATTATCAAAATCTGGGAAATAGGTATACATCAGTGTTGCTTTTATTTAAATGCATTGGTGCTGTTTTTTTACAAGAGCGTCGATATCATAGAATATTTTTTTATTTTTGAAATGTCGAAAACCAGTGTGGTTATTATTTTAACATCCCAGTGCAGATATTGTTTAATGCATTGGTGCGATTAGTCTTGATAAGAGTATCAGTAGGGTTTAAAAACTATCTGAAATTAATTTTCACATAAAGTTATATATTTGTCTCAAATTATCCTTTAGGATGTGTCCACATGAGTTATAATAGTTCATAGTATACATTTTCTGTTTAAAGTCACTTTATTCTTGAAAAATGGTTTGAAAAATATATTGAAGTTTATATTGCAGTTATATGGTTCTCAAAAATAATTTTAGTTATGTACACAAAATTTTATTTTTGATTTTGCTAAAATGGAGGGAGAAAATATCATAATATCAAATGGTCAATTCTTCAAATTCCACCTTGTTCCATATTTCTGATCAAAGTTCTTCACGGATTTCTCCATTTTCATCTCTATTAAATTCAAATTTTATTTATATTTTGTTTATATAATTGATTTTTTTTTTAAATCCATGACAATTTGAATAAAAATGTATCCAAATTTGCAGGCTCCTAATTCAAAATGTAATATCCCGAATGGGGAAATTTCTGCTCGATTGGGAATATCTTAAGATATTCCAATATTCCAACTCCAAGAGTATTAACGATCAAAATTGAACTATTTCAGAGATTGAATGCTGGGGCATTTACTGGATTTGTCACCTTCACAAGGAAGGATGAGATCCAGAGGCTACCTGGCCCACTAACAGACTCTACCAATAGAACTTGTCGAGAGCTAATATTTCCCTTCAAGGAATTTCTGCAACAGCTGTCCATGAGGACGCTATATAAGGAAGCCCATGTGAAAATAAGGCAATACACTACTGGGATGCCTTGGAATACATCTGATATAGAATCCCTACAGAATATAAGCCCAAAGAAATAACCCTAAGGGGGTTATTCAGATCTCCCTCCAACAAGTATACCGAAATAATTCTCAATGAGAGAATCTTCAGTAGTATTAAACTTCAATATGTAATAGCAGTGAAATAATTACTCATGCAATGTAATAAGAGTACAAATCTGATCCATAATTTTTAGCATCAAATGTAATACAAATTCCTTGAGGAAAATGCCTCTCAAGGTGAGCTCAAATCAACCTCAATAGGAAATATACATAAAACAAAAGAATACACTGCTACATAACCCATCAACTCTATGACTGCACAGTCTATGAGGGAAAATGACTGAAAACTGATATATATGAGATGATATGACATTATGTGCTCAAATAAAGATGGGGGAGCAAGATCTCAACCCTAGAAAACATTATTACAACAATCCTCCAAGGGATTGGCTAAAATACATAAAACTGAAAAATTCCGGAGTTGCAATGTAGTTGCTGCAACTCAAATATAATACAACATAGGAGAAGGAATTAGATGCTACAATAAACAATGATGCCTCCTCCAATGATCTCCAAGTGAAGGGGTTGATCCCCTTACTGAATATTGCACTCTCTAGTGCACAAAATGAACCCTTTGTGCAAGCCACCTCTGAAGATAACGCTGTAGGGGAAAGAGACTGCGCTGGGCATGAGAGAAAACATATGGCCCAATGCCAAAATATGCAATAGAAGCTCCGTGATTTCCTTTGCTGATCTCCTAGAGAAAGAGATGGCCTTTCCTCTACAGAACAGCTCCAGAAGTGAGATGATGAAGGTCCCTCACTGCAACACCAGCAACTCCAGCATTCTCTCGCTGCAAGAATAATGCAGTAGCTGAAAATGATTGCTTTGGCCTCAAGAAAAGATGTGAGGAAGATGAAGAACAATCTCTCCATGGCCTCCCATGGAAGAGAAGGGCATTCCTAAATAGGAATCCCTCTTGTGCTAAGAAGCACAAAATTGAAGAGAGCTTCAACCTCCAAATTCTTTCTCCAAAGATGAAAACCCCAACAATGGCTCTCCTTCTTATTTTAAGCATGGCATGCTTCCTTTCCATGGACCCCACTCACATTAGGGTTTCTCCCATTTCGAATTTCCCTCCATCCAACTACGCAATCTTCTTGTGCAAGCTTCCCCTCTTAGGGTACGTTGTTGACTTGGGTCAACCATGGACGAGCTCACTTGCTTTTGGCCCTTTTCACACTTGGGGTTGCTAAATTAAGCCACTCAAGTGACTTTTTTGCCCTTAGGAGTGTTTATTATGTTGCTACAGGGGCCCCCTCACCCATTTATTCACTTTTATTAACATAAAAGAAAAATTAATGTTCCAATTACCTTATTGCAAAATTTGGAACATTACAGTCCTCCCCTCCCAAAACTTGCTTGTCCTCAAGCAAGAGAAAGAATGAACTGAAAAGGTCTTGCACTCAAGGAATGGAATCTGAAATATCCTCCTGTAGATCCTCCATCCCCCAAGCAATCAACCAAGAAAAATGAGTCACCCTCCAACTAGGCAACTCCTGAAAGTACTCCTCCACCTTGTGCTTATGAGAAATAGGTGGGCTGAATTGCTGAACTTGGTAAGCTTCATAGCCTACCCCATGCTGTATTCTCCTCCACTTATAATGAATGTGGAGTGAAAGTTGTACTTGGGCTGCAATAGTGTTGCCTTCAGGAGGCAAGATGAAGTCTAGATCCCCAAGGATCTCTCCTCTAATGCTGCAAAACAAGCTGGCCCAAATCATCTCATATGTGATGAGTTGGAATTCATCATCATATGGCATCCAACAATCATATGGTCCAACTCATGGAAAAATACATGGCTGAACATGGTGACCATATCATCTCTCATACTCCTCTTGGAGCATGTGCTGCAAAAGAAATGGAGGTCTTCTCTCCCAAAGGGCACTTCCACCCAATGAGTCTCTTCCTCCTAATAATACATATGGGGCTACTGCTGATATATAGCTGAAATGAAATGGTATTCAAAATATACCCAAGCCACCCCATCAACATAGAAACCATGAAGTGTCTCCTCCAAAAATTCAACTCTCCAAATAGCTCCTCCCACATGAAGGAAAGAGATGAAGTTTGGAAATCATGGGCTGCCCATTGTTTCTCCTGAAAAATTCAACATGCAAAGTAGGGATAATTATACTCCCAATGGGAATCATCAACTCATATCCCACTCTCCAAATAAGCTCCCCATGAACCAATAAAAATCTGCAATGCATGGAAGCAAGAACCAATAGAAGTAAGTTGTCTCATGACAACCAGAAAGTGGATCATTGTTCCACCAAGGGAACCTGCACAGTGCACTCCTGGCCTGCATCAAAATGGAAAACAACAAGTGCTTTGCAGCCACACTCATCCTACAATATGTGATCATGAAAACATACTTTGGTGCCAAAGGTGCACACCAAAACCCATGTGGCTTTCCCCCACAATCCACTGCTAAAATAGCCATCATATCTGCTGCAATAGACCATGAGCATAACAAACATAGTGTGCAAGAAGGAAAGATCCTCCTTGATATAATGTGCTGCTCATAAAAATAAGAGAGTGCCAAACATAGAGAAAATGGTTACCTCCCTCATCAAGTACTTTGGCCTTTGAGCTGAAAAATGGCTCAAATGAATAGTCCCCCTTACTGCAGCATAGTAGGGGAGTGGTTGTGCCAACCATCTCATCATATTTTGTGCCATGCATCTATCCATATGCTGATATGCAACCATTAATATGCCCTCCCAAGTGGACTCCTCCATCAATGAAGAATGTGCATGAAAAATGCATGAAAGAAGAACCCATAAATACTGCATGTAGATGCCTCCTCTTGTGCTTGTGCAACCAAGCCAAGAAAGTCAAAATGTAGTAAGGAATGCCACCCTCCATTAATCCTTAATTCTCATCACCTACATGCCTACAAAGTACATTACTTGTGAAGTGGCTTTGAGAACACTCCAAAAAGTAAGCCAAGCCTTCAAGTGACAGCGCTGCTGGCCTTGGAGTAGGGACACTGTCATCTCAAAGCTCCCCTCTTTGACATGAATCTTGCCAAAGACTCCTCCCATCATGTTGCTACAAATGTAGAGCCCCTCCCTTGAAGAAGGTGCTGCTTGGGCATCCAAAATCAAAGAGAAATCCTCTTGCAGCATGCTAGTGCCTCCTCTTGCTCCCGCAACATCCAAACAAAATTTGAGCAACAAGAATGTTTGCTACTCCTCCATACTTCCACCATACCCAATCTGAAATGGGAACATAATGAGTGGTAAGAGAAATTCCATCCCATCATGATGCACCCATGCTCTCCTCTTTGTTCATCAAGAGCAACAATTGTGAAATGATCCTGGGACCTGTGGGTTATGGATCCTCCACATTTCCGCTGGGCACACTTCATCCATAAGGCTCTACTCTTTGGTGTAAGTATCCTGCCACTTGTTACCTCTTTCACAAGAGCCACCATTGTCCCAAAACAAATTTCTCCTTTTGCATTTCATGGGACATTGAAATGAAATCTCCTCCATGGTCCATGTCTCAAACCCCAACCTCATGTGTGGTGCATGACTCATCAAGGGTGTCTGAAAATAATGGCACAGCGCAGTGAAAGTTCCCTCCTCAAGAAAATTAGCATGCAATAATTTACAATCTTCCATGATAGATGCAAACTCATGCATACCTTGGAGAGATTTGGAAGAATCTTGTGTTGCTGCAAGAGTCTCTTCCTCAAGTGTGCTGGCTGCCTCAATAGTTGAAGGTGGAGGCTGCTCCTCCATGAATGTGACAGCGCTGGCATGTGCCTCTGGTGGTGAGGGATCCTCCCTCCTTTGGCCAAATATTCTGATCAAGATCTAAGAAAATCAGCAAGAGTAGAAGCCCTTGCATGCCTCCCATGGCTGAACCACCAAGTTCTTTCCTCTTTCTACTGAATAAATGTGAAAAAGATAGAGTCTCTTGGAAGAATCTAGGGTTTGCTCCATATTCAGCAAGATACTCACTTAGAATTTCGAATTCCAAGTGTTCTCCATGCTTCTGCTCTACTTCTCTGTGAGAATAGGAAGTGCATGGTCCTTCCTCATCTCCTTCTTCTATTTCCTCAACCTCCTTGGAGAGGTTGCTGTTGGATCTGAAAATTGATGAGATCAATCTCATCCTCTGCATCATTCTGGCATCTTCTTCTTTGAAATTCGAACTTCACAGGCTGAGCCAAGTCTAAAGATCTGATATGAATGTAATATCCTGAATGGGGAAATTTTTGCTTCATTGGGAATATCTTAAGATATTCTAATATTCCAACTCTAGGAGTATTAACAATCAACACTAAATTATTTTAGAGATTGACTGCTGGGGAATTTACTGGATGTGTCACCTTCACAAGGAAGGATGAGATCCAGAGGCTACCTGGCCCACTAGCAGACTCTGCCAATAGAACTTGTCGAGAGCTAATATTTCCCTTCAAGGAATTTTTGCAACAACTGACCATGAGGACGCTGTATAAGGAAGACCATGTGAAAATAAGGAAATCCACTGCTAGGATGCCTTGGAATACATATGATACAAAATCCCTGCAGAATATAAGCCCAAAGAAATAACCCTAAGGGGGTTATTCAGATCTCCCTCCAACAAGTATACCGAAATAATTCTCAATGAGAGAATATTTAGCAGTATTAAAATTCAATATGTAACAGTAGTGAAATAATGACTCATGCAATGTAGGAAGATTAAAAATCTGATCCATAATCTATAGCATCAAATGTAATACAAATTCCTTGAGGAAAATGCCTCTCAAGGTGAGCTCAAATCAGCCTCAATAGGAAATGTACATAAAACAAAAGAATACACTGCTACATAACCCAACAACTCTATGAATGCGCAGCCTATGAGGGAAAATGACTGCAAATGATATGAAATTATGTGCTCAAATAAATATGGGGGAGAAATATCTCAACCCCAGAAAACATTATTGCAACAATCCTCCAAGGGATTGGCTAAAATACATAAAACTGGAAAATGCCGGAGTTGCAGTGTAGCTACTGCAACTCAAATATAATACAACATAGGAGAAGGAAGTAGATGCTGTAATAAACAATGATACCTCCTCCAATGATCTCCAAGTGAAGGGGCTGATCCCCTTACTGAAGATTGCACTCTCTAGTGCAAAAAATGAACCCTTTGTGCAAGCCACCTCTGAAGATAACGTTGTAGGGGAAAGAGACTGCACTGGGCATGAGAGAAAAAATATGGCTCAATGCCAAAATCTGAAATAGAAGCTCTGGGATCTCCTTTTCTAATATCCTAGAGAAAGAGATTGCCTCTCCTCTATAGAACAACTCTGGAAGTGAGATGATGAAGGTCCCTCACTGCAACACCAGCAACTCCAGCGTTCTCTTGCTGCAAGAATAATGCAGTAGCTGCAAATGACTACTTTGGCCTCAAGCGAAGATGTGAGGAATATGAAGAACAATCTCTCCATGGCCTCCCATGGAAGAGAAGGGCATTCCTAAACAGGAATCCCTCTTGTGCTAAGCAGCACAAAGTTGAAGAGAGCTTCAACCTCCAAATTCTTTCTCCAAAGATGAAAACCCCAACAATGGCTCTCCTTCTTCTTTTAAGCATGGCATGCTTCCTTGCCATGGACCCCACTCACATTAGGGTTTCTCCCATTTTGAATTTCCCTCCATCCAACTACTCAATATTCTTGTGCAAGCTTCCCCTCTTAGGGTATGTTGTTGACTTGGGGCAACCATGGACTAGCTCACTTGCTTTTGGCCCTTTTCACACTTGGGGCTACTAACTTAAGCCACTTAAGTGAATTTTTGCACCTTAGGAGTGTTTATTATGTTACTACATGGGTCCCCTCACCCATTTATTCACTTTTATTAACATAAAAGAAAAATTAATGTTCCAATTACCTTATTGCAAAATTTGGAACATTACACAAAATCGAGTTCCGATGTAGAAATATTCATCCATTTTAAAAACATTAGAAACTCTTATCAGGATCAATATATTGCAAGCAATTGGTAGATGAAAATGGACAACTTCTTCACCCTGCCAATTGGAACATGAAATATTCCAACCGCAATCTTGGATCAATGATGGTAATGCTTGTTTGGTATAATGTGATTTCAACAAACAAATTTCACCTAAATGCTTACTAATATCTACATTGTTGTACTAATGTTCAATATTTTTTTAAATTAGGATTATAGTGATGATGAGTGACCCACCTACCATCTTTCGGTGTACCCTATTACAATGTCGAATCAAGAGAAGGTTGCATTAAGAGAAGATTTGGAGAGGAAGCATACAAAGAATGGTTGAATCAACTACTTATTCAATTCCAACTATGCCTAGGTTCACCAATGAGGGATGACCACAACAATAGTATTTCTTCATCACAAGTTGGAAATTGAGGCAATGAAAAAGTGGTTGGTATGGATGATTACTTATAAGATATGGCTGCAATGGAGGAAATGTTGTTAGATGCATTCCAAAACGATGAGCTAGGGGATGATGCTCATATCATTGATACCTTATTCAAAATCCTGAAATCTAGTTCCACCACTCCTCTCTTTGGACCTAGCGGCAAGTCAAATTCTACTTAGTCAGGGACAACGATGTTACTGTACAACTTGAAAGAAACATTTGGCATGTAAAATTCTTGTTCATCGGAAATATTGGGGTAATTCACTTGCATGATCGATCAAGTCCCTTATATTTTGAGAAATATTGTACCATAATCAACATTAAAAATGGTCGATTTTATGAAAATTAAATATTGACATTGTATAATCATATTTACCACAAACTGCAGGTTATTCAAATATCATTTTCTTTCGAGTGATAATGTCTTGTCGGGTAGTTGCGAAGAGGGAAATAAGTTGTTTAAAATGTTTGGTGCTGAGTATATATCATATCATGCATGTCCGAATGATTGTATCTATATAGAGGATAATATGCAGACAAAGATATGTGTCCAAAATGTGGGCATGATGGGTATCGTAAATAAAAAAGGGGTAAATGACATGGTCCTCCTTATAAGATATTGAGGCACATTCCTATAATCCCAAGGATTCAAAGGCTCGTTCGTTGTGAATAATTAGTTATGTTGCAGGGACGGCATGCCTCACACAGAAGAGATTCAGGAGTTACACGAATCCTAATAGATTCAATAGCCATAAAGCATATAGAGGATACATGGCTTGAAAAATTCAAGGATGAAGTACGAAGTCTACGACTCATCATAGCCATGGATGGTGTCAACCCATATTCCCTCCAAAACACCAACTATTCTATTTGGCTTGTAGTAGTGATCAATATCAATATCCCCCCATGGGTTTTCATGAAGAGTGGAAATCTTATATCAGCTCTCATAGTCCCTCGTAGAAGACAAGTGAAGAATATGGATGTCTACTTACAACCATTGGTATATGAATTGAAGGAATTATAGGAAGGGATGCATGTGTACGACGTATCAAGACAAATCACAACATAGAGGAGTTTTATATTGTATGGCACATGTGCTTACACCATACATGATTATCCAGGCTTCGGAGTTTGCTTTGGTAATTTTTTATTTTATTTGTTTATATACGTAACAATATTGTTTCACATATTAATTTTATTTGCTGCAATTATTCTGATATTCATGATCGCTAACATGCCTTGTATATAATAATTTTGTAGGTCTTGTAACAAAATGGTATCATGGATGTAAATGTTGTGGACCTTCTCTGAAGGATAGGTGTTTGACCACCTATGAAAATAAATATATGATTTCTCTAGGGTATTCCTCCCAAAATAACACCCTTACAAAAGAGAAACATCCACTTTCAATTGTAAACTAGAGAGAACCCAAAGGCCTGCAATAATGACACCAACTGAATGGCTTAGAGCATACGAGAGAGAGAAGGAGAACGATTTTGTATAAATTTTCGATTAAAATGGGGAGCTTATGTTCGATCATCCATAATTATTCAACACCTATGTTGAGAAATTTCCCATTGGGATGAAAAGGAAATCTGTCTTTTATGAACTCCCATTTTGGGAGCATCTTCAGATTTCCGATTTAGTAGATGCCATGCATATATTTAAAAATGTTTCATCTTATTTATGGATGCACATATCATCGAAAGAAAATGAAATTTTAGCTGTTAGGAGAGATTTTATTTCTTCAAAAACTAAAAAGAAACATTGGACAAGGTAAGAAACTAGAGGAGAGGCTGGTCCCTCTTGGTCTTTCAAGGAAGGTTATGTCCCATGATTTTAAAGAAAGACGAGATTTCTTTGGAAAAGGGAGTTATAACGAGTGTGAGGGTTCCTTATTTATATGGTTCTTCACTACGACACTGCTTCACTATGGAAGACCATCTGTTGGGGTTGAAATTGCATGACCATTTGAACCTTTTAATATTACATATGTCAAAAACATGATTTTATTAATTTTTTATTATTTTTATGCAAATGGGTATTTTATAATTAATTTTTTTATAATGTACTATTTACTTGTAGCGTATTTATCCTCTGCTCTTGCATGGGTGTGTGAACCATGACTTCCCCCAAGACCTATGAAGTGCCATATCTAAATTATTTGAATTTGTACATTGGATCACATCAAAGGAGATTCATATGGCTAGAATTCCACGATGGCATCAAGAGATAGCTGAGATTGTTTGTATGTTTGAGAAGGAACCGTCGACGAGTTTCATGGACTTGCAGGTTCATCTTCTAATTCAATTAGTAGATGAGGTTGAATTATTTGGGGTGGTTTCTTGTCAATGAATTTTCTTCTTAGAGAGATACATGAATAAATTGAAATGTTTTGTTCGATAAAGGGAACAAACTGAGGGGTCTATGGCAAAGAGGTATTTATTGTATGTGTATTTCTATTATTCCAGTGAGTACATCAAGTAGATCGAATACACACCAAGGTGCGACAATTTGGGACAATGAAAGGGATGAAGAAAAAAGAGAAAGGGGGATTCTCCAAACAAATGGAAAGAGACACATGATAAAGAGTAAGTGAATTATCATTTTTAAAATTTCTACACAATGTTAGGTGTGTGTTATATTCTTTACATGACTAGTGAAACATGTTGTACATTGCGATGGGCCCAATAATGGTTGGGCGGACCCAAGGATGGGGGGCATACCCACAAATTTTGGGTGGAACTACCCATGGTTTTGGGCATGATGGTTTTCTTCCGATGATATTTTGTAGACCTGGTCAAGGGAACTATGGTTATGTTCTAATCCAGGGTAAGTGGATTGGGGTTTATGATTGCTTCGACATGTATATATATATTGTAACATTGAAAGGAATATAATTAAAAAAAATCCGGTAGTCTTGGTTTTGGGATCCAGGGGAAAATCTTTGTGTACATTTGTTTTATGTTCTCGCCATTATTTATTTTTCTATTTTTAAGAATTTGTTTTCAGGCAATTTCTACACAGAGTTAAAACCTACACACAAGAACTATTCACACTGAACTTCATATTAATGCATATTTTGATCTCATATGTATTGTATATTTTGGTTTGTTTTCATCAAAAAATTCATAAATTGAAGCCATCGACAAATCGATTCTTTAAAATATGGAAGTGACACATCCGTGGGTTGCATGGTACAAGAATAAGAGAAAGAAATGTGATAGTGACATGAAAGAATTCAAACGATTGAATGGTAGAAGCATGTCTTATCGTGATAATATATTAGATCATCCATGCTCCCCCTTATTATGTCTCTTCCTACAATTTCCCTTCTAGCGGCCACCCTTTACATAATTACTGTGTTATGTATCCTCCTTTCATGCATTTTCCCTTCCACATCATTTTGAACTGCCATTGATCTCAGACAAAAATTTTTGATAATGAGGGGGGTCTATTGCCTTGGTGGTTTTGAGGGATCACAGGTAGGTATTCAAATCCTCATCCCCCTCTCCATGGCCTCTTTGCTTTCTCTCTAGCATTTTCTTCACCATGATGTCTTGGTGCTCATAATCTTCAATCACAAGGTACTAGTCATCTATTGAACCAGAATATTGAGAGAAACAAAGGATGTTTGAGGTGAAAAATAAGCCCCTTGACTACTTTAGACTCTAACGATTATGGAAAATTCCTCTTCCAATTCAGATGAGAAAATCCTATTTGAAAAGCCAGTTTAAATCCCTTGATCATGCCTATATCTTGGCTAGATTGTTACAGTTTCCAATAGGTCTATTGTTTCTTAACTATCCCCTTTGTCTCTTAGTTTGACTCTATATGACGGATCCCACTTCCTTTATCAGGGATAGAGGATTCAAGCTGCCTTGGTTTTTAAAGTCAACAGTCATCTGCTGGGGGATTTTCTCTCTCTAGATAGGGTGGCTTTTATTATTTCAATTATAAATGTCCCCACACATGCTACTAGCCTTTCTCAAGGGCTTCTTGATAGAATTATATCTGAAAATACTTCTGTTTCTTTCTAACCAAACTTCCATAGCTGGCGACATGTTTCCAAATTTCTTTAAGCTTTATGGATTATGATATAATATGCCAGTTTTGAAAGATATCTGGTAAAAAGGTAGGAAATCTCTAGCTGAGGTCATGTTTCTCTATAAAATGACTTCAAACATGGCAAGGGTACTCACACATAAGGAGCAGAGGAAAAGGGGGCATTAAGAAGGGCCAAGGAAGCATTTTCCTTAGGAGCTGATTTTGTGTTAGGTTGTTTTTCAATGGATATTTGTAAGAAAGTATTTGCTTTAGTCAAGTCCTCCTTCACCCAAAACTTCTTCCAAGTTTTGTTGAATTTTACCCTTCTTTCATGACCTCTATTTACTGTGTACAATTCAGTCTTGGAAGCTCTCCATTTTCAGTCATTCTGTCCCCCCTTGTTGGAATTTTGAATTTTTCTAGGATATTTCTTAAGTGTTTTGTTGCGTCTCTATTGATCTGGGTTCTAAATTCCTCCAATATTTTCCTATTTCTCTCCTTAAAGGTGTCCATCTTCAGCTTCATACCTAAAGTTCCAAAAAATAGAGCCCAAGAGCTGTTGTAAGGGCCCCTTTTGACTTGCTAAATTTTCCATGATAGAGAGCATTATCTTCAAATTCCATGAGTTCTCACAAACTTAGCCTGGATCCATCCTTGTTATCCCCAAAAATATAATCCTTAATTATGTTCAGGTTGTATCAAATGAAGCACATATGAAAGAGTAGACATTCTGGGGATATGGTCCCTATGTAGTTTTCCTTAAAGATTTTTTTTTTCCTTGCAAATATGTTGGACCATCTTTTCCATTAAAGCCTTATTAATCCAATCCCCCATAACATAGACCCAAGCCTCTACAAGCCTTATACACATTCTTCCAGGCCAGCAAGATAATATTTTTTGGTTTGTTGTGTTCTTTAACGGACTACACATTTGCTGATATTTTAAGAATTGGCCAATTGTAGAATAGACTTTGATAGTTGTAGTTTGCCAACTAGAGAGTCATTTCACTTTCCAAATTGTTTCTTTACTATAAAATCCTTTAATAATATTTTCCAAAAAGGCCCTTCTTAGCGTGATCATGAAGGAGAAGGATTCCAAGAGACTACTTGGTAGTTTTTTTTGTGCTCTTATTGTTGTGTTTATATTTGTTAATTTTAGACAAACTTACTAGGTTTCCATAGATGGTGACATGTTTCCAAATTGCTTTAAGCTTTGGGGATTGTGATATCATATGCCAGTTTTGGAAGAGATCTAGTAACAAGGTAGGAAATCTCCAAATAAGGTCATGTTTCTCCATAAAATGACTTCAAATATGGCAGGGGTACTCACACATAAGGAGCAGAGGAAAAGGGGGCATTAAGAAGGGCCAAGGAAGCATTTTCCTTAGGAGATGATCGTGTGTTAGGTTGTTTTTCAGTGGATAGCTATAATAAAGTCTTTTCTTTAGTCAAGTCCTCCTTCACCCAAACCTTCTTCAAGGTTTTGTTGAATTTTCCCCTTCTTTCATGACCTCTCTTTGTTGTGTACAATTCAGTCTTGGAAGCTCTCCACTTTCAGTCATTTTGTCCCCCTTTGTTGGAATTCTGAATTTTTCTAGGATATTTCTTGAGTGTTTTGTTTCATCTCTATTGATCTCGGTTCTAAATTCCTCCAATATTTTCTTGTTTCTCTCCTTAAAGGTTTCCATTTGTAGCTTCATACCTAAATTTCCAAAAAATAGATCCCAAGAGCTGTTGTAAGGGCCCCTTTGGACTTGCTAAATATTCCATGCTAGAGAGCATTATCTTCAAATTCCATGAGTTCTCACAAACTTAGCCTTGTATCCATCCTTTCTATCCCCAAAAAAATAGTCCTTAATTATGTTCAGGTTGTATCAAATGAAGCACAGATGAACGAGTAGACATTCTGGGGATATGGTGCCTGTGTAGTTTTCCTTAAATCTTTTTTCTTCCTTGCAAATATGTTGGACCATATTTTCCATTAATGCCTTATTAATCAAATCTACCATAACATAGACCCAAGCCTTATACACACTCTTCCAGGCTAGCAAGATAATATTTTTTGGTCTGTTGTGTTCCTTAACAGACTACACATTTGCTGATATTTTCAGAATTGGTCAATTGTAGAATAGACTTTGACAGTTGTAGTTTGCGAGCTAGAGAGTCATTTCTCTTTCCAAATTGTTCCTTTACTAGACAATACTTTAATAATATTTTTCCAAAAAGGCCCTTCTTAGCGTGATCATGTAGGAGAAGGATTCCAAGAGATTACCTGTTAGTTTGTTTTGTGCTCTTCCTATTGTGTTTGGATTTGTTAATTTTTAGACAAACTTACTAGGTTTACATTTCAAAGGAAGCGTAGTAGAGAAGGTCAATTTCAGCAAAATGGTAACTTGGTTCAAGAATAAAAGGACACTAAAAAGGGGGAAACTAAAAAACATGAACATTTTCCTGGTAGCATGTTTGGTAAATCACCATAGAAACACATAATGATTTTGTTGGCATCGCAAAATTCTAGCTTGAGATAGATTAGATACAAAAATTTTACAAACCCAACGAGCACCTTGCATCGATCATCTATTGTCTCGAGAAGACTCAACATACATCTCAAGCTCAAAAAAAGAGGAAAGGTAGAGGGTGTTGGTCAACTGATCTACATGGGAATTTTATAAACGTTTTTCATCAACTTGGTGGCTCACAAGGTGAGGCTTTTCTTATAATGGTATTTTGTTTACTCTATTTATTTATATTTTCTTGTCATTATGAAATTCGTTTGTCATTGTTTACTCAGATGAGGAAGATGAAAGAGTATGCAGCCTATCAAACCATAATTATGTTGAGATTTTGTGTAGTTGGGTTAGCATTGGGTGTGCTCTAGCCCTAAAACTTCATGGAGGGGTTAATAAACTCATCAAATCCAAAACCCAGAAAGCGTTTAGAGAAATTTCATTTGTTGTTAAAGTTATTCTAATAATTAATTATTTTAATGTATTCCCTAAGTCTAAACTTAGGGAAATTAAATAATTAAAGTGAAATAATTAACACATGTGCTTAAATGTTCTAAATGACGTGGATCAAGTAGTATTTTAATATCAGCTGTTGATGAGTGATTTAATCTCAGTCTTTGATGGGTTCAAAAAAATAGTATAAGAGAAATGCTTGAGGGTCAGTTGGACACAAACACACAGAGGCAATGCTGAGAGACTAATTTTGAATGCTAGGGCAGGGTTTGCTAAGAATTTCCAGAAGAGTTTTCTGCAGAAAGGGGTAGTATTGGCTGAGGGGATGATCTGATCTTAGAGCTGAGAGTTAGCAAGAGGTAGAGGAGCATCTTTTAGGGACAACGCAGAGGAGGAAGGGCAGTAGCAGCAACTACATAGCAGCTACGCACCAAAAAGGATTCAGTCGCTATGCAGGCCCAGGAGGGGCAGTGCTGCAGCTTTAGAGGGCTTCCATAATTACGTAGAGGCCTCCAAAGGCAACATAAGGATTTCGTCACTCACTCTGGGGTTACATAGTCCCCTTCTAAGCAGCGTAGGGGTACGTAGAATGTTAGGTCCCTATATTACTAGTATAGTCCCTTATTGTTGTTAGTGTAACCCCCTTATTATTATTGTTGTACCCCTGTAACCCCAATATTGTTATTATTGTGCCTTTACATTATTATTGTTAGGTCGGCTAGGATTATATTGTGATCCCATGAAATCCTATATATAAAGGAGGTTTTGTCATTTGTATCATCCAAGAATTGTTAATTTATGTAGTGTATTGGATGTTTCCCCCTCAAAATAGCTAATTTCTAAGGTGTTGATCTCTCTTTTCTTCTATTTTTGGAGCTAGTTTCATAACATTTGGTATCAGAGCTTTCGATTCTAGGGTTTCGCTGCTCCAAACAGGTCATCGTGGAATTTTTTCTATAATTTTTTTTCTACGAAGGTTCAGAAGATGAAATGTTTACAGAGTGTAGCCGAAATCCTGAGCAACGTCGTGTAAAAATTTCAGATCTTGGTTCGCAATATTTTCAGAGATATGATCTGTGGAAGTTAAGGTTTTTTCAAGATCCCGAATTTCACCTAAAATAGGTCATCGTGGAAGTTTCACTATAAATTTTTTCTACTAAGGTGTAGAGTGTTGGTCTCCCGTGTTTTGACAGTTTGGAAAATCAAAAGACAAGGCAACATCAGAACCAATCTTTAGAGTTCCAAGATCTAGTCCTCCTGTTCTCAGAGAGGGATCTCTCAAATATTTGTTTGCAAAGGTTTATCTTGTTTGCTTTGATTATGGATTTTAGACTAGTTATTAAGTGCAGATGTTTGTTTGGTTGGGTTGAGTTGATACAGCAGAATATGAAAGTTCTAGGAAAGATAGACAGAAAGAGGAAATATCTGGTTCATTGGGCAATGGAGTCAAAATAAGGTCATGACAAACCCTTCAAGGGATATGGGATATCAAAGGGCAAATCTAACTTGGCCACAGGATCCTTTGTTTTTTAATGAGATGGACATTAATGTTTTGGAAAGAGAAGTTTAATTCTCAACAAAGGGAACTTGAAAAAATATCTTAACAATAAAGAGATATTTGATAGACAGGGCTAACCATAAATTCTACAAACATTCTTTAAGCAAATAATGACTTCAAGACAACTTTTAAAATTAAATCTAAGATTCGGGGAACTCCCTATTTCCTCAAAGATTTTATTTTAAAGGACTTAGAAAACATAAAAGATTCACTGATAGCTGCATTCATAGAAGAGGGAACACCTAAATAACATCTATGCTTGCAACTATAAAGACCTTCAAAACAATTTTTCAAGCAGGGGCAAAGGGTAAGATCAAAACCAACCTCTTTGATTAACTTAAGACAATGGTACTTCAAAGGGAGACTTCAATAACAGATTTCAAGTGATGGAAGACAAGCAGGGAGAACCATAAATCATGCTGAAACCAACTATTTGAGCTATCAAGGAAATAAACAAGCATGAAGACTAAAGAGAAGGTTTAAAGCCTCTAAAATACTTCAGCAGAAGAAAACATAAAACAATGAAGGATGAACAGGTCTAAGGTGCTTCTAGGAGTCATTTCTTAGCTTAAAAATTTCAACCTACTGTAGTAAGAGATTATGAAACATAATGAAAACAGGAGAAAACATTAAACAGTTAGAATACTTCACCAACAACCAAGCTCATGAATCCAATGATAGAGCCTTCTCAGGAACGGGCATGCAACAACATCATCAAGACATCCAAGACTTCAATTTGTTTTTCAATTTCAACAGACTTGTATATTTATTTCAGAGAGTTTCAATGTTACAACTTGTGATCAAACAACAACCAACAACCAACCCATCTCTGCTGTGGTATATATAGAAAGATGAGGAGGTGAGATCTGAAAAAAGATCTCAATTACAATTAATACAGGATTTAAATGGCCCATTGGCCCTTGGGATGCTCAATGAAGAAACAGAAGAGGTGTTCACCGTATTAATTGATTTACACTCATGATTTAAGCTGGGTAGGAGTATTTGTTGACCTTTGAGGCACAGGTAGTCTGAAGTAACTCCGCAGATATTCTTTGCATTGAAGGCCCTGGCGGAAGTGACTTCTTTGGCCGTGTCGAGGCAAAAATCTGATCCTGATCAATAAATCCAGCTCCTGATTGAATCCTTTGAGGCATAGGTGGCGCTGTGGTGGTTGAGGAATCAATTTGCCTCAGATATGGCGGTGGAGGCATTATGTCTGATAAACAATTTTAGGTTTTCCTTTTAAACTATGTTTTAGGCTGGGAGATTAGGCTTCTGATGGCCGTCTTAGCCGTAATCCCTTCCAATCTGTCCATTAAACTCCCGCTCTGATCCATTTCTACTTTTTGATACTCTTTTTCTGGGTTTGTTCGATGTTTTCTAGGTTTGACAGGGGCATGTTGCATCGACAACGGCTCATGAAACCTTGTTGACAACACAGTTCTATACCCTGTGGTCGATCTCCTTTGTTAAATCGAAAGAACGGGAGTCGTCACCCTCGTCCTTCGAATCTTCTTTAGGCATGGCGAAAGAATTTTAAAACCTGCAAAATACAAACAAAATTATAAAATCCTGCGTTTATATGGGAAAATATGCATCGGAGGGCGTGCGGGAGAACGAGTCAATCGGAACCGTCGATCGCGCTGTGATCGACGGCCGGGAGAGATTTGGAAAGTCAGAGGTGGAGAAAGGTTGACTGGGCGGCAGAATCGGGCAACTGAATGCAGACCGTTGATCTGCAGAGATCGACGGCGAATATTGAATTTTGATTACGCCGGGGCCCAGCTAAAACATGCGCAGTTTGGTTAAAGGTCGGGCAGCTTGGATAGGCGATCATCATTAGATGTGCGGGGCCTGATCGGACGGCTATCGTTGATTCCGCTGGGCGGTCATGGCCCGACGGATAACGCGCGGGGGATTAGCTTTATGCGGCGGTTTTGAAAAAGTACAGAGGACGCGTGTCAAGAGGTGTGTGGAATCGCTAGGCCTCGGGCCAAAACAGCCTTTGCCCGAAGAGTGGTGTGGAACAAACCGTGGTTTTGGAAAATAGCGCGGGGAATGGCGGGGTCCACAGGGCAAGTAGCGCTCCGCGCCGTCCGATATGTGGAGCAGATCAATGGTCGAGATAACTTCATAAATTATTTGGGCGGAAAACCTTAGAAATTAATAAAAACCCGATTTTCATAGTTTACCAAGGTTTTTGGTGTTTTCGGGCGGAGGAAAAGGAGTAAGCGCCCAATGATCACAGCGTTTGGTTCCGGCGCTTGGGCGCATGGAGGAAAAAAGGGGTAGGGGCTTAGCCTGGTGGTCTTAAGTCCAGCGCATAGAAAATGTGCATTTTCTATGGTTTTTAAAGGGAAATGAGGGTTCCGGCAAGGTCAAGAGTGAGTCTTAGACCTTTAGGAAATGAATTTAAATGAAGGAAAAGGAGGAATCATGAAGTTGAGGGGTTTTTGAGGGAGATGGAGAAAAGAAACTGAGATTAGATTTGGAGAAGGGAGGGGAAAAGGGGTCCCTTGCAGCAGTACTTTGGCTTTAGAAATCAGCAGGATTTCTGAGTTCTGAATGGAAACAGTAGTGAATATTAACCAACGATAGGACATTATCAAAAAGTCTTCAAGTATCAGCAATTTTAATCATGAAATTGTTTCTTGGAGGCTATCCAACATTATTTAGCCACCATCTGATATGACAGAATTTTATGGGTGGCTAACACGGAGACTGAAAGTTTTACAGAGCGAAGACGAAATCCCAAGGAATTTTGTGTAGACATCTCAGATCTTGGTTCACCATATTTTCAAAGATATGATCTGTGGAAGGCAGGGTTTTTGCAGGCTCCCGAATTTCATCTCAAAGAGGTGACCGTGGGAAAATCGTCATAACTCTCTCTTTGAGCATCAGATTGGAATTATGTAAAATGTCGTCGTAAGTACATGGAATTTAGTTTCCTGTATATCAATTTCAGAGCTGAAGTAGGAAACTGTGACACGTGTAACACCATACAATTTCACTTTACTGAACCAATCCCTAATTAAGTCATTGTGGGAGATTGGGCATAACTTGGCCTTGAAGAATCCAAATTAGGTCAAACCTGTGGAATTTGAAAGAAGCTTCAGAGGGACACTACAGGGCCAAATTTCAAATATTGAATATCCTCAATTACAGAGATAATTTAGTTTCATTATCCATCTCCTTAAAAGAAAGAAAAAGGTGTGTATTGTTTTACGAATTGCACAAGTCTTGTGTGAAAAATTAGTTTGAATTGATTCCAAGGGAATATTGTAGAATAGATATCAGTATTGGGTTCTAAAATGCCCCCTAAAAATAATTCAACACCCATTAAGCCTTCATAAGGCTCTACTATGACTCATGAAGACAAATAACTACAACATGAAATGTCAAAATTACAAGAGCAAGTGCACCAAATATCTCTCTCGCAAAGAGAAACAAAAAATGAAATGCACATTTTGAAGAAAGGCGTGGATGGTTTGAAGAAAGGCATAGAAGCTAAGATGGATGGTATGGAAGTTGGCATGAGAGCTAAGATGGATAACATGGAATAAAAAATGAAAGACAACATGGAAAACATGAAGAATGATCTAAAAACAGACATGGAAGGTTTGATAAAGTTGATACAAGAAATGTTTCCTAATGGAAAAAAGATAATAGAGGAAAACAATGATGAAAACAAAATAAATGTTAATCGCGAATTTATAAATTCTAATGTTGGATGGAAGAATCACCATATTCCAAATATGGATATGAGGAAGTTTGATGGCAAGGATCCTGTAACATGGAGACTACAGATGGAGCTATATTTTGATCTCAATAATGTGCAAAACACACAAAAGGTACGAATTGAAACTTTACATTTAGAACAAAATACATTTGTATCGTATTGATGGCTTTGCTCTCGTAAAATAATTGTCACTTGGTCAATTTTTACGAAGGAAATGATAGCACATTATGAGGATACAAAGAGCAACACCTTCTTTAGCCAATTGATAAATCCAAAAAAAAAAGGGTTCAGTGGTGGAGCACATTGAGGACTTCCAAAAATTATATATAAGGGTAACTAATATTCCAGAGGAACACATGATTGATGTATTCATAGCGACTTTAAAGGATAGCATCCAACATGAAGTTCGTGTTTGGGAAATTGATTCATTGGAGAAGGCATTCTGATTGGCAATAAAAATTGAATGTAAAATTATGGTGACAAGGAAGCCTACCAATCAAATCTATAAAGATTGAAGTGTTGCTACTCCTAGACTTCCACAACCTACAAGGTTGACACCACAACAATTGGAAGAAAAAAGAGCAAAAAGGATTTGCTACAGTTGTGATAGAAAATACACTAAAGGTCATAAGTGTGTTGAGAAGAAATTATTTTACATAGATTGTGAAGAGGAGGACGAAAATGAACAAGAAACTTCAAAAGAAGAGGATATACACCAGGACCAACCCTAGAAGACAAAGAAATGAGTCTGACCATATCGTGTAATGCATTGATAGGTATTACCACTCCTCAAACTCTCAATATAGAAGGACATATCAAGAAGAAAAATGTAATAGTGTTGATTGATTCAGGTAGTACCCATAATTTTATTCATTGTAAGCTAGCCAAGGAATTAAATTGTTTCCTTTACCCAGCACTAGAATTTCAAGTGATGGTTGCAAATGGAGGAACTATAAATTGCTCTGGAAAATGTCATAATATCAAGCTAACCACGGGGGAATATGTATTTAATAGTCCAATGCTTTCCATTCCAATGGGAGGTGCTGACATTGTACTAGGAGTACAATGGTTACAATCTTCGGGGACTATAGCTTTTAATTTTCAAGAACATTTCTTGAAATTTTTTTCGGAAGGAAAGGAAGTCAAATTACGGGGTATCGCAGGGAAGATGGGAAAGATAATAAGCTCTAATTTCATGAAAAATCTTCTAAAGAAAGAACAACGAGGCGTAATTTCACAATTATGCTCACTAGAAGTTCCAACATCAAAATAATCTATTTCTCCAGATCTCTAGAAAGTCTTGGACAATCATTCCAAGGTGTTTGAAAATCCCAAAGGACTCTCACTTATTCGTGATCATGATCGTGCTATTCATTTGATTCCAGGAAGTATTCCTCCAAACATCAGGCCTCACAGATATCCTTATGTCCAAAACAGTGAAATTGAACGTATGATTGTAGAAATGTTAGAGGCTGGTATAATTCAACCTAGTCAAAGTTCTTTCTCTGCTCTAGTATTATTGGTGCACAAGAAGGATGGATCACGACACATGTGTCCGGATTATAGGGATCTCAATAAGCTCACTATTAAAGATAAATTTCCCATTCCCGTGATTGATGAATTATTGGATGAATTACATGGAGAAATTTATTTTACCATTTTGAATCGTCATTCAGGATATCATCAAATTAGAATGAAGATGGAAGATATTCTGAAAACAACATTTCAAACTCATGAGGGTCATTATGAATTTTTGGTCATGCCTTTTGGCCTTACCAATGCATCGTATACATTTCAAGGGTTGATGAATTCCATTTTCAAACCCTTCCTTAGAAAGTTCGTGCTAGCATTTCTTGATGATATACTAATCTATAGCAAGTCTTGAAAGGATCATGTTCAACATGTTGAGAGGGTGCTCAAATAATTGGAGGAAAAACAATTATATGCAAAAACATCCAAATGTTTCTTTGGAGTACAAGAGATGGAATATCAGGGTCATATTGAATCTCATGAGGGTGTTAAGGTAGAACCTAACAAAATTAAATCCATTAAGGAATGGAAAGTCCCCAAAACCATAAAGAAGTTGTGAGGATTCTTGGGTTAATAGGGTATTATCGCAAGTTTGTTAAGAATTATGGGAAAATAACAATAGCTCTAACAAAATTATTGAGGAAAGAATCGTTTTTATGGACTCCTGAAGCAATTAAGGCCTTTGAAATCTTAAAGAAGCAATGTGCCACACTTCACAAAAACCTTTATTGTGGAATGTGATGCCTCAGGAAATGGAATTGGTGTTTGTTTAATGCAAGAAGGAAGACCAATTTCTTTTGAAAGTCGTCCAATCAAAGGAAAGTATTTACATAAATCTATTTATGAGAAGGAAATGTTGGCAATACTACATGCACTAAAGAAATGGCGACCTTACCTAATGGGAAGAAACTTCAAGGTAAAAACTGATCATGATAGTCTTAAACACTTTTTGGAACAAAGACTATCTTCAGAAGAGCAACAAAAATGGGTCCCAAAGATGTTGGGTTATGGATTTGAAATCATCTACAAAAAAGGGAAGCTAAATGTTTGTCGTAGATGCACTCTCAAGAAAGGATGAAGAGGTGGAAGCATTGCTTTGTGCCATTTCTATTATCCAACAATATTGGATAACCGAAGCAAGGGATGAATGGAAGAAGGACGAAGAAGTATGGACACTCATTCAAAAGTTGCAGCAAGATCCTATTACATTTGATACATTTAGTTGGAAAAATGATTCCTTATGGTACAAATATCACTTATATATTTGTAATAATTCCCAACTAAAATACAAGATTCTTTTGGAATTGCACATTTCTCCTTTAGGAGGACACTAAGGATTTTTAAAAACTTACCATAGGGTGAAGAAATATTTTTTTTTGGGATGGCCTTAAATCTGATATTCAAAAGTTTGTGGCAGAATGTTTGGTTTGCCAGCAAAATAAAGTTGAGACAATTAAGACCCTAGGTCTTATACAACCTTTATCCATTCCAAGTCAACGTTGGGAGGATATTTCAATGGATTTTATCATAGGTTTACCTAAGTCCGAAGGAAAGAGTGTCATCATGTGGTAGTTGATATACTTACCAAGTATGCACAATTTTGTGCATTATTTCATCCATTTAAAGCAAGTATAGTTGCTATTGCATTTATGGAAACAATTCAAAAGCTACATGGGAACCCACAGATTATTTTAAGTGACAGAGATCCCATTTTTAATGGAAATTTTTGGACGAAATATTTTCTTGTTTGGGTACTCAACTAGCTCATAGCTCATCTTATCATCCTCAATCTGATGGTAAAATTGAAATAGTGAATAAATGTTTGGAATGATATCTTCATTGTTTTGTATCTGATAAGTAAACATAATGGGTCAAGTGGTTACCTCTCACTGAATGGTGGTATAACACTTCCTTCCACACTGCAGCAAAAATGACCCCATTTTGTTGGGAAAAATACTGAGAGAGGGGGGTGAATCAGTATTTAGGACATACTCAAAAATTTTTACTTTTTCTTACTTCAAAACACATACGCGACTTTCCTGAAGCCAACTCGCGTATACACGCAGATATACTTAATAAAACATGCGTAAGTCCAACAATCTTATTATGCAGATAATTCTTCAATTATATCATTCCATAATTCATTCATTAGATGTTCAATAAACAGTAAGCATGTGCAGTAATAACAGAATAAACCATCACACATAAGCAACACACATGAACACCAGGATTTTAGGTGGAAACCCAAGTCGGGAGAAAACCACCGCTGCTGTTGTCTCAGCCTTCAATATTTTATTATAGAGAAAACATCTTACAATGATGTACTGGTGCAGACTCATACCAGCACACAGGCACCCACCTGCAGAAGGCTACAACCTTCTCTCATTTACCAGCCTCTCCTGGAAGGGAGCTACGACCCCCTGCTCTTGTTTACCAGCCTCACCTGGAAGGGAGCTACGACCCCCTGCTCTCGTTTACCAGCCTCACTTGGAAGGGAGCTACAACCCCCTGACTGAAGGCGTCAACCTTCAGCACATTTGTGGACCACGTTTCATCAATTTTCACACTGGATCCAACCCACACAATTAAGCTCAAGGAACATTCATCAAACCAACAACTTGCTCTATAGTAGCATAATCAATATTCGAACAACCCAGATCATAATTGACAGATAGCAGTAAAATGGCAGAACTGATCAGACATTTCTTTCCACACACTTCAGCAAACCCTAGATTACATACGCGCTTTTTATTCACTGATCATGCGTATATACACACTTTCACAAATACAAACCCGCGTATACATCTGCACACATTTCAAAGCTGACTTCAATTCCCATACGCGCTTTCGCTGAATACAAGCCGCGTATATATGCGCTTTCTCCTCGACGAACCTGCGTATAGATCTTCAGACATTTTAGGGCAGTGTAGCTCTCCAGAACAGATAAACAGCTCAGATCTTCATTCTTTACTTCAGCACAGATTCTCCAGATCACAGATCTAATCATTCCATAAACAGATCCAGAAGATACATATACATTTCTGATCTAGAGATCCCTCTTCCTCATTTTCTTCATAGGTGCATCATAGATTCAGATCTATCATCAAACTGTTACCCTTTCCATTCAGACATACTTCAGAGTGAAGTATACATTCAAAAACCCAAACTCATGCACATGCATTGCACAATGAATTTCTTCTCCTTAAATAGATCTAGCCTTTGACAATACCATGAGCCATAACCACACAACATTAAACCCATTCACAGACGGAATCCTGAACAATCCAGCGCTCAATACAATGGGTCAATACCATGGTAATGTCCCTTGGTTTTATTAATTTAGAGCGCAATTAAGCATACGCGACTTGGCACGTACTTTTCCGCGTACATACGCGACTTCGCCTCAACAAACCCGCGTATGCCTTGTGACATACCTTGTTTAACATTATTCTGGCACTTTCTGAATTTCTTTCTTCTACTACTTGAGCTACTTGTAGAACTTATCAGATTCCCATCACTAATAAACTCATCAGAATCAAGGACAACTTCATCAAGTAGGTTGCCATCAACTTTATCAAGTAGGTTGCCATCAAGGTGAACACTCTGCATCATATTGCCAACAATCTCCCCCTTTGGACTTGATGGCAACCACGATGGTGTTTGATCACAATCACAATAGAGATACATTAAGCATAATGATATTCTCCCCTATTCAAACACCATGTCACTCTCCCCCTTTGACATCAAGGGCAAAGGGCGGATCAAAGCCAACACAAGGTTGTTTTCTCCTCATGCAGATAGAAGAGCGCTGTAGATCTGATGTGCATTGAAGTTACCATGCTTCCCCTGAGTTCATGCTGAATCTTCAAACATATTTTTTCAATAAAGTACATGACTCTATGACCTTCCTATCACCAAGGACTCATACTTACATCAAAAATCCAACCAAGTGGATTTACATATGAGACTCAAATACCCAACCAAGTGGGTTTACACAATTTGACTCAACTACCCAACCAAAAAGGTTTACACATTTTGACTCAAGTCCTTACATGACTGAATATTACAATTTTACATCATAGGTCTCAACATGACCTTTCTATCAAATTACAAATATGACTTTTATGACCAGTACTAGAAAGACCTCAAGAGAGAGAGACCTTATTTCATAATCATCATAATGCCAACAATGCATTACGCTCAGCAAGGCTAATGCTCCCCCTAAAAATGTCCATCTAAGCATCCTTTCCATATGACCAAGGCTCCTCCTTAGCTTGTGCAATCTGAAATTCTTTCAACAGCAAGTTATCAGCAACAATCTCTGCATGATCTGTCCTTATCTCTTAATCATAAGACTTCCATCTCATCCATGTGTGAAAACAAGGAATACTCTTCAGCAAAAATAAAATAGGGCTCATCCATAATCTCATCATAAGAAACTATGTATCATGTCATAATCATTTAGAACTGAGAATTAAGCAGATATAATGTCAATAATGCAATCATTAATAGTCAGACTGATGCTCCCCCTGAATCTGTGCTCTTGATCTTTAGCTTGTCATACTATTTTTCTTGTCATAAATGAATACACGACTGTCTCCATTGTAACTCGCGTGTATACACGGCTTTAGTTCACAGAACCCACGTATGGAAAGTGAAACATTGAAAACTTCACATTCCTTCATCTCCCCCTGAATTTGTACCACCTGTACCTGTCTTTTTCACATTAGATGCTTTGTCAGAAATAAACATAACCAGAATAACCAAAACCATCATGGGAATCACCATACATCGCTCCCCCTGTGACGATACATTACTAATCCCTATAATGTATCTCACACTCCTGCAGTCATTAAGAGAAGTAAGCTTTAGAAGCGGATGACTGCAGTAGGGTCAATATTCCCTACGTTTCTGACCAGTCCTCCTTCTTTTTCCAACTTTTCTTGAACTTTCTTATTGTGTGCTGGAAGTTCTCCAATTTCTCAGATCTATTCATCCTACATTCTTTTTCTACATGTCCATACTTGTTACAAGTATAGCATCTTATGTGACCAGAAAAGTAAGAATAAGGATCATAATGTGTTGTTCTATTCTTCCTTCTATTGCAATCAGCTGCTTTATGACCATACTTGCTGCATGAAAAACAATATCCCTTGAAGAAACCAGAGTACCTTTCTGTGTAGAATCTGTTTGTTTGTGAATGAAACAATCTGCTTCTGCAATTGGCTGCAACATGCCCATAATTATGACATTTAAAGAATTCAACATTATTGATCAAAGGAGGTGATGATTTCTTTTGAGAATTCATGATTTTCGGTTGATCTTTTGTTTCTTTCAACAGTTTAGGTTTTGCATTGATATCCTTTGAATATTTAGCACTTCCTTGTGAACTAGATTCTCCTTTAACAGTTTCATGAAAACCAAGACCAAGTTTAATAGCAGGAGACCTTTGATTACTAAGAATACTGTCCAGAATCTTAGTACTATCTTGAAACCTCAAGAGTTTATCCTTTTCTTCTAATTTACCTTTGAGAATTTTTGCCTCAACCTCCAATTTTTGGCATTGCTTCTTCATGCTTTCTTTGACCCTTTTTCCTTCTTCCACTTGATCATTCAATTTTAAAATTTCTTCCTTCAACCAATTTTCTTGTTCTTCACATGTTTGTAGCAGTTCTTCATTCTTCTTATTTGATTTTTCCAGATCTTCTTTGAGAGAGATGATTTCTGCTTCAAGTCCTTCCTTTTCAATTGGTAGGGGTTCTTCATTCTTCTTATTTGATTTTTCCAGATCTTCTTTGAGAGAGATGATTTCTGCTTCAAGTCTTTCACTTCGATTGGTTGCATAAACATACAACTTTTGATAATTGTCTATCTGTCCATTCAGTATTTCTTTCTGTTCATTCATTCTAGAGATCATATCTTTGTAGATATATTCTTTCTTATGAAATTGATTCCAATCATTGCTTTCATCATTGATCTTGAGATTTGCTTCTAGACTTATACTATTACTTTCACTATCTTCACCATTGCATGCACACGAAAATGAATCACAAGAACAACAATCAATACATGTTTCATCTTCTCCATTTTCTGCTGCACATGTTTTCTGAGATATTTCCTTTCCTTGAGTAAGCTTCTTCTTTTGCTTCTTTGCCATGAGCACTTGTAGATCTTGGTTAGAATCTTCTTCATCCTCATCATTCTCTTCATTTGTATAATAACTCTTTCTCTTTTCAAATTGTTTCCCTTTTTCATGATTTTCTTCATAAGGACATTTAGCAACATAATGACCAACTCTCCCACAAGTAAAACACTTGAAGGGTAGCTTACCTTTGAATCTTCCAGTACCTGGTTGGAGTCTCCTTACAAAATTTGCTTCTTCTTCTTCTGATATATAACTTGATTCCTTGACAACTTCCTTTTCTTTTCCTTTTGCACACGCCTTAAAAGCAGCTTCTTTGATTTGAGGGGGACCTCCATATCTCATTTCATAAACAGTCAGAATACCATGTAGTTGAAAAATAGTAAGAGTTTGCAGATCTTGCCTTTCTTCAATAGCTGATACTTTTGACTCAAATTTTGAAGTCAAAGATCTTAAGACTTTTTCCACCAGAGTAGTATCGGTTATGGTTTCACCCAAACTTCTCATACGATTTACAATATCATCTAGACGTAAAAAGAAACTGGAAATACTCTCATCACTATGCATCCTTAAATTTTCATATTCAATTTTGAGAGTTTGGAGTTTTGCACTTTTTACCTTTGTATCTCCTTCATAGCTCAGAATGATTTTGTCCCATATTTCTTTTGCTGAATTTAGCTGCATCACTTTAGAAAATTCTGGTTCAGACATGCTTCCTAATAAGACATTGATTGCTTTGGCATTGATTTCATATTTCTTCCTTTTTGCTGCATCAGTAGGAATACTTGCCGGATACTGATAACCTCCTTCCACGATTTCCCATACTTCTGCACCAAGACTTTGCAGATATGCTTTTGTTCATATCTTCCAGAATAACAGATTATTTCCATTGAATAAAGGTGGCCTTATAGACATTATCCCTTCATGACTTCCCATTGTGACGGATCTCCTTCAAGCGATCAAGCTTCTGCAGAAGGACCTGCTCTGATACCAATTGTTGGGAAAAATACTGAGAGGGGGGGGTGAATCAGTATTTAGGACATACTCAAAAATTTTTACTTTTTCTTACTTCAAAACACATACGCGACTTTCCTGAAGCCAACTCGCGTATACACGCGGATATACTTAATAAAACATGCGTATGTCCAGCAATATTATTATGCAGATAATTCTTCACTTATATCATTCCATCATTCATTCATTAGATGTTCAATAAACAATAAGCATGAGCAGTAATAACAGAATAAACCATCACACATAAGCAACACACATGAACACCAGGATTTTAGGTGGAAACCCAAGTCGGGAGAAAACCACCGCTGTCGTTGTCTCAACCTTCAATATTTTATTATAGAGAAAACATCTTACAACCATGTACTGGCGCAGACTCATACCAGCACGTAGACACCCACCTGCAGAAGGCTACAACCTTCTCTCGTTTACCAGCCTCTCCTGGAAGGGAGCTACAACCCCCTGCTCTCGTTTACCAGCCTCACCTGGAAGGGAGATACAACCCCCTAACTGAAGGCTTCAACCTTCAGCACCACCACGGACCATGTTTCATCAATTTTCATACTGGATCCAACCCACACAATTAAGCTCAAGGAACATTCATCAAATCAACAACTTGCTCTATAGCAGCATAATCAATATTCGAACAACCTAGATCATCATTGACAGATGGCAGTAAAACAGCAGAACAGATCAAACATTTTATACCACGTACTTCAGCAAACCCTAAATTACATACACGTTTTTTCTCCACTGAACTTGCGTATATACGCGCTTTCACAAATACCAACTCGCGTATACATCTGCACACATTTTAGAGATGAATTCAATTCCCATATGCGCTTTCGCTGAATACAAGCCGCGTATATACTCGCTTTCTCCTCGATGAACCTGCGTATAGATCTTCAGACATTTTAGGGTAGTGAAACTCTCCAGAACATATAAACAGCTCAGATCTTCATTTTTTACTTCAGCACAGATTCGCCAAATCACAGATCTAATCATTCCATAAACAGATCCAGAAGATACATATACATTTTAGATCTAGAGATCCCTCTTCATCATTTTCTTCATAGATGCATCATAGATTTAGATCTATCATCAAACTGTTACCCTTTCCATTCAGATATACTTCAAAGAGAAGTATTCATTCAAACCCAAACATCTTGCACACACACTGCACAATGAATTTATTCTCCTTAAATAGATCTAGCCTTTGACAATACCATGAGCCAAAACCACACAACTTCCGATGATATTCCTGGACGGGATCACAAAGACAATCCAGTGCTCAATACAATGGGTCAATGCCATGGTAGTAACCCCTGGTTTTATTAATTTAGAGTGAAATTAAGCATACGCGACTTGGCACGTACTTTTCCGCGTACATACGCGACTTCGCCTCAACAAACCCGCGTATGCCTTGTGACATACCTTGTTTAACATTATTCTGGCACTTTCTGAATTTCTTTCTCTGGTACTTCTGAGCTACTTGTAGAACATCAGATTTACATCACTAATAAACTCATCAAGCATCAAGAACAACTTCATTAAGTAGGTTGCCATCATCTTCATCAAGTGGGTTGCCATCAAGGACAACACTCTGCATCATATTTCCAACACATTTATGGCACTTTATGGATATCATCCACCGTCCATCACATCATCTTTAAGAGAAAATTCTAAGGTTCAAGCAGTGGAGGATCACATCGAGCATCAACAAGAAGTTCTCCAACTCTTAAAGGATAACCTAAATTTGGCACAGAATCGAATGAAACAACAGACATGTCAACATCACAGCGAGATAAATTTTGATGTAGGAGACTGGGTATTTTTATGGCTACAACCATACAAACAAATGTCCCTCAAGCAAGCTAAGAAGAATAATAAATTATCGCCAAAGTACTATGGTCCTTATAAGGTGTTGTTAAAGATTGGTACTATGGCATACAAATTGGAGCTTCCTGCTTCTTCACGAGTGCATCCTGTTTTTCATGTTTCATGCTTAAAGAAGGTTATAGGTGACAAAATTCTAGTTCAAACAATATTGCTAGAACTTGATGAGGAAGGAAAAATCATATTGGAACTTGAAGCATTCACGGAAACAAGAACTCGACAACTACGGAATCGATAAATTTCCGAGTATCTCATCAAGTGGAAGAACTGATCTAGGTGGATATTGGTGGCTACCCGCCTATTCCACTTGGGGCCCCACCATTGTCTCTTTCAGTTTTTCACAACTTAATATTTTTAGCAGTTTTTTGGGTCTTTAACTTCCGGAGCCATTTTGAGGCCCTAAACAACGTTTTTTGGGCATCGTTTGTCCGGAAAATATGATTCCATTCTAAAATTAATATTTTTAGTGATGGTTGTAGTCCTCGGATAGATCTTTCTAACGATGTATCACGTGTGTCAAACAGAGATAGTATGCCGAAGTTACGTGCCCGGGAAGTTGAAACACCAATTTACCCAAACGGGGCCCATAGTTTTGGCGCTTCATCTCCTAGGGTTAGGTTTTTGGATGTTTAGAGTTCTCCATTGTTTCTCCAAAATAAATAGGCCCTCCAGCCTCATTGTAACATAGTTCAGAGGTCTGTAGCCGCCACATCTCTTCTCAGAGATTCGCTATTAGCACCCTAGCTATTTTATTTCCATTATGTTTGTAGGCATATTTTTGTTATTTGATATTAATGAAATGAAGCCTTATTTCCACTGCATCTCTATGTTTATGGTTATTTCAGTATTCTGTTATGTTCCTGCATAAATCTAGATCAGTGGTATCAGAGGGTTCTGCTTTTTCTCGATCCTTCTTTGCATGTCCCCAACGAGGTCAGGGTATAAGGAGTTAGGGCTCGATCTGGTGGAACCTTTGCAAGATCAGCCTCACAAACCTCGACGGATGCCCATGAGGGATGAAAAGAAAGATGAGGGAGCAGGAGATCCTATCAAAATATTGCTCGAGGAGGCCCTCAAAAAACAAAGGAATGCGATGATGGATAACTTTTCCCAGATCCTTCAACGATTGCTTACCGGCGGCGCATCTGCATCCAGAAGCCACTCTGGAGGCACGACTCCCTTTAAGGTACACGTAAACTTTGAAATTCCCATATTTGAGGGTCAAATAGATGCAGATGCCATAGATAGATGGTTGAATCTATTAGAAGGATATTTCTCGGTTCATGACTTTTCTGACTGGGAGAAGATTATTTTTGCACTCCTCAAAGCTACCCCCTATGTCAAGGACTGGTGGGAAACCTACTGTGAGAAAAAGGATGAGACAAAACCCTCTCTATTCTTAGTCATAACCACTTGGAATTATTTCCGAGATGCCATCAAGGAACAATACTATCCCATGGGGAGCTATGAGGACAAGTACATACAATGGACCATGCTGCGGCAACAAAGGGATCAAGATGTGCATGAGCTGACGAATATGTTCCATACCCTGTGCACAAAGTTGGGTATTAAAGATTCAGAGAAACATTTGGTGCTAAAGTATCGCAGTTGTCTGTACAGATACATTCAGGAGGAAATGGAGTTCCTCGACATCTCCTCGCTTGGTACGACATAATGGTATGCTGCCAAGATTGAGAAGAAATTCAAACAAAAGAAGCGAGACTTTGGATATGCGAATCAAAAGCAAGGGAAAGGTGCCCCCAAACCACAGAAAAAAGGAAAAAGCCAAGGCATGGTGGCCCACGACAACCTGCCAAAGCCATAAGAAAAGAACAACACCGCGAAGCCAAAGAAGGACACGGGAAAGTGGTGTGAGTTCCATAAGAGCTCCACCCACAACACAAGTGAGTGTCGGGCCAAGCAGTTGTTGGTGGCCGAGATGAGGGCTTCTGAATCAGATGCATGATCTGACTTTGAATCAAAACCTGACAAGGGGAATGAAAAAGGGAAGCAAATTATTAATGCAGAGCCCAATTCTACTTTTTCCACTACGAAGATCCAAAAGGAGAACCAGAAGATCCAGAGGAGGAAGAGCGTCTCTTCCACTCCCAGATGTGGGTAAAGGGTTCCCTGCTACAGTTCAATGTCAAAAATGGGAGCCAAAAGAACCTCATTTTAGCAGATGTCGTGAAAAGGTTGGGCTTGCCAATCATAGCACACCCACAACCATTCACCATCGGGTGGCTTCACCATGGATGGGATCTCTGCGTCAGCCAACAGTGCCGCCTTCCCTATAGCATCAAGCCCTTCATGAATGAGGTATTGCGTGACATTGCTCCTATTGATGTTTCTGATGTATTATTAGGCCAACCATACTTGTGGAAGTGACATGCTATGTATGAGTCCCGGCCTCACATTGTTATTGTTACTTTGGGAAATAAGTTGTATAGGATACCAGAGGTACCACTGCCTCCCACTATCTCTTTGGTTACTGCAAAAAAATGCAGTAAGCTCATTTTCCAAACTAGGAATTTTTTTTTCCTGATGATCCACCCCCATGGCAAGAAGAAGACTGTGGCCATGACCACCAGACATGGCTCCTCTGAATGACAACAACAAATGGACAAGGTTGTGGAGAAGTACGGGGACATCTTCACCTCACCCACAGGGGTGAATTTACCCTGTCAGGTCAAGCACCTCATTGACCTGACCCCAGGTGTGCCGCTACCCAATGGACCAATCTATAGACGTTGTGTTATGGATAATGATGAAATGAAGAGGTAGATTCAAGAGCTGCTGTAGAAATGTCACATCCGGCCAAGTTCATCGCCCTGTGGGAGCCCGATTGTGTTGGTACATAAGAAGGATGCGACTTGGAGACTCTGTATTGACTATTAGGCGCTGAACAAGATCACTGTATGGAATAGGTACATGATACCCTGGATTGATGATCTTCTGGACCAACTCAAAGGGGAAAAATATTTCAGCAAGATTGACTTGAAGTCTGGGTATCACTAGGTACCAATCGAACCCTCTGATGTGTGGAAGATTGCCTTCAAAGCTAAGGAGGGCCTTTTCAAATGGCTCGTCATTCCTTTCAGGTTGAAAAATGCTCCTGCAACCTTCATGAGGTTGATGGATGACATCTTGCGTCCATTCACCAACTCATTTGTAGTGGTATACTTGGATGACATTTTGATCTTTAGCCAGACTTGGGAAGAGCACCTCCACCACATCTGAGAAGTCCTCCAAACACTGCGGCAACACAAGTTATGTGCCAATTTGGAGAAGTGCACTTTTGGCATGACCCAGGTTCAATATCTGGGATACATTATTGATGAAAGGGGGGTGCATGTGGATCCAGCCAAGATCCAATTCATTCCGGAATGGCCAGCCCCAACCACCCTAACAGAGCTTTGCAGCTTTCTGGGTCTTGCTAACTTCTACTGCAGGTTCGTGTTGGGATTCTCTCATATCACTTGGCCCTTGAGTCAAGTCACCAAGGGAGGAGCGAAAGAAAAATTATTTTGGTCGGAGTCTCAATAGAAGGCATTCATAGAATTGAAACATCGCCTCTGTTCTACCCCATTGCTCACATTACCAGAATTGTAACAACCATTTGATATCAAGACAGATGCCTCTGACTATGCTATTGGGGCAGTTCTTACTCAACAGGGGCGTCCAGTGGCATATCACAGTGAGACATTGTCCGACACAGTTAGAAAGTATCCCACTTATGACAAAGAAATGTATTCCATTGTGTAGGCTTGTCAACAATGGAAGCATTACATTTTGGGGAAGGAGACAATCCTCCACACAGACCACTGACCCCTGCAGTTCATACAGACACAAGGGAAGTTGTAGAACAATCACCATCAGAAGTGGTCCACATATCTGCAACAATTTCATTTGAACATCAAGTACAAGAAGGGTAGCACCAATAATGTTGCAGAATGCCTCAGTCGATCACTGATCGTGGCCATAACCACCATTCTCAAATCTTGTGGGCATGAGACTTCTGATTGGCTGCTTCTCTACAAGAGTGATCCAGAATTCAGCTACACATACAAGGCACTCTTGGGGGGTATGCAAGTTCCAAATTTTCACCTCCAAGATGCACTGTTATATCACTTGGGACACCTTTGTGTTCCTTCAAGCGAGCGTGCCAAAATGATATGGGAAGCGCACTACAGTCGAGTCGCTGGGAATTTTTGGGTCAAGAAAACAGTGGCAGTACTGCAGAAGTATTTCTATTTGCCGAACCTTCGACAAGATGTCAGGAAGTACATCAGATTCTGCACTGCTTGTGCCATTTCCAAACCGACCATCAAGAAGCAAGGGCTCTATAATCCGCTACCTACCCCTAGTTGACCTTGGGAATCCATCTCCATGGATTACAGGTCAGGCCTTCCTTCTACTAAGCATGGAAAAAAATGTGTTTTCATGGTCATCGACAGATTCTCAAAGATGGCTATTATGGCGGCGTGTAAGAAGAATATCACAGTAGAAGCCATTGCTAAACTCTTCTTTGAACGAGTGTGGGTGCACTTTGGGATCCCATAGTCTATCATATAAGATCACAACTGCAGCTTCCTCAACACATTTTGGTCCAGCCTCTGGTCAATGTTGGACACCAAGCTCACATCTTTCCATCCCCAAACTGATGGCTAGACAGAGGTCGTCAACAGGATGATTGTTCACATTCTGCACATGTACAATTCAAAGCATCCACACACATGGGATGAGAGCCTCCCCTATGTACAACACAGTTATAACCGGGCTCTCCACAGCTCAATCGGCCACAGCCCCTTTCAGGTGGGCTTGGGATTCCAACCACTATGTCCCATTGACGTAGCCATGCCATTTGCGGCTACTCAGGCCGATTCGGCTCATGTCCAGTCTGAAGCTGCCAAAGAAAACAACTTCATCAAGCACATTCAGCACATCCACCAATAGGTTCATGACATATTAGATAGAGCCAATGATAAGTACAAGTAATGACATGATCAACATCGGGTGCCACACAACTTCCAGGTGGGCGAAAAAGTGTGGCTACATTTGCAGAAGGAGCGCCTCACTAGACCCCACTGCAAGCTTCGCCCACTTCGATATGGGCCGTACACCATCACCAAGGCTATAGGGAACAATTCCTTCGAGCTCAGTATTCCACCATTCCTTGGTCTGCACCTAGTATTCAATGTAGACAGCCTTCGTCCCTACTTCCCACCTCTACTGGACACCTCTGACATTGCAGAAGAACTCACACCAAAAGAGTTAAACCCAGAATGCATGGAACAGGCCACCACAAACTATATCATGGACATGCAAATCAAGAACACTTGCCAATAGAAGATCCAACTTTATCGGGTTGTCAAAGCTGGCCAACTCCTGCACCAAGGCAAGTGGTTCACCAGGGACCAAGTTCAGCAGAAGTTTCCTCATATCATGAGGAACTCAACGCAATGGGGACCATTTCTTCCTAAGGGGGGAGGAATGATCCAGGTGGATATTGGTGGCCACCCACCTATTCCACTTGGGGCCCCACCATTGTCTCTTTCAGTTTTTCACAACTTACTATTTTTAGCAGTTTTTCAGGTCCTAAACTTCCGGAGCTGTTTTGAGGCCCTAAACGACGTTTTTTGGGCATCATTTGTCTGGCTAATATGATTTCATTCCAAAATTGATATTTGTGACAACAGTTGTAGTCCTCGGATGGATCTTTCTAACGATGTATCATTTGCATCAAACGGAGATAGTATGCCAAAGTTATGTCCCCGGGAAGTTGAAACACCAATTTACCCAAACGAGGCCCATAGTTTTGGCGCTTCATCTCCTAGGGTTAGGTTTTTGGACGTTTATAGTTCTCCATTGTTTCTCCATAATAAATAGGCCCTTGAGCCTCATTGTAACATAGTTCAGAGGTCTGTAGCCACCACATCTCTTCTCAGAGATTCGCTACTAGCACCCTAGCTATTTTATTTCCATTATGTTTGTAAGCATATTTCTATTATTTGATATTAATGAAATGAAGCCTTATTTCTGTTGCATCTCTATGTTTATGGTTATTTATGTATTCTATTGTGTTCCTGCATGAATCCAGATCAAGAACTTACCCACTAAATATTCTACATGGGAGGATGAGAATTTTATACGAAAGCATCTTGAGCTACTCAAGCATTGAGGACAACACTTTTTTGAAGGAGAGGGGCATGTTAGGTCCCTATATTACTAGTATAGTCCCTTATTGTTGTTAGTGTAACCCCATTATTATTATTGTTGTACCCCTGTAACCCCAATATTGTTATTATTGTGCCCTTACATTATTATTGTTAGGTCGGATAGGATTATATTATGATCCCATGGATTCCTATATATAGAAGGATGTTTTTTCATTTGTATTATCCAATAATTGTTCATTTATGTAATGTATTGGAGGTTTCCCCCTCAAAGTGTCTGATTTCTAAGGTGTTTATCTCTCTTTTATTTTATTTTGGAGCTTGTTTCATAACACATAACCTAGCAGGGCTTACGCTGGGGCTTTAGGGGTAGCGCTGGGGTTTTTAGGGCCAAAATCAGGCTTAGTCTTGTAAATCTCGTTTGATGGTGTGGATTAGTGAGAATATTGATCTTAGAACAACATGTTAGCTGCAGATCTACTTTTTCTCTGTCGGGTTAACCAGGTTTGGTGCCTAGATTTGTTGTACTAATATACTTAATAATAATAAACCCTCATATATGCTGCACCGATTTTCCCGCTTTGGGTTTTTCCAGGGACTTATGTCCAAAAATCAATGTGTCTCTTTGTTGAATAAGCGTAATATTCAATAAATTATCTGCATGTGTAGGCTTTTAGTTGTGTTTACTTCGGTATTTTCTAAATATTATTTCTGAAAATAACTTGTATAGCTTAATCAAGTAGGAGAAATAAACCATGATATTATAGTAAGATTTCTGCATAACTGTATTCAGGAATTTCCATAGATTCCAGAATTCCAACCTGACTGGACAAAGAATTTAACAACCGAAGAAAGAGAGAGAATGAATGTCTATGGAAAATACTATCATCTGGAATATTTTTCAAGTTAATGTGCTTTATACTGCAAAGTTTACATTCAGAATATCATATTACTTTACACAGTTACTATTGGAATGTCAAGAGGTTTCTAAAGGAATATCCAATTGACAATTTTTTTGTTCATGTCGCATAAAGCAGGGGAAAGGAGATGCCTTAATTCAGAGCTTTGGAATGCCCATGTCAGACGGCTTGTGTTCTTACCTGTTGTTGGGAGCAAGGTTGTTTATTTTCCACAAGGTTACAATGAGCAGGTGAGGTTGTTTCTCACTAATTTTAAATTTTCAATCTTCTTTTGGATACAAATGACTAAAAATAATGGATGCTTATCTTATTTTCATCATAAAATGTGATCCAAGTATTTTGAAATTTTAATGTTATGTAATGAAATTGATCATAATCAATGTGATTTCAGGTAGCTGCTTCAACAAACAAGGAGGTTGATGCTCATATATCCAATTATCCGAATTTTCCAACTCAATTAATCTGCCAACTTCACAATGTTACAATGCATGTGGGTTCTCTGCATTTCATCCTTGCTTTGGTTGTGAACACTGTTATTCATATTGCTATATATATAGGATTTAAAATTTAATAAACACCTTATTGAATGCCAGGAATATGTGGAAATGGATGAAGTATATGCTCAAATGACATTGCAACCTCTTAATGTTGTAAGACATTTTCAATTTCATTAAATGTTCTTTGCTGTAATTGCCAATTTTGGTGAGAAATGCTTTGGTACAGCTATTTCCATTTGTGCAGGGAATTAAAAATTGATGATACTGTGCAATAAGAAAAAAAATATTGTTATTTTGGTTTTGACCTTGGCACACCCAGAAAGCAATCGAATAATTACTTTTGTAAAACATTAACTGAAAGTAACACTAGCATCGATGATAGGTTTTATGTGCCACGAAATGCTGCAGAGAAAGTTTGTCCTCCACTTTTGCGGTTCTTATTTTCCCATAGTTGTTGTTATATTTGTGATTTAATAGATAAGTGCTTAGAATTTTTGACATTTTTTAAGAGAAGACTACATTCTTTGAAGGAGAAAAAGGTAAGGGTATTTGTCATATTTGTATCTTATTAAGTTTTTTTTTTTTGGGGAAGAATTTCACTAAACAACCTCCTTTCCAGGAACTCACATCAAAGGAGGATATTCATGACAATGAATGGAAATTTCAACATTATTTTCAGGGTAAGTTATAGCAGTTATTTGAATGTTGTTTTGGAATAAAAGTGGATAGTGAATATGTAATTATGTGCAGTTTATTTTGATACTCTTATATCTTTGCAAGGCGTTTTGAAATGTATACATGTTGTGAATATATCAAATTTGTTGCCACATTTTAGGTCATACGTGGAAATTATATTTTAAAATTATTGTTAATGGTGTTAGTAGCTACCCGTACACTCTAAAAAGTATCTAATATAGCTAGTCCCCAGTTACTTTACCTTTGAATGTGGAGCCAACATGTTTAGTTTTTCTCTGTATATAATTTGTTGGCTTCTGGGAAATATTGGATTTCTTTTCCCCTGGAATAGTACGATGACGATTGAAGATTTTTATATTAAAGATATATTTCCAGTTAGTATCGAATTTACAAAGTCTTATCTTATTCTTTTTTAGTTTCTTGTTGTAATCTTGTGTCAGCAATACTTTGCTCCACCCATTAGATTTCTACTAACCAATTTTCTTGTTGAAGTGTCGCTGCTTCTTAAAGATAACTAGATGAAACAATACAACTACAAAAGTAGAGCATGAGAAATTCTTAGTAAAAATTGCTAGCTCTACTATGTTTGATTATGTTGGATAAAATCAAAATTGCAATGTACGATAAGCATGAGAATTCAAAATACTGCGATAGAAATGTGTGCTATTTTCATTTATTACTTTAGTTGAAGATAACATTTCATCAACAAATGTTGTACACTGAGAACAAAATAGGTACAAAATTTATTCTATGGTGATGTTTTATTTGTTTTTTTTATGCATGTCATTTGGCTAGATAGTGGCCACTATTTCCCAACTGAAGAAAACTTGTTCAAGTTTCTTGCTTTTATGGGGAAAAGTCACATTAACAATATTTATTAACTTGAATATTTCTTATGTTGAGGTATATATATCATATCAATCCTTTATAATCTACTTTATTTTATATTCTAGTGTTCATCGAATTTCATGTCTTATACTCTGCATTGTATCTTTTTTTTTTTCCAGAAAAGGAACTCAGTATTGATGGAAAGAAGTAGGAATTGAAGAAATAGGAGAACAATAGCACTAGAGTGACAAAATTCAAAGTAAAGAGAGAGAAGAAAACTGCTCTAGTGGTACCTATAGAGCCAATATCTCGCATAAGACACACATAGAGACTGATGGCCAAGATTTTAGAGTTGGTGAATTCACCTGTAATGTCTTGGCAACATAATGATAATGTTTTGAAGTGATGAAACAATATTTCAAGTGTAAATTGTACTCCAATAAATATTAAGTTGGAAACTCATATTGTAATACTTGACATTTTATATAATATAATTTATGTGTTATTTATAGTTGCACTTGATATTACTTAGTATTGTAATTAACATATGTAACTTTGTGTTTTCATATTGTATGCCATTATTTGTTTAATTTAGTTGCAAAATAAAACTAATTAATGTATGTTGATTAATAATGAACACAAAATCAATCTAAAATTACTAAATTAGTAGTTTATATTTATTAATTATGAACACAAATAAAATGAATATATGACTAAATTAATAGCTTATTACTATTGTTAATGAAAGTAAATGAAATGAATATAAACTAATAAAGTAGTCATTTATATAATGAATATGAAACTACCAAAAAACTATAAATGACTACTGCAAATGATAAATTTGTGATTGTAAATAGTGACTAAATTTTACATATATACGACTATTAGTAGCTAATTTACAGTATCTTATAACACGACCAACATTTTAGTCATATTTCTGTGGTCATTAATTGGTTTTCTTAGGTGATCATTTAGTAATACATTTTTTTGTATATTTGGTCATTAATTGTGACAATTAATGACCAAATCAATGATTAAATCAATGGCCAAATCAATGACTAAATTAATGAAAGTCATTGGTTAAATCAATGACCAAATCAATGACTAAATTAATGACCAAATATACTACTACACAACAAAATTGAGACAACCAATTAATGACTAAGCTAAAAATGACTAAAAGATGGTCGTGTTATAAGATACTGTAAATTAGCTACTATTGGTCACCGATCGAAAAATAGTCATTTATATCAAATTTTAGTTGTTTTTTTAGTAACTAATTAGTCATTTTGTATTAGTGGTTTAAAAGAAAATATTCCAATTACATGCCCTAATAGTTGGATTTCTAATCAAGTCAGAGAGAAATGCGGTGCATTTGGACGTTAATCACAAGATGAAGAGGATGTGCTAAACATAGGGAGTGGGTGCAAAAAATCGATAATAATCTCTTTCTGTACATTTTAAAATTCATAATGCACCTTTGAATTGTAACATCTATATTTTATATTTTTAATTATGTTTGGGTTATTAGACAAATGACACTATGATTTTTTCACTTTTTAATAGGTGCATTTTTTCCCATATATGTGGGAATATGGACATAATTTTCACACTGAGGATGCTGATGATGGATGCATGACACAAGACTATGGAGTGGAAGTCGAATTCGACCAATCTAGTCATGCTATCCACCACAATCAAAACCTAATACAAAGGATGTTAAGTTACATCAGAAAGATACAAGAGATCATTCAAGTGGATTTCTCTTCATTCCAATGTGTTATGTTTTGGTGAAAATGGTGGGACGCCTTTGATCAGAATAATGTAAAGGAAGATCATCATAGTGGGTTGATATCAATAAACTATAGAAAGATGTGGCATGAAGCTAGGGAGCCTTATGTTTTCCCCAAACACTACAACAATGTGTTTTTTTACTCAGACGTGTTAGATAGGGATTAGTGGTTTGTGTTAAGACCCTGGATCAAAACATATTTTTGAGAAGAACAATGTTTTCATGCAAAGCGAGGAAGATAACCAGGGTGATGAAAACATAAAGTGATATGTACTTGTGTTATTTAATCATTTAGACTATTTTGTATGTTTTTTTTTTCTTTATTTCTCTAATAATATTATTTTGTATTCATCTTGTTGGAATTTTATATAATTGGTAAGATTCAAAAATGTTTTTTTCACTTTTTTTTGCAGTGAGAACAATTTTACACTTAAAATTAAGTATTTACAATTGTGCTTTATAATTTAAAAATAAAAATTTAGCATATTTGTTTAATCTGTTTAAATCTAATTTACAATAGACTTCTTCTATAGGATTTGGATGGACATAAAGATGGATCAAAAGATTGTAATTTTTAGCACATTTTATCAATTTATAACTATAATTTATTAAGATATCAATCTAAATATACTCATATTTATGCCGTAAGGCGTTCTTCTTTGAAAACAACTCCCCCAGGTGCCACTTTGCACTCTTCTGCACCATCAGTGTATTGTTAGACGATTGAGAGTTCTTCCACCCTTAGATCCCACTATTTTAACTATAAACCAAATCTTGATTTGTAACCATTCAAATTTTTTATCTTTAAAATAATTATAACGCATGAAGATTTGTCCATGAAAGGAATCAGAAATCCTAATTAATTTGGAAAGCCTTCTGATGGAAATGTTGGAAAGTATTGCTCGTCAACAACTACAAAGGGGTGCATTCTACATTGGATTAATCCCACAACAATTCTGGAACCAACAACAACAACTTTGGAACCAATAGCAATAGCTTTGGCACCAGCAGTAACAGGACTAACAAGAATCCCATCACTGGATGGCCACTTCCCCATCTCTTGAGCCGATGAATTACTCATAGTTGTTAGCCCAATATGGTTTTTCCCCTCCTTCCTCACCTTTTTCGGATTACTTCTTTCAGTCCCCTTCACCCTTGTCTCCCATTTCTTCCCTACGAAAAAATAATTATGAATCACTTCCCGCCTCTACAAGAAAATAATCTCAACACCAAAAATTCTATGCTATCATTTCAAATCCCATGTATGATAGCAGAAAAATTTGGTCCCTCCCTACTCATCCCTTCAGTACCCATGTTTCCTCCCCTTTTTTTCTCGGCACTCCCCCCTTAACTCCCATGAGATCCCCTTTAGCTTCTTATTGAATGGGAAAAATTTCATTCTTAAGAAATCCCGCAGGGAGTAGCGCAAGCCATGATTCATTTCCTATACATTTTTATAGCCCAATATAATTATGGGAGTATGGTGAATATACTTCGGTAACCATAGAAATTTAAATAAATTTATGCATGAGTAGTGTGGTTGTATTTGGAATGGTTGTGAAGGAATTTATGCATTAGAGGTCTGGTTGTATTTGGGAGAGTTGTACGGATATTACAACGTTGCACTAATGTGTTACATTATTATTATAGTTTAAAATGATGGCATTGCATTAGGCTTGTATTATTCGCACTATAACATGATTGGTTTGTGTATCATTACATAAATTTGATATATGGATAACATTATATATTATTTTTAATGAATAATATTTTTTTTTAATAAAAATATATAATATTTTTGTTCTATTATTGTATTGTTATAATTTTATTGTGTTATAATTTTTAAATTTTTATATAATTATATTTTATTTAAAAAAATTACAATATGTGTATAGGATTTCTATGTTTCATTAAAGATAATTTATTTATTATGTTGTAAGGCATTCCTCTTTGAAAAGAGATCCCCTAGGTGCCCCACTTTTCACTTTGAAAAGAACTCCACCCTTTTAACTGCCAACCAAATATTGATTTGTGTAACTGATAGATCTTTAAAATAATTACAACTTATAAAGATTTTTCCATGACGTTAAGAATTGTAACCCTTCAAGATTTTTCCATGACACTTAGGAAAGAAATCAGAAATCCTAACGCATTTGGAAAGCCTGCTGATGGAGAAGCTAGCAACCATGAGATAAACATCGAGGATACTAGTGGTACCATGAGATCAACATTGAGGATACTAGTGGTATTGAACATCGAGAAACCTAAAATATAGTAACAGATAAACGTGAGCATTCCAATGATTTGAATTTACAATGGTTTATATTTCTCTACTTTTGAATTAAAGAAAATAAAATATTGTAATCTGAATTTACAATTTGTTGGTATTTGTTGGAAACACGATTGCCGTTAGACCAAAACATGCAGGAGTTAGTCTCCGCTACAATTTCCAGAGTTAGGATCCACGAGAGGCAGTTAGTCCATGTCACGAAACACATGAGGAGCGTTGAACCCAATGTCCAACAATCTCCCCCCCAACGCGAGTCAGGTGAGTTTCAAACTCGAGACCTGTTGCTCTGATACCAATTGTTGGAAACATGATTGCCATTAGACCAAAACCCGCAGGCGTTAGTCTCCACTACAATCGCCAGAGTTAGGATCTACGAGAGGCAGTGTCGCGAAACACACGGGGAGCGTTGAACCCAATGTCCAACAATAGTCAAGTTTATATTTCTCTACTTTTGAATTAAAGAAAATAAAATATTGTAATAAAGTAGTTATAATTGTAAAATCTTCCCATAGTTCTCTATTTTACAATGTAGTTTGATAGTTAGGGTGCGTGTATGTGTTTCACAATAGTGAAAACAAGACTTTTTAATCTTGACGCCGTGGTTGTAGTTTCGGGGTTAGTATTACATTAAATTTTATTGTATTTTATTTTGGAGTAATGATGTTTGGTTAAGAAAATACCATTCTAGATTTAGCATTAGATCGATTTGTTTTGCGTTGCATTTTGGATTAGTATTACATTAAATTTCATTGTATTGTATTTTAGAGTAATGGTGTTTGGTTAAGAAAATAACATTCTAGATTTAGTATTAGATCTATTTTCTTTGCATTGCATTTTGGATTAGTATTAAATTAAATTTCATTGTATTGTATTTTGGAGTAATAGTGTAGTGTTTGGTTAAGAAAATACTATTCTAAATTCAATATTAGATCGATTTTATTTGCATTGCATTTTGGAGTAATAAAATTGTCTTAAGAAAATATCGTTGTTAGATGCACACTAAATGGAATTTCATTGCATTGTATTTTGGAGTAATGGTGTTTGGTTAAGAAAATAACGTTCTAGATTTAGTATTATATCGATTTGCATTGAATTTTGGAGTAATAAAATTGTCTTAAGAAAATATCGTTGTTAGATGCACACTAAATGAAATTTCATTGTATTGTATTTTGGAGTAATGGTGTTTGTTTAAGAAAATACCTTTCTAGATTTAGTATTATATCGATTTGCATTGCCTTTTGGAGTAGTACAATTTTCTTAAGAAAATATCGTTGTTAGATGCACACTAAATTAGGGTATGTGTATGCGTTTTGCAATAGTTAAAATAAGACGTTGTTGTAATCATTGCGCTACAGTTGTGGTTGTAGTTCTGGGGTTAGTATTACATTAAATTTAATTGTATTGTATTTTGGAGTAATGGTGTTTGGTTAAGAAAAAACCATTCTAGATTGGTTAGTATTATATTAAATTTCATTGTATTTTATTTTGGAGTAATGGTGTTTGGTTAAGAAAATACCTTTCTAGATTATTAGATTGAAGCAACATAATTTTATACTATTTTTTTATAAAAACAAAGTAAATAAAATAAAAAATAATCTTATTTCTATGCTTTTGAGAGGAAGATGTGTCATTCTTTACTTTTCAAAAACATTTCAATATGTGACTCAACTAAACTATTTAAATATCCATGTTAATTAATTTATTTCACTATCAATTTCATATACATGTATAGAGAGAAAAATAGATTTTAATGTTGACAATGTAATCAAACATTTCAATGTTCAAAGGCAAAAAAAATTCTACCATTTATTGGATACATATGCAGGTTTCTATTGTCTTTGGGCCAAGGCAACCCAATGTCATCCGGTTGGCACATTTTAAAAAGTTAATACCTTGGATGCTAGTGATAACAAAACAAACATCATGTACACAAGCAGATGTAGGACATTGATATATGATAAAACCTTTTAAAAAGTTAATACCTTGGATGCTAATTATAAACAAATGTCAAAGCACCATGGACATAAGCAGATGTAGGACATTGGGTGAATGGCTCTATGGGCTATCTATCTCTAGCTTCCTAGATGCACACACCACATAATTGGAAACTAATGCATATCCATCTTTAGATCTTTTTTTGTTACCTTTTTCTGCCAATAAGAAAAAATAGAACTATTTCACCTTGTTCAATTATGATTGCCACAAAGTTAAGTATTTGTGACTTATTTACACCTTAGTAACCGTACACAATAGTAGTTTTTTAATGGACAAAATATTTCTACCATATATTGGATGAAGATACCTCTATGGGCTATCTATCTCTAGTTCTGGTTTCCTAGATGGATGCGCCACATAATTGGAAACTAATGCATATCCATATTTAGATGATTTTTTTGTTAATTTTTGTGGCCAATAAGAAAGAAGAGAACTATTTCACCTTGTTCAGAGGCGTCCCTTAGGTGTCCCTTTGTTTGGAAATGATGATTGCCACAAAGTTAATATTTTTTGACTTCTTTACACCTTAGTAACTGTACACAATATTAGTTGTTTAATGGAAAACAAATTTCTCCAATATATTGGATGAAGATACTTATGTAGGTTTCTACTGTCTTTGGGCTGAGCCAATCCAATATCATCCAGTTGGCACCTTTTAAAAAGTTAATACCTTGGATTCCAATTATAAAAAAGGTCGAAGCATCACATACATAATAAAATGAAGGACATCGATATATGATGAAATGGGTATATTAGAGTGAACGATCAACACCATCACCATCATGTTCCATGCTTTAATTTTCTTTCTGTGAATTACAAAAAAGAATAGAAGCATGCATCATGTCCCATGCTTTAATTTTATTTCTATGAATTACAAAAAAAGTAGAAGCATGCATCATGTTCCATGCTTTAATTTTCTTTTTGTGAATTAAAAAAAAGAATAGAAGCATGAATTTTGAAAATGATTTAAAATTTGAAGCTATTTAGGCTCTAAAAGAGAATTTGTCAAACACCCTCAAAATGATAAAAACTAATGTAGAAGAGGAAATTACCTTTTAACTTGATTATTGATATATTATTTATGCTTAATGATGACTATTATTGGTAGAATTTCTTCCACTTTTTCTTGTTGGTGGATGCAGTATGCTAAGGGTGTTGAAGCCTTGATGGCTAATCCACTTATGCTCATATCAGAGTGCCACTATTCATGAGGAAGCAATGTTGGAAATAAGAGTGTGTTGAATCCTTGATGGTTAATCCACTTATGCCCACATTAGAGTGCTACTATTCACGAGGAAGCAATGTTGGAAATAAGAGCTCTTGAATATGCAACAAATGTTGAATTTATAAAATGAATGTAGGAATTCTACCTATATTTAGAGATGGATCTCCAAAATTTTGAAGAATACCAGGTAACTATGCTTTAAACAACTTTAGATGTTGCAGTAATTAATAATTATAACCAACAATAAAAACATGTGATAATGGTGGTGAAAGTAGAATTTATTTAAATTTTTATATCAATCTAGTATGTTAAAAAATCTTACAAGTTTTGTGGATGTTAATTTGTAATTATAATTAGAAATTCAATGTATGCAAAATTGAGGGGGAAATCGTCTATTTAAATTATTTAAATTATTGGTTGAACCTAAATTATTGTTTAAATTACTTTTAGGTAGTATGTAGGAATGTGAAAATTCCTAAAGAGCGCATCATCTGTCAGACCAATTTTCAAGTTGGTACAGTCAAAGGAGAATTGTCTGTCTAAAGAAAGTTGCATCTAGTATGTTGATGGAAATGTGATTTAGGATGTGTGCCTAAGGCTGTGTAATTTCGAGTCTGGTGACTTGGAAATGCAGTTTGAATGGGTTGATGTTCCTAATGGATATGATAGGCATGTATGTAGACTATATTTTGTACCTCTAATTTGATTCTAGTAGAGTTTCCTTGTGGTGAAGGGTTGTATTTAATATCATAATTTTTTACTTGTTACTTTTTGATGTTTTGGATTTCCTTCTTATAAATTAAGATTGTATATATTAGAAAAATCAAAAGAAATCTTACACTGAATACTTTTGTATTTTAAGACAAGTTTATTCATTGAGGGAATATGTGAGAATCTGAAGGTATTGTTATTATGGTCTAGAAGAATGGTTAGATTGTAGTTTTAACATAATTTATTTTTTATCACATCGTAGTTAAGTCTATTAAAAAAAAAATGTGTGGTTATTTCTAAGGAAAATTAATTGTAACAAAATTTAGTCATTATCAAGGCTTAATATTGCTTGACCACATCTCCTTTGGACATACAAGTGTTGTTTAACAGATTTGTGATTTACAAGTTAAAATATATTTACAACATGATCTTTGATTAGATGTTGAATTCTTGTAACAGTATTCAGATAAAATTTGTTTTTGTTGCAAGAAACATGTAGCACTTTGATATGGTTTATGTGTCAAATTTACTAGATCAATCAACTAGGATGAAACCTAGTGCTCTATAGCTTGAAAAGTGAAGGAAGCTTTAACATACAAGTTGTTCATATATTTATAGTTGAATTATGATGAGCATAAATGGATAAATGTCATTAGTTTTTATCCATTCACCAAGAGCCACCCAATATTTAGCCAAAATAGGCATGAAACTTCCATGACGTGTCACGTCATTAGTTTTTATTCTTTGACCAAGAACCACCCAATATTTAGCTAGAGTAGGCATGAAACTCCTAGGACGTGTCACTCAGGGAATTCCCAGGCAGAAGCGAGAGTTGCATATATTAAAACATCATTTGATCGATGAAAATATACCCATATAACAATACTTACTATTGGGCCAAATTGAGCAAAATTGTAAACATCAAAATTTCTAAGATGGAAAATTTAAGGCCAAAAAAACATACAGGACCACCATTGATTATTATATGATTGATCCCACCATATTTTATGGGGTCCAAGGATGATGTGATTGTTCCCTCCCTTACTAACATTGCAAGTAATTTCAATGTTGTGCCTTGTGGATATTTTTTTGAGTGTTGTTATGGTAGTTTCAATGTTGTGCCTTGTGGGTATTTTTTGAATTGTTGTTATGGTTGTTATTTATGTGATGTTGATAATATTTGCATGTATTACTGCTATGGTGAAATATACTTAGGTGAAGGATTTCATTCTACATTCCTACTCTCCTTTATCCTAAAAAGAAATTAGGAATTATAATAATTCACCTCGCACAAGAAGAATATGCAATAAGAAAATAAATTTAACAAAAATATTGCTCAGAGGTTTGAAATAGTAGACATACATCTATGGAGGAATGGGATTTTTAATGTTGCGGGGTTGAGAATTATGGGAGAAGCTGGCATAGTTCAAGGTTGTGTTCCTAATGTTATGTTTACTTAAGTTTCATTATCATAATTTTGATAGACATTTATATTTTTATACATGTCAATGCTGGGATGAACAAGTAACAAAGGTTTCTGTTGGGGTCCTAGGTGACTTGGCTGATACAGTGGGTTCAAATTTTGTACTGTTGCTACAACAATATGCCTTTTACAATGAATTTATTGATTCATTCTTATCATATAATGATAAATTGATTAAGGAGACTGCAAAATAGGTTCACATGAATGTGCATCAAGTTGTTTTGAGTTGATTGTGTCTAGAAGGTTTGGAAATGTATGTCGTTATTTGGTTGAGAGTATATGGGAATTTGATTCCTGCCTATGCTAACGTTTTATCTCTTGAATTTGATTCCTACCTATGCTAACTTTTCATCTCTTCCATTGCTTGGAAACAAGATTATGAAATTCTTTCCCAAGTCCTTCTTGTTAGCAGGCCTCAAAGAGAGATTAAATTGCATTCATGATTATGAAAGAAACTCTTAGTAATGTTGTTCTATTAACATCTAAAACATCCAACTTGGGTTCTTTTGTCGTGCTTACAAAAGCATCAAAGGTTGGTTTGAAATAAGCAATGGAAATGACAAGATTACATAACAAGAAAAAATTATCATTACTTTTGCCACTTTTTATATCACTTTGTAAATGGAAAGAGTGATTAAAAGTCCTTCTATTACATCTAAAATAAATCACATTTTTTTTCTTAGGATGCATTAGCCAAGCTGATCAAATATTATCATATGCATTTCCACCTTCTTATCTTCCACGTTTTTCCCTTTATTAATTAAAAAGGTTAAACATCCTTTATACATTGCATTTATGTCTAGTATTTTTCTTCAAATCAAAGCATGCATATGCATAATAAAATTTTTCAATTCATTACTAATTTGATTTGAATCATTGTTTCCTTCTCATAGAAATATTCTCATATTTTCTCCTGTGCTTATGTCTATCTTCTCAGTGCTCTCATGTGCATGTTTTTTGTTGAATGTTGTCAAATGATATAAGTATTATTGTGGATGGGATGACTCTAATATTTTTTGGTTGAAATTATGTGGATGTATGTATGTTCATTTCATGCATCTTGTTTAAATATTGCTTGGAACGATAATCCAAAGCATGTCATCAATATACATGCCTAGTCTATGTCTGATTGATTCAAATGGAATATATTAGTTATTATTTTTTCTATTCATTGACCTTTAGGTGGTCAATTTTTAGGGTTTTCTTTACCTTTTCTTCTTTCTCATGGTGAAGGTCCATCCTGTACTGAATAATGTTTTTTTATTTTTTTATAGTGGGATTTGTGCAATTGCTTCATGCTTAATATGAGTTATTTCAATTGATATGGAATTATTGATGTTGGAAATTTAAGGACAATTCTTTTGCTACAAAATATATATCAATGCATTCAATTTAACTTACTCTCTTATATTGTTTTAATCCACATAAAATGTATGTAAAGATTCTTGAATTTAGGCCCTTTCAGTATTTAATAGTATGCATTTCAAAGGAATATGGTTGAGGTATCTTAATTTTACATTGTGAACTAACTATGAGTTTTTATCTTGTACTTCACTTTGAGAGTAAAAGAAAAAGATAAATTCCAGATGTGAAAAAAGTACTTGAAGGAAAACATGAATTTTGGATGTGAGACACTAAATCTTGAAAGATCAATGTGCATTATAGATATGCCCTAGATGGAGTCGTGTAGAATCATATCAAGGGATTATTGCCGCAAACTCTTTCTTCACATGTTCTAGATGCTCAATACACTTCATCACAGGTTGTAGAAAATATTGTTGGCATTGAGTAACCTTAGGCCAGTGGCTAGAGCTCATCAAGACATTATTACTCAACATGGGTGACCCACAAATGGAACCACCCATGCATCCCAAATAAGCCCCTCTAGAAACTCTTGGATATCTTTGTGAGGAGGTTGTTGCAATAGTCTTTCCCAAGATCAAGTGAATTCCATCCTTACTATTGTTGTGCAGGGAATGAATTCATCTGATATTAACAATGAAATTAGGCTTGCTACTACTTGAGCATTGCATAATTCTTTGAATTTTACTCAGACGAATTTGGATAATGATATCCCAGTCACATATCATCACATATGTTGAAAGGTACCTTGTGAAACATGGAATTACATTTTTGTTGTGAGCTTTGCCTGCTCAAGATCAAATTTCGATTTAAAAGAATGAAAAAAAAAATTTAATTTTTCTTTTTCTACCATTTCCTATGTTGTCATAAGTTTGAATTACAAGAATGAAAAAATCATTATTTTTTATCTATTAGTCTTTCCTATGTTACCGCCTTACGACGTTTCCTTTGCAACATGTGGTGCAATTGCTAGTTTATCCTTTCTCAAAATGAAATTGTGAGTATCAATAAAAAAAATGACTCACAAAGTGATATAAAATGGAGAAGACAAATAATATTTTTTTTTATATATGTGTACTAAAAGGCCTACAACAACCATCATCATATTTTTTCAATCTAGTAAAATAACCTCCCTTATTTTCACTATGAAAAATATCTCCATAAATATAAATGTAGTTCAAAACATGGTGTACAATATCTATGACAATAAAGATTCAAGGTCACAATCCTTCTCAAATAGGAAAATGAGAAGAATATAACCTAAATGATAAAATAGGGAATTTGGAAACAACATTGACGATTTATTCTAGATTTAGATACTTATTGGTTTATTAACCTGTTCACATGTTTTTTCTTCTTATTTATTTCAAAATCAATACAAATCATGTAGTGATAAATCTATGAGGACTTTACCAATGAAAAAATTGTGTATTAATATGTAAGATTAAATTCTTGACATAAGAGGTAAATTCATGTTTACTATATTTAAATTCAAGTTCTTGGAACATTATGTAAACTAAAAGGAGGTCTTATGCATGCATACAATGTTGATTACATAATTTTATGGACCATAAGAGAAACAAATGGGCTTACATGGATGCATGAGAGGTTTTCATTTTTTTCTTCATGGATAGTGGAAGAGTTTTGACTTTTATTTTCAATGTTAATTATAAATAAAAGTTGAAATAATAAATATTTTATGGCTAAGAAATAAATGATAAATAATGTGATGGTGATTAAGAGGCATTTGTTTGAATTTATAATAGACTTGGTGATGCATTTTTCTTATATCTATTTTATGTATTTATAAGTAAATTATTTAAAGTAGACATGTCGTTATCGTTGTGAACATGATCTAATATTAACTAGGAGAAATGTGAAAACATGAATTTTAGTGGGTATATCGTGATAAGTATGTGGAAAAATTAATATTTCTTGAGTTGTTCATTAAGAAACAATCAAATATATTATTTGTAAAAAATTTAAATCTAATATAGTATGAATTTTGTATTATTTAACTCATATTATTTATTAAGAAATATATAAAGTTAAACCACAATAGAAAATAAAGAACCAATAAAATAACACCAAAATGGTGTACATGTCAAAATATTTAATCTCTTTCAGTGATTGACAAATTTGTGATTTAGATGGATCTATAGTGGTTTTCTATATCTCTATATATAGATCGACCATAGTGTAATATTTCATTGTTTAAATTGTATTTTTGAATAATTCATTATTATTAATATTTTATATTAAAAATTGAACGAGTTATACATTTTCATCTTATTAAGAACTAACTAAAATATTTTACCTTTAATTATTTTTTCCTTGTGAGTATTGAAATATTATACTAATTAGGTTAGAATGAATATGAATGAACTATCTAAGCAATAGAAAAATATTTATGGTAATTTTACAATTATAGTTTCAACCATACTAAACTTTGTAATTTATAAAAAAATATTTGCATTTTTTTTTAAAGAAATTCGTTTTGCATGTAATTTCATATATAAAATTTTGATATAATATCAACAATACATAACCTATAATAAATATTGTTTCATAAAAATAAACATCACGATGATAACTATCTAAAAAACATAAACAACATCTAAGATACACATTCAATTTCACTACCATCATCTAATTAAATGCACCTCTAGCACATATAAACATCATTAGCTAGCATGAAAATCTAATAATCTAACAGGGCATCATCACCGTGATCACATCTAACAAAACACAAGCATTTTAATCTAATATCATCACCACACACATCCTCAAATTAATATACATATCATGTCAAATAAATGCTATTACATACATGTCTCTCTGCAAGCACATTAAATGAACATATCTAGCATGACCTAACAATATACACATTAACACCAACATATAAATTAAGTACATAAACATGAACCAAAAAAATGCACCATATATATATCTACAAACAAGTCAAATAACTGCATCAAGTCAAATAGAATGACCTAACAATATACACATTAACACCAACATATAAATTAAGTACATAAACATGAACCAAAAAAATGCACCATATATATATATATATATATATATATATATATATATATATATATATATATATATATATATATATATCTACAAACAAGTCAAATAACTGTTATCACATATCTAATACAACATACGTAGTAGTGGAAACCTGCTCTGTAGCATAAGACGATGGATGGTAAAGTACTACCTCAATAATCTAAATATCAAGTGGAAGAGAAGGTGGCTGGTCTGCTCTCTCAAGAGAAACATGAAACACCTTCGCTAGTTCTGGGACGTGACCATCGGGTGAATGATGAGGAGGTGTACTACAAGAAGGATCCTCGACACCCTCACCATGATCCAATGGGGTAGTACTACTAAAAGGATCATCGAAAGCCTAACCATGATTTGATGGGGTAGCACTACCAGAAGCATGATCACCACCCTCATCATCATGATCCAATGGTCTAACACTATGTGAATACTCATGTGATGTATCTGCTACATGCCCTGCACCCCTCCTTGTTGCCAGTATCTTGGTAGCTCCGACGATATGAAAAATAAAAGTCATCATATTTCACAGATAGTCCCTAAAGAGCTATAGGAGCCTAGGATATGCCCTAATGTATCAAGCCCTCGCAGGGAAGAATCCCTCCTCAACCAAAAGTATAGATAGTTGGTTACATTAGTCCATCCTCAATATGAGACCATCCCTCCTAGCCTGGATTCCCATGCCCCTATGCATCTCAGGACGTGCCTCACCCTCTTGGGCCTCGCCCATCTTTGCAATTGATCCCTCTGGTGGGGGAGGAGGCATGTCCCTAATGAATGTGATGATGTCTAAGAAATATATAGTACACAACTATAATTATACAATTTCATTAAACAATTTAATAGAAAAGTTAAATAACACGTTCGAATAATTTTATTCTTATTAATAAATACAATAAAATGAAACTAGATTAACTTGGGACATTGTATCCAATCCATCCTTGCATATGGACATGACACCAAGATAAACATGTGGTAATCCTCATTGGCCAGTAGTACTAGTGCCTTGACATAAATCTTGGCTGGATACTGCGGCAGGCCCCTCTTGGGAATCATCTCGCCCCACATTTACATATGCACCTTAGTCATTGGCCTAGGAGGGCGATGGTCAAATATAGGCCTAGTATTTGGAACCCTCTCTCAAACAAAAAAAAAAATGAAGTGAAATGGAAGGTTTTTCTCCCATGTATCATCGCATGAAATCTATTTAAATACCTACAAAAATTCCGAAAAAAAAGGGAGATGATCTGATACATTGTGGTACTTGCATCAAAAAATTGACATAAAACAAAAGAGGGAAAGTAATGTGCTTCCCATCACTAGTATAATTTTCAATGGTGGTCACTAATAATGAGATGCACCTAACCTCCCGTGCAAAAAAATAAGTAATCTGTAGCTATCCACCACTCACCTGTAATTCTGTTGGATGAACAACAGGATCCCCAATATATCTTTAAGAGTATACAAGCTGAATCTTTGTTGCAATCCCATGGGTGACATTAGGGAACTTGGTGAAATCCTCCCCTCTCCAAGATAGGCCAGTGATAAAATGTATGTCCTCCTTAGAGGGCCTATACTACATCTTAGTATTGACACATAAAGACTATTTGGTGGACATCCCACCTATGGATTAACTGTGCTAGCAAGCTAGAGTGCACCTTCAGGGATGTATCCTCCTCATAGTACTTAAGGAGGCCTAAATTTCTTAATAGCACTCAGGTTGCTGCACTTTTAGGGCAGGGGTATAAATATCGACTCTCCCTCTCTTGTGCCTACCATAGTCGAACCATATTGTTTTGGTTAGTTATTTCCTGTTGCTGCTGTTACTGCTTGCTCTCTTGATGTCTATGCTACATGATTTACATATAAAATACATCAGCCTCATACATAAAACATAAATTTTTTTATTAAATGAAAAATGTATTTATAAATATGGACACATAACTTTCAATTAAAAAGGAAAAAAAATCATCCCCGGTGCACCCCAAAAATAGTAATGCATCAACTCTGGTGCGCTACCAAAGAAAACAAAACTGACAAAAATGTGTACACACATATCAAGCACCACTTTTGGTTCACTTACATACATTTTCAACGTGGTGCGTTGAGACAACCTTGCGGTACTAGTGCATTGTATAACTATTTCTCACTGGTATGGAATGTTCAGGTTGTTGAATGCACTAAACAATATTTTTTAATATTATGTTTGCGGTGTGTTTGGTAAATATAAGCACACTTGGAGTAACCTAAAAATGTGTGCATCGACATATAATTTAAAGCTTTTCTCGATGCATTGTAGTTTATGAAACACGCCGACAACATCGCAATGCGTTAAGTTCACGCACCGAATTGCTGTGCACCCTGTAAATTTATAGGGTGCATCACTATCAGTGCAAGCCGAACCCGTCAAATACACTGCACATGAAAAAAAAATATTTCAAAAATAGTGGATTTTTGGACTTATTTTTCAATTCTGATTCGCCAAAAAGTTAAATTAGAGATAAAAATAGACATTGCCTAGACATTTGGTCGTCGAGGAGGCAAGAAAATTGACATGTGAATGAGAAAAGAAAATTTCACCACCATTTGAGAAAATTGGAAAGCTACAAATTGAGCATCGTATGGAAGGATGGTGAGCAAGAGAAAAATCGATGACAGGGCACTTGCGCGAGGCAAGAGTGGCACCGATGCTTCAGAGCTCTACAACATTACTAATGGTAAAAAAAAATTTATGACAAATAGTTCTTTTTTTTATTTAACCCTTTTTTAGTGTGTTATTTTAACAACACCAATGCGTATTATTTCCAAGGGAACCATTTTAAAAAAATAATTTAAAAACCCTATGATTTGATCATTTTAAGATGCATCGGGGTGTTTTAATACATGAACCACACTGGTTCTTCATGGGAATATAGCACCACATTTAAAAAAGAATTAAAAACACCCTAACGTTGCTCTTTATAAGGTTCACTAGTGCATTTTAATACATGAACAACACCGGTGCTTCATGGGAATATATCGACGCATTTAAAAAAAAATTAAAAACCTTATAGTGGCGCTCTTGTTAAAGCAAACCGGGGCATTTTAACACATGCACCGCACTGGTGCTTCGTGTTGGAAAATGTAACTAGGTACAATCTTCATTTAATGTACTTGAGTCATCTTGTAAAGTACTTTTCAAAAGAATAAATAAAATTATTATTATTATTATTATTATTATTATTATTATGACTTATTAAAGCATGGGTTTCATGCTTGGGTCGCCTCATTTTAGGTCAAATTCCCCATTGAGGAATTCTAGGATTTATTCTAAGTTAATAGAGTCATTGTACATTTAAAGAAAACCTTCTTGGGCTTTTGAATCATGTAAAAATGTTTAATATTGAGTAAAATATGAATAATATGACCTCCACACCAAGTTGGCCTAAAGGGGATCATGTCGGCCTCAGAGACACCTATTCGACCTCACATGGAGCCTATAAATACAAGAAAATTGAATTCATTTGGAGTACACTCTCTCACAACAAGCTCAATATCTCTTGTATATGGGAAAAGTTCGAAGTCTGTTGTCGGGAAGCCGAAAGAAGTGTGAGTTTTGGGAACTTTAAGGAGAAGAAGAAAAACGGAATTTTGGTGCCTTTCTCTCTCTATTTCATGCCCTAGATTGGGAGATCGAAGTCTTCCAAGTTTTACTGTTGCCAGAAGTCATCTGCTACTGGATGTTGCTTCCTAGTCGAAGTTGCTGGAAAGGGGTCGAAGATGTGGGAGGCTAACTTGGTGTGGAGGGAAGGTCTAGTATATGTCTAGGGTGAAGAGTCTCAAAGAATACTATTGAAATGAAGAATTATCTTGACTGGGTTTTCCCCTTGAGGGGGGTTGTGCCCTGGCATAGTGCATACATATGGTGTCTATTGTTTTATGTTCTGCTGATTTGGTAATAGCTTTATGAACTAAAAGAAAGAAGATATAAATAATAGTAATAAAAAGAAACATCAAAATTAATTATCAAGAATAATAAAATATTTCCACCTTTGTGATTTTCTAACATGGTTTTAGAGCTTTGGTGAAAGAAGGAAGAAAAAAATAGTCTTCAACACATAATCAATGAATCATTTAAAGGATCATCTTAGTGTAGGAATATATTACATTCAAGGAAGATGTTTAACAAAATAAAGGGAGAAAAAAAACTTGAAGGAGCCTCAAAGTACATGTCCTAGAAGAAGATAATTGACCTCATCATTGAAAACAATAAGTTACTCGACTTGGTCAAAGGAAAAGTAAAGAAGCCTACATAGGATTCCAATGATGGTGATAAAGTGAAATACGGTGAACTAGAATTGGTGGCCATGACTATAATGGTAGAAGGAATAAAGGACAACCTTGTCCCATTCATAGCCAACATCGACCATGCTCATGAAATGTATGAAGCCTTGTCAAAGTTATTCACTATTAAGAACACTGGTCAAGTAGATACTTTGAAAAATGAGCTAAGGACTAAAAATATGATTAAAGAAGACATACTGACCCCCTTCTTTGTGAAGATAACAAGAATTAGAGATGAGATTTTGGCCATTGATGAGATTGTTCCAGATAAAGAACTTATGATCACTACCCTATTAGGATTTCCGCCTACTTGGGGTGCATTTTATGAAGGAATTAATAGTTGTAAGGTATCTCCCACCTTTGAAGAACTATGGACTTCTTGTGTTTAGGAAGAATTAAGGATCTCATTAGTTGCCAATTCTGAAGGAGTATCAAATTCCTACATTACTCAACATAAAGGGGATGAATTGAAAGGACCAAGGAAGAAAGTTTACAATGTACATTTATAAGGTATAATGGTATCAATTCCATAAGAAGGGCCACTATAGAAGTGACTGTCCTGACAATCTGAGAAACAAGAAGAGATAAGAGATCAAGCCAAAATTGTTGAAGAAGGAGACCCAAAGAAAGTCAAGCCCGAAGAATTTGACATTAGGGGCTTACACTACTAATTCCTTTGCTTGTAACCTTATTTATATTACTTTTATATTTTTGATATTTGATATTTTATAGGTCTCTAACATATTTTTGGAAAAGACATTTTCTTGTTTTATAAGTTTTAGGTATCCCTCAAAGATTTGGAGGGAGATCTCAACAACTCCTCATGATTAGTATTTCATTTCCTTTCAATATTGGTTTCATGTACTAATCACCTTTCTCCCTCTATGATCTTGATTAGTAAAACATCTACTATATTCCCAAGAAGTATGAAGGAGGACCTCTCAAGACAAGGTTTGTCAAGAAACAAAGGTATGCTTTAAAAATTTGATTTCTTTACATTAAAGGTTTAGTCATTTGACAGTCTATTACTAACATTGTTATGTATAGCTATATTGAATCATAATTATTCTTGTTTTGGGTGATTCATCCCTTGATACATCTACCCACCCCTCTCATATTCTTAACTACTTTTGTAGAACCCTAGACAATTTATGGAAAACCCTAACCGAAGTGTATGCTAATGTCAATGTATGGAACCATAAAATTCTTAGGGTTATTATGCTATTTAAGGGACTTATTGATGATTTCGTATTTAGGATTTTGGTATGATGAGGAAAACCTAACTTGTTAGGGTTGAATGATAAGTCTCAATTCCTGGACCTTTGAAACATTAATAATTTTTGGGTTTTCCATGTTCCTATATTAAAATTTTAACTCATTAGAGTTTGGTGGAATTTGTAGGAAAGACCCTTATAATGTCATAGAAATGATTTCCTTGGCATGTGTGTGTTTTTCTGATCAAACCATAGTAAAATAAATATTTTTTATTAATATGTTTTGAAGTTGGGTTTGTCTATGATATGAAATTACTTTGCTTGATGATGAAACCCTAAAAGATATGTCCTTTTTGATTGGAACCCTAGCTTGGTTTAAGTATGTATATGCCTAATGTATTAATGTTATCAGACATATGATATGCATTTGCATGATAATGAATTCCTAGATACATGTGTTGACCTAGATACTGATGGTCATAAGTCTTAGGATTTAATATAAATCCTTGTTTGAAAATCTACGATGATGATAATTGGAAATATAGGGTTTTGTAGCTAAACTCTAGTAGTAGTTAGATTCTCTAGTATGCATGATATAAATTAGAGACCTATTTAAATAATTATTGTTGAAGTTGTGAGAATGACATTCTAGGGTTTTGATGGATAATGCCAATATGATGATTTGAGGTTTGTGTAAGATTGATGAAATCTAAGTTTTGATTGGTTTTGGGTGGTTTTTTGAAAATATAGGGTTTGTATCTAACTCTAGTAGAAGCTGGTCATATTCATGACTAAGCTATGATTTCCTTTAATTGATTCTCTTGTATGAAATGTAATATTTGTATAAATCTATAGTGGAAAGTATAACATATGAATTAGGAAAGTTATATTGTAGATCTATATTTAATTGTTTCTAGGGTTTTCTATATGTTGTAGTAGGGTTTATTACACCTTTGAAAGAAACATTGAAACCCTATATATAATGAAATTTATGAAGTAGTATAAGGTTTATGAAAAAGTCACTAGAAAGATGTTGAAGAATATATTTCTCTTGTTTGTAATTAATTTTGGGTATCTGATATGTACAAAATTGAAATGCTTCCACAATTCTGATATGACTAACTTCATGCTTCTATAGATTTGGTCTATATAAGTTGTGTAGGTACACAATCTTCAGTATGGTGAAGATGCTCGTTGATGTGATAAGCATGACAAGGATGTCGATAACTCTGATTAAATGGTTGGAAGCCATGAAATATTATCTGATGAAGAAGCTAATATCCCTGAGGAAGCCTGAATAGAAAATATCTCCCTAATGTTAAGATGGAGTCTGGATAAAGAGATGCTCCCTGGCTAAGAGGGAGGGCATAACTTGGTTTTGATTGAAGAATGAATTTTAGAGAATATGTTGCTGCATGAGAAGTAGGAGACGGAAAATTTATGATAATGGAATATTTTGTCAAAGATTTAGTTGATAGTCCTACTATGAAAAGTTGAGAAGCAACATCAAGTTGTCTAAAAGACCCTAGAGGTTTGTATTTGTTTATGTACATGTGAAAGTATATTATTGATTGGGGTTGTGTTTGTACAGAAAAATATCTTGAAGGATTTGATAGCATGCTAGTTACCAATATGTTTGACTGGGAGAGATTGATCATCCATGATCTGCTGGATCAAGGAGTGTTGAGGCTTTGTGAGTGAAGCATTTCCTGGGAGGACATCTGGATGACACTTTGTGTTGATGTATAGGTCCCAAAGTTGGAAAGGTTGTGTTGGTTAAAGAGCTATGATTTTGGATACACACCTGGATCCTTGGGTTGATGGTTATAAAGTAAGCCTGATGGTACCTAAAGGCGCTGAAATATTGAGCCCATCTTAGTCCCACATGGATATATTTCCCTAGTTAGGAATATAGTCTGTGGCATTGCGGTGCCTAAATTGTTGAGAGACCAATGGATATATTTCCCTATTCAGGAATCTAGTCCATGGAATTTCGATGCATAAAGTTCTTCATTGCTCATATAGTATGAGATCTTCCATTGTATTTGCATATGATGAATACCTCCCTAGTTAAGAGAGAGTGTTGGAAAATTTAACTAGGTCCGGTATTCATTTAATGTACTTGAGTCATCTTGTAAAGTACTTATCAAAAGAATAAAGAAAAGATTTATTATTATTATTATTATTATTGTGACTTATTAAAGCATGGGTTTCATGCTTGGGTCACCTTGTTTTAGGTCAAAGTGTCCATTGAGGAATTCTAGTATTTATTCTGAGTTAATAGAGTCATTGTACATTTAAAGAGACCCTTCTTGGGCTTTTGAATCATGTAAAAATGTTTAATATCGAGTAAAATATGAATTATGTGACCTCCACACCAATTCGTCCTAAAGGGGATCATGCCGACCTAAGAGACACCTATGCAACCTCACATGGAGCCTATAAATACAAGCAAATTGAATTCATTTGGAGCACACTCTCTCATAGCAAGCTTGATATCTCTTGTAGCTGGGAAAAGTTCAAATTTTTTTGCCAGGAAGCTGAAAGAAGTGTGAGTTTGGGGAATCCTAAGGAGAAGAAGAAAAATGAAATTTTAGTGCCTATCTCTCTCTGTTTTGTGCCCTATATTGGGAGATCGAAGTATTCCAAGTTTTGCAGCTGCCAGAAGTCGTTTTCTGCTGGATGTTGCTACCTAAACGAAGTTGCTGAAAAGGGTTCAAAGATATAGGAGGCTAATTTGGTGTGGAGGGAAGGTCTAGTATATGTCTAGAGTGAAGAGTCTTAAAGAATACCATTGAAAGGAAGAATTATATTGACTGGGTTTTCCCCTCGAGGAAGGTTTTTCCCTGGCATAGTGCCTAGATCTGGTGTCTATTGTTTTATGTGTTGCTGCTTTGGTAATTGATTGATGAACTAAAAGAAAGAAGATATAAAGAATCATAATAACAAGAAACATCACAAGTAATTATCAAGAATAAGAAAATATTTCTGCCTTTATGTTTTTCTAACACTTCGTGGGAATATAGCACCACATTTTTTTAAAACTAAAAACCCCCTAGTAGTGCTCTTTCTAAGATGAACCAAGGTGTTTTAATACTTGAACAACACTAGTGCTTCATGGGAATATAAGACCACATTTAAAAAAAATATAAAACCCTTTAGCAGTGCTCTTTTTAAGTATGCATCAATGTGTTTTAATACAGGAACAATACCGGTGTTGTGAGGGGATATAACACTGATATGGTCAAAATAATTTTAGGACTGAAATTTTTTAAATTTAACCTTTGTCTGGTGCTATAAAGTAGTGTAAGCACCAATGCGTTATGTATAGATGGCGCACCATTGTTTTAAATAATTCTTCGTTGGTGTGCTATACTCTGTATGCACCAAGGCGTTAGCATACTGCACTATAGATATTGTACTATAATGCAGAAATTATGTTGTAGATTTGAAATTAATGATGAAGTTTTAATCAAAATCACAAGACACAAACCTACTCTACTGCTTTGTGGAAAGTAATTCACAATCTAGAATTTTTTTTTAGACATGCAATAAGAAATAAAACACATGCAACAAGTATTTTTTATCTTGGGAAAACTATCTGCTAAAAACCTCAATTCCTCTTGCATTAATAAGATGAAATCAATATGAATTACAATTTCTTTTCTCAACTAATCTCACCCTGCAAGTGCACAAATTATCTCTCTTCTCACTGAAGGCCTCCTTCCTAGACTTAGTCAATTTCTGCATTGGCTTGAGATCCTATTTTCTTGCATTGTTCCTTGAGGAATTAGGCCTCTATTATTTAGGAAATTCCTCAAATTGATTGCACAATTCCTTTAGGCGGATAAATGACTACATGCAACACCTTTCTACTCATAACTAGTCTACAAATGATGTTACACTCCCTTGGAATCTCCATCTCAACTGGGTAACTCAAATTATTTGCATGCACTAGATATTTTGAGATAATTTATTAGTTAACTAGATGACCATTGAGGTTTGACTGAAGTCCCACTGCACAACTTGACCCTCCACTAGTTCTTCCAATAATTGGAACTAGTTTAACTGAAAACAACCTTAGATAATTGTTTGATTGCTACAAATTAGCAATCACACATTATTAACTAAAATATAACTCCTCCAACTAAAATTTATAGATTAAAATATGTGACACAAGCCATGTCACTCAAGTTAACATCATCCAAGTTGTCTGCTGATGTGGAAATTTGATTTTTCTCAATTTAATCAAGGAAACTCAATTGAGAATTTCTTGTTTCATTTTTCAATACTCCCTCTTAGCAATAAAGGGATTATCAATCACCTCTATCCTACACCTGTGGAACTCAAACTTACCTATTGACAAGGCCTTTGTCAAAATGTCAACATCTTGTTCCTCTGTTAGAATGTACTACAACCAAATTATCCGCCTCTGCATAGAGTTCCGTAAATGGTGGTATCAAATATTTATATGCTTAGATCGATCGTGAAAAAAAATATTTTTAGAGAGATTTATACAACTCTAATTATCACAATAGATCATATTTTGATCCATCATATCACCATATAATCCAACAAGTATCATTTTCATCTAGATCGCCTCACATGTTGTATGACTGGAAACCATGTATTCTTCTTCTGCCAAGCTAAGTGCCACATATCTTTGCTTCCTACTGTACCAAAAAACCGCAACAAACCAAACACTGAAAATTCCACCTAATGTAATATTTTGGTATGATGGAATCCCCTCCCAATTTGCATCTATGAAGCCATGCATCTTCATGCCCTATGTCTATCTATACCATAGTCCAAACTGGGTAGTGTGTCTGAGGTATTGTAGAACATGCTTAGCTTCCCTTCAAAATATTTTAGTTAGTCGAACACTAGCTTCTCTCAACTGATTGAATGCATAACACATATCTTATCATGTGTTCAAAAGATACATGAGCGAATCCATGCCCTACTGGTAAATAGTAACATCCACTTCCACACCTGAAGTGGCATCCTCCTTCCTATAGCTGGTCGCTAGAGGAGTCTCCCTGGTTTTGCATCTATCCATGCGAAAACTTTGAAGTATCTTGTTGGCATACTTTCCCTAAGAGACAAATAGTTCCCTGTCTCCTTGCCACACTTCCAATCTGAGGAAGTAGTGCATGAAACCCATGTCCTTAATTTCAAACTCTCTTGCAAGGTCCTCCTTGTAAGATTTGATCCGATGTTCATCACTAGTTAAAATTAAATTGTCAACATATAAGACAATAATAAAAAATTTACTTTCAACCAAAATATGATAGAGGTTCGCATCCGCATCCCTTTTTGTGAATCCCAAACCAGTGATATTGTTATCGATCCTGGTGTACCAATCACGAGGTGCTTTCTTGAGACTGTACAATGCTCGCTTGAGTCTGCACACAAGAGACTCGATCAAAAGTCTTGAAGCCTTCTAGTTTCTCAATGTACACCTCCTTCTCAATAATTGTAACAACCCTGGTGAAAAAATCATGTAATAAAGTTAAAATAATAACCACGGTTGATGGGACATGTATTCTAAGCTGAATGATTGGGAAAAAAATCCTAGGGGTGTTGATTTGTTTTATTATGGATAGGGAAATTGGCAAAGGCTATTTCTAAGGCATTAAAGAGGCAAAAAGTATTTTTGGCACATTTATTTATGAAAATAATGGAAAGTAGGAGAAAAGGGAGGTAAAAGGTCATAGGTCACATGTGAGGAGGAAATTGAAGGAAAATAATGGAAAATGAAGAAAACAAAGGCCTATTCTATATAAAGGCTTTTGAGGATCAGTTGGTAACCTTTTGTCAATGCATTTTTGGAGCTCTCTCGTTATTCTCTCTCTCTCTCTCTCTCATACTATTGGATACTTAGATTTTTCTTGGTGCACTCTTCGAGAGTGTGGATACTTGGTGGTTAGGAGCATGAAGGCATAGGAAAAGAAGTAAAGCACATGTGGACATTACGATCAACAACTACAATAGGATTTGATTGCAGGTACAGAGTTGCGTGTATGTTTTCCTCATTGTTTTTGGCATGCATGGTGTATGCATGTGGATTTCCTAGCCTTGCAATTTCTTGGACAATCATGGTATTGTGGGTTTATTTCCATTGATTGTTTTCTAGTTGGTTCTCATGATTCCTTTAGCTGTTGGGTTGATTTATTATTTCCTACAGCCATGGTGGGACAAACACTCTGGAGCCCAACGTATGATTATTGGGTTGAGTTACTAGTCCTGGAGTCTTGGTTTGACAAATGCTCTGGAGCAGTAGGTGGGTTGAGTTACTAGTCCTGGAGAGTTGGTTGGACAAACGCTCTAGAGCCCAGAAACAACTAGGGTTGAGTTACTAGTCCTGGAGCCTTGGTTGGAAAAAACATTTTGGAGCCCTAGAGAAACTTAGATAAAGACAAATTCATGATGGTTGTGATGTCTGATTGCGAGGTGGAATCACTGGTTGAGGGTTGAGGTGGTTTGGCCTCTAGAAGCCCTGGATTGATTGTGATTTATGTGTTTGATTAAGTCCCACATTCATGCTTGGAATATGGCATGGGGGTGATTGGATAAAGTGAGTCTTGGTTCAACCAATCTATGGTTAGGTGGAATGTGGAAGTCCCATCTCTGGTTGTTTTTTACATTCGGAGACGAAGAAATTATTTCTCTGGTATTCAATATGAAAATATACTAGTTTATGTATGGATTTCATTGCTACTGTATTCATGGTATTTCTATTGTTAATTTTTTGGTTATGAGCATGTATTTGATCAGTGATGATGTATGGATATATTCATTTTTTTTCCTATAAATGATTATCCCATGTATCTATGGTAAAATTGATTGTATGATATCTTATCATGTAGGGGAGCAATGATTCTTAGCCATTCTTAGACAAGGAAGAGATCCCTTTGTTTAAATATGTTGTTTATACTTGTAGATGCTATGTTTGTGACATATTTAACGAAATTCCTGTCATGGATGGGTGGGGTCAGATGAGTTCTGGTTGATGTGATTTCTTCCGTATGTTTGTTTTAATTTTAATTACCTTCTCTTGAAGTTATAAGAAGTTCTGGGCAGTGAACTGGGCTTAGGGGCTGAAAATGTGGCATAGATCCCAAATATATAGGCGGAAAAATCGTAGTTTGGGCCTTAGCCGCTAATTTGACAAGTCTAGCCCGCGACTATAGGGTTTATAGCTGCTACCTTGCCCTTACAAGCCTGCAACTCAACCTCAAGGTGGCTAAAAATCAGTTCCCCCTCAAGGAACATGGCCCTGGAAGGTTGGGTTATCTCTTGGGGACGTCAGTGATGCAATGTGAGGTGTGTTTTTGGTGTTTTTGTTGGTTTCAATTCCTTAAGGTCATCTAGGAGGTTGAATCTCATATTAGTAGCCTCTCGTCAAATGTTTATCTCGGCTGGTTGGTTACTTGGGTATATGTGGGACGAGGGTGTTATAGAGTGGTATCAGAGCATGGTTTAACCTTCAGACTTGATGGGTGGTGCATTGGTCATGCTTTTATATTGATTTATTATGTGTTTCATACCTATTTTGTATGTGATTTTTGTGCCCATGTTGTGTTGGCCATGGTGGCAATGATGTTTCCATGGAGGTGGTTTTGGTTGTGGTGTCGCCGTCAACATGTGGTCATATGTGTATGACTGATTGTGTGTTATTCTTGTTTATGTATTGTGCGTGCACACTTGTTTACATATTGTTACATATTGTATGTGCATCGCTTATTTATGCTAGGTCACAAATGAATCATATTATGTGTGTTTGTGTATTCTTGCTTGAGTGATGCTATGTGTTGAACATGCATTGGTCCTTCATGTTGGGTTGCATGTTTCTTATGTTGTGTTTCGTTCATGCTTGTGGTTGTGCGTGGTCAAGCTTGCATTGGTGTGAATTTGGTATGCTTATCCATGGATGATTGGACCCCAACTAGAATCATAATTATGTGTTAGTATACCATGTGTTATGAGTTTATATGCTGATTATGATTATATCTATACATGTATCATGCCAATTGGTTGATCTTAAAGGAAGTATCCTCCACAAATTACACTAAGGTATGTTGATTTATTATGAATTGGTTTATCTGACAGATTTCACATTGCATGAAGAATTTAAAGATGAATAACAGAATGGTAGACTACAAAGATTCTCCATATGATTCATAATTGCAACATGGTATTGGAAAATTCACCTGATTTGGTAGATACATTGAGAAGTCTAAAGGAAGAAATAAGGAGTTGTAAGGTAGACAATGATAAACTTATATAGGCACAAAAAAATCAAGTAGAAGTTAATGCAACCATCCTTCAAAGTTTTTCAGAGTTGCAGAAGTAGGGTCCACTTAAGATCAGCTATGGAAAGGAGGACAAAACTAATGGGGAATATGGTAGTAGGTCTCCTGGTAGGCACATGTCAAAGACAGATTATACAATGAAAGATGGCAGGTTGTTGGACACTTCAGACAGGAGGAGTGATGAGCACAGGTATCATTCTAGTTTTGGTTCAGGTAGGAATCATGATCGTCATCGATATTATCCTTATAAGAGGAGTGACAGGGCCTATTTTTCAGAAGAGTTTAAAAAGGAAAAACCACCTACATTTGATGGAGATATGAAGAAACCACATGATGTAGAGGCATGGTTTCTTGGCATGAAGAATTTTTTTAGATTGCATGATTGCTCAAAAAATATGAAAGTTAGGATAACTAAAATTAGCCTTAGAGGTAGAGCAGACATTTGGTGGGAAGACGTGAAGAACGTTAGAGATAATTATGAGGAGTATTTGACTTGGAGTGAGTTCGAAAGGCTATTATGAAGGAATTATCTATCATAGAGATACTATGATGATAGGGAAAATGAGTTTTATGAGTTGAAGATGGGTTCCATGACAGATGAGGAATATACTAGTAGGTTCTTGGAGTTACTGAGATATGTGCCTTACCTAAAGAAGGAGAAGGCCAAGATTCAGAGATTTATTAGTTGGTTCCCGATTGCATTCAGAGATAGGATTGAGTTTGATGAGCCCAGATCGTTGGAGGAGACCATTCGGAAACTCAAGCATTGTTATGAGAAATGAAAGTGCATATCAGAAACTAAGCTAGATTGGAGAGGTAATGATAAGAACAAAGGAAAATGGGACAAGAAGCGAGAAAGGCCTCAAGACACAGGTAACAAGGAGAATGTTGCCCCACTTAAGAATTTCAATACATATGGTAGATGATAGGGATTTTGATCATAGGAGTAGAATAAGGATGAGGGCTGGAAGCCCATACAATTTTGGACTTGTGGCAAAGATCATCGTATGAGATATTTTCCTCAACATCAGGGTGGTAGGCCATAAATCTATAGTGCATAGGAGGCACAAAAAATGTGATATGTTGGGAATAACATTCCTCGGATCTATGCAGCTATGGAAAACATGCAGGTAGATCATCAGGCTGCTATCAGTCAGATGGATGGTAAGATTTGTGATCAAGTTGTTTCTATTTTGATTGACCCTGGATCTAAATATAGTTATATTAATCCTGAATTAGTGGATAAGTGTGGTTTGAGTAAGGAAATTCATGCATAATCTTGGTTAGCACAGTTAGGCACATGTACGAAGAGAAGAGTTCACCATTGGGTAAGAGCTTGCGCATTTGAGCTAAATATTATGCCTACAACAACGCACTTGAACATACTGCCTTTGGGATCATACAATATGCTATTGGGGATGGATTGGTTATATATTCAGAGGACCAAGGTAGATCGCTATGACAAAGCTATTGAATGTGTGGATAACAATGGGAAGCTGAGAGTATTGCAGGGCAAGAAGAAAGCCACATCAATTAGGATGGTAACAACTATGAAAGCCAAGCACAGTCATAGGAAAGGGTGTGTACTATTTGGAGTCCATATCTCTAGTGAAAAAGGTAAAGAAGTTGAGGATGTAGATGTGTTGAAAAGGTATCTAGTGTTGCAGCAGTTTTAGGATGTGTTTCCATAAGAGATTTTAGAGTTTCCACTGCATAGGGAAGTAGAATTTTCTATTGAGTTGGTGACAGGGGCAGCTCCAACATCAAAAGCACCTTACAGGATGAGAACACCAGAGTTGGTAGAGTTGAAATTGCAGTTGAAGGAAATTTTGGACAAAGGGTACATTAGACCAAGTGTATTTCCATGGGGTGCACCGGTGTTGTTTGTAAAGAAGAAATATAACACTCTTAGACTAGGAATTAACTACAAGCAGCTGAAAAAATGACCATCAAGAACAAGTACCCACTACCGAGGATTGATGATTTGTTCAATCAACTGAAGGGAGCAACGGTGTTCTCTAAGATCGACCTGAGATCGAGCTATCATAATGTACACATAAAGGAGTAGTATATCTATAAGACCGCATTCAGGACTAGGTATGGGAATTATGAGTTTGTTGTAGTTCCACTCGGTTTGACTAATTCCCCAACTAAATTTATGTGTTTGACAAAAAGTGTGTTGTGTCCTTAGTTGGACTATTTTTTGATTTTTTTCATTGATGATATATTGGTGTATTCTAAAAATGAGGAAGAACTTGCTGAACATTTGGCAACAATATTGAAGTTTTTGAGAGAGCATCAGTTGTATGCTAAGCTCAATAAATGCAACTTCTTCCAGAATGAGTTTCACTACTTGGGACATGTTTTCTCCAAGGAGGGAATTGCAATAGATCCAAAAAATATAAGGGACATCATGGAGTGGGTAGCTCCTAAGAGCGTAGATGAGGTGAGATCATTCATGGGACTGGCAGGTTACTACAGGAGGTTCATTAGGAACTTATCACAGATCGCTTATTTGATTACATCATTTTAGAGAAAAGTTAAGAAGTTTGACTAGACAGAGGAGTGTGAGGCTACTTTTGAGCAGCTCAAGAAATTATTGACACATGCTCCAATGTTAAATATTGTGGATCCAGATAAGGAGTTTGTAGTGTGTACATATGCTTGCAAGAAAGGGCTTGGTGGAGTCCTTATGCAGGATTGACAGGTGGTATGCTATGAGTCGAAAAAGCTAAATGAACATGAGCAGAACTACCCGAAACATGATCTTGAGCTAGAAATGACCATTCACGCACTAAATATGTGGAGGCACTATCTTCTTGGCAGTCGGTTTGTACTTATGAGTGATCACATTGGGCTGAGGTACTTTTTTGACCAACCGAATTTCAATTCTAGGTAGGAAAGATGGTTGGCTACGATCAGTGAGTTTGACTTCAAGATTAGGTACATAAAGGGAAAGGAGAACATGGTCACAGATGCTCTTAGTAGGAAGGTATAGGTAAATCAATTAGCAATGACGAGCTCCCATGGGATTGAATTACTGGATATGATCTTGCAGGCAGGTCAGATGGATCACATGTACATGGATATTGTGCACAGGTTGCAGTAGAGTATAGGTACAGGTACATGTGTTGCTATAGGTACATGTAAAAGTAAAGGTTGTACAAGTATAGGTACATGTGTACAAGATTTGGATTACTATCTCACGATAAATCGATTGGTCAGATTCTAAGACTGGATATATGTACCAGAGAACATTGATCTTAAGAAGGTGATCTTGAGGGATTTTCATGCGAAACCATATTTAAGGGTCACCCAGGCTACCATAAGACTTTGAGTGCAATGAATAGATTCTACTATTGGATGAATATAAAGAGGGATGCAGGAGAGTTTGTGGCCAAATATTTGGATTGTCAGATGGTTAAGGCAGATTGCAAGCATCTAGGTGGATTGCTACAACTGATTTCAATTCCAAAGTGGAAATGGGAGGTCATTTCCATAGATTTCATCACAAGTTTGCCTAAGAAAGCTAGACAACATGATTATATTATGGTTTTTGTGGTCAAGTTAACGAAGGTTGCACATTTCATACTGTGAAGACTACATACTTAGCTAGTGATGTAGCACATGTGTTTATTAGAGGCATAGTCAGATTACATGGTGTTCCAAATAATATTGTGCCCGACATGGATGCAAATTTAACTTCCAAGTTTTGGAAGTATTTATTTGAAGGTTTGGGCATTGATTTGGCCTTCAACACAACATATCATCCGTAGACAGATGGAAAGATTAAGAGGGCCAACAAGATATTAGAGGATATGTTGAGGATGTATGTGATGCATCAGCAACACAAGTGGGAAGAGTATCTTCCACTGGTAGAGTTCACCTACAACAACAGATATCAGTAGTCATTGAGAATGAGTCCATTTGAGGCATTTTATGGGTAGAGTTGCATCACTCCTATAAGTTGAAGTGATCTGGTTAATAGGGTACTGATTCGACCAAATATGTTGGTAGAAATAGAAAAGAAAATGCAGGTGATCAAGCAAAACTTGAAAGCAACGCAAGATAGGAATAAGAGTTATGCAGATAGGAACATGTCGTTCAAGGAGTTTTAGGTTAGGGATTAGGTGAACTTGCATATCAAGCCCAAGAATATCTCCTTGCGGATTGGATCACGTGCCAAGATGGAACCAAGGTTTTGTGGACCCTTCAGGATCATTGAGAGGATTAGACCGGTGGCCTATCGACTTGCACTTCCTTCCAAAGTGAAAGTCCATGATTTTTTTCATATATCGCTGCTTAAGAAATATGTTAAAGACGTTGATCATGTTATTGATTGGTCTATATTGCAGGTGGAAGTAGAAGGAGAGTTCCGACCGGAACTGCAGCGAATTTTGCATAAAAAGACACTCATGCTATGGAATCAAGCAATAGAGTAATTTAAAGTGCAATGGAAGCACTTTGGGCCTGATGAAGCTACATGGGAGATGGTGGATCAAATGCGGGATATTTATCCTTCCTTTTTTTCCCACTGAGGCAAAGAAGTTTTGGTGTGATGTTGGTTTTTGTTTAGCTTGTGTTTTTACAATGTTTTGTTATATGTTTTGATGTGATGGATGGATGTATGTGTATATATATATATGGATGTAAATACCACAATGAGATATGTTATAAATATCCAATAGGCGGTATGGTGTCATGCCATTATAGTGTCATGTTTTTATGATGTCATGTTTGTTTTCTTTTCAGCAGGGTGATCATTGTAAATACTGCATCGAGCTATGTTATAAAGCTCCATGGGCAGTATGGCTTTATTTTCAGCGGTGTTGCTGAGGTATATGTGTGATTGAACACTGAGGATGGTGTCCCCCAAGGGGTAGTGTTCTGTAATAGCCCCGGTGAAAAACTCATTTAATAAAGTTAAAATAATAACCACAGTTGATGGGACACGTATTCCAAGCTGAATGATTGGGAAAAACATCCTAGGGGGTGTTGATTTGGTTTATTATGGCTAAGGAAATTGGCAAAGTCTATGGCTAAGGCGTTAAAGAGGTAAAAATTATTTTTGGCACATTTATTTATGAAAATAATGGAAACTAGGAGAAAAGAGAGGTAAAAGGTCACAGGTTGCATGTGAGGAGGAAATTGAAGGAAAATAATGGAAAATGAAGAAAATATAGGCCTATTCTATAAAAAGGCTTTTGAGGATTAGTTGGTAATATTTTGTTAGTGCATTTTTGGAGCTCTCTCATTATTCTCTCTCTCTATCTCTCATACTCTTGGATACTTAGAGTTTTCTTGGAGCACTCTTGGAGAGTGTGGATACTTGGAGGTTTGGAGAAAGAAGGCAAAGGAAGAGAAAGAAAGTGCAGGTGGACATCGAGATCAACATATACAACGAGATTTCATTGTAGGTACCGAGTTACATGTATGTTTTCCTCATTATTTTTGACATGCATGGTGTATGCATGTGGATTGCCTAGTATTTCCATTTCCTGGACAACCATGGTATTGTGGGTTTATTGCCATTGATTTTTTTCTGGTTGGTTCTCATGATTCCTTTACCTGTTGGGTTGAGTTATGAGTTCCTGGAGACTTGGTTGGACAAATGCTCTCAAGCCCGATGAACAGTTGTTGGGTTGAGTTACTAGTCCTAGAGACTTGGTTGGACAAATGCTCTGGAGCCCTAGGTGTTTTGAGTTACTAGTCCTGGAGCCTTGGTTGTACAAATTATTTGGAGCCCAGAAAAAACTAGGGTTGAGTTACTAGTCATGGAGCCTTGGTTGGAACAAACACTCTAGAGACCTAGAGTAGCTTGGATAGAGACCAATCTATGATGATTGTGATGTCTGACCATGAGGTGGAATCACTAGTTGAGGGTTGAGGTGGTTTGGCCTCTGGAAGCCTTGGAGTGATTGTGATTGATGTGTTTGATTAAGTTCCACATTCATGCTTGGAATATGACACGGGGGTGATTGGCTGAAGTGAGACTTGGCTCAGCCAATATATGGTCGAGTGGAACATGGAAGACCTATCTCTGTTTGGTTTTTAAATTCATTAGTGAAGAGCTCATTTCTCTGGTATTTGGTATGAAAATATACTAGTTTATGTATGGATTTCATTGCTATTGTATTCATGGTATTTTTGTTGTTAATTTTCTCGTTATGAGCATGTATTCAATCAGTGATGATGTATGTCTCTATTCATGTTTTTCCCTATAAATATTATCCCATGTATCTATCATAAAATTGATTGTATGATAGCTTATGATGTAGGGGATACATGCTTCTTAGCCATTATCGGACAAGGAAGAGACCCATTTGTTTAAATTTGTTGTTTATACTTGTAGATGCTATGTTTGTGACATGTTTGATGAAATTCTTGTCATGGATGGGTGGGATAATATGAGTTCCGGTTGATGTGATTGCTTCCATATTTTTGTTTGAATGTTAATTACCCTCTCCTCAAGTTACATGAATTTCTAGGCAGTGACCTGGGCCTAGGGGCTGAAAATGTGGCACAAATACCAGATCTACAGGTGGAAAATTCATTGTTTGGGCCTTAGCCGCTACCTTGACAAGGCTAGCACGTAGCTATAGGGTCTATAGTTGCTAACTTGCCTTTACAAGCCCGCGACTTACCCTAAAAGTGGATAAAAATTAGTTCCCCCTCAGGGAACATGGTCTAGAAGGTTGGGTTACCTCTTGGGGATGTCAGTGCTGAAGTGTAAGGTGTATTTTTGGTGTTTCTGTCGGTTCCACTTCCTTAAGTTCATCTAGGAGGTTGAATCTCATATCAGAAGCCTCTTGTCACATGTTTACCGGTTGGATGGTTACTTGGGTAGATGTGGGAAGAGGGTGTTACAATAACTCCATCGAGGAATGATTTTTTTAGATCCATCTGGTGGATATTCCACCCCATCTTTGCAGCCAGAGCAAGAATTGATCCGATGGACGAGTACCTTGCTACAAGAGAAAAGGTATCCTCATAGTCAATCCCTTAAACCTGATAGCACCCCTTGGCCACCAATCTAGCCTTGTACTTTTCTATGCTTCCGTCTATTGCATGATTAACGTTGAAGATCCATCGCGAACCCACAATTGATTTGTCTCCTGGTCCTGGGACCACTTATCAAACACTGTTATTTGCAATGGATTCGTACTCCTCCATATTTTCTTCAAAAAATACAGGTTTCTCTACTACTTCCTTGAAAGATGATGGATCAATATCTACAAGATCAGTCATTAGAGCCATGTAGCCAATGTACTGATCTAGTGACCTTCTCTTCCTGTGCTTATTTGAAGGAGCATCCACTTTCTCCCTCACATCCTGTACAAGTCTCTCAACTTCCCAGATCCTTTTCCTGCTTTCTTTGGATGGTTTTTCTTGAGTGTATGTCTCCATTCTCTACTCCTTAATTTGTTGCTACTCCAAAACTTCATGTGGCTCCTCCTTTGGAGCTAAAATCTCCTCTTCTGGGGGGCTCTGAAACTCCCTTTCATGAGAGCACCACATAACTTTATCCTCATCAAATTTAACATCCCTTCACACAACTACCATTCTCAGGGATGACATGTACACATAATATTTGTGTGGATTTTATGTGTATCCCAAAAATACCCCTAACCCTATTGTTGACTCTAGCTTCTTCCTTGCATCTTTGGAGACATGGAAGTAGACAAAGGCTCCAAAAATCCTAAAGTGCGACACATCCCATTTTCTCCCTGAGAAATACTCCTCTAGTGTAATCAAGCCCAAAATCTGATGAGGACTTTGGTTATGCAAATAGACTGTTTCGTTGCATGCTTCAGCCCACAAGTGCAAAGGTAGGCCTTGGTAATGCAACATTGCCCTCGCTGCTCCCACAATGTTATGATTCTTTCTCTCAAACACCCCATTCTTTGTGGGTTGTGGGGTGCTTGCTGTCAACTCTCGTCGAATTACTTCTTTTGCACATAAAATTTTAAACTCAGTTGACAGTTACTCACCTCCATTATTTCTCCTGAGAGCCTTCACCTTCTTTCCTCTTTCTTTCTCCACTAGTGCCTTGAACTCTACAAACTTGGAGAATTTCTCCTCCTTCCACATGAAGAAGATCCAACACTTATGTGAGAAGTCATCAATAAAAATGACAAAATATTTGTACTTGGAAGTGGAGGCTGTCGAGAAAGGTCCATAGACATCAGAAGGAATCCTTTCTAGTGACTGCATGTGCTTTGTTGTCCTGATAATGGAAAGTGGATTTTGTGTACTTCCCCAAAGTACATAATTTTCATAATTCATGTTGCTCAAGCGCTCCTTTGGGGAGGCCCGTGGTTATCTACTGCATGATATTCAAACCACCATGATGCAAATGGCCAATTATTCTATGCCAAAGTTAACCAAAATCGTGACTCTACACATTCTCCACCTTTGCGATCAATGCAACACAATCCTCCACATATAACATGTACATGTTCTTCACCTAAACCCTCATTTTATTCACCTGTCCCATGGCTATGTGTATCAAGAATTCAATTCCTTTACTGAAGATCACATCATATCCACAGTATTCCAAAAATGTAACAAAAAAAATATTTTTATTTAGGCCTGGAACAAACATGACATCCTTGATCCTAAGAGGGGAGCCTGACTCCATTTGAAAGGTGACTGTACCAACCCTGGTCGCTCTGTACCTTCCGTCATCCCCCATCTCAATGTGCATTTGCAAACACTTTTCTTCCAGGTCACTGAAAAATTATATATTCCCTATCATGTGGAACAAGGCACCTGATTCCAAGTACCACATGCTCCTCATCATTGTGCTGGCCATGCATGAAATGAGGGTAAAGTGAAGCTCAAAATGTGAAGCCAAGGCTTCAACTACTGCTACTCTGAGGTCTTCTTGCTTGTCTTATTGTGTGGACACTTTTTGGCATAATGTATGAACTCATGACAATGGAAGCATTTAATTTTTAACAAACATTTTTTCTTGCCCCCTTGACTAGATTCTGGTTTGGACTAGGATTTCTTCCTTTTTACATTCTTTTCCTTTCTAGTAAATGAAATTTTTTCTTCATCCTCACCCTTGGATGAAGTCCCATCTCTGGTATTCCACCTTATTTCCTCCTATACAAAATCATACCATAAGCCCTCCCAATTTGGTATTTTCCCCCTCCCATTCACCGAATCTTGATAGTTGTGCCAACTCTTGGGAAGTGCCAGAAGGTATATTATTACAAAGTATTCTTCAGGGAAATTAACAATGACCTATCCAAGTTCATCGTGACACTGCGTGAACCTGCTCAGATACTGTGGAATTATTTCATTCTTCTGCATCTTGATACTTCGAAGTTTATCCTTGAGCGCTAGCTTCTTGTGGTCACTATTATTCTCAAACAATTCTAACAGTTCTTTCCACATCATGAACAAATTTTCATTTCCATGGATACTTAATACAATATGATCTCATACTCCCTCCAATATGATTCTCCTCGCTTTGGCTACATCTTTATTTCATTGGGAAAGGTTCTGGGCATCAGATGCTTGTGGTTTTGCAACATCTATCTTGATGTATTCTATCAATATATTTTCATCCAATACCACCTCCTTGTGATCCTTCCATTCAAAAAAATTAGAGGTGTCTTCCAAGGCATACTCTATCCTTAGTCGATTGAAATCCATCTTCTCAGTTATGAAGAAAACCTGCAACACTGATCTCCAAATTTGAGCCTCTGAGAAACAACTTCAAATTTCTGCTCTACTATGAATCCAAATATGATACCATGTATAAATTATGTTTTATACTTTCAATTTATCATGAAGTTTTAATCAAATCACAAGACACAAACTTACTCTATTAATCTACAAAAAGTAATTCACAACCTAGAACAAAAAATTTAGACATGCAATAACATGCAATAGGTATTTTATCCTGGGGAAATAAATCTGCTAAAAACCCCAATCCCTATTACATTACTAAGATGAACTAGATATGTATTACAATTTATTTTCTCAACTGATATCACCTTGAAAGTACACAACCTATCTCTCTACTCACTGAAGGCCTCTGACCCAAACTTAGTCAATTTATACCTTGGCTTGAGCTCCTATTTCCTTGCATTGTTCCTTGAGTAATTAGGCCCCTATTATTTAGGAAATTCCTCAAATTGATTACACAATTCCTTTAGGATGATCAAGTGACTGCATGCAACATCTGTACACTAAGAACTAGTCTACAACTAATGTTACAATGCCTTGGAATCTCCATCTCAGCTGGGTAACTAAAATTCTCTGCATGAACTAGCTATTTTGGGTTGATTGATCAGTTAAATGGATGGTCACTGAGTTTGACTAAACTCCCACTGCACAACTTGACCCTTCACTAGTTCTTACAATAGTTGGAACTATTTTAACTGAAAACAACCTTAGATAACTGACCTTGATTGCTACAAATTAGAAATCACACATGCTTAACTGAAATCTAACTACTCCAACTCGAATTTCTTGACTAAACTGGGTGATACAATCCATGTCACTCAAGTTAACATCATCCAAGTTGTACGCTAATGTGGAAATTCAAATTTTCTCAATTTAATCAAGGAAAAATCAAATTGAGAATTTATTGCTGCATTTTTCAACATCACGCACCAGGGTGTTAGCGTATGGTTTTAGCACTGGGTCATCATCATAGTATAGCATCAGACTAGGAAAAATGAATTTTACAATCAACATTTTTGTAAATTTACCCCTTTTCTGGTGCTATCAAGTAGTATACATACTGATACATTCTTTTATTTAGTGCACCATTTTATTATTATTATTATTATTGTTATTAAAAAAAAAATATTCCATGGTGCACCATGTTATATTAGGTACTGATTCTTATATGTATAGTAAATAACCAGTGTGTTTGTATATTTTAGACACACCATTAAAAAAACATCCGCTAAACATTTTCCTGCCCACCTCCGTGAGTGACATCCACTACAAACGAAAATTTGGGCTATTTTTATAGGGGATTCTACAAAAACCTCCCCTATAGGGTTGTTTCATTGTAGTGTTCCTCCCCAGGATTGCCTTTTAAAGCCTCATCAAAGAAAATCTGATGATTGCATAAGGAACAACACCATTCTTCGAACTTCTCCCCTGTCATCCTTATACAAAAGCAAGCTATTAGGCTATAAGACATGAAGCTAACAACATGATCTTATGGTTTATCTAACTTGAGCCCCTCTTTGTCTTTGATCGTGAGATTATCCAGTTCAAATGCATCATACCCCCTAAAGGATATAACTTCGAAGATAAACTACAATCCTTTCATAACTGTTGAAACAAGAAATGGCCTCACAACATTGAATATAACCTGATTTCGGGATAGCCATATAGACCAACATAGGTATTTGGGAATGGCTGTCCAACATTGAATTGTAATTGAATCATTGCTGCAAGAATGGGGGAACTGGTATCTCTAGTTTACAAACATTTCTAACCAATCCGAGGGGATGTTTTGAACTTGAGTAAGTGACTCCAATGTAATTTTCAGACTTTTAGAGTGAAGGAGCATTGGCGAGAAACATGATTGATTTCTTGCTCAGCCTTGCTACAGAGAAAACAATGTGAAGGACCTTGTATCTTCTATTTTTTAAGGTTTTTAGCCATTAATATTTTCCCATGCACCATCTCCCAATACAAATTATTAATCTTTGGAATGACGTCCTTGTTCGAGATCTTGCCCCATAATCAAGAGCGAGGAGGGGAAGGGAGATTTTTGAGGAGATGGTTATATCGTTCCTTAATAGTGTAATGGAAATTCTTACCTCCTGTTAGCATAGTTCTTTGTTAAGTCATGAGTCTATTCCCTATTTTTATTTTTTTGATTAAACTTCAAAAAATTCAAAATTTTAAATTTTTTTTTGGTCGCTACTAGAATTTCTAGAAGCTCTAGTTTTATCCTTTTCGGATAGTCTTTTATTTTCTTTTTTGGTATTTTTTATTTTTATTCTGATGCTGCCAGAATTTCTGGAAGCACACTCTGTTTTTTAAAAATAAGAGAAAAAGCGTATCCGATTTAGTTAAAACCATGTGTCATAGTGTAAATACGCCTCAAATCTTTTTTAAATCTTTTTAGATCCCCTGATAGGTGTCTTACTACAATCAGTTAGCTTAATTCAAGTCGTTATATATGTTAAACACATGTTTCATCTGCAGTTATGAACTCAACCGTTAACCCGTCCTGCCTGCCAAACTCCAAGTCAATTTATGCATGTTTAAGTACTTGTTTTTCTGAATCAAAGAGATCGTGGTTATTACACTACACACCATGACCATTTGGCTGGCTACACAATAGTGCTGCCAAAAATTTCGGCCAATCAACATCAAAGATTGCGGAGGTGACTGCAAGTCATAAAACCACTTTCCACAAGCCATCTAGAGCTCTCATATGGAAAATGCAGCCAACTAAAGGTGGTGATGGTGTATCACATGGTGCACATCATGGTGAGGAATATTTTCAATGATGAAGGATGATTTTCATGGGGTTATGGACCAAAATTTGATTTTAAAATCACCTAAAATTAGGAGAATGTCATTTGAAGTTTTAGTTACTAGGATTTGAATTGCTGATATTCATAATTTGAGAAGGAGTTTGGATTTCAGACAAGATTCCAAAGGTGAATACAAGCCAAACCTGTAAGGTAAAACTCTTCCTTCTCTTCCACCTATCAGTTACAAGAGACATAGTCATTTATTTGTCTGAAGATGACTAAAACAGGTGGTAAGATAAATCGAATAGTGCCATAGGGTGCAGATTTGGTTGGTGCCAATTTGAGGGTAAGAAGTTTGTTTATGCAGTCAGGGTGGTATCCTCTTTGTACCAGGTTAGGGAGCTACCACTCAGGAGTTGCTCAAGATTTTGGTAACTATTTTAATAGATAGGAGGCTACAATTGATGGCCTTACTTTGTAGGTTTCTAAAGACCCCATTGTCGAAGAATTTAACCTTCCCCAAGAAGGAGAAAGGTGGTTCAAAGGACAAGTTATTATAGGAGGTGATCTCAACAGCTTCCTCAAAGATGCTCACAGAGATCCAAATTCAGCGAAGGGAATTCCAAGCAGCTACCTTAATAATGACTGGGCAGAATCTATCAAGCTTATCAATATACACCTCACTTGTGAAAGGAGGTATAGATTTGTATTCCTCTATCACATGAGGTTTATTTTTCATATTGCAGGGATGAAGACATTGAATCTGCCATTTTTGTTGTTGAAAAACCTGACAAAGATGTCAGCAAGGGTTTAGACCCATACTGATGTTTCTGAGTATAGCCTGTACCATCAAGATTTGATCAAAGGTCTAGTTGAAGAAGAGTTGGGAAAGAGAAACTAGACTTGGGATCAATTTTTATTCTATAAGGTAGGCCAAAATGCACCTACATGTCCAGTTTCATAGCCAAACCCTCAGCCTGCAAAAGGATGAACAAAGAGAAAGGCCAAAAAATAAAACATTCATAAGAAGGCCAAGGGTAAAAAAGAGAAGGTTTCTACAGTAAAGGCTGAAATAAAGGTGGAAAAAGGAGAGAGCTCCTCAGCAAACAAACCCAACTCCATGAAAATAGTACCCCTTGTTCCTCCATTTCCTAATGTCTACACTAGAGCCAGAAGAGGAAGGTCTGCAACTACAGATAAATCAAAAGCACAGGTGCTACTGGAAATTCCAGAAGCACATATTCAACAAAAGTTGTAGAAAGAATATCAGCCTACACCATCGTATGAAGAACTCCTCAAGGATGTTGGATATGACATCAACAGTAAGGAAAATAAGAAAGAAGCCAAACCTATTGTTGGTACCAGAAAGAGGCATACCAGAGAAAAAAATAATTTTAGGCTAAAGTCCAAGGATCTACATAATCCAAGCATAATGACAGAGGTCATTGACATTGAAGGAAAAATTGAAGGTTCAAAAAAAGAAAAATTCATGAATAAAATCAAGAACATAATCCCTTCAGAACAACACTCAGAGCCCTTAAAGAGAAGAAAAACACAAAAGGGTTCTAAGGAGGACAAATACCCTATCAAGGAGGAAACTACAAGCGAAAATCGATCCAGATCATCAGCTGCTGACAACAAAAGTAACTTAGATAAACTGGCTGAAGCTGCAACACACATAGAGGTAAGTTAAAAATGTTTTTGGTACTAATTCCTTTTTGCTTATCAATTAAAAATTTTAAACATCAGCCTTGGTGTCATGGAATATAAGTCTACACAGAATTTTCAGCATTTTCTGTGTATTTTGAAAAAGAAATAGGACACTACCAGAATTTCCAGTAGCATTCCAGATTTTGTGCAGTTACAGGTTTTTACTGGAATTTCTGATAGCACCTGTTTTAATTGAATTTTGACACCTATCAACAAGTTTTTCCGAGCCAATTAAGGATGGATAAGAACCCATAACCAAATGGATAATACAAGTGATGGTGAGAGTTGGTTATGAGGTTGTTGGAGGTCTTATTAAATGGAGACCCAAGACACAAGGAGATAATTTAGTAGAAAAAGGGGCAGCATGCCAACGCATTCAACATTCCAGTCGTGAATTATTCTCTTCTTTCTTCTCCATCCATCCTTTCTATTAGATTTAGATGAGATAAGGCTGTAATGTCTTTTGACACATATGTTATGTTAGAATTAATGTTTCCTTCTTTTTAGAAGAGATGGATTTGGTTCCGCTCTTTCTATATATACCACTTGTAAATACTATTTCCAGGTTGGATTTTGGTCTACCTGAAGACTGAATATAATAAAAAACCTTTTTTGCTTCATGATGGAGGATTTTGTGACTCAAGGAACATCTAATGTGTGGTGTGTTCCCTTTCTTTGTTAATTTATTCTAAAATATGAATTGCAGCAACTAGTAAGGTGTGAGTGATAAGCTATTAAAGGATTTAACAGTAAATTATCTTCTTTTAGTTTTCTGCAATTTATATGTGTGTTATAGAACATGTCAATGAAGATTTCAAAAAGGATTTGCGGAATACACTATACATGCATTATATTTTCTGAATGTTGTTTTCTTTGCATAAACTGATTTTGTGTAAAGAACCATCATCATAGCTGTGTGACTGATTTAGGATAGGAATATTTCCTGGAATATGTACTAGTTATTCATATTCTTCCACTTGTGCACTATGCTCCCTATACTACCTTTTACCCACAAAATGTATACTTACTACAGCTTTCCAAATGCATGGAAGTCTTAAAGAATATAAAATCAAAATCTTTGAGAAGCCATCACACCACTCAAACAACCCCTTTAAAATTTGAAATGAACTATGATGTGTAAGGCTTACTCCTTATGCAGTCAATGAGTGAATTCCTATGCTAACATATTTGGTGCTGTTGCCAGGGAGGCGAATTGAAGTTTATCCTGGGTGAATGAAAAAGTTATAATTCTGGTTTTGAGGTGTACTGTTCCATATGTATTTTGAGCTTTACACCCGACGACTCCAATGAGAAGTTCTGGCACCTAGAAAGACTATAACCAGGGCTAACCCATATTCCCCTTTGAGAATACCAGTTTGTGACCCTGAAAAGCTAATCAAGAAAAAGAGTAAAAGAAATTTTTCTGCCTCTACTACTGTTTTCTAAAAGGTTGTCCCTAAAGAAGTCCTGCAAACTTTATCCCCTAATTTTGCAGAAAATCCTGTCTCCCTTGTTTTCAAACCAACAAACAATACCTACTTCACAAGTTGGTGCTTCATCATATGTTGTTCACAATCCACCTATTTTTGTTCCACAAATCCCAAAAAATCACACCATGGCATGTCCAAACCCACCCCCTAACCGTATGGATGCAATTGTTGCTACTAGGTATGCCTCTTTGGTTTTACCTCAGCCTATGAATGCATTACCTGTAGGTGATTATCTCAAGTACATGCCTAATTTTAGTGGTGAGGGAGAGGTAAAAACTGAAGAACACATTGCTAATTTTTATGCTTATGCTGACACTCTGAATATTGAGCATGAAGAGGTCTGGATGAGAGATTTTGTTCAGATTCTTGAGGGTGATGTAAGGAAATGGTTCAGATCCTTGACAACTGGTAGCATCACTGGAATTAAAACCCTAGATGATACATTTTTTAAGGAAATGGTGTGATAAGAAACATTTTATGTATTATATCACTGAATTTTGTGCAATAAAAAGAAAAGAAGGAGAATCAGTTTCTAATTTTTCCAAGAGATTCAATAAGATGTATAGAAAATACCTACCAAAATGAAGCCTATGAAAAATTCAGCTAAAATCACTTATGCTGGTGCCTTTGATCTTGATTTTTGTTTATTATTGAAAGAAAGAAGATCTGCAACACTAAAAAAAATGCAGCAAAATGCACTGGAGGTAGAATCTAATGTGTTAGCAGCTGATATGCTCAGAGGAGAGATTGACAGAGAAAAAAGAAAGCAAAAAGATGAAGCTTCTACTTCAGGAACTTCAGACATTGATCCTAAGTTAGATGAGCTGACCAAGATTTTCAAGTCATTGACTACATAGATGTCGAAGCTCAAGATGGAAGAAAGACCAACTACTACCACAATTTTTTCATTTGTTCAGCCTAATAGGCAACAATTTAGAAGACCTAATGTTCCTCAAATTTTGAAGCGAGAGAGGAGAGATGTTGATGATAAAAAAGTTCAACCTCCTTTGCAGAATGTTATATTTGAAGATGAAGAGGAAGCTAAAAGGTTGGAGAAGGCTATTGATATCAATTGTATGAGAGATAAAGAAGGGTTGATTCATCTTACACAAGCAGAGTATGAGGATTTCATGTCATAAACTCAGAATAATGAACTGGTCCTTGATCATTCCATGATTGTAGCTAATCATCAAAGAAAATACAACCTAAGATAAAAGAATATTGATGATAATCCACAACCTATTGCAAAACTCAAGAAGAATAAGGACATAGTCAAAATTCCAACAGAAAAACATGTTCAAAAATAAAAATTACCGGAAATTCTGGTAGCAGTTAATACTCCTACTCTTGAGGTAAAAATTGCTCACAAACTTCCCCCTGTTTTTAATTTTTAGAATGAAATTCAAAAGATAAAGATTCTTTTTCCTCTTGTAGAGCTCATGAAAAATGATGATTTCAAAAAGACCTTTATGAACGCTATTCAACCCCCAACTACGGAAGTAGCTTCTGATTTTGTTAACCTTTAAGATGACAAGCCCATTGTTATTTTAAGTCCATTGGTAGAAGACAAAGATGACTCTACCCCTCCTTTATATCTAGCTCTGAATATTCATGAAAATATCTTGCATAATTTCCTAATGGACTCAGGAGCCTCACATAATTTAATGCCGAAGATATTCATGGATGAACTAGGTCTTGAAGTAACTAGAGAGTACCATGATCTCTACTCCCTTGATTGCTAGAAATTTCAATGCCTTGGTGTCATAAAAGACCTTGTAGTAAGCCTTTTTTCAGTTACACATGTGAGGAATGGTGATGGATATGGTTGTAGCTGACATTCCTCCTAGATTTGACATGTTACTTTCTAGGTCATGGATTAGAAGGTTGGGAGGAACCTTGCAAATGGATCTCACTTATGCTACTATCCCTATTTTTGGAGGAGAACAAAGAAGACTTTATAGATAAGCTCAGCTGGCATATATCATTTGTGACAACAAAGACCCCACTAATCATCCAATTTATGCTAGAAATACTGATTTTGGTTCAAGCATTTTACACATGGATAATGTTGTCCTATCTGCAAAAAAAATTCTGATTTTGAAGCGTGCTGAAAAATAGATTAGTCATGAAGGTTCCAGCTATGGAAAATGTACTTTGATGGCTCATGTTCCAAAGAATGAGCTGGTGCAGGAATAGTTCTTATTTCTCCTTTGAAAGAGAGCTCCAATTTTTATTTAAAACTTGAATTTGAAGCAACTAACAATGTGGCTGAGTATGAAGCTCTGCTGATCAGTTTAAAAACAAAAAAATACATGAATATTTCAGAAATTTCTGTTTTTGGCTATATTGAATTATCATTCAAAAAATCAGAAATGTTTATCAAACTAAGCATCCCAGACTCAGATATTACTGGAATGCAGTATGGAGCATTGTGGAAGACTCATTCCTGGCTTTTAACATTTCTTTTGTTCCAAGAGAAAGTAATATTTTGGCTGACTCACTTTCTATTTCAGCAAGCTCATTCAAGATTCCAATACCTATGAAGCTGAAATATGAAGTGGAAGTTAGGTTCAGACCTAGAATTCCTGATAATGCCAAGCATTGGAAATTTTTTAAAGATGATTAGGAGATTATAAGATTCATTGACACTGCTGAAGAGTTTTCTACCCTAAACATTGATCAAGATGAATATTTCATGAAGGATGATGTTGATTTTCAAGACACCAAAAATCTGTAAAAAAATATTGTTGATTAGCCTATCATTCAACTGCCTACCAATCACATTCCCAAGGGGTTAATCCCACTTGGGAAGATATTTGATCACAATGATGTATTAGTAAAACCACAGTTGGCTGAAACAAAAGAAGAATTGGAAGATTTTGGGCACAGAAAAAGAACCAAGGTATGTGAAGTTGTCAAAAGTTTTATCAGAAGAAATAAAGGTGGAATACCAAAAGTTGTTTTGTGAATTTGTGGATGTTTTTTCCTAGAGATATGAAGACCTTAAGACATATGATACAACTATAATTGAGCATAGGATACCATTGAAAGATGGTACTAAGCTATTCAAGCAAATCAATCCACTATTGTTACCAGTGATGGAGAAGGAAGTTAAAAAAATTTTGGATGCTAAAATCATCATTCCTTTGAGATACTCAGATTGGGTTGCTAATCTAGTTCTAGTAAGGAAGAAGAGTGGTGAAGTCAGACTCTGTGTAGATTTCAGAAATCTTAACAAATTCTCCAAGAAAGATTACTATCCTTTGCCAAAGATGAAGCATATTCTTCAAAAGGGAACTGGTTTAGACTTAATTTCCATGTTAGATGGTTTCTCTGGGTACAATCAAGTTTCAGTTTGGACGAAAGACCAAGAGAAGACAACATTCATAACTCCTTGGGGAACATTCATATATGCAAAGATGCCATTTGGGCTTATGAATGCCGGAGCTACTTTTCAAAATGATATGGAATTTGCATTCATTGGAGAAAAGTACAAATTATTGGTCATTTATTTAGATAATATTACTGTTTTTTCAACTTCAGATCAAGAACACCTTGAGCACTTGAGACAAGTATTTTTTAAATGTAGAAAATATGGTATATCATTGAATCCAAAGAAGTATCATTTTTCTCTCAAAGAAGGTAAGATGTTGGGTCATATAGTTTCTAAAGATGGAGTGAAAATTGATCCTAAGAGAGTAATTTCAATTCAAGGTTTAACACTTCCAATATCCAAGAAAGAGGTTCAATATTTCCTTAGTAAGATCAATTTTTTAAGAAGGTTCATTCCAAATTTTGATGAAGTGGTGAATCATATCACTTGCATGCTGAAGAAGGACAAAGAAGTCAAATGGACTATTGAATCCATAAATTCATTTGAGCTAATAAACAAATCAATCATTGAAGCACCTCAGCTGATTTCTAAACCTATAGAAAGCATGGCAGTGGACACAAAGATTTCCGAATGCAGCCGGTACAAGGACACCATCTATTTTCTGCAGCATTTTAAACCTCCTCCAAATTATGATAAAAGTAGAGTAAGATATTTGAAGCTGAAAAATGTTAAATTTTTTCATTAAAGATAGTTGTTTATATTGGAAATATTCTACAGGAGTTTTGTTGAGATGCATTGATCCAAATGAGTCCAAATGTTTTATCTTTGATATGCATAGTAGTGTGTGTGGAGGTCATCATTATTGGAGAACTACTGCATACAAAACATTGAGAGATGGTTATTTTTTTCCTAGCTTGTGTTCTGATGTATGTGCTGAGGTGAGAGCATGTGAAAAATGTCAAAAGTTCACAGGCAAGAAACATTTGAAGTCTTTGCCTCTCAAGCCCATAGTTGTTTCTGCACCTTTTTAGCAATGGGGCTTAGATTTTATTGGAGAAATTCATCCACCTTCAAGTGAACAACATCGTTGGATTCTTGTTGCAACTAATTACTTCACCAAATGGATTGAAGAAATGCCTACTAGGAATGCTACTCATAAAGTTATTATTAATTTTCTAGAGGGAATAATAACCAGATTTGGATGTCCATCAAGGTTAGTAGCAGATAATGCAACTTCTTTTAAAGCCACTCCATTAGTAAATTTCTGTGAAGATTATGGAATTCAAATAACTCACTCTACAACTTACTATCCTCAAGGGAATGAGTTAGCTGAATCACCAAACAAAAGTTTGTTAAGAATCATCACCAAACTGTTGGAGCAAAACAAGAAAGCTTGGGATTTAAAACTGAAGTTTGCTTTATGGGCATACATGGTGACAATAAAAAAATATATTAATACATCACCTTTTCAAATGGTTTATGGAACTGATGTTATTTTTTGAGTTCAATTAGCCATTCCTGTAGCTAAATTTCTGCAAGATCATGAAGCTAAACCAGATGATTTGACCAGGAGAGTTTATCAGATCATAGAAGTGAAACAAAAGCGATAACAATAATATGATTTGGTGAGAAAATATAAGCAAGATGTAAAGCAAGTTTTTGATAAAGGAACTAAAAATGAAGATTTTCAGATTGGAGATCTAGTGTTGAAGTGGGATGCACAACATTAAGATCCAGGTAAGCATTCCAAATTTGATGCTTTATGGCTTGGTGCTTTCAACATCTTAAAAACATTCTGCAGAACAACACTTTTGAGTTGCAACATCTTGATGGAACAGAACTGTTTGGAGGCCCGTTCAATGGGCGCTTTCTCAAAAAATTCTTTTACTAAGGCTGTTGGTAGCCTAAGTTCACTGTAAATACCGGTGTATTTCATAATAAGACTCCATAGCCCAATGAAAAGTCATTGAAACTACAAAATATTCTTAGAGCCTTGCAGGGAGAGCTCTATCCCCCGTGGAGCCAATGTTAGCACAATTCTTTGCTAATTCATGATTCTATTCCTTAGTTATATTTTTAGGATTAAACTTCAAAAAATTCAAAATTTAAAAATTTTTTTTGGTTGCTACCGGAATTTCCAGAAGCACCATTTTTTAACCTTTTCGGATAGTCTGTTATTTTCCTGTTTCTGTCATTTTTATTTTTATTCGGATGCTGCTGAAAATTCCGGAAGCATACTTTGTTTTTTAAAAATAAGTGAAAAAGCGCATCCACTTTAGTTAAAACCATGTGTCATAGTGTAAATACGCCTCAAATATTTTTTAAATCTTTTTAGATCCCATGATAGGTGCCATATTATAGTCAGTTAGATTAAGTCAAGTCGTTATATACGTTGAACACGTGTCATCCACCGTTATGAATTGAACCATTAACCCATCCTTCTTGTCAAAATCCAAGTTAATTTATGCATGTTTAGGTACGTCATTTTCTGAATTAAAGAGATCATGGTTATTACACTACATGCCATAACCATTTGGCTGGCTGCACAATAGCACTGTCAGACATTCTGGCCAATCAACAACAAAGACTGCGGAGGTGACTGCAAGTCATAAACCCACTTGCTAGAAGCCATCTGGACCTTTCATACAGAAAATACAACCAACTGAAGGTGGTGGTGGTGTATCACATGGTGCACATCATGGTGAGGAATATTTTCAATGCTGAAGGATGATTTTCATGGGGTGATGGACCAAAATTTGATTTTAAAATCACCTAAAAAATAGGAGAATGTCATTTTAAGTTTTAGTTGATGGGATTCGAATTGCTGAGAGCCATACTTTGAGGAGTCTAGATTTCAGGGAATATTCTAGAGGTGAATATAGGCCACACCTATAAGGTAAAACTCTTCCTTCTCTTCCACATATCAGTTACAAGAGATATAGTCATCTATTTTTCTGAAGATGACTAAAACATGTGGTAAGAAAAATTGAATAGAGCCACAAGGTGCATATATGGTTGATGCCAATTCGAGGGTAACAAGTTTGTTTATGTAGTCAGGGTGGTATCCTCTTTGTACCAGGTTAGGGAGCCCCAACTCAGGATTTGCTCAAGATTTTTCTAACTTTTTTAATGGACATGAAGCTACAGTTTATGGCCTTACTTTGTAGGTTTCTTAAGACTCCATTTCTGATGCCTTTAACCTTCCCCAAGAAGGAGAAAGGTGGTTCAAAGGACAAGTTATTATAGGAGGTGATCTCAATATCTTCCTCAAATATGCTCACAGAGATCCAAATTGGGCAAAGGGAATTCGAAGCAGCTACCTTAAGAATGATTGGGCAGAAGCTATCAAGGTTATCAAGATATACCTCACTTGTGAAAGGAGGTATACAATTGTATTCATATATCACATGAGGTTTATTTTTCATATTGCAGGGATGAAGACATTGAATCTACCATTTTTCTTGTTGAAAATATTGACAAAGATTTCAGCAAGGGTTCAGACCAATACTGATGTTTCTAAGTATAGCTTGTACCATCAAGATTTGATCAAAGTTCTAGTTGAAGAAGAGTTGGGAAAGAGGAACCAGACTTGGGACCAATTTTTTATTCTATAGGGAAAGCCAACCTGTACCTACACCTCTAGTTTCGCAGCCAAACCCTCAGCCTACAAAAGGAAGAACAAAGAGAAAGTCCAAAAAAGAAAACATTCATAAGAAGGCCAAGGGCAAAAAAGAGAAGGTTTCTGCACTCAAGGAGGAAAGTGTTATCACCATAATTTTTTTTTCTAAACTTAGACAGTTTACATTGTTCCTAGTCATGGTCTTAGATAGGTGTTGGGTCATTTCATGCTTTAAAGGGTAGGTGATAGGGTAAGAGTCTCAAAAGTATCATTTTCATATCCAAATAAAGTTTGAAAACCTTATTCCATGGTTTAAAAGTCCCATATCCTGTTTAGAAGTCATATCTTAAACCTTTTGAAAAAAATTTGGAATTAGCCACAAAACCACACTTTCGTAGCACAGACAATGTAAAAAACCTATTTTGCGCTACGAAAGCGCTTCTACTTTCGGTAGTGCTTTTCCCTGAAAATACATTAAGCACGCTACGAAAGTGCGGATTCGTAGCGGATCATGTCAAATCAACAAAACTTTCAAATTCCGTTAATTTTACATCATTAGGTGTCAACTAGGGGTCATTCTAAAGCATGCAACCATTCAAATCCATCATTTCAAATGTAGAGGTCATCATGATAGGTGAATTCAAATTCGAAAGGGCTGGTCTTTTGTTTCATTTCTCATGCAAAAACACTACTACATGCCTTTTTCGAAATGATGAAGAGGTCGGATTATCTTCTTGGACATTCAAAATATCAGCAGCTCACCTATCATGATGACCTCTACATTTCACTGGCTCAAACACAAAAATTGGAATCCTAAGCTTGTTAGTTACTCCTGAAATCATAGCTTTGGTGACAGAGATTCCTAGGGGGCAAGAGAGATGGTTCAAAGGCTTCAGATTTGACATGCAGGAATGTAAAGTATTTCTAAAGCCCGAATTTGTAGAAACAGGCTTAACCAAGGCAATTCCAAGGAGCTACATCAAAGACACCTATGAAAATTTTCTCTTCAACATACAGAGGTATTTTACTTGCGAGGGAAGGTATCATAAAGTATATTCATATCATTTTAAACTTTTATTGCACTTTACTGGCATGATTTCTCTAGATTTGCCATTCTTTCTGTATAGAAGTATAGCTAAGATGGCAGATAAGGTGCAAATGAAATCTCAAGGATGTGAAACTTCCCTTTTTCATCATGGTCTAATTAAATTGATATTTTTACATGAACTCCAAAGGATCAAAAGGGAATGGTCATAATTTTTGTTTTTATGTGGTTTTGGAGTGGAAACACAAGCTACATGCATTAAACCTAAGGCTAAAGAAATCCCACCAGCATAAACTAGTAAGCCTGTAATGACAAGGTCAAAAATATTTGTTAAGCTAAAACCTAGAAAGCAGGTGAAAGAGTAAGTGAGTAAAGCATCATTGGTTATTATTGAGACTCCTCAACCTACAAAACAAAATATAGCTGAAGTTAAAGAAATGACACAAGAATAGTCAGCTAATAAACCAGTTCAAAGGAGATTAACTAGAAGTCAAATTGCAAAGGAAAAGGGTAAAGAAGTGATTTCAGGAGAGATTCCAGGCTTAAAAGGTAACTTAATTGATATTTTACAAGCCATTGATATTGAAGAATCCCCTTTGGTATAGGCAGATTTCATAAAATTTGATGAAGGAAAACTGAAGAAGATGAAATCTTCTAAGAAACTGGAATTCGAGGATGAGGTTGCATCATTTGTATTCAAGCCCGAGAAGCCTTTAACCAGACAATCCAAAAAGATGCAAGAGCTTAATATTGATTTAGAGAAAATAGAGGAAGCCTCCACTATTCATGAAGAGTTTATAGACCTTTCATCACCAATACCTGAAGGTGACAAAAACAGGGTATTTTCCACTCAAACAGAAAAAACCAATTATGAAGAAATGGAAGAAAGGTTGAAATTAGCTAATTATGAAATTGCTAGACTAAGGAAGAGAGAAAGAAGGTATGCTTCTGAAAAGAAAAATTTCAAGAGGATAAAGAATCTTTGGGAAATTGAAAGGGTTTCCAAACCAGAAACAATCAGTAGTGAAGCTCAATATTTTACATGGACTGTACCTGCAATTAAAGAAGCCAGATTTTTAAGAATGATGAATGTTCAGTTGAGGGCTACCAACAGGAAATTGAGGAGACAGATTGAAGACCTAGAAATACAACTGGAAAAATCTGAAGAGAAACTACAACAACAATGAAACAGGGAAGTAAGTGATAAATCCTTAAAACAATTTTGTCATAAAGAAGAAGATCATTTTTGAGGAAGAACATCTTTTAAAGCCAAGTTGTTTTTATTTTTGATGTTGATATCAATCTTTGAAGATTTTTAAATATCCTCAAACTATAAATTTTTGAAAACTGTGTTAAAGGGAGCATACACAACAGTTTCATAGCGCGCTACAAAACTGCTGAAGATGAGTTTTTGACACTTTGCATATGTATTTTGGAGGTAAGGATTGTTGGGTTTCAAGTTTTGATGCTACTGGTGGAAAGATGAGGATCACAGATGAAGAATCAGATTGCAAAGCAGAAGAAAGAAGGGTTAAAAGAAGGGTTTTACAGTGATATAAAAACTGTGCTATGAAAACAGGCTATTTTTGTAGCGTAGTTATATCTATTCTCCTTTTCCATTTTTTCGAGGATCTCTTTTTGCACATGTGGAATATTGAAGTTTTAATGGAATATTATCACATGTGACCTATATGAAACAATCATCAATGCCAGCAAAGCTGCTCGAAGATAAGCATGGAGGTTAAGGGCTAAAAAGCAAAAACTCTGTCTCCTGGTTTTTAGGACAGTTAGGTCATGAATCAGCAGGGTTTACAACAAGGCTGGAGGCATCATAAAGGTCAAAGACATGGATTAGCAGATGTGAAAGAAAGTATTTAAGTTTTAGATAAAGTTGTTTGAAACATGTTCAGGAGTTTCACTCCTATTTGAATTAGGACTCATAAAAGACAGTTAGCTGTCAGTATGTAATTAATAGTTTGTTTCATGAATAGAATAGGTGTCAAGGATATAATTCGAATTCTCCTAATGATGGATCATGGAATCCAAGATTGTAAAGGCTCTATATGAAGAATTAGTTCAAATTCATCAGGTTTGGCATTTTTATTAGCAAAATAAATTGTGTTATTGTAGCAAACTATGTGTTGTTTCAACTTAATACAGAGATTGGTTTTACTACTCAAGATTCACAAGGGGTTTATGTGTTTGATATTTATATGGCCTTTTTCAATTACCTATTTGCAGTGGTATGAGCACGTGTTACTTAGAATTCATTGGATTATGCTCTAACTTCCTTCACACGCTTGTAGACTGTGTTTATTCACTGTGTTACTCTTTCACTTATAAACCTAAACTCCAAGTGTCTTGACTTCCATGTTTAGCTGATTATGATGTTTTGTTGAAGACTACTTTGAATCCATGTCCCAATAGATGTTTTATAATATGTAATTCAACAAGTTATACATTTTTGTCCATTTTTATTTTTAGAGTTAGCCATCTAATCATTAATTAAAAATATTAAACCTATTGAGAGAGCCCTCTCAGGTTGAGGAGGCTAAGCCTCAGCCAAAATTTTGGTTTGAAAGAGTTACTCAGAGTCTACTTGATCAGTAGCCTATCAGGGTCATATTTTGTGATAACATTTTGGTGCGTCTGTCGGGAGCCTGAAGATTACTCATTCCCGAAATCAAGAAGCTGAACTTCTGAAGGTAACAGGAGCTCAGAAAGTTTTTTCGAGGCTGCATCTACCTTGGTGACTCCATACATTTTCAAAAGTTTAAAGGTGGCTTCGAGAAGGAGATACACACGAAGCAATCCTAATCCAAATCCACCTACCATTTTGGAAAATACAAACACTATTTCAAGAGGCAGTTAAATAATTTCATAAATATTAGGTACTCCATCTCATTCGAAATCTTTCTCCTCTGAAATATTAAGAAGTCCTAAAGACAAAAGAGTTGATGATAAAATTCATGAAGTGTTATTTAGATCAGAAAGTGAAAAGGAACTCATTGATATTATCTTAGACTTTCAAAAGAGAGGAATTGACACTTCAGCCCTAGTAACACAAGAAGACAAAGAAGAATTTTGGGAAGCTGTTACCTCTGAGTTGTTGTTAGAAAAAGAGTCTTTAGATAAATTGAAAGAACTTGACCCTTTCGATGTTTTGCTGAAATCAAAAGCTGGTTTACCCCTTCCAAACTGGAGCTAAATTGTTAGTGGCTTACAAAAACCAAGTAGTCCTCCTCATATCAGTTCTTCATCTTCTATTTCTACCATTCCTAAAACTACTATTCATCCTTTAAGCATGGCCGCTCCTGCTAGGTATGCACCACTTGTACTCACTGCTGTTTTGTATGACCTTCCTAGTAAATATGCTGCTAGGATCCTTACTTGGGGTAGTGATGAAGAAATCATAGCATAAGAACATGTAGATAGATTTAATGATTTTATAGACAGAGAAGAAGTTGATGATGAAGATGTGAAATTAAGACTGTTTGCACAGAGTTTTATTGGTGAAGTTAGAAAATGGTTTAAAGCTCTTGCACTGGGAAGCATTCGAACTTGGGATGAGTTTGAAGATAAATTTTTAAGGAAATGGGGAAACAAAACCAATCCAGTTCAAGCACTTATTGAATATAACAACCTTAGAAGGGAAGTTGATGAATCTTTCCAAAACTTTTCAAAGAGATTTAATAAAGTTTTTGACTCAATTCTAGCTCATTTGAAACCTCCGGAAGCCTTAGCATAAATGAGATATGTTGAAGCATTTGAATATGAATTTTCTATCTTGTTGAGAGAAGGAGAATCACCTAAACTTGTTGAAATGAAAAGTGATGCAGTAAAGGTAGAGGTAAACAAGATAGTTGCTAAAAATTCAAAAATGGGAAAAACTATATTGAAAGAAGAAGAGAAACCTTCCACTTCAACTTCTGAAGATAAATTTGACTCAATGATGAAAACTATGGAGAAGTTGATGGATAGGTTAGCTCTTGGAAAAACTTCTTCTCCTCCTGTGCAACATGAACCTCAATTTAGAAATCCCCAATTCAGGAGACCTCAAAACCAACAAGGGCCAAGAGAAAATAGAAATCAGCAGCCTGATCCTCCAGTGAGAGCTCCTTTTCACAAGAATTTGGTAGATGAAGAAGATGAGCCTGAAATTCCTGAAGAATCTATTCATTGTCTTGACGAAGATATGTCAGGAATTTTTTTGACTAAAGAAGAGAATGATGAGTCAGATTTGGCTAATCAAGGAGAAGAACCATCAAATTATTTTAAGGGGTATCATCATGCTATTTTTGAGATGAAAAAACAATATAATCTCAGAAATAGAAATGTGCCTATCATTGCAAACAAAGTGCAGCCTAAGAAATATGTTCCAAAGGTTGCTGAAGCCAAAAATGATACCCCAAAGATTGATGAAGGTAAGAAAGACACTCCACTTGGTAAGAAAGACACTCAACTTCCTCCTCCTATCAAAGAAGCTGAAAAATCTATTTTTGTTTTCAACCTTGAGAATGAAATTTCAAAGATTAAAATATCAGTCCCATTTAGCGAGATTCTCAAGGTAAATGAATATAGAAGCAATATTTTTAAGTTTTTAAACTCACAACCAGGAGCTGCTGATATTTTGAATGTACAAGAAGATAATCCTACTATATATTTGGGTCCAAGGCTAGAAGATGAACAAAATTAAGAGTTTCCTCCTTTTTATGTAAGCATTAGTATTCATGATATGACTTTACATAATGCTATGTTGGATTCAGAGGCTTCTCATAACCTTATGCCCAAAGTAATCATGGAAAGGACGGGGTTACAAATAACAAGACCATATAAGGATTTATTTTTTTTTGATTCAAAAAGAGTTCAATGTATTGGTTTAATCAAGGATGTTGTTGTTGGTATAACACAAATTCCAGCAAAGACGGTCGTTATGGACATTGTTGTGGATGATATTCCGCCAAATTTTGGTATGTTATTGTCAAGATCATGGGCAGCAAAAATCAAAGGCATAATGGAGATGGACCTTACCTATGCCACTATTCTTGCTTTTGGTGAGCAAAGGAGATTGTATCGGGAGACTAGAATGGCTTACATGGTAAGTAGCAAAGATAAACCTCAAAAATTTCCTATTTATGCCTTTGATACTAAACTTGGATCTGCCATTCTTTTCAATGAGTCAGCTAATAGTGTTGAGGAATAAATGAGAGCAGAAAATCAGTATTCAGAAAATTAGCAAACATAAAACCAACAAGTAAATGACAAAGAGATGGAGGGATGGTGGTCATTGTACTTTGATGGATCAACAGGAAAATAAGGGGCAGAAGTAGGGATTTGGATTACTAGTCCAAATGATGAGAGTAATTTTTACTCTTACAAATTGAATTTTGATTGGACAAACAACATGGATGAATATGAATCTTTGATTTTGGGTTTAGATGTTTTGAAAAGAATGAAGGCTCAAAATATTTCTGTTTTTGGAGATTCTGAATTGGTTATTAGACAAGTTGAAGGTGTTTATCAAACAAAGGATGTAAGAATGAGAACATACAGAAATCTAGTTTTAGACATGTTAGAGAATTTTCAAGCCTATTCTTTCATAGTCAAAACTAGAGATCAAAATTCCATTGCTGATTCTCTTGCTGTATCTACAAGTCTTTTCATCATTCCTATCCATTCTACTGAAAAATATGAGATTGAAGTTTTCCATAGACCAGCTATACCAGATAATATCACCAATTGGCAAGTTTTTGAGGATGATCAACAGGTAAAGAATTTTATGGAGCTGAAAGAAGAATGTGAAAGTACACAAGTAGATCAACAAAACATGCTTGTTGAATCAAAAGGAAATTCTGAAGTTTTGCAACTAAAAAATAATTCAATACCAAAAGGTCTTATTCCTCTTGAGAAGATTTTTGATCAGAATGATGTTTTCAAATCACCAAAGATACAAGCTGATGAGGAGGAAGTAGAGAGCTGTAATCTTGGTAAAGCCCCTGCATCTGGAAGTGAAGATGAATAAGGAAAGGACTTTGCTAAGATCCTTTTGAGAGCCATGCAAGATCTTGATAGAGAGATCAAAGAGATGATATTGGACAGAATCAAAGAATCTCTTAAGATATTTCATCTTGGAGAAATATCTGGTATGTCTCACCACTGGAATGATCAACCAGTGCATCAGCCACAAATTTCCCAACACTCTTCCATGCCTACCTTTTTTCCTGTGGGAAATGAAGGGTTTCAAGAGCAAGCATCCCTTGAACACTATTTTGAAGAATATGAGTCTCAAAGTTAGAGATTCAAATATCACTTGAGTTTTCACGAGTTTTGTCACCTCAAGGACAAAAGAAGACTAAGGCATCAGGATAGAGATGGTTGATTCACTCAGAATCATGATCGACATCACTCTATGGGAAGATTATTTTTACCCAATTTTGATGGGCCATCCAAGTGTTCTGCCAAAGTATGGGTAGAAAAACTTGACATCTACTTTCAGTTGAACAAGGTTCCAGAGATGGAGGCTATCAAGATTGCAGCGCCGCACTTTGAAGGTGAAGCACATGACTGGTGGTTCCATGGCTTTTCTATATTGGGTCATGCCAATGTGACTGCTTATTCAGAGTTCACTATAAGGCTAGTGGAAAGATTTGACAGAAGAGATACAGAGGCACCATTCATGAGCCTTGCAAAGTTAAAACAATCAGGTAATACAGAGTCTTACATTTCTAAATTTTTAAGATTATCTGTTATGGTTCCTGATTTGTTTGCAACAAGAAGGGTGTACATGTTCATAGATGGTTTAGATGAACCTATTCATCGGTTGGTAAAATATACCAAGCCCACTACTCTGCATGATGCTATTTAGAGGGCTAGAGACCTTCAAGATGCCTTGCCAAAAGCAAAGGAAATTTTTCAACACAAGCCCTCTTTCCCTTCAAAGGGAAAGGAAGAGAAAGTTGCTCCTTCCAAGGAGAGCTCATACAAGAAGCCTCTTGATGATGAAGTCCAGAGATATCTAAGGAAAAGGTAGCTATGTTTCACTTACCAAGAATCATGGGCACCTAGACATAGATGTGCTGTTGGAAAAGAACATTACATAGAGGTCTTCTCAGATATTGAGGAGGAAGAAGAAGAGGAGCCAAGAAGAGGTCACAACGCTGACACTACAGGGGGAGAGCTAACTTCATCAGGATATGGGAATGGAGCATTTTCTCCTATTGGAGTGTCTCTTGCATCTTTGAGAGGAATACCTAAGTACTTGAACTTAAGAGTTCAAGGTTCCATCTTGAATCAGAGGGTTTCTGTCTTGATTGATAGTGGGAAAACTCACAATTTCATTGATGCCCATCTAGTGCAAAGGAGGGCAATACCCACTAATACTTTTGAGGGATTCTCTATTTTTGTCCAAGGAGATAGAACAATGCAATGCATGCATTATGTCCCATCACTTTCAGTCACCATGGGAACCTATACTTTGGTTGATCACTTCTTTGTGGTTGACATACTTGACACCATTGTGATTTTGGGTGTCCAATGGTTGATTACAATGGGGAAAGTCACCACTTATTAGGAGGATTTGAAAATGGAATGGGTGGACAAGAAGAGTGGTGAATCTCAAATGATCAAAGGCATGCATACCTACCCCTCACATACCACTTCCACATAGAAATCAAAGATGGATTTGCACAGTGGAAGCAAGGACTTTACAATCCCATCTATCATGTTCATGAGATTTTTGCATGGGACACTGTTATCTAGTGGAAAACCACTTGGGAGGCCACCTGATTTAGATTTTGTGGGAAATACCTCACAACATGATGCTCCAAGATTAGATCCAGGAGGGATTGGAGCACTAGAAGGCAAAGCTACATCACTGGGAGTCTTGGGTAAGCTCAAGGAGGAGGTAAATATTCTTCCCTTATCATCATCACCCACTCTCTTTTCTATTTTTGCATTGTGGGAGGAGAAGAATGGAAGGAATGGCCTTATAGCACACACCTTTGGCATGGGAAATGTTAAGGAGAAGAGCAGCAACATGACAGACATTTTTGTTGATACACCATTAGCGCTGTCATTGTTGAGCAATTTAGATCTATATTGGAAATCCCAACTGTTGGTGGATTATTCCAAGGATCTTCACACTTGTATGATACTTGATGACTAGCTACATGAAGAGGGATATTTAGTCCAAGGAGGATTCATCTATCATCATGGTAGGATATTCTTGTCTAGAGCCTCCAAGCTCAAGAAGAAGTTGCTACAAAGAGCTTATGAGGAGTTATGTTTCAGCCACATGTATTCCATGAATATCTACAACATCATCATGAGTAGATTTGATTGGGAAGGCTTGAAAGGAGAACTACATCAGAATTTTCAAGAATGCATGAACTATGTGGAGTTGGGGTAGAAACAAGACTCAATTACAAAGTTATTTCAGCCATCTCTTCCTTCTTTTGAGAGAGGAGATAGAACCATGCACCACTCCATTTGTATGAGGAGTATTGTTGGTGAAGAATCTAATCATGTAAAGCATGTTTTATTTTCTGATTGTATACATTCTTTCACCATTTTTATGCAGGCCATGGCTCCAAGTAGGAGTAATACATCTTGTAAATCTCATGGCCAACATTGGGCCACAAAAATTTCTGAATTTGGCCACTCCCTTGATGAACAAAGGGAGATTTTCCATCATGATGGGTGATTTCCTAAGGCACCAAACATATCTCACACTTTCAGCCATAGTGAGATAACATGGGCATAAAATAAGTGGTGGGAAAACCACTTACCATATCTTGATTTGATGCAGGCAGGAGATGCACTGTGCTGGTTCCACATGTGGGTCATCAAGAGATGCACTGCACTGGTTCCACATGTGGGACTATGATCCACCTCCACATGCTCAAATTTCTATTTGTATGTATATAGTTTTTCTCCCATACATTGATGATATACTTGTACTTTTTATGGGAATGTATTGAGGGAGGATGGGAGGTATGCATGTTCCTAATGGGCTGGAGATTCCCCATGTATCTTATGCTACATGTTTCAGGGAGGACATTGGGCAAGCCATGTTTGTTTCATTTGAGTTATTGTCTCCTTATGGGATGGCTTATTTACATATCATGAGAAATTTGGAGGAAAAATTCATGGAGGGTTGGATTGGTGAACACTTAGCTTATGGAGGAAGCTTAACACATGATGGTGTCACCAATGGAGGAGGAGAAGAGTTTCAACACTCACCTTATTAGTTTCTTGAGGACAAGCAACATTTTGGAGGGGAGGACTGTAATATTCCCAATTAGTCCTAAGCTAATGGGAATATCCAATTTTGTTTTATTTTTCTGTTTCATAAATAAAATTGTAAAGGAGGATCATAAAATTCCTAAACAGCAAATAAATCAATGCCAAATGTGAAAAAGGTTATATCTTGGCTAAGCAAGAAGGAACCCTTAGGTGTGAAAGGGGCTGAACATTTTGACTGGGTCAACCTTGACCAAATCTACAGCGCTGTCTTGGAGGAGTGGCCATCAATGAGGCACAACGCAATTTTAGATGGAGGTGGCTCATGTGAAAGGAGCTATTTCATTGAAGGTGGTTTAGGGTTTTGCAAACTCTCAACTTATAAAAGGAAGAGGATGGTAGCATGAGAAGGTTGTTGATGATATTATATTTTCTGAATATATTGTCTATTTAGACATATATCATTCTCTTGCTATTTAGCTAATAATAGTGTTGTTTATAATTGGGTGTTCCTGATCGGGAATCCCACCTCTTTCCTTGAGAGGCCTCTTGGAAGATATTGCATTTCTTGTCCACTATCTGGCTAAAGGCCAAGCTTCTTCTTCCAACTACAATGCAAATCCTGTTGAGGGTTTGGTTTTCTTTGAAAGCTACAACAAGTGGAGGCTAGATCTACTAAGATCTAGGTCATTCTAGTGCTCCTTTTCAGTGGGGAAGTCTTCTATCCCATTGGCAAGAGAGTATTGGACCATTGGAGCTACATTTTCATATCTTGGCATGATGCCAAACATGTTCTAAAGCCTACGTCATAGTCTTGCTTCCAGAACTGTGTTATTTGTGTGGGTACTATTGCAGGGTCTTTTGGAACACTTTTTGGAGGAGTGATTTTCATGTGTTGGGGATCTACCTTTCACATTTGAGATCCATTGGAGGGGATCATCATATTTCATATATCATATCAGATCTGAATTTCCATGTATTTCTGAATATTTCTGCAGATATGCAGCATTAGATCTCATATCTACTCCTTGTACTTCATATTTCGCTGAAAACCCCAAGGGGAATTTGAAGAAGAGCCCATCTAGTGTATGGATCTGATATAGATCTAAATTTTATACACATATCTGCTCTAGATCTGAAGTGTAATCTACAACAATTGCAACCAATAAAATAACGCTGTCAAGCTCTTTTTCAGCCTTAATACATGGTTGCAGCACCTCTTTTTGAGGATTTTCTTCCATAAAAGTCTTCTATTTCCTATTGTACATCTCATGGGCTATCTTGTGCATATATTTTTCTGATGTAAATGTAAATAAAGAGCCTCCATATTGGCCTCTTGCTCTTACTTAGATGACCTGCGTTATTTCTCTGCATAACTGTTTATTATTGCTGCATTTCCCAATTGGGAATATTACATAAATACTATTTCCAGGTTGGATGTTGGTCTACCTGAAGACTGAATATCATAAAAAACCTTTTTGATTCATGTTGGAGGATTTCGTGACTCAAGGAACATCTAATGTGTGGTTTATCTCCTTTCTTTGTAAATTTATTCTAAAATATGAATTTAAACAACTAGTAAGATGTGAGTGATAAGCTGTTAAAGGATTTAACAGTAAATTATCTGCTTTCAGTTTTCTACAAGTTACATGTGTGTTATAGAACATGTCAGTGAAGATTTCATAAAGGATTTGTGGAATACTTTATACATGAAATCTATTTTTTGAATGTTGCTTGCTTTGCATAAACTGATTTTGCGTAAAGAGCCATCATCATAGCTGTGTGACTACTTTAGGATAGGAATATTTCCTGGAATAGGTACCAGCTATTAATATTCTTCCACTTGTGCACTCTACTCCCTATAATACCTTTTACCCACATAATTTATACTTTCCACAACTTTCAAAATGCATGAAAGTCTTAAAGAATATAAAATCATTTCAAAATCTTTGAGAATCCATCCCACCACTCAAACAACCCCTTTAAAATTTGAAATGAACTATGATGTGTAAGGCTTACTCCTTATGCAGTCAAGGAGTGAATTATTACTCTAACTCATCCCATCCAAACACGTCTATCTAATTAGTGTGAGGCTAATAGAGTGAATCCATTTAGAGATTTAATGAAGCCTTTCCAATATTGATGGAGATGGGAGGGCAAGCAAGGCAACACCATTCTCTCCACATCCCATTTTCATCACATATTGATATATCTGCTAAATGAATTAGCCCCTTCTCTTCCATCCATATTTCCAAGTCCCTAACACCTTGATTCTCAGAGGTAAATGAGGTAGGGGGGTTCGGTCTTTCTAGAGATGAATTTTTTTCCCATTTTTTTTACATAAATTTTAGATTTTAGTGTTTTGTCCTTCCAAAGACTCCTTCTCTAGTCTAAGAAATCTATTCTTGTGAAAATATTTTTGAATGAATGCTTTCTTCAACCATTCATTTGAGTTTGATATTATTCTCCAAACAAACTTTTCCCCTAATTCCAGATTCATATATTCAGGGTCTTTTATGGCTAATCCTCCCAACTTTTTTGAAATTATGACAATATTCTAGTTCAGTAAATGGAATTGATTCTCATTTTTTTTACCTCCCTCCCAAAGGCATTTTCTTATAATACAACTAATTCTATTTATTACATTCTTCGGTGCTATAAGCCCAAATTCATTGTACACAGGTAAGGATGATGATACTGACTTGATGAGGACTGTTTTCCTTGCTACATTCAACTAACGAGATCCCCATGATTTAATTTCGTTTTTTAATTTTTTGAAGGACTTCTTCCCAATCCTCCCAATTTGACTGCCTTAATGATATAGGGATACCAATATACGTAAATGATTTCCAATCCTTATGTAACAACCCATTGTTGATTTTCCATGTAAATAAAATAGAACCAAGGTCGTGGGACACATATTCCAAGTTGAATGATGGGTAAATATTATAGTGGGAATCACTTGTGGTTTATTAATGGCTATGGAAATTGGCAAAGGCATTGGAAAAGGAAAATAGGCAATAAATGACATCTAATTATGGAAAATGAAGAAAACAAGGAAAAAGGAAAGGAAGCGATAGACATTAATGATAAAAAGGCATCAGAGAAACAATTCAATTTTTTTGTCAGTTTAAATTTTGGCTCTCTTCTTCCATTCTCTTACACTCTTGCACACTTAGATCATTCTTTGAGAATCCTAGAATTCACTTGGACTTGGAGAGATGTAAGAAAAGAACAAGCAAGGAATTGGAGGACAACAAAAAATAAGGTTGGATCAACAACTACAACTGGAGTTCATTGCAGGTAACATGTTACAAGTGTGATTTCCTTGTTAATATTTGGATGAATGATAAATGCATGAGCTTCTTCAGTTATTTTTCTATCATTAGCATGGGATTTTCCTGCATTGAAAGTGGTTTCAACCTTGCCTTTCCATTTCCTAGATAACCATGATGTAGTGGGTTCTCTATTTGATTTAGCTTTGGATGGCCAGTAGACTTGGATCTTGGTTGAGGTGGTCTTGGGAAAATTATGAGGGTTAAGGGTGGAGATGGGATTTCACTTGGAACTCTTGACGGATGGGTGGAGACAAGAAAATTCTTCTGGAGCTGGGAAGGAAGTTGGAGGCATCCATGCTTATTTTTGAGTTAGTGATTTTTAGGTCGGTTAGGTGAAATTACTATGGTTGAGGGTTGAGGTGGTTTTTCTTTTGGAAGCCCTAGTTGGTTCTATTTTTGTTTAACCCATATGATCCCACATTCATGCTTGGAATATGGCACAAGGGTGATTGGATGAAAGAGATATTTGGTTCAGCCTAATATACGGTTAGATGGTACGTGGAAGTCCCTGATTTGGTTGGCTTTTTCATATGTTAATATAATCTATTTTCTTATTGTGATTGATGAGCACTTGTACTGGTTATTATGTTGATCTTGTGGCTATTTTGTCACTGGATCCTATGCTAGTCATATGCTGGTTATATACATGATTATATGATGTTATCTTTATATGGATCTTGTTCATTATTTGACAAGTGATTGAATTATTGATGAATTCATGGGCTAACAAGTGTTGCTGCAACTATCTTGAGAGGGAATTGGACCTTATTGAAAATTCTCTGATGTAGTTCAGAAGTTTATGATCAAATATGCATTCATGAACTGTAGTTTCTATGTTTACCATATATTTGATGAAATGTGTACCATGTATTAGGCATGTATTGGTCAAGATATTTATTGAGTATCGGTTGTTTAGACTTTTTATCATCATTGATTGCATTTTTGAAATTTCTTAGCACTTCTAGGAAGTGGTATTAAGGATATCCCCAAAAATGTGTCATATATCTTGCCACCACATGTATAAAATTGGAAGATTTAGGTCATAACTACATGCATACAAGCTTATGGGTGTAGTTGGAGCATCATAACCATATGCACAATGTGTTATGTGTGCGGTTAGGGTGTCAAGCTTGTAAAAATGAGTTTTAGCTTAGGGATTGATCACCAAGGGTGTTTTTCAGGTTACTGTGTGATCTAGTGTCCATGAGGGGTGGTAGTATGTGTTCGGGTTTGTAGGCCCCACGTCCATAGCTAGAACTTGGAGTTCAAGTCATGTCATAGTAGAACTTAGCTCATGTTTACCATGGAGATATTTTAAAAGAGGGTAAATGTGGGATGGGGTGGTTACAAGGTGGTATTAGAGCGAGGTTGAAACACTGGACCTCGGGGTACATGAAGATGGTTATGGTTATCATGTGTGAAGTCATTTTTACATTTTTTTATTATTATCATGCATGCATCATGATGTTGATATCTGTTTATATTATTATATATATCATGCTAATCTAGGCTGAGTTGTGAAGATGTGATAACCTCCCCTGAGATACACTGAGGTATTATTTTTTATTATGTATTATATTTGGTTTATCTATCATGGTACTTTGCAAGAAATATAAGATCATAGATGAAGAGTAAAATGGTGTACTAAAGTTCACATGACTCCCCTTATAGGATTTATGTGAAATCAGTGGAATGGGAAAATCTAATTAAGAAGCAAGGAGAAGAGTATTCTTCTAATGTAGAAGATACAATAAGGAGTTTGAGGGAAAATATTTGAAGTTGCAAGGTAGATGATAATAGTTTGATTGAGGCACAATAAATACTTGCAAGGGCTTAGGAAAAGAAAGTAGAAGTCATTGCAGTGATTCTTCAGAGCTTTTCAAATTTATAGAAACAAGGACAGTTGGGGATTAGTTAGGGATAGGAAGAAAAGAGAAATGGGGCACATGGTAACAGGTCTCATATAATACACATGATGGACAAAGATGATACAGTCAGATGCGGCAGATATTTCGATACACCTAACAGGAGGGGTAGCACTCATGGACTTTATTCTAGCTCCATTTTCGAGAGATACCATCATCATTACTGCCAACATATTTATAAGAGGAGTGAGAGGGGTAATTTACATATGAGTTTAGGAAAGCCAAGCATCGTAATTTTGATGGGGAAGTGAAGAAATTAGGATATGCAGAAGCATGATTGCTTAGGATGAAGAAGTTCTTCATATTGCATGATTATTCATACGACATGAAAGAAAGATAACTACCTTCAATCTCAAGGGAAAATCATATATATGGTGGGAAGATGTGAAGAATGTCAAAGGAATTAGGGAAGAGGACCTGAGTTGGAATGAGTTTAAAATACCCTTTAGGAAGAAGTACTTGTCTGAGAGATATTATGATGGGAAGGCCAAGGAATTATATGAGTTTAAGATGGGTTCCATGACAAATGAAGAGTACATGACCAATTTTTTGAAGCTGTTGAGGTATGTTCCCTAACTCAAGGATGAGAAGACAAAGGTAAAAATGTTCATAAGTTGACTGCCATTAGCATTCAAGGATCATATTGAGTATGATGAGACTAAGTCATTCGAGGAAGTCATCGGGAAGCTGAAGCATTGTTATGAGTAGTATAAGTGCAAGCTTGAGTTCAAGCATGACTAGAAAGGTAATTAGAATACTAAAGGAAAATGGCCTAAGAAGAAAGGAATATCTCAAGATGCATGTGACAAGGAGAATGTGGGATCTCATAAGAAGTTCAATGCATCTAAAAAAGGACATGAGTCTCAACCAGAGGAATAGTAGAATAAAGGTGATGGTAGGAGACCTTTGAGGTGTTGGAATTGTGGTGGAGAGAATCATAGGAGGGATTTTCCAACACATCAAGGTGGCAAGCCTCAGATTTACAGTGCTCAGGAGGCATAGATAGTTGGAGATGTAGGCTAGAGCATTCCCTAAATTTATGTAGCAGTGGATAATGGAAAGGATGATCATCAGAAATATATTATAAATATGGAAGGTAAGCTTTGTGATCAAGTTGTTTCTATTTTTATTGAATCCTGAATCTAATTATAGCTCTATTAGTCCTAACCTAGTGGATCAGTTTCGGTTGAGTAAAGAAGCACATGAAAAATTTTGGTTGGTGTAGTTGGATACAAGAACCAAGAGAAGAGTTCATCACTAGGTGATATCTTATGAATTTGAGCCTAATCGTATGCCTACATCAACACATCTAAATGTGCTTCCTTTGGGATCATATAGTATGATTTTGGGCATGGATTGACTATTCATTCACAAGACTAAAGTGGACTATTATGATAAGGCCAATGAGTTTCTAGATGATGATGGGGAAAGGAGAATGCTATAGGGAAAGAAGAAGGCTACATTAGTGAGAATGGTTACAACTATGCAGGTAAATCACAGTTGCAGGAAGGGATTTACATTGTTTACAGTTCATATTTCTAGTGACAATGGGAAAAAGGATGAGGATGATGAAATCTTGAAGAGGTATCCTATTTTGTAGCAGTTTCAGGATGTGTTTCCTACAAATATTCTAGAGTTACCACCTCATAGGGAAGTGGGATTCTCTATTGAGTTGATGCCGGGAGCAACACCAACATCTAAGGCACCGTACAGGATGAGTACTTCAGAGTTGGTGGAACTGAAGTTGCAGCTTATGGAAATGATTGGTAAGGGGTATATTATACCAAGTGTGTCTCCATGGGGTGCACCGGTGTTGTTTTTAAAGAAGAAGGATGGAAACCTCATATTATGCATTGATTATAGGCAATTGAATAAGGTGACTATCAAGAACAAGTACCCATTTCCACAAATTGTTGATTTGTTTGATCAGTTGAAGGGAGCTGGAATGTTTTCAAATATTGATTTGAGATAAAGATATCATCAAGTGCACATCAAAGAAGAGGACATATACACGACTACATTTCACACAATGTATGGACACTATGAGTTTGTGGTGGTTCCTTTTGTTCATACTAATTCTCCATCCACCTTCATGTGTTTGATTAAAAATGTGTTGCGTCCTTACCTGGATAAGTTTGTGATAACATTTTTTTATGATATATTGGAATATTCTAAGAATGAGGAAGATCATGCAAAGCACCTAGTAGCAGTGTCAAGAGTTTTGAGAAAGCATCAGTTGTATGCCAAGCTAAACATGAGTAGTTTCTTTCATACTTAGATTCATTACTTGGGACATGTTGTTTCCAAGGAAGGGATAGCAGTGGATCCAAAAAAGATTAAATCTGTCATGGAGTGGCCAATCTCTTGGGAATGTGGATGAGGTCAGATGATTCATGGGAATAGCAGGTTATTACAAGAGGTTCATCGAGAACTTCTCAAATATTGGATATCCTATTACATCCTTTTAAAGGAAAGGAAAGAAGTTTTAATGGACTAAGGAATGTGAAACTAGTTTTGAGAAGCTAAAACATTTGCTTACTAATGCCCCAATTTTGAATATTGTAGATCGTGATAAGGAGTTTTTGGTTTGTAAAAATGTTTGCAAGGAAGGACTAGGTGGGGTCTTGATGTAGGAAGGGAAAGTGGTATGCTATGAGTCAAGGAATATGAATGAGCATTAGAAGAACTATGTGACTCATGATCTTGAGTTGGCATCTATCATTCATGCATTGTATGTGTGGAGACATTATCTCCTTGGCAGAAGGTTTATTTTGATGAGTGATCATAGTGTACTAAGGTACTTGTTTGACCAACCTAATCTGAGTGCCAGGAAAGCTAGATGGTTGGCTACTCTCAGTGAGTTTTATTTCGAGATCATGTATAGTAAGGGAAAGGAGAGCGGGGTTGTAGATGTTCTTAGTAGGAGAGTGCAGGTGAACCATAGTTTAGCTATGAGCTCTTATGGAACAAATTTCCAAGATAGGATATTACATGCATGGATGCATGATGAGAAGTAATAGCAACTAAAGCAGAGGTTGCAACAATTGAGTGAAGGTGATAGGGATGAGGAGTATCACCTCACAGTAGATGGCTTGGTCAAATTCAGGAACAATATTTATGTGCCAGATAATAATTAATTGAAGCCTATCTCATCTTGAGGGAGTTTCATGTCAAGCCATATTCAGGCCACCCAGGATATCATAATATTTTTATAGTTGTTAAGAATTTCTATCATTTGACGAATTTGAAGAAAGATGTGGTTGGGTTTGTTGCAAAGTGTTTAGAATATTAATAGGTGAAAGATGAATGTAAGCACCCAACATGTTTATTGCAGCCTATTCTGATTCCAAAATGGAAATGGGAGGTCATTTCCATGGACTTCATTATAGGATTGTCGAGGACATCGAGGCATCATGATTCCATCATGGTTTTGGTTGACATGTTGAGTAAGGTAGATCACTTCATTGTGGTGAAGTATACTAATTTAGCTAGTGAGGTAGCTCAAATATTCATAAGGGAGATAATGAGGTTGCATGGTGTTCCAAATAAGATCATATCAGATAGGGATACCAAGTTCACTTCCTAAGTTTGGAAGGAGTTTTTTGCAAGCTTGGGGGTAGAGTTAGCCTTCAACACTACTTATCATCCACAGACAGATGGACAAACAAAGAGGGTTAACAATATTCTCAAGGATATGTTGAGGATGTATGTCATGCATCAACAGAGGAAGTGGGAGGAGTATCTTCCACTCGTAGAATTTTCTTATAATAATGGGCATCAGGAGTCCTCGAAGATGAGTCCATTTGAGGCTATTTATGGGCGGAACTGGAATAATCCTATCAGCTAGAGTGATATAGTGAAAAAGGTGCTGATTGGACCATATATGTTTTCTGAGATGCAGGTGATTCGAAGGACTTTGAAGGTGGTGTAGGGAAGGCATAAGATATATGTAGATCAACATAGAGCATTCAAAGAGTTTTAGGTTGGGGAGCATGTGTATTTTTGCATCAATCTCAAGAGGAGCTCCTTGAGGATTGGGTCATGTGCCAAGCTGGCACCTCGGTACTGTGGGACTTTTGAGATCCTGGAGAGGATTGGACCAATGGCCTACAAACTTGCACTATTGCCAACAGTGAAATTCCATGATGTTTTCTATGTTTCAATACTTGAGAGATAAGTGTAGAATGTTGATCATGTGATTTTTTGGTCTATATTGTAGGTGGAACCAGAGGGAGAGTTCCAATGAGAGCTACAATGAATATTGAAATGGAATAGAGAAATAAAGCATGTTAAAGTGCAGTGGAAGCATTTTGGGCCTCATAAAGCTACATGGGAGATGGCCGATAAGATGCGAGCTATGTATCCTTCCTAGTTTGCTGGTTGAGTAGATGTGTTAGGAATATGAGTTTTTGGTTTACATACATACATACATACATACATACATACATACATACATACATACATACATACATATATATATATATATATATATATATATATATATATATATATAATGTCATTGTAAATATCATATAAAGTTGTGTTATAAATCTCCATGGGAAATATGTTTTTCTAGTCATAAGTGTCATTGAACACCGAGGACGGTGTGCCCTTAAGGGGGATGGGTTTGTACCAAACCCTGGTTGATTTTCCATGTAAATAAAGTAACACCAAGGTCATGGGACACATATTCCAAGCTGAATGATGGGTAAATATTATAGTGGGAATCACTTGTAGTTTATTAATTCCTATGGAAATTGGAAAAGGCATTGGAAAAGGAAAGGAGGCGATAAATGACATTTAATAAAGGAAATAGAGGAAAATGAAGAAAAAAAGGAAAAATCAAAGGAAGAGACTAGACATCAACGATAAAAATTCATCAGGGAAACAATTCACAAATTTTTTCAGTTTAGCTTTTGGCTCTCTCCTTCCATACTCGTACACTCTTGCACACTTAGATCATTCTTGGAGCATCCTAGCATTCACTTGGACTTGGAGAGAAGAAATTAAAGAACAAACAAGGAATTAGAGGACAATAAAAAGAAAGCTAGATCAAAAACTACAACTAGAGTTCGTTGCAAGTAACATGTTGCATGTGTGATTTCCTTGTTGAGATTTAGATGCATGTTACATGCATGTGGTTATTTGGTTATTTTTCTTTCATTGACATGGAATTTTCCTGGATTCACAGTGGTTTCAACCTTTCCTTGCAATTTCCTAGATAACCATGATGTAGTGGGTTCTTTATTTGATTTAGCTTTGGATGGCCGATAGACTTGGATCCTGGTTGAGGTAGTCTTAGGAAAATTCCCAAGGGTCATTGGTGGAGATTAGATTTCTCTTGGAACTCTTGATGGATGGGTGGAGACAAGAAAATTATTCTAGAGATGGGAAGGAAGTCAGAGGCATCCATACTTGTTTTTATGTTAGTGATTTTTGGATCGGTTAGGTGAAATCACCGAGGTTAAGGGTTGAGGTGGTTTGGCCTCTAGAAGCCCTGGTTTGTTCTATTTCTATTTTGTTTTAACCCACATGATCCCACATTCATGCTTAGAATATGACACATGGTTGATTGGATGAAAGAGAGATCTGGTTCAACCTAATTTATGGTCAGGTGGTACGTGGAAGTCCTTGACTTGGTTAGATTTTGAATATGTTAATATAAGATATTTTCTTATCATGATGATGAACAATTGTACCAGTTATTATGTTGATCTTGTGGCTAATTTTTTATAGATTATCTGCCAGTTATATGCATGATTATATGATGTGCTCTTGCAATGTATCTTGTTCATAATTTTACAAGTGATTGAATGATTTATGAATTAATGGGCTATCAAGTGTCGTTGAAACTATCTTGAGAGGGAATTGGACCTTCTTAAAAATTCTCTAATGTAGTTCAAAAGTTTATGATCAAATATGTATTCATGACCTGTAGTTTCTATGTTTACCATCTATTTGACGAAAGGTGTACCATGTATTAGGCATGTCTTGGTCAAGATCTTGCTTGAGTATTGGTTGTTCAAACTTGTTATCATTGTTTATTTCATTATAGAAAGTTATGGGCACTTATGGGCAGTGGTATGAAGGCTAGCCCTGAACATGTGGCATAGATCTCATCACCACATGCACATAATTGGAAGATTTGGGTCATAACTGCATGTAGATAGGTTTATCGACGTGGTTGGAGCCTCATAGCCACACTAACCCTGTGTTATGGGTGTAGTTTGGGTGTCAAGCTTGTAAAAATGAGTTCCAACTTAGGGATTGATCACCAGGGGTGTTCTTCAGGCTGCTGAGTAATCTAGTGTCCCCAAGGGGTGATAGTATGTGTTTTAGTTTATAGGCCCCACTTCCATAACTCGAAATTGGAGGTTGGGTCAAGTCATAGTAACACTTAACTAATGTTTGCCCTGGAGAGCTTGTAAAAGTGGGTAAATGTGGGATGGGATGGTTACACCTTATTTACTGGAAAACCCAAGGTTTGTGAAATTTTTTACAAAGTGGGTTTAGAATAGTTCCACCCTATCAGTTGGCTCTTCATCTTTTTAACCAATCCTAGAGACAAAAGTAGGCAAGAGTCTAGATTTTTTTTAAAGCATGAAGCTATCGTACTAGAGGCTCCACCCAATAAAAGAGTGTCATCTACAAAATGGGAATGATTTACCTCTTTGAAATTCCTTTCTATACTCAAACTAGGGAGAATCCATTCTTTTTGTTGCCGCTCCTAGAGACAGCCTTGAGTTGTGAAAGACCAGTGCTTAGGACATCTTGTATTAGCAACGAGCATATGGTATAACAGAGGAAGTTATCAATAAAAATCTCTCATGCTATCTCTTGTAAACAAGAAGGTTAATTTAAATGGGACCAAAACTTATAGAAACTGACACAGGGAAAGGGATACTGCAGAGGAAATGTGCAAAAATCCAATATGAAAGCAACAGACAATTCAGAGATAGCTTACTGTAAAGAGGGCCGATTCAGAAATACCTCACAGAAATAAATTATCAGAAGGTGTATGTTGTGAATGAAAGATTAAGAGAATAATAGTGTTCATTGAGATGATATCCAGATACAAAATATCACCATGTAATGGGCTTACCAATCTAAGAATCCATACATGACAATAGAGTTTTAAAAAGACCCTCCCAAAGAAACTAATATAGCAGAAATATGGTTGAGTGAATAGTGAAATAGAATATCATGCCTGAGCCATATTTAAAGCGCTTGACTAATCCAAGTATGGGTATCAACTAGGATAAATCCATACCAAAAATTAGTGAGCCACTCGCATTCCAGAAACATGATACAAGAAAGATGGATGAAATGAAATGATCTATTAAAATAACACATAAGAGAGAAAGTTACACACTGTGAAATACCAAAGACCAGAATCCACTTAACAAATGGAACTCCTCCTCACCGAGACCCTACGGGCTTTGAGCCTTCATACAAGAGTTCAACAAAATGTGTACAAAAATCCTTTCACTGCATAATTTTCTGATAAAATATGGAACCCTGAATCATCTGTTCTTCAGGAGCTTTATAGTAGAAAAAGAAAGCTCGAAAAGGGAGTAGGTGATGAACATTTAATTTGCCTCATTAAGGCAAGATGGCGGAAACGTGCATGCCCATATTATTGGATGACTTTATAGCACTGTATGTACTCTGCTGCCTGCTTTCTGAAATAAATGCATTGGGTAGAAGTCTCTTCAGGAACACGGCAAAGAAGTAAAGTCACAAAGATATTCCGTCCTTTCTTGAAAGAGAATGGTGCTGAAAAGGAAGCTTTAGGGTATTTTTTTCTGTGAATGGTACCCTCTGCCTTCTAAACCCTGAATTAAGGTTTAAGATCTTCAATGCTGAACATTGAATTCCTCGATCATTCATTGATATCTCTCTGCTGCTCCATTAATGTCTTCATCTGCGCAATATGTGCTTTGAATTACTCTGGAGGGTTTGACAGATTTTAAACCTGCTTCTTTAATGGAAGTCTTGTCGGCATACCTTCCTAGGCCTATCTCCATAATTCCAGCCTCTGAAAAAATGGTACTTTGATGTGCTCTCTATTACAGCAATAGAGACTGTAAATCATGGCAGTATTCTGCCACTGTAACCCTGCAAAACCCGCAAACTCATTAAAAAAACCATTCATGGGGATGGTGGACGTGGCGGGTCAATGAAAATGGTCATGCGGACATGGCGAAATGGTGGAACAATGTAGTGTGGCGGAAAAAAACGCAGTCAAACGATGGAGGATGGACTGGTGAAATTTTTTAATGTAAAACATTTGAAATTTGACTAATGAATGAAATATATAAGGGTGGAGGAAAAATATGACAAACACGTGGAATGGGTGACGTGGAGGTACGGAGTCGACTGGCAGAGAGGTAAGTGACCTGGACTGTCAGATCTTAGGAGGATATAGACGGCTGAAAATGCGTCAGAGGGCGATGGACTGTGGGCCAGGGGTATGGTTTCCCTGTGTTAACTTCCGCGCAACTTCAAGGAGCGATCGTCGTTGGATGGGCCGTTCTATATTGGACGGCTCATGTGCATATTGCGCCACGTCCGCTGCCGAACTATAATGCGCGATGATCAAGAGGTTTTGAAATAGTGTGCAAGACACGCGTCGCGCGATGAATGGCATCGCTTTGAAATGAGAAACACCGCCCGCCTCCGAAAGGCGGTGCGATATAAACCACCAGTTTTGTACAGTGTATGGAGCGGGGACCACAAGGACGAGTGAGCTGTGAACCGTTGATCTACGATTTAAACGAACGGTGGACAGGCGATTTGGGCGATGAATGGAGTTGGCCACGGGCATGATGAAGACTTGCGAATTTCGTCGGATCTGTAGAGATCGACGGTTATAAACGTGCCCGATCTATATATGTCATAAGCGCCTTCATGACTAGCACTCGGTTTTGACTTTCGGTCATGTGAATAAAAAGGTGCAGGGGCTAGGGCCGAAAGGTGCTAGGCCTTAAATATAATGTAATGTGGGATTTCGGCCCTTTTATGCAGTTTTGAGGCTGGGAGAAGGTAACGATGAGCAGAAAATGAATTTCTCAGGGAAAAAGAGGGGGTTTCTTATCAAAATTTCAATAGAATGCTGACATGATCAACATTGGCTCCACCTGGGGACAACACGTTCATCCCTGAGCGTGTCGAGAACTTCGCAGACCATCTGATGATCTTCTGTGTGAACTCTGACCTTCCGCACTTCTACTTTTCTTTTCATAATTCATCACAACACCCACATTATTCAAACAACGGGGAAAACATGAAACTAATATACAGTATGATACATCGGGCTATCTCTGCCTGAATTAGAACTGGAAGTAGGGTTTAAGAAACTGACCATTTACAGGGGCGTCAAGCAAGTCACCCTGTAAATTTTCCAACTTGAAAGTGTTGTTACCTCCTTGTTCCACAATTTTGAAAGGACTGAACCAGAGTGGGTCAAATTTACCATGTTTTCCTTTTTTAGCCCTCCGGATATCCCACCTGAGCACTAAATCACCAATCTGTAAATTCTTGTCCTTGGCATGTTGATCAAACAGGTATTTCATCTTCTCCTGATACTCTGTCAGCCTTTGACTCACCTGGTTCCGCGTTTCTTCCAATTCCACCAGCTGATTTATTCTCCTAGTCATATCATCAGGCTCTTCTTGACTTTCTTGCATGAGTCAGGCTACTGGTAGGGCTAACTGTATAGGGAATACTGCTACCCTCCCATATACTAATTCATATGGGTATTTCCTAGTTGCTCTCTTGCTGGTAATTCTATTGGCCCACAGATCAAATTTCAACTGGGAATCCCAATTTCTCTGATTTTCATTTATAGCCTTCTTCAGTGCTCTTGCCAGGGTTTTATTGGAAGACTCTGCCAAGCCATTTCCCTGTGGATAATAGGCTGTAGAGTGACTTAGTGTGATTTTATACTGCTGATAGAAACTCACAAACTTTGCAGACTTGAAAGCCTGGGCATTATCAGTTACTATTCTATCAGGGCAGCCAAACCTGGATATGATGTTTTCTTCCATGAACTTTATTATCACAGTATTTGTTGCATTCCTCGCGGGTATGGCTTCCACCCATTTTGTGAAATAATCAGTGGCAGTTAAAATCCACTTATGTTGACCACTCGATGGAGGATGTATTTCACCTATAAAGTCAATACCCAATTGTCGGAATGGTTCATCCATGTGCACGGGAATCATGGGAAGAGGTGCCATCTTCTGTATTTTAGAAAATTTCTGACATTTCTCACACGCTCTAACCCAGGAAAAAACATCTCCAAAAATCTTGGGCCAATAGAAACCAGCCTTCAGGATTTTGTGAGTAGTGGCCCTCCAGCTGTAATGACCCCCACAGATACCTTCATGAAATTCGGCTATAATACTCTCTACCTCATCCTCTGTGAGGCACAAGAGTAGGATGCCTGAGGGATCTTACCAGTATAGCCGGCCATTGGCGACTATGTACTTCTGTGATTTCAATCTTAGCATTCTGTATTTAGCTTTATCATAGCTTGGAGGGCAGCTGAGTGTGAGGAGATATTCTACTATCTCTTTGTACCACTGACTGGTGAGGTACTTTATATGTGTTTCCGGGGTAGCTACCCCAATTCCATGTCACTCTTCTTTCTCCTCAGATTCCTCACCTGCTATTGTAGACAAATTTATACCCAGAGCCTGATAGTTAGATTCTAATAAGATCTTGGCTAGCCCTTGTCCTTTGATCAGCTTGGTAGGGTGGATGTCTAGCTCATATTCCTATATTTTGGCAATCCACTTCCCCCTTTTTCCTTCACTATCCCCTTGGATAAGAATATCTTTTACAACAGTTGTAGGCATAAATGCAGTGATATGGGACTGCAAGATATATATGCGAAATTCTTTGAGGGATTTTACTAGGGCGTATGCTTGTGTTTCCAATATGTTATATTTTAATTCTGCATCACGGAGCACCTGACTGAAGAAGGCGATGGGCTGCTCGTACCCTTCCTCATTTTTCTGCAATAAAACTCCTGCTATTGTATGAGGTGATGCAAAAGAAAATATCATGAAAGGTTTATCATAATTTGGTCCAGCTAGCACAGGGGCTTCTACAAAAGCATTTTTTATCCTGATAAAGGCCTCTCGTGATTCTTGGGACCATTTAACTTCATTATCTTTGTTCAACATGTCAGTTATATGTCTAACTATTTCATCATAGTTAGGAATAAACCTTCTCAGGAAATTAATACACCCTAGGAACACCTGCACCTCCTTCTTATTTATGGGAAGAGCAATACCATTTATAACCTCTACCCTCTTAGGATCTATCTTTGCCCCATATTTTGTTACAATGTGTCCCAAAATTTTACCCTCTTCTAATGCAAATAAAGACTTCTGAGGTTTTAGAGAGAGACCATACCTTCTGCATTTCTCAAAGGTTCTACGTAGATGCTCAATGTGCTTAGTATCATTCTTTGAGCATACAGTGATATCATCGAGGTAGACTACCAAGAATTTATCTTGCTCCCCAACAAAATCAATGTCCATGGCCCTTTGAAAAGTGGCCCCTGCATTAATCAACCCAAAAGGCATCCTAGCATACATAAATGTACCCCATGGTGTGGTGAAGGCAATCTTCTTTTGATCTTCTAAAAGTACAGCCACCTGATTATAACTAGAGAATCCATCCATCATTGACATCCTGCACATTGACATCCTAGAAGCTCCAACCACCTTTTGCAGGATGTGATCCATCTTAGGCAGTGGATAATTATCCTTTAAGGATGCTCTATTTAAATTTCGGAAATCCACACACAGCCTTATTTCTCCATTCTTCTTTCTGACAGGGACTAGGTTTGCCACCCAGTCAGAGTACCTCAATGGTACAATTATTTTGGCCTTTAACAGCTTCTTAATTTCCTTCTCAATAGAGGGAAGCAACAGGGGATTTATTTTTCTGAGCTTCTGCTTGTGAGGTTTTGCATCCCCCTTAGTGGAATTTTGTGCTGCATTATTCTAATATCAAAAGTTTTCAAGTCCTGATAGGACCATACAAACACATCTTTGTAGACTGAAATAAATTATGATATAGCTTTTTATACTCTCCTGTGATCTTCTTGGACAGTTTCACAATTTTGGGGTCAGCATTAGTACCAAGGTTCAGGTCTTCTACCTAATTTTCTTCTACCACTTTGCCTGGCTACAGTGGGACATCATTCTTATCAAATAATCTTTCTAGAGGCACCAGCCCTCTAGGTATAATGTTTCCCTTCAATTGCAACACTTTATTACCTGCCATTTTCTCCTCCCAATTTCTTTCTGAAGTATCTTCAGACTCTTCTTCTTCATCAACATCAATCTCCATATTGGAGAATTCCCCTACTGTTTCCAAGAATCTCTTCATCTGTTCTTCATCCTCAAATACCTGCCAGTGTTTGATGTTATCTGGGATTGACGGCCGGTAACGTACCTTAATTTCATATCTTAAAAGAGGGTTCTGTGGTGGGCGAAATGTACTAGCAGCCACAGCAAGGGAATCAACCATCCTATTCTGTTCCCAGGGCATGAATTGTATATTAAATTCCAAGAATAAATTCTCTACCATGTACCAAACTTCATTCCTATAAGCCCTCAGTCGTGGATGTTTGGTTTGACACAGATTCCTGACTTGTCTAACGACCAGTTCTGAATCTCCCAAAACTTTTAAACTTTGTATGTTCATGCTCCTGTCCGTCTGTAATCCCAACAGAAGTGCTTCATATTCAGCCACATTATTAGTGGCTTCATATTCTAGTTTGAAAGACAATGGGACCCATTTTCATGTAAGAGAAATCAATAATATTCCAGCTCCATTACCTTCTCTTGAATTTTCTCCATCAAAATGAAGTGTCTAGATTCCTGCTTCATGGCTCTCTGAGGGCTGCTCAGTCTTGATCTGGCAGAAAGATGGTTCATGAGCATAATCTTGATATTCTTCCAGCATCAAGCATGAGAAATATCCTTCTTTACTGTAGACTTTTGAATTAACAGATTTGTCAGCCTTAGTCACCATCTTGACAAATCTAGTTTCCCTATACAACCTCCTCTCCTGGCCACCAAAAACTGGAATAGTGGCATATGTTAAATCCAACTTAATTGACCCACCAATTTTTGTTCCCCAGGACCTTGACAACAACATGCCAAAGCGAGATGGGATGTCAGCCACCACGATGTCCATTACCACACTTTTTGCTGGGATTTGGGCCAAATTGACCACCAAATCCTTGATCATACCCAGTCATTTAACTCTTTTGGAATCAAATGAATAGAGGTCTTTGTATGGACGGGTGATTTGTAATCCTAGTTGTTCCATGACTGACAGAGGCAGTAGATTATGGGAGGCTCCAGAATCTAACATACAGTTATGTAATAGCAGGTCATGAATCACTAGAGACACATAGAAGGGAGGAGTAGAAGCATCTAATTCCCCAACATGTGGGCCAAAGACAACCATGGACCTTTCTTCCTAAAGGTTGAGACTATCTGGGGTGAGTGCTGCTTCTGTAGAGATCATAAAAGAGGTGACTTGAGATTGATATGTAGGTTGTTTCAACAGTTCAGTCAAGGGAACTGGAATTTTGACTTTCTCAAGTTCTTTTTGCAGACTGAAAGCAGGAGAGGACTTCTCTAATACAACCTCTTTTGACTCTTTATTTTCAGCTGAGGGTTTGACTTCTTTTGACATAGACTTGGTATTAGGGGGAAAGACTACTTTTGAAGAGGAAGGAATTTGATCATTAGATTGCAAAGTTTTGTTTAGAGGGCCCTTACCTTTGTCTATGACTTTCTACATTGTAGACTCCTTCTGAGCAGGTGCTTCCTTCTGGGTAGGCTCTTCCTCTTGATCTTGGGTACGAGTCCTCTTCCTAGAAGATTTGAGATCATATCTTCTATTGAATTGTGCTTGCATGAAATCAGCAAATTGTTTACAATAATGATCAATTTCTGCGTCTTCTGTGTCCCTAGCCTTTTCTTCTTCTTGCAATGAGCACTCAGTTCCATTATTTCCTTGCGAAGGGAATTATTCTCCATCACTATTCAAAAAAGCAAGATTTGCATCCTCTAGTCCATAGGTAGTGTCTTCAGTAGGATCATCTACTGGACCTTCCAAGTACAATGGGTGTGGTACCTGATCCTGTTGCTCCTTTGTTTCCCTTGGAAATATTTGCAGGGGTGGCTTCCTATACTGAGGATTGTAACCTTTGTTTGGAGCATTGTGGAAATTCTTGGAGGCTGAATTCTTGGCCTCCAATTCAAGCTTGACCAGTTTACCAGAAAGGTTCTTAATCATTTTTCTCATTTCTTCAATTCTGTCATTAGCTGAGTCTCTGTCTTGATAAGAGGTGGACACCTCCTCTTTGCCCCTTCTTCTAGTATCTGGTTCAGATTTTCCCTTTGATTTTCCAGTGGAGGCAAATTTTGCTTCCAATTCTAGTGCATCTGTCTAAGCGTCATCCAGAGTAGCAGGCTTTATTTCTCTGAGAGAGAAACCAAATTCTGAATCAAAGGATGCTACAAAAACAACTCTAGCAGCAGTTTGATGAGGTTTCATATCAGCAGGAAGACAGATACAATTTATTAAATCTTTTGATAAATTCTGACACCCCTTCATTATGTATTTTCTTGAGTGTATTAAACTCAGTAATACAATGTCCATGGTCCTTATTCTCTCCCCATTTCCTAAGGAAATTATCTTCCATTATTTCCCAAGTGGTAACAGAACGGTTTGCCAATGTCTTAAACCATTTTCGAGCTTCACCATCAAGAGATTGGACAAACAGCCTTAAGACTACATCTAAATGTTCCACATTAAAATTCTCTGCAAAAGCATAGAAGACCTCAAGATGTTTTTGAGCATCAATCTCATTTTCCCCATTAAATTGGGGTAAAATCTCCAGACAATCTTGTGGCATATCATTCAACACTTGGGGTAGTGCCAAAGGGGGATATTTATTTAGCAAGAACCCTGGAACATTGGCCATTGGAGGGGGTGGAGGTAGTGTAATAGTTTTATGAGTAACAGGAGGAGGAGGAGGAGGAAGTGGGGTATGAATAACAATAGGAATATACTGAACAGCAGGCTGAGGTTTTGAGGGGAACAACGGTCTATTAATAGCAGATACTTCAGTGACTTCCTTGACCTCTTTGACCTCAGGAGTAGGGTGAAAATTGCCTTTAATTCTGGCACCTCCTCGGGGTGGACTATCTAAATAATAATCAGTATCTCCCACAGTGGATTTGGGAACTAGCACTTGAGCTACTTGGGAAGAAGAGGATGGAAAGTTTTCTATAGACAGTTCAGGGATTTCAGAGTGGACTAATTTTCTTTCCCTCCAATTTCTTCTATGTATGATCTTTTCAGGGTCAGACACTGAAGGTGTCTTTGGCTGAGACATATCTGACCTCAGGTGTGGCTTATGAGGAGCTAGGACTGCAAATGAATTTATCTAATAAACGAATGTGGAGTCGCCAAGGTGAGGGATCTACAACTCTCAACTCTCCATACTCACCTACTTGAAGAGTGAATTAGGTTTTTTCGAGGCCTAGGGATTTAAATTTTCTTAACTTCGTATCCCTAGCAACGGCACCAAAAAGATGTTGTCGCTCCTAGAGACAGCCTTGAGTTGTGAAAGACTAGTGCCTATGACATCTTATATTAGCAAGGAGCATATGGTATAATTGTTATAGCATCATTTCTCACCTTGACATGATTCATGATTGCTTTATGGCTTTTGGGCACCCATTCCTACAGACTTGGACAAATTCACTTAAAAACAGTGTAAAATCCCCCATACGCGACTATGCCCGTGTTTTTCCGCGTGTATACGCGAGTCCAGCTAGAATTTTCCACGTATGCCATTAAAATGATTAAAAAATATATAAAAAATCCCTAATTTCGCGCTGGGTCGATGGTTACTCAGGTAGTTCAACCACCCCAGCCCGTGGCCAACTGTTTCCAACTGCTGAAACTACTTGGAGGGACTATAAAAGCCCTCATGTGTATGGCCTAAGGGAGAGAGAGAATTATTGATATTATACTTTGTTGGTATTCCCTATCCAAGTCTGATTCCCCGTGCCTCTTGCACTTTCCCAGTTCATTACAGGAAACCCTTGTTTCCTTGAGATACACATCCCTTTATATGTTATCTCGTATGCACGAGTTTGGAAGGAGTCTTAGCGAGGCTAGGGCTGGGACGGATCCGGACGACGGTTTGCGAAGGCCTTGGAAGGATCAGGTGATATCTCCACTTGTTACTTTTTTACATGCTATTTATAATACAGAAGTACCATGCTGTTCCCAAAATAAACGTGTTGATGTATGCTTATATGTATGAGAATATTTGTTATACAAGCATTCATTATGATTTATTTAATGTTTTATATGAATCTCACTAACATTTAGAGTAGATAGATGCTGTACAACTTGTTCTTCGTGCTAGTTTCTTCTTGTCTTTCAGGTTAAGAAGGAAGGACGGTTGCTAGGGGTTTGAACCCTGCTGGATCTACTTCAACCGTAGGACCAACGGGTAACTTTCTCATTCTACTCTATTTAGTTTTTCTAAACGTGTATGGTTGTGTGAGTCTTTGTTAAGTAGCATGCCCCTGCTCTGCGGAGGTTGTATCCCAACCAACCTCTAGGGTGATATTTCCCCGAAACAGAACTGGTGACTCCACTGGGGATCACATTCTTGTGATTCTCCTGTTGGGTTGTTTCAGCTGTTTGGTAGGTTGCCGACAGTTTTATCTTTCATTTGCAGTCCAATTTACTTTCTTGCAGTCAGTCTGAAGTCCTGGTATCTTTTCCAGGCTTGTCCCTTTTGTTTTTTCATTATTTACCTTTGTATACGTGCTTTTTCTTGCACACAGTCGCGTATACACGCAAGTTTGTCTAAAGGAACCCGCGTATACACGATTTTCCCTTAGCACAGACGCGTATGCACGCTGGTTACATAACTGCGAAGTAGCGTATACCTAGGCAGAATTTGAATTTTTGGGTTTATTGACTTTTTGGTCCTTTCTGGCTGTGGAGGCCTGTGTCTACAGTGTCTCTGTACTTACTGGAGTGTGAAGGAAGTGGTTTCATGTCTTTTCTCTCTTTCGTTTGACTGAAAACTAGTCTTTGTGGCAAAGTGTTGTTACTGGTGCTGGCACTTCTGGATTGAGTTCCAAGATTGCTTTCTGAGCATTCTTGGCTGTTCTGCTTTATCAGAACAGAGAGCTTCTGCTCACTTACTCGCTCCTATCTTTGTGTTGTGCTTCGCATTGCGATTTTTGCTTCTTTTTTGATTGGTTTTCTTGAGTTCCATAGGCTAGGTCTTGTTGCTACTTTTGAAGAGCTTTTCTTGCTTCTTTGGAGTCTTTGTTTGCGACGAGTTTGCACTATTTGTCTAGGCTGAGTGGCTGAGTGTTCTGGTCTTCTTTTGCTCTTTTTGATCTTGCTACGAGTTAGCCTTATAAGGTTTGGGAGCATTGTTGAAGTTTGTGCTTGAATTTCAGTCCTGTTGGTTTGGATTTTGATAGTTGTGCTTGGTCTTTTCGAGCTCTTGCTTTATAAAACTAAAAAGCTCAAAAAAAACATTTGTTTTGCTTTTTGTTTTTGCATTTCAAAAACTCAAAAAACATTTCGTCTTGTTTTTGTTTTTGTTGTTGCATTTTTGTTTTCATTTCGCCATATCTTTTGGAGCTTTTGTGAAGTTTCTTGCTTTTAGTTTTTGGCTTGATTTTGAGGAGGAGTTGTCATTTGATTTCTTCTTCTTGTTTTTGAGCGTTTTGCTGTCTTATATTAAGAGTTCTTGATTTCAAGAGCTAGCTTTCTGGGCAACAAAAAGAGTTAAAACCGAAGGTGCTTTTTGGGAAATTTCACTTTGTTTTAAGAGATCTTTTTCATCTTAGGATTTGCATGCTTGTAGTGATTTGCATTAGGTGCATTTCAGCATTTAGTTAGCTTCTTAGTTTTTGTGAGTGTGAGTTTGCTATTTGAAAAGAAAAATACAATTTTTAGTCTCGTAGAACCTGTATAGAGATTACTTTTCATCGAAAGACAAAGAACTGCATGTGCATGTAGTTAAGTTTTTATTAATTTCTTTTGCGTCAAAACACCATTGGTTTCATCTCCATATCCTTGTGACTTAATATAACAGCCCTTAAAATAAGCGATTTAATCTAAAAATCAACTAGCAAGTTTTTCTAAGTGTCAATCACCAACTAGCTAGGTTGTAGGGCCTTGGAATAGGTGAGTGGAGAGTTAACTCTCCAAGGCCGCTCAAACAAACATAGAATTTGATTAATTGAGCGAAATCCAACTCCGTGAGGTGGACTGGGAAAGCTCTCATCCGAGAGTCAAGTGCGAGGGGAAGTGAAGGCTGAGAAGAGGGATACCCCCTCTCCGATTGGCTGAATCTGACCTCAAGACCGTTCCGCCCAGCTTCTGATACGGATTGGTGTCCATAGTTGCCACTCCTAGGTTCCACATAGGTGACTGCGGGGGGGGAATACCCGTGGTACCTGAGGCAGACGTCGCATCACTTTCAGCAGTACTTCTGGGGGGTGCCCTTGCGAAGCTTGGGTGCTTGAGCCGGCAAAGGCTGTCGTTAGGAGGTTGGCGTAACTGTTTCTGATACCTTCGCTAGTTGTTCTAGGCCCTAATCATCCCAGACTGCTTTCGGGAGGTCCTATACTTCGCTTTTCTATATTTTGGTGTCCGGTCCTCATCACCCGGAGCTGAAATACTTGGAGGCTGTTTGCTTGTCTATATCTCAGGGATTTTTATTTTAGTGAGTGCTCTTTTCTCCTAGCTTGCCTAGCTTTTCACTTTTTTTGAGTCTAATTTAATAAATCTATAAAAGTGGCTGATCAAGCACCTCGACGTTCGAGGAGAATCCGGGGGTTATCTCCCGAGAGTGCAGAGCCTTCTTCGAGAAGGCGTAGGAGCGATTTAGCAGGTGGTTACCACCCTGTGGAGTCTGACGCTGTGGAGAGAGATCCTCCACCAAGGTCTGAAGGTTTCGTACCTGATTCTGGTGTCGGTCCCGAGAGGAGCGTTCCGCTCACCTCGCGAGTTTTGTTTCCTCAGGAAGGAGATTTTCAAATTGAAGACGTACCTGAGCCTCCTGCTACAGGTCCATCTCCTCTTCCTCCTGATCATCCGTTTGTTCTTCAGTACATCGGACCAGAGTCTGAGAGACCGCCGGATCTTCCGTATCATTCTTATCTTTCGATGGCCACGACTGGGAACGCGGCTTCTACCGTCAGTGCTGCAGGCATTCAGACTCCTGCTTCTGTCGAAGAAGGGGGAAATATTGCTTCATCTTCGATTGCTTCTAGTGCTGCTGTGTTTGGCTCTGGGTTCACCCAAGCACAAGCTTCCCATTCTGGTCCCTTTTGTTCAGGGATGTCCATTAGTGGAAGTCCCTCTTTTACCTTTTCTGCTGCTTCAGCTGGATCTACGCCCATGTCTAACATGGCTAGTGGATCAGCTTCGTTTCAGGGTTTCCCCTTTGGGACTGGGCATATTCCCAGTTCCAATCCTTCTTTAGGGTCGTTTTCCTTTACGTCCCAGACCCAGAGTTTTAACCCTTGGTCTGGGCGGCAAAGTTCGACTACTTTTACGGGATGGAATCCTGTGTTTACTACGGCTGGGGCAGGGAACCAGTTTTCGCAGGTCATCAAGGGAATGCTTCTTTCCCTTCGTCGAGTGCATATCAGACCTTTTCTCCTTTGTCTAATGCTTGGAACCCCTATCAGGGGCTCTCCTCTTCATTTAACACTTCAGCGGGGGGAACTGATCTGGGTTTTGGTAACTCGGCGTGGGGAGGAGGTTCTTCTCCGTTTTCTACGAGTCCTTTCTGGAAGCCTGGTGCCTTATCAAATCCAGGCTATTCTTTTCAGAATGTTGGGAATCCATCCCCTCAAGGATGGAATTCTCAGGCTCCGCCTCGCTTACCGTTTCTGGCAACGTTAAACTTGCCAGATTTGTCGAAGTTGACTAATGACCCGATTCGTTATAGTCCGGGGTGGCCTTCGGTCCCGACCAAACTTCCTTCAGACATTCCAAAGTTTGAAGGTAAGAATGGAGAGGATCCGGCGGACCACATCACCACTTTCCACTTATGGTGCTCTTCGAACTCCCTGATCGATGACTCGATTAGGTTGAGATTATTTCAACGCACCCTAATTGGAAATGCTGCCAAATGGTATATCGAGCTCACTGGGGGCAGTTTTGCCACATTTGGAGAACTGGCTGTCACATTTCTAAACCATTTTCAGTTGCCTGTCAGATATGAGGCCGGGACCGAACTCCTGGCTAATTTTAAGCAGGATGAGGCAACTCACATTTCTGATCACATTCAGGAATGGAGGAGAAGGAAGAGGCTTATCAAAGCCCATATTCCAGGTGAGTTCCTTCTCGAGTGGTTTCTGAAATCACTGCAGTCAGATATTTCAAAGGATGTATCCCTATCCGGGGTATTTTCTGAGGAGCAGGCCATTTTTAGGGCCCAGCAGTTAGAACTGATCTATTCTCAGTCTGGGGTACTTTATAAGTATTTTCCCAATGCTCCTCGCTCCAAATTGGATTTGTCGAAAACTAAACCTGGTCCGCATGGTGACGGACTTGTCGGATCGGTCAGTAGTGGTGCAGCCAGCCTGCTTTCTCAACTGCAGCAGTTGTCTTTACAATCTGCTCCTTCTGGTCAGGCTGTGCCTGCTGATTCATCACCTTCCCAGTCTTTGTCCATAAATGTTGTCCAAACTTCTGAGCCCAAAGGAAATCAACAATCCGATGGGAAGAAGAAAGGACGAAATAACAAGAAGAAGGGCAAGAATGGGAAGGGAAATGCAAATAAAACCAACGAGCGTGTTGGTGAGGGTCAAAAGGAGAAAAAGAAAGTGAAGTTTCCATGCAAGCTTTGTACTGGAGACCATCTCACACACCTTTGCCCTAAAATTCAGGATGCTCAGCGCTTGTTATCCCAGCAGTGTTCTTCTAGTTCCCAGGATGTGCTAACAAACCCTTTTCCCCAAGGGCAACAATTAGTTGTTGGCGCGAACCAAAATCCTGGGGCTTCCTCTGGAGGTACCCAGGAAGGGGAAATTCCATCGAACATCTTTATGATGAGTGCTCACGTGGATGTCGCTACGAGATCCCGTGATTATGGCGGAGAGGAATCTTCGAAAGCTAAGGAAGTTCCCGATGCTACTGAGCCGCTTCACATCACGAAGCCAACTGTTGAGTCTATGCCTCGGATGCCGAAAGCATCTTCTAAGCGATCAACGATTAATCCGAACGCGAGGGCTGCCCAGAACTACTCGATTGTAGAAGATCTGGCGCAGAGTCCTTGTGCTATGTCAGCTTTAGAGGTACTCCAGTCTTGTCCGGCTCAGCGCAGTGCTTTTCTCACTGCCATTGGGGCTATTGATCCAAAAAATTCTCTTTTGATTACTTTTGATATGACTAATTTTAAGAAGAGACTTCCTCATCACATGGCTTTTCACATTAAATCGTCGTATCGGAAGTGCAATATCTTTCGAACGGTTGTTGATGAGGGTGCTTCTACATGCGTGATGTCTCTCGCATGCTGGAAGACACTTGGATCTCCCAAAGCTGTTCCATCTAGCACTGTTCTTACTGCATTCGATGGTCATTCTCACAGACCCCATGGTATTGTCTTGGCTTTGCCCATCCGTGTTGGGGGCAAAACCGTTAACATATAGGTTGAGGTAGTGGATGTAGCCTTGGACTACAACCTTCTGTTGGGGAGGAACTGGATTTATGAGATGGATGCCATTGCATCCTCACTATTTCGAATTGTATGTTTCCCCCACGAAGGGAGGATCGTTACAGTGGATCAACTGGACTGTCCTCAGGTAGACCTGAATGCACCTTCTGACTCATCTGTTCCTAAGTTGGATAATACTAAGGCGCCTGTTGAGAATCTAGGAGTTGGAATGTATTCTTCCTTGATGGGTACTTTCGATCTTCCTCCTCCTAAGGTTCATATTAATGCTATTTCATCCTCCAAGGCTCCTCTTCGAAGAGAGTTCTTTCAAACTCATTATTTTTCGGACCCTTGGACCTTACCTTCCCCTACTGCCACATTAGCGGAAGGTCAAGTGGGTGGTATGGAATTTCCGATTTCTGCAGCTGAGATTGCATATCAGTCTATTGTTGACACTGCAGAGTCTGATCCAGCTCCTCTATCACCGGAAGAGTTGGATGGTGATGTGGCTCCGGCTTGGACGCTTACTTCTTCTTCTGCCCAGGATTGTCTAGATACCACTCTTCCATCTGAAGAGGCCATCCTGGAAGCGATGATAGGTGTAGATAGACCGTGGGATGATTTTAATCATCGGTCTTACTTCCTACCTGACTTGAGCGAAGTCGAAACAAGTTTTCCAAGTCCTCAGTCTCTTGGTCCTGTTCACCCAGTCTTGAGCCCTTTGGCACCAACACAGGTATATGCTGAAGGGAACATGGTTGTGATCTCTCCTACTATCCCGGTGAACATCTCCAGGGATCCCAATATTATTGAGAATGTCTTCATTGGAGCTGAATGTTCCCGTGAGGAGATTCAAATCTATACCGAGCTCTTCAAAGAGTATAGGGATGTATTTGGTTGGTCTTATGAGGAAATGCCTGGCATAGATCCATCTATCGTTCAGCATGAGATCAAGACGTATGAAAACGCTAAGCCGGTCAGGCAAAAACTTCGTCCGGTCAATCCTAGGAAGGCAGCAGCTATCAAAGCTGAAGTTGAAAAGCTGCTTAAGGCGGGATTCATTTTCCCAGTTCCTCTGACTGAATGGGTTTCAAACCTCGTTCCGGTAGATAAAAAGCAAGGAACGATTCGAGTGTGCATCGATTTCAGAGACCTGAATAAGGCGTGTCCTAAAGATAATTACCCCACACCTTTCATCGATCAGATTATTGACGAGTGTGCCGGTAACGAGATTTTTTCCTTCATGGACAGTTTCTCTGGTTATAATCAAATTACTATCCATCCAGAAGATCAACATAAGACCGCGTTTATTTTTCCCTGGGGTACGTTTTCATATAAGAAAATGCCTTTTGGTCTTAAAAATGCTGGAGCTACCTTTCAGCGGGCCATGTCTTACGCCTTCCACGACATCAAGAAAATTATTGAGGCATACTTAGATGATTTAGCTGCTCATTCTCGAAAGAGGATGGATCATCCAGGTCACCTCCGGCAAATATTTGAAAGATGTCGTTTTTATAAAATTCGATTGAATCCGAACAAGTGCATTTTCGTGGTTACATCCGGTCGGCTATTGGGATTCATTGTGTCGAGGGAAGGGATAAGGGTAGATCCCTTCAAGGTTGAGGCAATACTTCGGTTGCCTCCCCCGTCTTCAATCCGTCAGCTTCAAAGTCTCCAAGGAAAGTCTAATTTTCTTCAGAGGTTTATCGTCAATTATGCTGAGATTACAAAGGGATATATGAGACTGTTGAAGAAAGGAGTTCCTTTTCTTTGGGACGACTACGCTCAACGCTCGTTCGATGCTTTGAAAAAGGCATTGACCTCTGCTCCTTTACTGAGTCCACCTGATTATAGCAGAGATTTTCTTTTGTATCCGGCAGCAACAGAATCTACCATTGGTATGGTTCTGGTTCAGGAGGATGATGCTCTTGCAGAGCATGTTATTTACTACCTTAGTCGAGGACTGGTAGGACCTGAACTTCGATACACCCCGATAGAAAAGTTAGCCTTAGCAGCAGTTCATGCTGTGCAGCGACTCCGACATTACATTATTCTTCGCAAAACTTATGTCTTGGCAGCTGCCAATCCGTTTCAGTTTGTCCTCAACAGGCGAGTGATTGGGGGCAAATATAATAGATGGATTGTAATTTTACAAGAATTTGATCTCGAATTCATGTCTGCCAAATCCAAGAAGTCATTAGTCTTTGCGGAATTGATCTCCGAGTTGCCTTGTGGAGAGGAGATGATCTATGATGAGTCTTTTCCGGACGAACACTTGTTTCTAATCTCTCCACAAGATCCTTGGTATGGGGATATCATCGTGTATCTCCAGACTGCGAAGTTTCCCTCTTCTTTTTCGAAAGATGAGCGTCGTAAGCTGCGTCACTTAGCCAAAATTTATCTGATTATTGGTGATGCTTTGTACCGTCGAGGGGTTGATTCAATCCTAAGACGTTGCTTAACTTTCGAAGAAGCTGAGGCTGTGCTTAATGATTCTCACGGTGGAGCTTGTGGGGGTCATTTATCAGGGCTTGCCACAGCCCAAAAGATTTTGCGTGCTGGCTACTTCTGGCCCTCGATTTTCAAAGATTGTATTGAATCGGTCAAGAAGTGTCATCCTTGTCAGGTGTATACTCGGAAAATGCGCGCTCATCCAGCTCCGCTTTTTCCAGTCGTTACTGTCGGACCCTTTACAAAGTGGGGTATGGATTATACTACTTGTAACCCGCCTTTGGCAAAAGGTCACAAGTACATTATCGTAGCAGTAGACTACTTTACGAAGTGGGTCGAGGCTATGCCTACTTTTGGGAACGATGGTGAGACTGCAGCCCTTTTCTTCTTCAACCAGGTTATCGCTCGTTTCGGTATACCTAGAGAGATTGTCACTGACCATGGCAGTCACTTTCAGAATAGTATGATGGCTGAGTTGGCTCTTAAATTGGGTTTCCGGCAGGAGCATTCATCTCCATATTATCCTCAAGCCAATGGGCAAGTGGAAGCCGTGAATAAATCCTTGAAGACCATTCTTCAAAGGGCAATTGATAAACATAGATCCAACTGGCATATTATGCTATATCTTGCACTTTGGGCATACGGTACGTCAGTGAAAACTGCAACTGGCTTTACTCCGTTTCAGTTAGTGCACGGGGTGGAATCCGTATTTCCTATTGAATGCGAGATTCCTTCCCTTAAATTAGCTGTTGAGCTTCTTCCTGACACTTCTAGTCTGGCAGAGCGGCTTCTTCATCTGGAACATCTTGATGAGCAGCGTCGAGATGCCGCCACGTTGAATGAAGCGCATAAAAACTGAGTAAAGGTTCAGTACGATAAGGCGGTTAAGCCTAGGGTCTTTTCCGAAGGTGACCTTGTTTTGGTCTATGCCCAAGAAAAATATGCCTTGGGGGCAGGAAAGTTTAAATCGATGTGGTATGGCCCCTATATCGTTAAAAAAGTCCTTAAGAAAGGAGCTTATACTTTGGTTGATTTCGAAGGGAACGAGTTGCCAGAGCCCCGAAATGGGCTCTATTTGAAGAAGTATTATGCCTAGGCTTTGGCCTGGCATCTTGCTTTTGTATATATTTGTAGTTTTTGCTTTGTACATATCTGATTGATTTTCGATTTTTGATGAGGTGGTGATGTTTTTGATCTGCTTTGGCAGGTTGTGTTGGATGTCATGAGTCATTTTGGTTTCGCCGATGGTGCTAGTAGACACACCCGTAACTTAGCTTCCGCGGCTTGGGTGCTTCATTATCCTTCCGGTCAGCTGTTGGTATCAAGAGGAGTCTGCATTGGTCCTGCTTCCAATAACGTAGCAGAATACACTGCAGTCATTCATCTACTCTCGGAGGCAATATCTTTCGGTGTTGATTCGTTGGTAGTTTTCTTGGACTCCCAGCTGGTGGTGTCGCAGTTGAACAACACTTATCGGGTACGAGATCCATTTTTATTACGATTGTTCTTGAGGGTACGTTTGTTACAAAGGTCATTTCAATTTTTAACATTCATTCATATTCCTCGAGCTGACAATTGGTTTGCTGACTCATTGGCTAATCAAGCATTGGGTTGGCATATTAATCATTCAATACAATAAATTTTTAATCATCATAAACATCATACATTTGATACATTTATCACATCACATCAAATATCGCTGTATATATATATCATCAGAGTGTTTCAAAAACTTCACAAAATTTGGATCCATAATCTCGTACAAGATTTGGGCTTATGCCCCATCATGTTCAGTCTCAAAAAATAATATACAGTCATCTAATATATAAAATCTGTCTATTCCTGAGGTCCCTGTCCAGCAGTCGTGTTCCTATAGAACGTAACTGCAGTGGCCACACGGCGGAATAATCTAACCCAGTCTCGTGGTACTCCTACCACCCGTCTCTGGATGGCCTCAGGCAAGTCCTCCACGGCAGCCATAGGGATTTGGCGGGTTAATTCCTCCAAGTTTCTCTGCACGGCCTGGAGTGTCCTGTCTGAGTCCACTGTCTCTGCCTCGCCCCTGCGACGCTTATGGCGCGGGAGACCCTCAGGTCGTACTGGTCCAACATCTGAAACATGATCATTTTTTAATCGTCAGTCATTATGAATCCAATCAAAAACATGTTTGTTTTTCATTTTTTCATACATATTTGAAAAAATTCAAAAAAAAATTATATAAGTAAAAAATTTTAAAAACTTGCCGACTGCTCCCCATGCCGTGCCTGGTGGAAGTACTAGATCTGGATCTCCTTGGAAGTCCATCCCGGCATAGGGATAGTCGTCCACTGCGATGATCTATTCTCCCCACCAAAGGAAGAACTCATCGTCCCATGTGGTGCGGGGTACTTCGCTGCCCCCCAGTCTCTTCATCATGTCTGCCCAACGGGCAATTCTTGGGTCCTGCGGGCTGCTGATAGTCGAGATGACTCTGGGTCTCAAAGCTGGAATCCTCTCAAAGAAGAATGTTGTCAAAATGGTCCCATAGCCAAAATGTTTTGTCTTTTCTTGGCGAATGGAGGTCAGCTGTTGTTTCATGTTCAGTAACAAGGCTGTGCACCAATCGTACACATGAACCAAACACTCTACAGCTATGCTCATTTGCGTCCTAGATGCCTGATGTAGTGAGGCAGATCCTGCCACTCTGCTGATGGTGAACAGGAGGATCTTCATGTGAAAATCCCTGATATCTCTAATTGAAATCTGTGTTCCAACCTTTTTGGAATTATCTACGCAATATATGTGAACATAATCTTCCACGGTCAACCCTCCCAGGGGCTTTCCGTGCAAGTCCACTGGATCTCCCCTCCTGGAGAGTCCAGTGATGAAATATATATCCTCCACTTCTATGCGTAGTGGCATCTGATCAATTATGAAGCAATCCTGATCTGGTTCCCAGTAATTTACGAGCATTTCTAGCAATCGCACATTGCTTTTCATATTGGGCATTTTAAATAATTTGAACAATCCACAGTTTCGGAGGATATTTTGTGCTGCGCGATCCTGCATGACCTCTTGGTCTATTGCGCTATGCTCACGTTCCCTCCATGAGATGGTCATCCTGAGAAATTTCATCAAAATTTGCATTAGCCACGCTTTTTAAGTTTCGGCCCTGCGCATACGCGGTTTTCCCTGTACACAGTCGCGTGTACACGCGGGTTTCCTTCATTGAACCCGCGTATGTGCAGGTACGCATATTTTAGCAAGGGTTTTAAGGCAAAAAATCACTTAATTTTAAATTCCAAACGGACAAAATGAATAAACAGGATGATTAAGGAGCCTACCTGAAGTTTCGCTGAATTCCGACGGTCGGTTGTTCCTGATTTGACGAAACAAGTTTTTAGCTCCAGAGCACTTTTTCCAAATCAGCTATGCAATAATGAACCAAATGAGAGGTAATTTGTGTATTTATGGCTAAAAAGTTGAAAATTTTCGCAAAAATTCCTTATGCTTATTTTTTCGATCTATCTTATGCTGTATAACTCGATTGCTTGGAAGTGCCCAGTTTGGTATGTTTTCAGGTACATTTTGACGATTTTGAGATTTTTCCCGATTTTTGATCCATGATTTCCGACTCTTCACGGCAGGTATATGATCTTCACTGGCATATAGGTTAGGGAATCACTTTCCGTTGCATCTTGCATACTAGCCTCCATACCGATCACTTGCCTTAGGGTCGATCCCATCAGGTCATGAGTATTACACCCATTTCACTCGCCGATTATTTAATCATGACTTGATGGTAGAGCCTTCCTTTACATGGGCTTCCTAGTTAGTTCCTCGCTATCACTTGTTGCCCATGCTGCTTTTTATGTAGGCTCGTGAGTCCTCTTTAGTCCCGCCATGTCTTCTGTGTTGAAGCTTCATTCTTCTCCTTCATCACTTATCATTTTTCTGGCTTATACCCTAGAGGCTCCCTGGTGTCGTTAAGTTGTATTACTGCATTGCATATTGGCTACTTGTTTATCCCGGCCTTTAGCCGGCTTCATTTGGACTCGATGTTTAAGCCAACTTTTGACCTTGACTTTCTGTACAAGTTAACCATTGCATGCACTTAGCTATCACGACTTGACACCCTTGTACCCATGGATGGAACGTTCCTCTGAGTATCACTGACCAGTTTTCGCCACCTTGCATTGAGCATAGGATTGTTCCAATCCCCGGAACTAGTGCATCTACTTTCTTGATACTCGTTCTATCCATTGTACCATAGCATTCTTTTATTCTTTTTCAGGCTTATTATATGAAAAAGACAAAAAAATCAAATATAACAAAAAGAGCGGGAACGGGATGTATCTTCATTGTTTTGATGGCAGTACAGAGTCAGTTTTGTCGCCCTTGAACAAAGCACATATACTTATATATATTTCCTTCATTTGGGATGGTTCTAGTTTTTGACCTAGGTTCAGCCTTTACCATGTTTCACTTGTCAGTTCTCCCCCGGTTGGTTATCTCTTCCAAACGAGGGTTGTGCCTCTGCATAACGGAACTTATACGATATCACCTACCCATATGATGTCATAGTGTTCTTTTGTTCGAAAGTCTGGCACGAGTGTTCGACCGATACCACGGTGTGCTCTTGACTCTACATTATTCGGTCGGCCTTCCCGGTCTTGTCGATATCATGTTTCTATCGTAAATGTTTTGAAGTCGTCTGCTCGTCTTGGTTTGAGAAAGGTCCCCAATGACTTCCATAGCACGGCGGGTTTGTCTCTTGTCGACTACGACACATTGCTGCGAGAGCAAACTTAAGGCTTCGCACCTTGGGCCCTGTTTCCACATTATTGATATGTGACCTCATGCTCAGCATTTGATCATCATAGTGGGTCTTTGACTGAGTGGTTTCCCCTGTGTTCGACATCAGCACACATTATCACACTTGGGATTCGTGCGGTACCTTGATTTCCATTTGACCCTATCGGTGGATTTCTCGCCTCTGTGTCAGCTTTCATTATTGGTTGGTTCAGAGGGTTTCTTCCGTGCGCTAGCTTCATCTTGTGCATGACGGAAACGTACTTCGGTTTTGGTTCCATCACTCTACTTCGTCCGATTCCTTCCAAATCTTGGCCTGCGGGTTACACTCGCGCTGGACTGATGTGGGATGCCTTAATGCCTTCCTTCCAGCAGATCTTTTCCCATCGACTCCGACTCATTGCTCTGGGGATAAGGTCTAGAGTCTTTTTGTCAGTACCTTAGGGTTTGCAGTCATCAGTGGCAGACTCTTCGCTATCGACAGTGGGGATTCATCATTGCCTCCTGATTGGTAGATTCTTTCAAGTGTTCGACTTCAACTCATTCATTCGCACTTGTCAGATTGTACTGGGGCACCTTGACACTCATTATCATTATCGGTGGGTTGTCTCGTGTTGGTTAATGGGATACATCATTGCCCGGTAATCCAACGATTTCTCACATGGTCGACTTCAGCTCATTTATTCCCATTGTGTAGAATTGTGCCATAGTGATTGGTGAAGACCTCGGGTTGCATCAGCATTTCTCGGTTCACTTTTGACAGTCCATTCAGTTTCTGCCAGTGATGTCGTCCACCCTTATATGTTGCAGTTCAGTACAGCAGCATCCTATATGTTGGCTCCCGAGTTGCGTGATTGTACCGTTTGATCCACCACTTATGATCCGGTACTTGGAGATTCAGTTACTTATATGATCAGACATCCAGTTGCACCATCTTTGCTCAGCTTTCTATATGTGATACTTGGACATTGATTCAGACTTATATTTCCGGGCCCTGCTTAGATGATTCACTATGTACTTTCAGTTCAGTTATACTTGTATACATGTTGGATCTATTCAGTACTTTCTATATATATGATGTATTTTTGACTGAGCATGGGTATGCCCGCCTCAGCATGAGTTGACTCTCTGGTTTCTTTCATTGGTTTTTGGCAGGCTAAAATCTAGTGAAGTCCTCTCTTGTCCTTGCGAAGTTCTTTCTATGTGCATAATACATTTCGGCCATCATGTACCCCTTCTGACCTCATATATTAGGGGGCATCTGTTATAGCATCATTTCTCACCTTGACATGATTCATGATTGCTTCATGGCTTTTGGGCACCCATTCATACAGACTTGGACAAATTCACTTAAAAACAGTGTAAAATCCCCCATACGCGACTATGCCCGTACTTTTCCGCGTGTATACACGAGTCCAGCTAGAATTTTCCGCGTGTGCCATTAAAATGATTAAAAAATATATAAAAAATCCTTGATTTCACGCTGGGTCGATGGTTACTCAGGTAGTTCAACCACCCCAGCCCGTGGCCAACTGTTTCCAACTGCTGAAACTACTTGGAGGGACTATAAAAAGCCCTCATGTGTATGGCCTAAGGGGGAGAGAGAATTATTGATATTATACTCTGTTGGTATTCCCCATCCAAGTCTGATTCCCCGTGCCTCCTGCACTTTCCCAGTTCATTGTAGGAAACCCTTGTTTCCTTGAGATACACATCCCTTTATATGTTATCTCGTATGCACCGGTTTGGAAGGAGTCTTAGCGAGGCAAGGGCTGGACGGATCCGGACGACGGTCTGCGAAGGCCTTGGAAGGATCAGGTGATCTCTCCTCTTGATTACTTTTGTACGTACTATTTATAATACAGAAGTATCATGCTGTTCCCGAAATAACGTGTTAGTGTATGCTTTAATGTATGAAGAATATTTGTTATACATGCATCCATTATGATTTATTTAATGTTTTATATGAATCTCACTAACATATAGAGTAGAAATATACTGTACAACTTGTCCTTTGTGCTGGTTTCTTCTTATGTTTCGAGTTAAGAAGGAAGGACGGTTGCGGGGGTTTGGACCCCGCGTGGATCTACTTCAGCAGAAGTAGGACCTACGGGTAACTTTCTCATTCTACTCTATTTATTTTTTCTGAACGTGCATGGTTGTGTGAGTCTCTGTTAAGTAGCATGCCCCTGCTCTGTGGAGGTTGTACCCCAACCAACCTCTAGGGTGAGATTTCCCCGAAACAATAATAGAGGAAGTTATCGATAAAAAGCTCTCATGCTATCTCTTGTAAACAAGAAGGTTAATTTAAATGGGACCAAAACTTACAGAAACTGACACAGGGAAAGGGATATTGCAGAGGCAATGTGAAAAAATCCAATATGAAAGCAACAGACAATTCAGAGACAGCTTACTGTAAAGAGGGTCGATTTAGAAATACCTCACAGAAATAAATTATCAGAAGGTGTATGTTGTGAATGAAAGATTAATAGAATACTAGTGTTCATTGAGATGATATCCAGATACACAATATCACCATGTAATGGGCTTACCAATCTAAGAATCCATACATGACAATAGCATTTTAAAAACACCCTCCCAAAGAAACTAATATAGCATAAATATGGTTGAGTGAATAGTGAAACATAATATCATGCCTGAGCCATATTTAAAGCGCTTGACTAATCTGAGTATGGGTATCAACTAGGATAAATCCATACCAAAAATCAGTGAGCCACTCGCATTCCAGAAACATGATACAAGAAAGATGATGAAATGAAATGATCTATTAAAATAACACATAAGAGAGAAAGTTACACATTGTGGAATACCAAAGACCAAAATCCTCTTAACAAATGGAACTCCTCCTCACTGAGACCCTACGGGCTCTGAGCCTTCACACAAGAGTTCAAAAAAATGTATACAAAAATCCTTTCACTGCATAATTTTTTGATAAAATCTGGAACCCTGAATCATCTGTTCTTCGGGAGCTCTATAGTAGAAAAAGAAAGCTCGAAAAGGGAGTAGGTGATGAACATTTAATTTGCCTCATTGAGGCAAGATGGCGGAAACGTGCACGCCCATATTGCTGGATGACTCTGTCGCGCTGTATGTACTCTGTTGCCTGCTTTCTGAAATAAATGCACAGGGTAGAAGTCTCTTCAGGAACACGGCAAAGAAGTAAAGTCACATAGACATTTCGTCCTTTCCTGAAAGAGAATGGTGTTGAAAAGGAAGATTTAGGGTATTTTTTTCTGCGAATGGTACCCTTTGCCTTCTAAACCCTGAATTAAGGTTTAAGACATTCAATGCTGAATGTTGAATTCCTCAATCATTCATTGATATCTCTCTACTGCTCCATTAATGTCTTCATCTGCGCAATCTGTACTTTGAATGACTTTGGAGGGTTTGACAGATTTTAAACCTGCTTCTTTAATGGAAGTCTTGTCGGCATACCTTCCCAGGCCTATCTCCATAATTCCAGCCTCTGAAAAAATGGTACTTTGATGTGCTCTCTATTACAACAATAGAGACTGTAAATCATGGCAGTATTCCGCCGCTGTAACCCTGCAAAACCCGCAAACTCATTAGGAAAACCATACATGGGAATGGTGGACGTGGTGGGGTCAATGAAAATGGTCATGCAGAGATGGCGAAATGGTGTAACAATGCAGCGTGGTGGCAAAAAACACAGTGAAACGATGGAGGATGGACTAGTGAAATTTTTTAATATAAAACATTTGAAATTTGACTAATGAATGAAATATATAAGGGTGGAGGAAAAATACGACAAACACATGGAACGAGTGACGTTGAGATACGGAGTCGACTGGCAGAGAGGTAAGTGACCTGGACCGTCAGATCTCAGGAGGAGATAAACGGCTGAAAATGCGTCGGAGAGCGATGGACCATGGGCTAGGGGTACGGTTTCCCCGTGTTAACTTCCGCGCAGCTTCGAGGAGCGATCGTTGTTGGATGGGCCGTTCTAGATCGGACGACTCACGTGCATATCGCGCCACGTCCGCTGCCAAACTATAACGCGCGATGAGCAGGTGGTTTTGAAATAGTGTGCGAGACACGCGTCACGCGATGAATGGCATCGCTCTGAAATGAGAAATACCGCCCGCCTCCGAAAGGCGGTGCGATATAAACCACTGGTTTTGTATAGTGTACAGAGCGGGGACCACAAGGGCGGGTGAGCTGCGAATTGTTGATCTGCGGTTTAAACGGACGGCAGACAGGCGATTTGGGCGATGAACGGAGTGGGCCACGAGTGCGATGAAGACTTGCGAATGCCGTCTGATCTGTAGAGATCGACGGTTATAAACGTGCCCGATCTATATATGTGATAAGTGCCTTTATTACTAGCACTCGGTTTTGACTTCCGGTCATGTGGAGAAAAAGGTGCAGGGGCTAGGGCCAAATGGTGCTATGCCTTAAATATAATGTAATGTGGGATTTCGGCCCTTTTATGTAGTTTTGAGGCTGGGAGAAGGTAACGATGAGCAGAAAATGAATTTCTCAGGGCAAAAAGAGGGGATTTGAAAGGTTTAAGCGAGGTTGCTTATCAAAATTTCAATAGAATGCTGACATGATCAACACTTGCCATGCTTCTTCCAAGTTCTAGCTGAGAATTTATCCCATGATAATGTAAAGTAAAGGTGATAGAGGGAAGCCTTGCCGAAGACCTCATGAGGCCGAGAAGAAAAGTGTCAGTCTACCATTTACTAGAGGGGAGAGCCAAGGAGATCCAATGCAAGCCTTGACCCAATGAATAAATTCATGACAAAAACCCAAATTTTATAATACAAGGAAAACGAAGGAATGATTTACCCAATCAAATGTGTTGGCCATGTCCAGTTTGATAACCATGCCAACTTCTCTTGCTTCCTTACTTGAGTAGATTTCTTCCTAAACCATAATTATATTGTCGAGTATGTTCCGATGTTGCATAAATCCACCTTAATTTTCAAATATAAAGGAGGGAAGCAAGGATTTTAGATGATTGGGTATATTTTTTGTTAAAATTTTATAGGAAGAATTGCAAAGAGATATAGGTTGGAATCTCGTTAACAAGATTAAGAAGGAATAATTTGTGCCACCTCCCAACTTATTTTTAATTCTTGAGTGATTCAACATATGAAGGATGTCCTTCTTGTTGGAAATGTTGGCATTGATGGAAAAGGTGAAGAAAAGAGCAACACCTAAACTATCCATAAGGCAAAAGCGGCAAAGAGGTAGCAGAGGCAGCAGAAGAAACAAAGGAATTGAAGCAGAAGAAATAGAGGAATTAGAGACAGAGCAGTGGAGTTGAAAGGGCCTGAAGGAGTGTAATACAGAGGTTTATTTATGAATTAGTACTTAGAATATGGGTTTGTTGATAAAATAAATCCATGTAAGTCTGCATGTAAATAGAAGAGCTCGATCTCTGAGTTAAATTCCATATTTGAACCATATGGTATGCAATGAGATTGGATATGCTTTGAATCAGTTGGCATTCACTGTTTTGAACAGAGCACTCACATTCGATTGACATAATAAACAAGTTCAAGAGATTTAAGGTGGCTTTTACAAAGGACTAATATTCAGTTATAGAGTGGATCTTGCATGGACTGTTACGATCATTGATCGAACAGTGAATCCAGACTAGGTCGAAACAACGTTTTGTTGAAAGAGTTAGTAATACTCTTTCAAGAATTAGTAATACTTTGTCTGCCGTATAAATGTGATGTTGTGTTAATGGTTGGCGATGGTAGTGAAGTTATCCATAACATCAACGGAGAAAACAAACTGAAGGAATAATCAAAATTCGCGTGGAGACTCGGATGGAACCTTGTGTAAATAAGAGGAACCCAGAACGAGCGCTGTGAACAGTAACGGTGGTTTCTGGTATTCATCGCACCACCCTTATACGGAGAGCGGTAATAGAGGAGTTGGGAGCGCTTCCATATAATGATCGACGCGTGTCCCCGACCAACATTGCAAAACCGCCTCCCACTACGTGCCATTGTGCGTTAACCATCGACCAAAGACGCGGAGCGATATTGGCATAAGCCGTCGATCTGGAGGGAAACGATCTGACGGTGGTCACGTGCTATAGATACATGAAGGTTATCTAAGGTATGGCGCGCCATCGCGTGTTATTGTCCATGCAAGTTGCCCGAGCGATATCCGTCAGATCATCAGAAGCTATGCGATGTGATGTCCGCTGTTGGATGTGGTAGGCCATTAGTGCTGGGCCCCAGTTTAATTTATATTTCTCACTGTTAAGGTCTGTGGGTTTAACAAAGGTACGTTATAAGCGGCTCAATTGATTTAAAGCTCGAGATATATATTCAAAATTCCCAAAGTCTGAACATTCGAGTAAACATTATATATATTTAAGCGGGGAATGTAATATAATTTGATGCTTTAAAGGTTATATAACAGTGACCATATTTATGTTGGGCGCAAAATAAAAGCTACAGATTATTAATAATTTGAATCGGGAGTATGGATACATGATGATATATATATATATATATATATTTATATATTGTGCTAAAATTTGAAACATATATGTAATAAGATTGAGTTTATTACAAAATCCTGAAGATTGCGTTTATTACAAGAGCCTGCAAGAACGAAAGAACTGGAGACAGCGGAAGAAATATGGTACAAAAGAAAAATGAATTGAAATTGTAAAGTGAGCTTCAAGCAATTATGCTTAAACTCATGTATGAACAGAGAACATAGACAGGTAGCCCGAGAATAGAGATGGTAATGCACACAAGTACAGTGAACAGATAAATAAAAACAGAGGTGAACCAAGATATATAGAACAACCACTCAACAGTAGCAGAAGACACAAACCCATACAGCCCAGGTTCAGAAAAGGAGCTGAGTGGTATTGAAATGCATAACTGAAAATGTAAATATTTTGTTTATATTGTTTGTGATGCAAAGGCAAGTATCCTAAGGAAAAGACAAAATCCCACTGTAGCATGGAAATTTGTACATATTGTTGTAATTTTAAAAATGAGTTGGATAAAGGAATAAGAAGACAGAAGCCAAAGAGTCATGACTGTTCACTCCAAATTCTTTATGAAATAGAAACAGTCATGTGAGGAAATCTATATATAATATCACATTGATATGCACATGAGAGGTTTTTAGAGAGAGTAAATCTAGAGAAGGCAGAATATAGAAGTGTGAGGCAAATAAGATTAAGAGAAGAAGAACAGAAAGAGAAGCTACAGAACAGAGCTGATATTTGAGGTAAATAAACAAACATTCAGTTTGATAAATTTGAGGAAGTTGGAGCTTCCCTATCAAGTTGCAGCTTGATAGCTGTCAGTTGTAGCTGACTGAGGTTGGAGCCTCCTGTAGGTTGGTGCCTGCAGAAAATTGAAGGGAGTTGGTGCTTCCTTGCAAGTTGTAGCTTGTAGAATTGAGGTAGGAGCCTCCTGTGGGTTGGTGCCTGCAGAAAAACAGTGGTGAGAGGGAGTTGGAGCTTGCCTTTGCATCACAACAATAATAAGATGTGGTTTTCTCCCTTTATGGGTTTCCACTTATATCTGGTGTCTCTGTGCATGATGTTTATGTGTTGATCTAATTTATATCATCTACTTAATACCTGCTACTCTCATATTAAGTCTGTTGTTATATTATATTAATACTTGCTGCTCACATTCTAAGATTACTCACATATTAAGTTGGATATGAAATGAAGGTGTAAATAAGGTTTAATAGAAAGTTTAAAATATCATGAATGTGTTAAACTGATTCACCCCCCCCCCCCTCTCAGTTTAACTAAAGGTTCAACAATTGGTATCAGAGCAGGTTCCTTTGTACAAGTCTAACAACTGAAAGGAGATCCTAGGTTCCCAAGATGGCTAGTAAAGAAGGATGCTCAACCAATAAATCCCCTTTCTTCACTGGTGAAAATTATGCTTTCTGGAAAATCAGAATGAGGACATACATAATGTCTCTAGGAATAGAAGTCTGGGCTGCTGTGGAATTAGGATATGCCCCAAAGGAAACTGACAGAGAAAGAAACAAAACAATATTTTGTGGCTAACGCAAAAGCCATGAATGCCATCTTGAATGGATTATGTGAAGCAAAATTTATTAAAGTAATGCACAAAGACTCTGCCACAGAAATCTGGGATACTCTTGAGAACATGCATGAGGGAGACAAGAAAGTAAAGACTTCCAAACTTCAAGTCTATAGAGCCCAGTTTGAGAATTTAAAAATGAATGATGATGAAGGCATTGCCAGTTTCTTCCTAAAAGCTGCAGAAAATATTAACAATATGAAAGCTCTTGGAGAAAAAATGCCAGAAAGTATAATTGTGCAAAAGATTCTAAGATCACTTCCATCCAGATTTAATCCAAAGGTTTCTGCAATAGAAGAAACAGCTGATTGGGAGACCTTGACCATGAACCAGCTCTTGGAAATCTAACAGCCTATGAAATGAGGCTCCCACAAAAGAAGCCAAGTACGAGAGAAGTAACCTTTAAAACATAAAATAAGAAAGAAGAAGAGGGAGACATATGCTCTTTCTCGGATGAAGAAGAGGCAAAGTTTGTCAAGAAATTGGATAGAGGCTCAGGTAAATACAAAGGTAAAATCCCCTTCAAATGCTTTAACTGTGGAAGAATGGGACACTATGCTACTAAGTGTCCTCACAAGAAATTAAGGAATCAAGCTCAAGAGTCAAAGAAAAATAAATCAAAGAACTAGAAGAAAGGAAAGAAGTTCAGCAGAAAATCCTTCTATGCTCAACAAGACAACAGTACATCTGAAGATTCAGATGAATCCTCAAGTGAAGAAGGAACCTCTAAATTCTTATTGATGGCCATAGAAGAACTTGAAGGTGTCCTGCTAGAAGATGAAGAAGAAGAAGGTGAAGTCGACCTTGAGGGGTAGCTAAGAACTGCTCTAGAAGAGATTGATAGAATCAAACTGAAATGTAGAAAAAAAAAGGACATTCTCCTCAAGTATGTACGAGAAGAATAGAATTCAGAAGTCCTTAAGTAGATAAATATAGAGCATGAAGAAGCCAAGAAGATAGAAGACATGTTACTCAAGAAAATTAAAGAAAAAACTCAAGAACAAGAAAAGTTGGAAGAAGAAGTAGTATGTCTCAGGAAGAAATTAGAAAATGCTCAAAGGAAAATGGTTATAAACTCTTCTCAAACAACAATATCTAGTAAGTTGAATGAAATTCTGGTTGCTCAAAGATCCCCTATGATAAAGACTGGAATAGGCTATGAAGGAGAATCAAGTAAAGGAAACGAAAAGGTTGACAGAGAGATTATTTTTGTAAAAGAAAAGAAGAATGATGAAGTAGCTCAAACAATTCCTACAAAAGAAGAAATCTGGAATAAAGAAGACAGAGATCAGAAGAAACCACTAGTAGCAAAGAATGTAATAAATTCTAAGACCCCTGAATATGTAAAATTTGGAAACCATCAAAGGAGATTCTTCCCTCCTATGAAGAATGCCACCTGTTATGCTTGCCACAAGCTGGGACACATTGCTGCATATTGTCATGCAAGGAGGAGTAATTCTAACCAGAAAAAGATGCAAACATTGAAGAGATTGCCTCAAGCAAACAAATGGAAGAGACAACCTTACATCAGGTATGCAAATAGCTTCTATGGTTACTGCTTTTATTGTAAGGAATTTGGTCATAAAATCATAGAGTGTAGAAATTATGGAGAAAGATTGATGTTTAACACCTCAAGGAGGTTTATGAATAAAATAAATTCTGTTCATACTCATAATTCTACGAAAATTATGATCAAATGTTGTGTATGCAATCAAGTTGGACATATACCTTCCAAATGTCCTCTAAGAAAATATAGTTCATCTCCTCACAAAAGATACCAAACAAAAGGGTGCCTCCAGTGGATAAAGAAGGTGAATAAATGTGACTTGGCTCTAACTTCTCAAGACCTGAAAAGTTAGTGGTATTTGGATAGTGGCTGCTCAAAACACATGACTGGAGACAGAAGCAAGTTTATAACTCTTGATGAAAAGAAATTTGGCAATGTCACTTTTGGCAATGAAAAATCAGGTAAGATCAAGGGAAAAGGCTCAGTCAATATAGACAATGGCAGAGGAAAGGCCCAAGATGTACTATTTGTATATGGGCTGAAAGAAAATTTACTGAGTGTCAATCAGATGTGTGACAAAGGTTGTGAAGTTCTATTTAGAGCACAAGACTGTGAAGTCAGATCAAGCACCACAGGTAAGACTCTGCTCAAAGGTGTTCGAACAGAGAGCAATGTTTACATTGTGAAAGAGGAAGATGAAGCATGCCATATTAGCAAACTTGAGGAGTCATGGTTATGGCATAAAATATTGGGACATCTCAGCTTCGATCATACCATCAGACTAAGCAAGAAGAAAGTTGTGAGAGACATGCCAAAAATAAAGAGGCCTTCTAATACCATATGCAAATATTGTCAATTGGGTAAACCGACCCGCACATCCTTTAAGGCCAAAGAGGAATTGTCAACAAGAAGACCACTCCAGCTTGCGCACATGGATCTGTGTGGACCTGCAAGAACTAAAACACCTAGTGGAGAATCCTACTTCATGCTGATAATAGATGATTTCTCCAGAATGACATGGGTTGCTTTTCTCAAGAATAAATCGGAAGCTCTAGAAAAATTCAAAATATTTAAAGCATTAGCAAAAAATTAGACAGGATGCAAGCTGAAATGCATCAGATCAAACAGAGGAGGTGAATTCACTGATTATGACTTTGCAGACCTATGCAATGAACATGGCATAAAACAATAATTTACTATTGTAGGGACACCTCAACAGAATGGAGTAGCAGAGAGAATAAACAGATTTGTTCAACAAATTTCCAGAGCCATGATGCAAGAGAATAATATTCCTCAAACCTTTTGGGCAGAAGCGGTACACATAGTAGTGCATATCCTTAATAAAGCTCACTTAAGGCAAGCAGTGACAAGAATCCCTATGAACTATGGCATGGAAAGCCAGCTTCAATCAAACATTTCAGAATCTTTGGAAGCAAGTGTTACATAAAGAATAATGATGAAAATCTTGGAAAATTTGATGCAAGAGAAGATGAAGGGATATTTCTAGGATATGCATCCAAAAGTAAAGGGTACAGGTGCTACAACAAGACTCTTCGGAAAATAGTAGAAAGAATTGATGTGAGATTTGATGAAGAACTTCCAAACAATACAAGAGATACTGACTGCTGCAATCCATCAGAAAACCATGAAGAAGAAAACCAAGATGATGAGGAAACAAGCAAGACAACAGAAGATACAGAGCTAAGTTCTAAAGCTCCCTCAAGATATACTCAGAAGAACCATCCTGAAGATCAGATCATTAGAGACAAGAGAGTAGGGGTCCAAACAAGAAGGTAGCTAACAGAACAAACTAAAGAGGTATACATAGCCATGTTGTCACAAATTGAGCCAAAGAGATTTGAAGAAGCCAACAAGGACAAGTCTTGGGTAAATGCTATGAATGAAGAATTGGACCAAATTGAGAAAAACAATACCTGGGAATTAGTTCCTAGACCCACTGAGAAGAATGTCATAGGCTCAAAATGGGTATTCAAAAATAAAATGAATGAGCAAGGACAAGTAATCAGGAATAAAGCCAGGCTGGTCTGCAAAGGATACTCACAAATTGAAGGACTTGATTACGATGAAACATTTTCCCCTGTAGCCAGAATGGAAGCTATCAGAATGTTCCTAGCATTTGCATGCTACAAAAACTTCAAGGTATATCAAATGGATGTAAAATATGCATTTCTGAATGGAAACTTAGAATAAGAAGTCTACATGGAACAACCTTAAGGCTTCTCATTAACATACAAAGAAGAATATGTATATAGACTGAAAAAGGCTCTTTATGGACTAAAACAGGCTCCTCGTGCTTGGTACTCAAGACTAGATAAATATTTGCAAAAACAAGGCTTTAAGAGAGGTGGAGTAGACAACAATCTATACATAAAAGCCCATGAAAATGAACTCTTGATTGTTGTAGTATATGTTGATGACATTATGTTTGGAAGCAACAGAGATGAACTTGCAAAAGGGTTTGCTGAGGAGATGAAATCAGAGTTTGAGATGTCCATGATTGGAGAACTCGGTTTCTACTTAGGACTTCAAATTCAGCAAAAGAACACAGGCACATTCATCTCTCAGGAAAAATACTTAAAAGAAATGCTGAAAAAATTCAAAATGGAGGACTGCAAACCTGTGACAACTCCCATGATCACGGGATGCAAGCTGTGTGCTGATGATGGGTCTGCAGATATAGATAAAAAACTCTACAGATCCATGATAGGAAGTCTGTTGTATTTGACAGCATCAAGACCAGACATCATGCTAGCAGTAGGACTAGTGGCTAGATATCAAGCAGCACCTAAACAAAACCATCTTCTGGCAGTAAAAAGAATATTCAGATATCTACAAGGAACAACACAATATGGACTTTGGTATCCTAAAGGCAAAAGCTTCACCTTGACAGCATACACAGATGCAGATTGGGCCAGCTGTGTGGATGACAGGAAAAGCACAAGTGGAGGTGCTTTCTATCTAGGAGAAATTCTGGTGGCATGGTTAAGCAAGAAACAAACATCTATCTCTCTATCTACAACAGAAGCAGAATATATAGCAGCAGCAGCATGTTGTACACAAGTCATGTGGATGAAGCAAACTCTTCAAGACATGAAGGTAAGCATTAATGAACCTATCTCAATTAAATGTGATAATACAAGTGCTATAAGTATATCTAAAAATCCTGTGCTTCACTCAAAAACTAAGCATATCCCAATCAAGTATCATTTTCTTTGAGAACAAGTGGCTCAGAAGATAGTGAAGCTGGAGGATGTGCCAACAAAAGAACAAACAACAAATATATTTACCAAACCTCTTGCTAGAGAACCATTCGAATATTTGAGAGATAAACTAGGGGTAGTATCTATAGATACTACTCTCTGATATAAAGAGAAAGCACAGTTTCAGGGGGAGAACAAAAATGAAAATACCATTCCAGGGGGAGATCAGCCAACAAGGGAAGCATGAATCAGGTCCTCAGGATCAAAGGATTATGGAAAGAATACATCCAGCATAAAGGAGTCAATGAAAAGGCTAAAGCGTCAACATTTTAGATTTAATCCACAGTGTGGAGCAGCAGGGTATAAAGTCAGAAGATCTCAGAGAGAGGAAATGCACAAAATGTTGAAAAAGGATAAAAACATAGGATTAAAGGACATAATCTACACTATGAGATGTGCAACCCCTTGCTATTGATGTGAAAGGGGGAGGAAGAGCAGGCAAAGTGTATGTAAACAGAAAAAGAGTATTGCCATCAATGCCAAAGGGGGAGACTGTTGGAAATGTTGGCATTGATGGCAAAGGTGAAGACAAGAGCAACACCTAAACTATTCATAAGGCAAAAGAGACAGAAAGGTAGCAGAGGCAACAGAAGAAACAGAGGATTTGAAGCAGAAGCAACAGAGGAATTAGAGACAGAGCAGTGGAGTTGAAAGGGACTGAAGGAGTGTAATACAGAGGTTTATTTATGAATTAGTACTTAGAACAAGGGTTTGTTGATAAAATAAATCCATGTAAGTCTGCATGTAAATAGAAGAGCTTGATCTCTGAGTTAAATTCCATCTTTGAACCATATGGTATGCAATGAGATTGGATATGCTTTGAATCAGTTGGCATTCACTGTTTTGAACAGAGCACTCGTATTCGATTGAAATAATAAACAAGTTCAAGAGATTTAAGGTGGCTTTTACAAAGGACTAATATTCAGTTATAGAGTGGATCTTGCATGGACTGTTACGATCATTGATCGAACAGTGAATCCAGACCGGGTCGAAACAACGTTTTGTTGAAAGAGTTAGTAATACTCTTTCAAGAATTAGTAATACTTTGTCTGCCGTATAAATGCACTGTTGTGTTAATGGTTGGCGATGGTAGTGAAGTTATCAATAACATCAATGGAGAAAACAAACCGAAGGAATAATCAAAATTTGCGTGGAGACTCGGATGGAACCTTGTGTAAATAAGCGGAAACCAGAACGAGCGCTATGAACAGTAACGCTGGTTTCTGGTATTCATCACACCACCCTTATACGGAGAGCGGTATTAGAGGAGTTGGGAGCGATTCCATAGATTGATCGACCCGTGTCCCCGACCGACATTGCAAAACTGCCTCCCACTACGCGCCATCGCGCGTTAACCATCGACCAAAGACGCGGAGCGATATTGGCATAAGCCGTCGATCTGGAGGGAAGCGATCTGACGGTGGTCACGTGCTATAGATGCGCGAAGGTTATCCATAGTACGGCACACCATCACACGTTATTTTCCATGCAAGTTGCCCGAGCGATATCCGTCGGATCATCAGAAGCTATGCGATGTGATGTCTGCTGCTGGATGTGGTAGGCCATTAGCGCTGGGCCCCAGTTTAATTTATATTGCTCGTTGTTAAGGTCTGTGGGTTCAACAAAGGTACGTTATAAGCGGCTCAATTGATTTAAAGCTCGAGATATATATTCAAAATTCCCAAAGTCCGAACATTCGAGTAAAAATTATATATATTTAAGCAGGGAATGTAATATAATTTGACGCTTTAAAGGTTATATAACAGTGACCATATTTATGTTGGGCGCAAAATAAAAGCTACAGATTATTAATAATTTGAATCGGGAGTATGGATACATGACGATATATATATATATATATATATATTTATATACTGTGCTAAAAGTCGAAACATATATGTAATAAGATTGATTTTATTACAAAAGCCTAAAGATTGGGTTTATTACAAGAGCCTACAAGAACGAAAGAACTAGAGATAGCGGCAGAAATATGGTACAAAAGAAAAATGAATTGAAATTGTAAAGTGAGCTTCAAGCAATTATGCTTAAACTCATGTATGAATAGAGAACGTAGATAGGTAGCCCGAGAACAGAGATGGTAATGCACACAAGTATAGTGAACAAATAAATAAACATAGAGGTGAACCAAGATATATAGAACAGCCACTCAACAATAGCAGAAGAGACAAACCTAGTAAAGCCCAGGTTCAGAAAAGGAGCTGAGTGGTATTGAAATGCATAACTAAAAATGTAAATATTTTGTTTATATTGTTTGTGATGCAAAGGTAAGTATCCTAAGGAAAAGACAAAATCCCATTGTAGCATGGAAATTTGTACATATTGTTGTAATTTTAAAAATGAGTTGGATAAAGGAATAAGAAGACAGAAGCCAAAGAGGCATGACTGTTCACTCCAAATTCTTTATGAAATACAAACAGTCATGTGAGGAACTCTATATATAATATCACATTGATATGCACATGAGAGTTTTTTAAGAGAGAGTAAATCTAGAGAAGGCAGAATATAGAAGTGTGAGGCAGAGAAGATTAAGAGAAGAAGAGCAGAAAGAGAAGCTATAGAATAGATCTGATATCTGAGGTAAATAAGAAAACATTCAGTTTGATAAATTTGAGGAAGTTGGAGCTTCCCTATCAAGTTGCAGCTTGATAGCTGTTAGTTGTAGCTGACTGAGGTTGGAGCCTCCTGTAGGTTGGTGCCTGCAGAAAATTGAAGGGAGTTGGTGCTTCCTTGCAAGTTGTAGCTTGCAGAATTGAGGATAGAGCCTCCTGTAGGTTAGTGCCTGCAGAAAACAGTGGTGAGAGGGAGTTGGAGCTTGCCTTTGCATCACAACAATAATAAGATGTGGTTTTCTCCCTTTATGGGTTTCCACTTATATCTGGTGTCTCTGTGCATGATGTTTATGTGTTGATCTGATTTATATCATTTGCTTAATACCTGCTGCTCTCATATTAAGTCTGTTGTTATATTATATTAATACTTGCTGCTCACATTCTAAGATTACTCACATATTAAGTTGGATATGAAATGAAGGTGTAAATAAGGTTTAATAGAAAGTTTAAAATATCATGAATGTGTTAAACTGATCCACCCCCCCCCCCTCTCAGTTTAACTAAGGGTTCAACACTTCTTAATAATTAGCCAAAAAATGCAGTAGAAGTTTGAAGAGAAGCCATTAAGACCAGTGGCCTTTTCCAGATATAATGTCCATATTGCTTCCTTTAATTAGTCCTCTTTAATCTCCTCAATAAGATTATGATTTTCTAGTGGCGTGACCACAGTGGGCATAGCTCGAAGAAATTCATTAACATGATCAACGGGAATCTGATATGTGTTGTAAAAAGTTTTGTAGTGAGTATATGCCTCCTTCTTGATGTCTTCAAAATAACTAACTATCAGTCTACCTTTTGGAGTGATCTCTTTGAATTTGTTTCGAGATTACCTTGCCTTTGCCTGCATGTGGAAAAAGGAGGTGTTCAAATATCCAACCTTCAATGATATACTACATGATTTTAATCACCAAATATTTTCTTCTTTCCTACTTACTGAAAAGTTTGGCGATTTAGTTCCATTTCTTTTTGCAGGTGTCTTTCTTCAACCTAGACCTCCTTGATTAATTTATAATTTTCTCAAACTGTTTAACCAAAACATACCTTTTCTGACTAGGATGTTGATATGTGTCCTTTACCCATTTTCTAAGGGCTTATTTTAATTTTTTTAGCTTTGATTCCCATACAACCATTGGGGATCCCTGAACTAGAAGTTGCCAAACTTGTTGACTAGCTCTACCACCCCCTCAGTTTGCACCCAATCTACATTGAATCAAAAAGGAATTGGGCTGATATTTTCCATTTTTTCCAAATGTAACACAATTGGGAAATGATCTGATTCCGCTTGAGCCCTAATTGCTGAGAAAAATTCAAGCTCTTTAAGGAGCCAATCACTATGTATTAAAAAATGGTCCAACAGAGGCACTATATTTTTTTCGCTCGCCCTCCAATTCGACCATGTGTACTTTCCAGCATTTATAACTACATAAAAAGATACCAATAATCTATTATTTCTTCTATTTTATCCCTAAAGGGGTCTCACATGATAATTCCTCCTCTTTTATTAGCTGGGCTCAAGATGGCATTGAAGCGCCACCTAAGAAAAAATTCATATGCAACTCTTTGCTTTTGAGATCCTCTAATGAATCCAAAAACTCTGCTTTTTCACTATATAAAACTGGGGCATAGATTTTTATGAATGAAATATGTTCCCTTGTTTCCTTGGCTTCCAAAAGAGCCATTATCCATAACTTTGTCTTTATTCCCTCAAAGAGGGACAATACTTATTAGATCAATAGAAGTATAATTCCCTGGATGCCCCTCTTGATGGTTGAACCACCACCAAGCTTTCTTTCTAAAAAACATCCGCTTCTTTAAACACCTTTGTCTCATCTATATCGATTTCTTAAAGAAATACAATCCAAGGAATTTCTTGCCTTATCAAATCTCTCACTGCTAGGTTTTTTATAAGGCTCCCCAAACCCCTAATATTCCAATATAAGACTTTCATTTAGAACCAGGGTTTTATGTGACCCCACAATCTACTCCTTCTCGATGTTTCATTCCTTTCCCTGTTAAAACATCAAATATTATAGGTTGATTCCCCAACTTCTTATTTTTCTTTGCTTCTTTTTACCTTACCGTTTTTTTCTTTGGCCGACATTTTTTCTTAGTTATTTCTATCTCTTGACTGCTTCCTTCATCTACTCATGAGAGAGTTTGGACCATGTTCCGAGTGACTACCCTCGCTATCTCGTCAACCACACTAGAGGGAGGGTTACAAGGCTCGCCTTTCCTTGGTTGGGGATTTCCTTGTTGATCTCGCCTTCTTCAGATCCCTCATTCTCCTCTTCATTCTAGGAGAAGGCCCATACTCCCATCAAGTCCTGCTCTGAGGTCCTTCGGGATCCTATTGGCAGAGCCACATCTCGAACTTCGTCATTCCTTTTCATGAATTTAGTCTGTGCTTCAGATGACCGCGTTCACTTGGAGAGAGAAGCCACTAAAGATTTATTAAGATAGTACTTTAATGAATTTTGCAAAGTATTTATATAATTAATTTATTTGAAGAGTAATTTTATTTATATATATATATTTTGGTTGATTATAATAAAACATTTTAATGTTTAAAAAATGAATAATTGAAAATAAAAGAAAATTTCTCAATAAAAATAACAAAAAGAAATGTGTAATTTATTCAATTATTAATATAAAATTAATATGTAAATATTAATAATTAGTAAAAAAATTAAAAGTGATTCATAAATAAATATTTAAAAATATATTAGTAACAAAAAAACACTTTTTAATGAGTATATAAACATTGTTATAATCTGTGTAAATCTATCTTAATCCATCTTAACCAAGAATTTATCAAGTTGGAAGAAAAATCAAATATTTTGAGGTGCAAATATTTTTTCAAGTTTTACACTTAAAAAATTTACACCTCAAGAGATTTGGTACCTTGATTTGATCCTTTCTATACTTAATAAATCTATAGTTAAAATGAATTAATAGATCCACAATTAAGATAGATCTATGCTAATTGATAACTATAATTAATATATTAATATGAATCTATATTACTTAATAATTATAGCTAATATTTGAATCCGTTTTCACACATCAATATTATATAAAAATCATCACTACATTATTTAAATAAAACTTAATAGTGTAAAATATATTTTTATTAATAAATTTAGAATATTAAATTTTTTTACAATATTTAATTTATACAAATTTAACAATTTAAATTTATTTATTTCCTAAAATCAGTCACACAACTAATATAATAGGTAATGCACCTTTGGAGCAGGGATGCCTAGTACAAATCCGTGGGGTGTTGCAATTTCAAAAATCAATAAAAAAACTAATTACGACCTTTCTTATTTAGAAACAATAAAAAAAAAAAAATTGTTTCACGATAAACTCATAAATACCTAGGATTGTTGCAGGCTTGGCCATTTGGCCATGGAGATTATAGACTTCATATAGCATTAATAAATAAAAATAATACTATTAATAATAATACTAATTATTAATAATTAATAAATAAATTGAATATCATTACTAATTTATTAATATTAATATTAATATTAATTAATATTAATAATAATTAAATTTAATATCACTATAAATAAATAATAATAATAAGTTAATATTAATCAACCATATTAATTAAATTATTATTATTAATAATATTATTATTATTAATTAAATAATTTATTAACATTAAAATTATTTTTAATATTATATATATTTTAATTAATATTAATATTATATTAATTAATAATAAATTATATATATATATATATAATTCAATTTTATTATCTATATTAATTAACTAACTAACTACATTAAAAAATAATGAATTAATTAATAGTTATATTAATTGATTATTATTAATATTAATATGATCTGATTAATATTAATATTAATATTAATTTATTATTATTAATATTGATGTTAAACATGATTGACTATGGTTGACAATTGTTGATTTTCATATTGATCATGATTGACCATAGTTGACCATGTTTGAACATGGTTGATTTTCATATAAACACAATCGAGTTGTCTTTAGTGCGACTTTTTGGAGACTTTTCCAATGGATTTTTTTGATCAAATTTCTTTAAAATACGGTAGGAATTTATTGAAATGACATGTTTGATGGGTAACCCTGCACAATCCAAGTACCTTAGGGGTTTTTCGGGTGCCGAATCCATATATGTAGTAAAAAAAACAGTTTAAATAACAGAAATCAAGATTTCACCTCAAATTTTTCTACCAGATTCCGACACCTGAAATTCCAAAAAGTCGCACTAAAGACAACTCCTTAAGACAATCTGTCGCAATGGACCATAGGTGATGATGGTTGACCATTTTTTTTTCCTGCATAAGTATAGATTCTATTATATAATACAAAAAGTACAAAGAGGTACAGTCTAGCTTCCAGACCAAGATTGCTAAGCTAGCCAACCCCGACGAGAAAGAGATAATTAAAAAAAAAAATGGGGTTTCCCCTTGGGGGGAAACCAACCCATAGAGAAATCCACAGAACATAGAGAGAGCTACCCCTAATGGGGAAACCAGCTTTAAACAGAAAATACCAAAAGCTAAGTTTGTTGTGCAAAATGAAAATAAACATGGAGACTATAGTAAAGCTAGAAAAAACTAGAGAAAGAGGAACCATGGCACTACACGTTCTAGTCCTTTGCATCTTGAAGCTATTGACGAGGCGGTTCTTCCACTATGTAGCACCCATAGTCAGAGGGTTCATCCTCTTTCTTGGAGAGTTGAGGGTTCAACTCTGGCGTGGAGGTGGGACGAGCACTCGTGTCTTCTGCCTTGTCCGAATTCATGGCACCTTCGGCTAAGCTACTGCTACCTCCGTTGTCAGAGGTTTCCTCCATGCATTTTATGAGCAGAGCCACCATTTTTCTAGGCTGCAGGGAGGAGGAACAAGAGAGAGTGGATTTACGCAACCTCTTTCTAGACCCGGAGCCGGAATTGCTTTGCTGGGCTTCTAGAATTCAAAATGATAAATGGGCTAAGAGGAGTTGTAGGGCAGAGGCCTCCGACGATTCTATGGCCACTGAAAAATCCACAGAGCGCTCCGCCATGGCAGAAATTGGAGGGCGAGAGGGCGAACCTCTACCTCCTCCTTTGCGGCAATGCATTTGGTGGCAGTGAGGCATGCTATTTGCAGAATTCTAAGAATCCATATGAGGTGGGTTAGTAGAGGGAGATGGACGAGCAGTGGAGAAATATGCAGCATGAAACGAATGAGCGAAGGGAAACTGAATAGTTGAGTGAGGGGCGGAGGACCAACAGAGCCCATAGCAGGAAATTGTAGAGCAAGACTGAGGGAGAGACCAAGGGAGGCATAGAACAATTGCTGGCTGGAGTCGGTGCCATTGCCCATAAATTGCCAAAGCGCTTTACAAGTGAGACGAGCTAGAATGAATGCACGTCACACGAAATTGAATGCTGAGGGGAGCTCCAGGTTGCGGACCAGCGAGGCACCTTTAAGGCTCTCACGCTTGGGGCAGGTGCTGCCTCATGGAGAGGAAAACTGCGTGGCATTGGAGAGCCCATGTGGTGTGCCAACATTGCATTACAAATCACCCGCATCCGAGGGATGGTTGACCATTATTATAAACCCAAGGAATTTATATTAAACCCTAGGATTAATATGTACATTTATAGTTAATAAATTAAATTATTAAACTTACTATTTATGTTGTTGAAAATATCAAAAATTGTACCTTAATTTTTTTTAAATTTAATTAATATGTAAATTAAAAAAAAAACATTGATATAAAATTGAAATGAGTAATTCAAGAGTTAATGTATTTTGATTATGAAGTATTAATTATAGTCTCTATGAGGCACTGCTTAATAACTTTGGGTCCATCATCATGTGTTAGGGAAGGGATATTTGTATAGATTTTACAGATAGATAGATGCACAAATATGCTTATTTTTTATTTTTTTTGTCTTAATGGGAAATATAGATAAAGGAATGACTGTGGAAATGGAAGATAACTATGAAAAGTTAATTTCCTAGAGTATGCATAGACAAATCAGGGTTGAATTCTAAAATATCCATCATGTGGATGATTGGTAGGTGTTACATCCATATTTGTTTTCAAGTTCTCAAATATGAATGAAAATTGTTTTGCAAATGGAACTTGACAACGATTGAAGCTCGTCCCAATCCGCAAGGATATTACCACTATGAAAAAATCATTGCAATTCTCTTAAAAAATATTCCTGCTGCTACAGATGAGAATAGCAATCACTACAATGACATCGGTGGAGCTCCATTGGTGGCATAAGGGAAATGAATTCTCTCTTTCTCCATATATTATTTTATATAAGATTTGATATATGTACCCTAGACATACTCCTGTCCCATGTTTTGAAAACTGAGGTACCCATACCTACACCTGCACCCATGTAAATGTATCTTGACATCTTAGGTCTCTTTGTATCTTTGCACATGATATAGTGTGTGAGGCAACTTCAAAAACTTAGTCATAGTATTGTATAATTAGTGAAAATCCTGTGATCAACAATTGGGATACTAAAATTTTGATATTGTGAAGATGTTATTTTTTATTAACACGGAAGAGTATTAGATATATTAATATGTGTCCTGTCGCGGATAAAAGCAGGAGAATTACATTTTATTTACAATGTTGATTTTGGGCTTCATAAGCCGCAAGAGCAGTCTGTCTAACCATGTCCAGTTTTTCTTCAAAATTTCAAAACAAGACTTGACAAATACTATAATACTACTATAAAATTCACATAATTGTGATAGGAGAAAAATACATTTAAAGCCAGATATATGTAGAACAAACTAGTCATTCGAGACAACAAGACAATTGAGGTTGAAACCGAGGCTTTCTTCTGCTGGCTGGGAGTTCTACTTGACAATCTGAATTTAGAGGTCCTCAATCATGCTTATGAGTGCCCCAATTTCTTCTTCGAGCTGGCCAATTTTCTTTCTTTTCTCCATGTTCAGCTCCTGCATCTCACTTTCCTCGACCCTTTGTTGTTGAAGAAGCAATTGAAACTCAGTGATATTAGCTTGTAATTCAGCATGCTCACTTGAGCATGTTCCACAAGCAGGGGGAGAGTAAATGGCCATAGGAGGGAGTTTTACCCAATTTTGCACAACATGACCTGCTACCCTGCCCAAGCGTGGATGACGACATCCCCAAGAACCATAATACATGGCAAGTAACTCAATTTGACCTTCCACCTTGCTTTTGGTCACTTTCGAAGGCACTAAGAACGTAGCATAATTCCTTGACCAATTCTGCTCGCCTGACCAATTCAAATTTTCCTACGAAAAACTATCTCTAGACTGGGGGTAGGGGCATCCCCCATCCATTGAGACCATCTAGTGGCAGACTAAACCCTGTCGAAGATACCTATCACTAACTAGCCACATGACAGAGCCAGACACCTTCACCATACAGAAATTCAAACTGTAACCCCATGATTTATAGACTAAGCCGAACAAGAGCCTCGTGTGACGCAAATAAGTGACCTATGTGCCTCTAGGATCCCACTGAATTTACATAATTGCACTACTATACGAAATGACCTCCACCTCACACATCTGAGCCTTCAAGCGGGTGAACCATCTGATCTGAACTAATAGGAGTAAATGTGGCTTGCTCTCATAGGGGTTTCACATGTAATTCACTTGATCATTCCAGTAATGAACCCAAATACGATGGACGAACTTGATCATTCCCAAACTTAACCTTTCAACCATGCCAAGTGGCTTCGCATGCTCTGAAAAACAACTTCCTCATGTTAGGGGAGGTGAGAGGGGGGGATTCAAATGATGTTAGATGGAAGATGGGAGGGGGGAACCCCAATGGAGGTAGGGAGGGAGGGTGAGCACGATAAAGGGGAGGGAGGGAGAGGATTTAACTATTATATAATCCAAATTCACCTTGATTAGGAACTTTGCAGAGAGAACCATAGTTGAGGAGTGGAACTTTAACATAACAATAGATGCTTTCATTCTTAAACTTAGGAGATGGGTAGGAAATACTCAATTCCATTATCTTATTCTAACCTTCCTTCATTTGACATGCCTTATTGGCTTGTGTATCCGCTTCCATATTCAGGCCTCTTAGGATATGAAAAAATTGCAGTTTTTCAAAGGAAGGGAGCATGCCAAGGGATATTTTGAGAATATAATTGAGCTTGTTGTCCTAGGCTGAAGAGTTGGAGATCATGTGTTTTATGATGAAGAATGAGTTGCCCAAAATTTTCACTTCCTTAATTATCCATTGATGGGCTAAAATTAGTTGATCTGAAATTGCAACTTCTTAGATCTGTTCCAGAGATTGACTGTAGGGGCATTTACTGGATATGACACCTTTGATAAAATGATGAGATCCAGAGGCTACCTGGCCCTTTACAGACTTTGTCTTTAGAACTTGTAGAAGTTAACACTCAATGATCTGAAAATGAAACTACTTGTATTTGTTGTTCAAGGTATTCATTTCCATAAAATTATATGTGCAAAGTGTTTAGATAGTCTTGCAAGTGAAACAAAATGTTTTTTGGTAAATTTTTGAGTCTTATGTGTGAAGGAGTGTTATTTCTTTTTACTGTTTAACATATTAAATCTGAAAAACACAACAAGATAAAATCACCTAATATAACACAACAACTGATGAGGTAGTTCACCCCTCCTGGGCTACATCTGCCCAGTCCAAGGCCCCCAAATGGGCATGTCCTTTATCTTATTAGATGCTCAAATTGGTTATATAGTGATAAGAAAGCCTAAAAAGGTAAAATAAGATGTGGAAATGAGTTCAGAACATAGAAAACAATAATTATTGGCTTTTGTTTCACCTCCAATGGTTAACCATAGCCCAATACAGCTCCAACACTCCCTAGGCCCTGATGGCTCTCCAAGCTTCTCTACCGAAAAATTACCTGAATATAAGCTCTGTTGACTTTGCAACCCGTGCCATTGGCTCTGGAATGCTCAAAATACCCGAAAATTAAAAAAAAATTCGCTCCAAAAGGTTTTTTCTACTGAAAGTTATGCCCAACTGAAGTTTTGTCCAGTTTGCCTAAAGAAACTCCACTAAACTTGGGAGAACTAGAGATAAGCCCGAAAATTTTGGCAAAGTCTGCCCAGAATGGCGTGACCGTCTAATTTTTTGGAATCGTCAGGGGCTAGCATTTATGGTTCTCCCTGCTTGTCTGCTGCCACTTAAAGGTTGTTATTAAAGTCTCCCTTTGAAGTATCTTTGTTTATAGTGAGCCAAGGAGGTCTGTTTTGATCATGCCCTTTGTCCTTGCTTAAAAATTTGTCTTAAAGGTATTTTATAGTTGTGATCATAGATGTATTAGGTGTTCTCTCTTCTATGACTGCAATTATCAGTAAATATTTTATGTTTTTTTAAGTCATTTGAAATAAAATCTTTGAGGAAATAGGATGTGCTCCCGAATCTTAGATTTCATTTTGAAAGTTGTTTTGAAGTCATTATTTGCTTAAAGTGCAGTTTGTAGAATTTATGGTTAGCCCTGTCTATCAAATTCATCTTTATTGTTCAAGTCATGTTTTCAAATTCCCTTTGTTGAGAATTAAGCTTCTCTTTTCTAAAACCATTAATGTCCATCTCATTCATAAACTAAAGGATCCTGTGGCCAAGTTAGATTTTCCCTTTGATATCCCATATCCATTAATAAGTTTGTCATGACTTCTTCTTGACTCCATTGCCCAATGAATCTGACACCTCTCCTTTCTACCTACCTTTCCTAGACCTTTCATATTCTGCTGTATCAATTCAACCAAACAAACAAATAAACACTTGCACTTAATAACTAGTCTAAAATCCATACTAAAAAGCACACAAGTTAAACCTTTTCAAAACAAAATAAATTTGAGAGATCTCTCTCTGAGAACAGAAGGACTAGATCCTGGAACTCTAAATATTAGTTTGATGTTGCCTTTTTTTTATTTTCCAAACTATCAAAACATGGGAGACCAAAAAGATCCTTCCCCCAGTACTAGAGGTTTAAGCCTCCATCGCGGGACTTTAGAAATACATTAGCCCCTCGTCCACCATTAAAGATTTAATCCACAACAAGAATTATTTCAACAACTTTCCCCATAACTGAAATATAAATATATCTTCTTCTTTTGTGAAATATTGATAGCATTCAGCTACAAACTCTACAATGTACCCCTCCAAAGTAGTCTGTACCCAAAAATCCACTACTCGCGTTAAATTTGTATCTAATCAGAGCAATGTTGTCAGGTCTTTATGCATCCAACTGTGATGGGATTGATGAAATCCTCTAGGAAGTAACTTGATCTGGAGTCTTCACAACCAGTTATGGAGATCTTCAGGAAATTTTCCCCATAAAATTTTGTACAAATCACTCATTGAATGAGAAAACAAAACCTAGTCCTTGATAGTATTTTCCTTCTACTGTCGAAGTTCTGTAGCAATTATATAACTTATGTGTTATATGTCCAAGATTATCCTGATCTCACACTATTTTAACTTCATGCAAAATACAGAATCTATTCCACCATTGATAATTTGCGGAAATTAAATCAAGATTGCAATGCACACATGAAACAATAAAAATTCACACACATTAACACAGTTGTTTAACGGGAAAGCCTGAAGCTGAAAACCCCAACTATCTGTATATAGTATATTTCATAGAGATCATGTAAAAATCCTCATACAAAGCCGATCATATCAAGCTCTCAATACAATACAATAGCTGGGCTACACACTAATCAAAGCCCGATCTTGCAAAACCATGCACCGATCTTTGCCACCTGCCAGTCTGCTCCTCTACTGCGCAATCCCTGCTGAAAATGGCTCTGAATGAACTCGAATTCTCCAAGCTTGCACTGTGCAATCCTCATTGGCATCTCCACTGAGTGTTGGATGCAATCAATGCATCACTATAGTCACAACTGATAGTCTATCTTTCCCTTTCACCTATCTCTCCACTGGTCTCCACTGGAACTGCCATGCACTGTAGTTAACTGATGTATTCTTTAGTTGATTAATGAGTTATTATTTAGTGAATTGATTAACTAATTAATTCACACCATTCTCACTAGTGTATCAATTAGTTAGACTAGATACAACTAGCTCAACTGACTCTAACTGAGTTAAACTAAATACAACTCCACCAACTACTTCTATAACTCCACCAAACTCTGTCACATGAGTTCTAACTGAAGTCCTCATGCATTAGCTCCAGTAAACCCTCAAGAATAGTGTAATTCCTTCTGTCAGCTATTGTGCCACATATGTGCACTTAACTGAAGTGCTCCAAGGGAATAAGATAATGTTTAGAGTCCAAATATTATTAAGAGCTAATAATATTCGACATATCTATTTTTAGACTGGCAGTCTAAAAATAGACTCTACCCAATATGTCTAAAATAGAAGTCCATCTATTTTTCCAACTTGACCAACCATACACAAATAGCATCCTGCAACTCATAGAATATGATCGACATGTCTAAAAATAGACATAGTCTAAAAATAGACTTTGCGCAAAAAATAGCCTGCGGGCCCACTTAGTGAAGGCGACTCTTTTCACTAAGCTCATCATCTTGTTTAATCTCAATGGAACCATATGGGCCAACGATTATAAAACCGTGGCATGTAATTGTTATGTCATAACTGCCACCGCATATTATGTGAACAACCGTTTTAACCGCGCTGTAACGTAAACTCCAGTAGTTAAGGGCTAGGTCACCAGAATGCGGACATATGGTTGCGGGGCTAGTCCTGAGGGGCTAGCCCCTTAATTTCTCTGCCCGACTGTGTTTTCCAACCGTCGTTACGTTGTGACCCATCTCGTGTAATGATGACCCGCGTGCACTACTGACTCGCGTGCACGTTCAACCTATGGGTAGACACCACCCGACTCGTTCACAATTGACCATTCATGTTCACGCCAACCCACGTTCTCAACCAAACGTTTATCTGCTGACCCACGGGTAGACACCGCCTGCGGGTGACCCGTGCCTACCCGGGTCAGGTCGGGTTGGGTCGGTCCAATGACCCAATTTTTTTTAACTTCAAAATTTTCAAACAAATTGATCCATTAGGCCTGGGCCACGTGGAAGCCTCAGGGCGGGCCACGTGGTAGCCTCTGGGCAATCCACGTGGCACTCACTGATAGGCCATCCATTTTTTTAATAAAAATGAAATCTTTCCAAAGAAAATAATTTTCTAAATATGCTATTTTTTGCCTTCCAAAGTGTTGTTTTGAAGGTTACTGGGAAAAATTAAAACTTGAATATCTTCCACATCCGACATCGGATTTGAGTGCCATTCATGGCATTAGGATCGTAATGACGAACACTATCCGGTCGATCAATTTATTACCAGTTCTCAGCAGTTCCAATTTTGAGCATTTTTTCACTTAGGACATGATCACCTAATCATTAGCCCAAGATTTAAGCCATATGCTTCCGCTTGGTTGTTGGTCTTCATTCCCAAGCCCCAAGCACAATGATCAACTATTATTACTTCGAGATTAATGAGAATCCCTCCTCCTCTTAATCCCTCATCCTCCTACCACCCTAGTGAAGATGTTATTTTTCAACAATATATGCATGACTATTTTTTATGAGGAACTTGTCTTTTCTCTTGTAGGAAGCCTCCTAGATGAAAATTTTGGAAAATCAAAATATATTGTTTATGGATATTAAATTTACATCTTTTGTAGATTTATTTATCTAAAGAAACACACTAAGAAGTTAATGATACATTGTATTTATTGAATTTTTAAGTACATGTTATTGAATTTTTAATTACATGTTCTTGATGTGCGTCTATTGAGTGAATTTTCATTGATGTCCTTTCATAATTAAGAGTTCACATAAATCATATAAACCAAGTTCATATACTTGGTAATTGGTCATATAAATCAAAGTTACCAAGTTCAACTATATTAGTTAGAAAAACTTGAAAATACCCCAATTCCAGAAATTCAAATTCTTAGATATATAAAATTTATATATATATATATATATATATATATATATATATATATATATATATATATATAAAACTTATAATAAACTATAAATTATATATTAGAAATATTACAATTTTTATGAGATTTGGTAAATTTTTTTATTTAATATTTAAAAACATAAATTTCTATATTATTTAATTTAGTAAAAGAAATTTAATATTTAAAAACAACATTTCTATATTATTTGAAACATTAAAAAGTATGTTGGTAACACTCCAAAACTCTTCCCCACCCACAAGTAACTAAATTGTGAATTAAAGTTTCTGTGTGCTTCACTCTTTTGAATTGAATAGAATGTGCAATCTACTCTTTAAAACTCTCCTTGAAAGTGTGTTTTCATTGGGATTCACTGGAAAAGCTAAATCTACAAGGAAAAAGATAGGCTGTTTTAGTTATTAATTAATAATATTATTATTTTTCATTTTTAAGTGTTATATTAAAATTTACGATTTGATTTTTAAAAAAAAATATATTGTTTTATGGTGTTTTATTTTGTAGAATTATATAATATTGGATACATGTATAATATTTTTAATTGTTTTAAATTATAAATAATGAATAGTTTTAATTGTTTTAATTTACAAATAATTATTTTAGGAAGATAGAGAGTATATATAGATTTATTTTATTTTTATTTTTATTTTCTAAATTTTAAAAATAATTTAATTTTGGAAGATCTATATGTCCAAATTTTTTCCTTATTAAATTTTAGGTAGTCAAATTTTTTCCGTATTGAATTTTAGGTAGTCAATTTTTTTCTATATTGAATTACATTCAAATTCAAATTCAAATTTGATAACTATAATATAAATTATTTAATACACAAAACCAAATAGAAAGGTAAAATGGAGGAGAGAAGAATATATGTGAACTTGTAAACTTAATATGCAGCTCCAAGGACCCATGTATCCACGTTGCATATTTTTGAAATGTTATTTTTTATATATAAAAAGAGTAAAAAAAACCAAAACATTATAGACATTCCATTTGAACATATGGGTGCAAATGCTAGTATATTGTTCCTAATTGAAAACACACTCACTTCACCCAAAAAAATATTTGTCTTATGGTATATATTTTTCTGGTTTCTTCAACCAACACTTCCAAATTTTATAAAACTAACCTATTTATCTATATCATTAATTGTTATTTTAAAGTGAATAATTTTCACCAATTAATGAAAGAGCCAGATATTAGCTTGAAAAAGTTGGTATTATACTTCGGTGAGGGTCCGATACATAATAAAATTCTTATTGATCAGTATGGATCAATGCGTTCTTCGGGGTCTTTCTAGCACTAATTTACAATCACTTACTAAAATTGTATTCAACACGGATTTTTTTCTCAAAAGAGTACTGACCTCTTTTTTTTTACGGTTCTACACATGGGATTTTCCCGATTGGTGGTGGATCTGAGTAGCAGACTCACCAATCTTTCAGATTAGTGGCAAATCTGAGTTGCAGACACAGAGGTCGTGCTATATCGGTGGTTGATTTGTGATCAGGTTCTGGTATGTGTTGAATTTTTTAAGTGTAGCTTTTAATTGTTCACTTGGTTAGAATCGTCTGAAGATCGAATAATTTGGAATTCGATCAGTCCAGTATGAAAAAATTTACAGAAACTTATCTCAACAAGACTAGCTAACTTGATGGGACCAATTATACTAATTGGAAATTCAAGCTACAAATGCTGCTTAAGGGAGCGAGCGCATGGTCGATTGTCAGTGGAGATGAGAAGAAGCTAAACGGTGCAACAACTGTGACTGCACTCATACAAGACTGGGATAAAAGGGAGAACAAGTCGAAAGTTTTACTGAAGATGTCGGTTAAAGACCATATTTTCCACACATCAGAGATGGTAAATCGTCCACTAAGATATGGACGACACTCAAGAATCTATATCAGACACAGAACACCAATCGCATCTTGCCGCTCAAAGGCAAGTTATTTTCGATGATGATGGAGGAGAATGAATCTGCTGTTGGATTCATTGCAAGGGTCAAATACCTGAAGGAAAGATTGGGTGACATCGAGGAGAAGGTGTCTGATTCTGATCTTGTCACAATCACTTTGAATGGGATGAAGGATGAATACTAGATGTTCATCACAGGCTTGGTTGCACTGGATAAAGCCCCTTCATTCGAATATTTGACAGGAATTCTACTGCAGGAAGGAGAGCGACGACAAAATTTGAGACCACAGAGTGCCGATATTTCTCTAATGGCGAAGAAGAAGCCATATAAAGGGAAACAACCACAACAAAAAAAAGGTGGTGGCACTTTTCAGAAGAAACCATTTAGAGGTATGTCTGCAAATAAAAGTAGTAATTTTTCTTGCATTAAATGTTTCTACTGTGGGAAAACTGGTCATCAAGCTAAGTTTTGTTTTAAGAGACAAGCAGATGAGGCTAGAAATAAGTAGAGGAAGCACACATGAAATTTTGCTGATGAAGGTCATAGTCATGATTTTCGACTGTTTGTAGTTGATTGTGCTCTTTTAGCTTCTGAGGAGGATGAGGTTGAAATATGGTATGTTGATTCTGGCGCGTTTTCACATATGACAGGTAATAGAAATTGGTTTGAGTTTTTTGAAGAAACTACTTATGGAGCTAAAATTTATCTAGATGATAACAAAGGTTATGATATTAAGGGCTACCATGATATTCCGATGATGTTTCCTAGCAACGATATCAAACATATTAAAAATGTGATGTATGTACTTGGGATCAAGAAGAACTTAATCATAGTTTCAATGATAACAGATCAAGACTTGCAAGTTGAATTCTTCAAAAAATATTGCGTCGTAAAGGACAAAAAGAAGGAACCAATTGCATCAGAAGTGCATGTGGGAAGCCTTTATAGATTTAAAGTTAAGAGCATGCCACACCAAGCTCTGGTTTCAACAGGATTGACAACCGAGAATATTTGGCACCAGAGATTCGGTCATCTTAACCCAAAAGACCTCATGCTACTTCAAAGGAAAGGTATGGTTTATGGGCTCCCTACTTTTCGTAATGTTCATTTAGATTGCGATGGATGTGCATTAGGGAAAATGTATAGAGAAGAGTTTCATTTGAATGTTGATAGGAAGAAGACAGATATTCTGGAGCTGGTGCATACAGAATATGCGAACCTGTGAAAAATAGGTCGCTAGGTGGTGTATATTATTTTTTACTGTTTATTGATGATTGCACTAGATTCTCTTGGATATATTTTTTAAGCAAAAAAAACCAGAAATTTCAATTCTTTAAAGAATTTAATACTGTGGTGGAGAAGCAGACAGGTAAATTCATAAATATTATCTGCTCTGATCAAGGGGGAGAATACAAGTTGGGAGAGTCCATAAAATTTTGCAGAAATCATGGGATTATTCAACATTTCACAGTCCCTCACACTTCGAAAAAAAATGGAGTTACAGAACGAAAGAATAGAACCCTTGTGGAGTGCGCATGAAGTATTCTTCAAGGTAAGGATCTATCAAATGGTTTCTGGGCTAAATCAATCAAAACTGTTGTTTATTTAAAAAATAGGAGTCCTACTAAATGTTTGAATTTTAAAACTCCTTTTGAAGCACTTTATGGATATAAGCCAGTAGTGAGTCATTTAAGAGTTTTTGGGTTAAAATCCTTTTCCCATATACCCAAGGATGATAGAAATAAGTTAGATCCTAAGGCCATGAAATGTGTCTTTGTAGGATATTGCACTGAGTTTAAAGCTTATAAGTTGTTTAATCCTTTGACTCATCAAATATTTGCAAGTCGAGATGTCATATTTCATGAGCAGGTTGAGGAAGGAAAGGAAAATAGTCTTGAAGAATGGCACATTCCATTGTTGATGGAAGAAGGAAGTGAGAATAATCAACAACAATAGTAGCAACATAAAGAAGAAGAGGCATGTGATGTAGTTAGTAAGTCAAGTCCACAAAGGTTTGAAGAAGACATATTTGAAGTGAGTCCTTTACCGAGAAGATCAGGTAGGTAGACTCAACTAACAGCCAGATTGAAAGAATATGCTTTAATGTCAAACATTTTAAATGTTATAGAGCCCACAAATTATAAATAAGCTAGTCAATTTCATGAATGGAGGGCTGCAATGAATGAAGAATTTGAATCTAATATTAGAAACCATACTTGGGAACTAGTTGAATTTCCTGAAGGAAAAACACCCATAGGTTGCAAGTGGCTTTACAAACATAAATTTAATGTAGATGGGAGTATGGATAAGTTTAAATCTATACTGGTAGCAAAGGTTTATTCACAGCAAGAGGGAATTGAATTTGAAGAAACCTTTGCTCCTATAGCCAAACTAAATACTATTAGAATGTTAATTTCTTTAGCTACAAAATATTAGTGGAAGCTACACCAGTTAGATGTTAAGTTTGAATTCCTAAATGGCGATTTAAAGGAAGAAGTTTATTTAGTCTAGCATAAAGGTTTTGTTAAGAAAGGGAAGGAAAATTTAGTGTGTAGATTGAAAAATGCATTATATGGTTTAAAACAAGCACCTAGGCCTTGGTACGAGAAGATTGATTCATTTTTCTTACAACATGGTTTTCATAGGAGTATGAATGATCCAAATATGTATACCATATATGATGAATAGGGGCATATTATTTTAATTTCTTTGTATGTGGGTGTGTTGTAGCCGCTACAAAACCCTCCAAAATTTGGCATCAGTCTGAAATTTCAGAGCCCCTGTTGCTTTTGATGAGGATAGGCTCATTACCCATCATCAACCCTAGGCCTCGAGGGTCTACCTCGGAAAGGTAAGCTTAGATCAAAAGATGGATTCAGGTGATTTATTCTAAGTAAAGTCACAAAGTCACACTTCCCTCAATCTTCGACCTTTTATGACTTCGTGACCCTGTGACCTAGCCAAGGTCGCCAGGTCGCTAGGTCACTAGGTTGCAAACTATTTTAGAAGCCACCTTTGCGATCATGCGACCTCACGAACTAGCAACCCCCTAAGTCGCATGGTCGCAAGTCACAAATATATGCAAATGACCTCCCATGTGACCTTGCGACTTCCATTAAGGCTCACAGGTGCGACCCCTTTATATATACAAGGGTTGCGTAGGTTGCATTTGACATGCGCGACAGAGTTCAAAAAGTGTCTGATAGAACAACCAGAGTGCGTTTTCTTCCAGGTAAGTCGCTAAAATCTCTTGTATTTCCTATTTTTTTTTAATTTCTTACCCTACCTAACCGTGCTCCCCTAGCTAGGCTATTAAAAATCATAGCTTCCTATCAACAACATCCCCCTTCCTTAGGTAATTTCCCCCTCTGAAGCTCTTTCTTCTCTCTTGCTCATCCCATCATGCCCAGACCAACTCTGGCCCTCTTAGCTACCCTCTGTTACCTTGGAAACCCATTCCCAAGCCTTCTATGATCCATTTAAGCTTGATCCCTCTCCTTTTCTTTGATTTTTTTCCCCATATTCCACGTAGGTCATGTTGGACTGTTTTCACCCAGAAAATCCCTAATGCGACCTCGGGACCTTGTGACTTCGCGATCTCACAACCTCGCAACCTCGTCGCAGGGTCACTAAGTCACATAGCTGCAAAGGTCTGATTTTTCACATAGATGCGACCCTGCAATCCCATGACTAGGTCACCAGGTCGTATCTCATACACTCTGAAGCCTTTGCGACTGATACGGGTTGCAACGACCTATAACTCCCTGGTGTGACCTATCCTGCTGATCACCTAGCCTCCCGGACTGGCAAGGACACTAGTTTGTTTAGTCGGGTTATTTTTCCTATTATCCTGTTGCCTCCATGTCATCCATCTTATTATGGGACTGCTTTTTGAATATGCCAAGTGATATTGAAGTTGAGCTCGAGTGCGTCTCTATCTCTTCATCCTCAAGTGACATGGGGCCCCCAGCAGTTCATAGACGGCACAAAATACCAAAAATTGACCCACCAGAGGGTGATGTGCCTCCACCACCGATTCTTATCTACAGAGACACACCATATGTTTTCAGAAAAGGGTGCAAATATGTCTTGGTATGAACTTTACCAAGAGTTCAAAAATTAGGAATTCACGGAGGACCTTGTCGACCAACAGGTGTACATATAGGTGAAGAGATCCAAACTACACTATGTGGTTTCCCACCCTCCAATATTCCCTTGTGCAGAAGTGATCGAATGGATCCTCCAAAAGGTGGACTCAAAGCACTGGGTAATCCAAGACCATGTCGGAAAAGCTTTCGCCAACCTGTTCCCAAGGGATTCTGAAGTATATTATTCACTCCCAAGTAAAGAGGAATCTTTCAATGCATTGTGGATAGCAACAAATGACATGCTGGTATAGGACACCTTGAGGAGCTGATGGGAAGACCCCAAAAAGTTAAAGGGGAAGAAAGATAAACAATATAAGACCGAGGGTCTGAGGAAAGCATATAGGATTTTTGCGGCCATGATGTGCCAGATGTATGGCAGGATGGACGCCACTACCTTCAATGGAGCATGGGTCCCTGTTAGTATGAATTCTTCGTCGAAGTGTACGAAAAAGAACCACTTTAGCTACGCATAACTAATAGCCCTAACAACAATAGAGGCTGCAAAACATCTTCAGATCTGCAATTAGTAGTTAAAGTGCTGCAACAAACAGATCTATAAATGAAAAGACATTAAGCAGAAAAATAAAGAGTTTGCTCCATGCATCCAACAGACAAGACAAGAACACGATTTTTGAATGAATTTTTATATTACAGGGCACCTGGGAGGAAACAAGAAGGTGTATCGAGATCTCCTCAATGGGATGGGTTCTTTGTAGTCCTCAGCACTTCAGATCTAAGCTTTCTCTCTCTTGTAGATGTAGAAAACCCAATGTAGAAGGTAGAGCTCAATGGGAGCAAAATGGTAGAAATGAGACCAAGTGTATAGATCCAGAGTGATCTAATAGGAAACAAAAGGTGAAGAATGATGGGGAAAACCCTCCTATTTATAACAAAATATTGGGTCCTTCTAGATCTTGGTGCATGATTAAAATAATGTTAATCACATCTAGATCCACATCTATGGAATATTTTATTATTATTTGTTGGAGGGAAAGGGTGTTTGACTTGGGTCAAATCCCTTGATTAGTGAAAAATAAATAAATAAATGATTTTTTTTTTTTTTAAGGAAGTGGTTGGGATATAATCAAATAAATAATGATTTATTTGATTAATGGTGGTTGATTTGGTCATATTTAACAAGGAATATTATTTAAATAATTATTCCTAGAAATTAATAAGATAACTATGGGTTTATCTCATTAATTTCTTTGTTTTTGGGTTGAACATGACTGGGAATAATAATTAAATTATGGTTTAATTAATTATTCCTTTTGGGGTTTCCTAATTAACATAGTGAAAGCAGTTTTACTTGGGGTAAAACTAGTCTTACATGGTGTACTTGGGTCCATCTAATGATGAAAGGTTAGATGACAAAAAAATGGTGTAACAGATTGCCCCCCAGCGTGCGAGTGTCAGGAGCAAATCGTATGACCGAAGTACGTTGTAAGAAGACAATCACTAGACAACAAAAGGGTATGTCAGAGAGAGAAATATGAGGTCGATAGTGTGCTGAAGGACTAGACCCTGAGGAGACGAGACTCGCAGGTGCAACAAGTCTCTGTTATGAGAGGGTACCTGTGCTGAAGGCGGCGGGGGAGGCATACCTATGCCCGCCGTGACAAAGTACAAAAGAATGGTGTGTCCAGTGAACAAGGGACCGAACCATAGAGTACAACTGGCATAATCAAGGGCCGGATAAAAATACAATGAAGAGTCTCACATACATGCTGTGCCTGGGATAACAGCCAGGACTAGTACAATAACATCTGAGTACGTGAGATAAATACAACCCAAATGCCCCCTGTAAATGGGGAAGGGCTCACAAAGTCTGACTGATACATGCAAGTCAGAGAGGTGCTGCAAGTGGCTAAGGCCAACATCATCAAAATCTGGAGCGGCATCAAAGGCTGCAAATGAAGAGGTCATCCGGGCATGTGGGGGGCTACCTGCAGGGCCACCCCCTCATGAGGGCTGAGACATCTCACACACGCCCGGGAATCATCAAGAGCTGCTGCTGGGTCACTGGACTGTCCGGTATACGAATCTCGATCATGCTGAAAGGAGCTGGAGAAGCAATCAAGTCAAAGGGAAGTGAGAGATCCCCCTGCCTGATCCGAGGCACCGAACAAAAGTGGAAGCTAGAACCAAGGTACACCGCCCTCTAGACCTTGCTTCTGGAATAAATGTGCTGATGTCGACAGAAGGAGGTCCGCCGTAGGTGAGGCAATGAGAGATCCTCAACTAAGGCACGAGAGAAGAACAATAGGGCGACGGACAGACTGACACTAATGATGAAGGTGGAAATGGGAAGGATGGAGTGGCGAATGGACGACTTCCCTTGTTAGAGCATAAAGGGCATGAATGACATGGCAGCGACTGACACGATATCGAAAGGGATAGGGGACAGTGGGGCTGGAGGTCATGATATGCGACACAAGAGAGGAACCAAGCAAAAAAGAATGGAGGGCTATAGTAGGGTGTAAAATGCTGCGGGATAGACTCCATGAATGCAATGATGACTCAACTCGGATGCTCTAAACAAGGGCGACATGATAGTGCTGCCACACAGGAAAGGCCCCAATGGGGGACCAAGAAAGCATGAGTACAAGGTGGGCACTCATGACGAAAATCGACACGAACATGGACGAGTAGGGGGGGCAGTATGGTGCCCCAAGTACAAGAGTTGTAGGTGAGGAAATTCGATTTGAAATGAAGGTGAGGTAACTTTGCGAGGACGAAATGGGTCCTGGTGCAATAGGAAAAAATGAAACAACAGATGCTGGCTATCTAAAAGAAAATAAAACATGCATTTCGAGGGGAAATGCTAAGGGTAATATTTCTTGAGATAGAGTGCATTGCGAGGGTTAGGAAGGGGATGACCTTCAAAATCCTCTAAGAGGTATGCCCCTTTGCCAAGATCCTTACTAATGATGTAAGGGCCTAGCCATAATGAGTCAAACTTCCCATGACCCAAGACATCATGGGCCTGGTCATAGACTAGAACAAGGTCGCCTTCGTGAAAAGTGCGAGGCTGGACTTTTCGGTCATACTGAGCTTTGGTGCGCTTCTTGGCCGCTTCCATGGTTTGTAAGGCAATACGGCGGTCTTCGGAGGCACGCTCGAGCATGATAAGTCGTTGTTCTAGCGGTTGGGTGTCAGGGAGAAGTTCAACGGCTAGTTGCAGAGAAGGAATTTCACACTCGATTGGTAAAACTGCCTCCTCTCCAAAAACGAGGTGGAAAGGGGTGAACCCGGTGGCGGTTTTAACGGAGGTTCGATAGGCCCATAAGGCAGGAAAGAGCATGAGATGCCAGTTGGTTTTGTGCTTATTCATTGTTCGTTGAAGCATGGTCTTGAGGGTTTTGTTGACTGCTTCAACTTGGCCATTACCTTGGGGGTAATAGGAGGAGGAATATTGGTGCTCAAAACCCAACAGTGAGGATAGCTCACGCCATATCTCATCTTCAAAATGTCTACCATGATCAGAGACCAGTTGCTTGGGAACCCCGAAGCGAGCTATAACATGGTTAAAGAAAAAGAGGGCCGCGGTAGCTGCCGTGTTGTTGAACGTTGGCATGGCCTCGGCCCATTTGGTGAAATAGTCGACCGCCACGATGATATACTTGTGGCTACCAGAGGATGGCGGGCGACACTCCATAAAGTCGATGGCCCATTTACAAAAGGGACCAGTGGAAACGACCGGATGGAGGGGAGCTGGTGGAGCTCTCGCCTTTGGGGCGAAATGTTGGCAGTTGGGACAGTGTTTGACTGCCTCAATGCAATCACTGAAGAGGGAAGGCCAAAAATACCCGGCGCGCATTATTTTTTGGGTAGTAGCGAGACCGGAGAGGTGGCCACCGCAAGCGCCGCTATGGCAGGCATTAAGGACCTGTTCAGCTTCAGCGTGTGTGAGGCAACGACGAAGGACCGTATCAACCCCATGACGATAAAGGTCGTCACCGATAAGAAGGTATCGGGGGGCTTGGTGTCGGATACGGCGACGAGCCTCACGGTCAAGATGGAGGGCGAACTTTTGGGTTCGCAAATAAGTAAGAATATCGCCGTACCATGGGTCAGCGGAAGAAATGGTAAACAGGTGTTCATCAGGGAAATCGTCATTAACGGGAGGGTCTTGCGATCCGGTAGGTAATTCAGAAATGAGCTCAGCGAGGGCTAAGCCTTTCTTACTTTTTGGGGTGACAAATTCAAGATCGAATTCCTGAAGAATAACGACCCAACGGGCATACTTCCCAGTAAGTAGACGACGACTCAATAGGAAGGCCATAGGGTTGGAATTTGTCACAACCTTGGTGGAGCGCAGGAGGATATAATGACGAAGTTTTTGGACTGAGAACACGACAGCCAGCGCTAATTTCTCGTCATAGGAGTATGAGATAGGGGGTCCCACAAGGTTCTTACTGACATAGTAGATCACATGCTCAACGCCATGGTCATCCTCTTGGATAAGGACTCCAGCGACCGAATAGGTGGAAGCGGAGATATATAGGATGAAGTCCCGATTAAAGTCGGGAGGGCGAATTAAGGGAGCAGATGTGAGAGCCTGCTTGAGGGCATCGAAAGACTCGTGAGCATGGGTATCCCAAAAAAATGGGATGTGAGAGCGTAGGAGTCTAAGGAACCCGTGTGCGGTGGTGGCGTAGTCAGGGACGAACCGACAGAGAAAATTAGCTTTGCCTTGGAGGCTTTGGAGCTGGCGGAGGGTACGCGGGATGGGGAGTTCAAGAATGGCTTGAACTTTCAAAGGGTCAAGAGTGATGCCGTCCTTAGACACGATGAAGCCTAGGAGACGGCCGACAGGAACGCAAAAAACGCATTTCAACGAGTTAAGGCAGATATTATACTTGCGACATCAGAGAAAAATGGTGCGCAGATCATGTATGTGTTGCGCCCGATGCTTAGAACGCGCCGTGAGGTCGTCTAAATAGGCAAGGATAATATGAGCTAAGTCGTGGAAGCAATAAGACATGGCCCGTTGAAAGGTGGCGCCGGCGTTTTTGAGGCCGAAAGGCATGACCCGGTAAGCAAAAGTTCCCCACGGACTAATGAACGCGGTTTTTAGTTGATCAGCAGGATGGATAGCAATTTGGTTGTATACGGAGAAACCATCCATGAAGGATAGGACCTCATGCCCCGCACACTCGTCAATGATTTGGTCGATGAACGGTGTGGGGAAGTTGTCTTTGGGACAAGCTTTGTTCAAGTCGCGAAAGTCCGTGCAGACACGAATGGTGCCTTGTTTCTTGAGAACAGGACCGGGGTTAGAAACCCAAGTGGTGTATTCAATGGGGTAAATGAAACCAGCCTGCTTGAGCTTATCGATTTCGGCTTTGATAGCGTCACGTCGGGAAGGATGAATGGGTCTCATCTTTTGGCAGACTGGTTTGGCATCAGGCCAGGTGTCGATATGATGTTCGACAATGGCAGGATCGAGTCCGGGCATTTCAGAATAGGACCAGGCGAAGATATCGCGGAATTCTTTGAAAAGCTTGGTGTAAGTTTCAATTTCTTTCGGGGTGCATTGGGCACCCAAGGTGATGTATTCTTCTATTCCTGGTTTGACCGAAATGTCAACTTTGATGGTAGACGAGATATTGGCCATGTTTCCTTCTTCGAAAGCATCAGGTGCAGGGATGGGGTTTTTGAACCAGTTGACTGCATGAGGAATGAAGTCTTTGGTTTCCACAGCGTATTGGTCATGGGACTGCTGTGGGAGGAAATATGCGCGGTGGTGCATATCATCCCAGGGAAAGTCGGGGTTGGTCATGGCTTCCATGATGTCTTCATCAGATTGGAAGATGGAAAGACTGGAGGAAGGTGGGACACCCAAGGAAGTAGTGATGGGGGACGGGTCATCATGAGGAGAAGGGCTCGGATGGGCGATATCAACAGATCCAAGGTTGGCTGAGGAGCTGAGGGGATCGGTAGGTTGAGAGGCCGGTGAATTATTTCTCGAGGATGATGACATGTACAAAATGGTGTGTGAGGGCTCCGTTGGCGAAAGAGACGGAATGTGAATGGGGGTAGGAATGTCCTCTGGTCCGATTGAAGCGGCCTTGAATTGGCGGTACATGGTACATGTCCAAGGAGGAACGATACTCGTCAAGGCGGGGACAGAGGTGGGTGTAATGGCCGTGAAAATCGCACAAGGCACAAGGGTGGTTTGTGCGGAAGTGTTTGAGTTTTGGGAGGAGCTGTGGATAGTTCAATAGACTTCGGGATATCGCATCAGGGGCTGTGATATGCCCATCTTCGTCGCCATTCCCGAACATGGGCAGAAAGGCGTGTGGAAGAGGATTGCTTAAATGAAGTCAAGAGCTCCGTGCCAGTGTCGTATCGGAGAGGGAGCTGGAAGTACGACAAAAAGGCTTGGGCAAGAGTCTCGAACGTGGTATGGGAGGAAGTGGCCTGTTCGACATACCATTTAGAAGCTTCGCCAGTAAGTGTGCGTTGGAACAAACGAAGACGGATGGAGTCATCGGTAATGGAATTGGAGGAACACCACATGTGGAAAGACCGGACGTGATTGGTTGGATCTTCTCCATTAAGGCCCTCGAACTTAGGGATATCGGAGGGCAGCTTGGTGGGCATAGCGGGCCAGGTAGCATTGTGGTGAATGGGATCATTAATCAACTGATGGAAATCGGGGAGGCTGAGGCCTGCAATATACGGCAGCACGGGGGTGGCCGGGGTAGTGGTTGTGACGGTTCCGCTAGAAGTAGGGCCGGCATTGGGGCCGAGAGAACCGCTAGCGTTAGGCCCTGGACCAGACATGGTGGAGGGGGTAGGAGAACCGGAAGGGGAAGGAGGACCCGAGGAATCAGGGGAGGAGTCGGAGTGCGGACTCGAAGGTGGACTGGCTCGACGACGGCGGTGCGGAGCAGGTCGATCAACCGGAAAATGAGGGTGAAGGCCAAGAAGTCTCCGGGAAAGGCGCCTTGGGGGCGCAATGATGACAGGAAGAAGGAAACCGACAGGGGCAACAAGGGGACAGAATCAATTATGGTCAAGGGAAGAAAAGGTGCAGTGACAATTGATTTTAGAGTCTTTGCCGGGCGGTGTTAACCAGGCGCTTCTTTACTTAGGGTCAGTGTGTGGCGTGCGTTAATTTTAATTTTTAAACCCTTTCCGTTGTTGAGAGCAAGAAAAAGTGTGTTGCGTAGCTGAAAATAAACCTACAGAGAACAGAAATAAAATGCTGAAATAACAGAGAAAGAACAGCTACGTATGCATCTATCTAACCCAAGAAGGTGGGTCTCTCACAACTATGCTGAAAAAGAAAGGGAAAAACTATGGAAACACACACAAAGGAAGCTCGACAGATCTAGGGTCAAAGGGGACAGAGATCTGGAGGGGAAAGCTGCAGACAAGGGGTGCAGATCACAGCCAAGAGACAGAGGCAAGGTGGCTGGAAAAGGGAAATCAGCAAAAAACCGGGGGGGCAAGGCAGAGGCCTTCAGAGGAGGTCCAAACAAAACGACAAGAGGTGATTTGAAAGGAAAAGAGGCTGATTTCAATGGATCTGAAAGTGAGGTAACAGATCTGGAAAAAGAGGGGGCTGAAGCTCTGAAACCGACGGCTGAAACAACTGAAACTCTTCCACAAAAAGTGGAGGGTACTAAAGCCCTAAGGGGCTGGGTTCCCACTTAGATGAGTAAAAACAGATCAGATCTTGGTCAAGGCGGGCTGAGACAGAGGCTGGAAGACCCTGACAGAAGCTGCAGCAGAACCCAGAAAAATTGTAGAAAAAATGCTGCCGGAAAAAAAGTCGTGTCGGCAGCCGACCGATCCGAGTTGGAGGTCGGCGAAACCGGCTGAAAAGTGCGCATCCGGAGGGCCGGGGCCGCGGTGCCTGGGGCCGTGCGGCGACCCCCCGTTCCGGTTGTCTCGGCGGCAGATTTTCAGAAAAGTTGCCGTCTCTAGTGCGGCTGGTGTCGGTTACCTGCGCAATAGGGCCAGAAACACACGGAAGTTAGAAATTTTAAGTTTTTAGGGTTTTATGTGAGAAAAATGACATAAAAAGAGGAAAACTAAGCAGCTGAAAAGAAGCCCTAGGGCTTGAAGTAGCTGGATATGCAGGAATATGAAAAACGACAGCGGTCGTAATTTAAAACCCGTGTGGAGTCGCCATTTGTTAGTATGAATTCTTCGTCGAAGTGTACAAAAAAGAACCACTTTAGCTACGCATAACTAATAGCCCTAACAACAATAGAGGCTGCAAAACATCTTCAGATCTGCAATTAGTAGTTAAAATGCTGCAACAAACAGATCTATAAATGAAAAGACATTAAGCATAAAAGTAAAGAGTTTGCTCCATGCATCCAACAGACAAGACAAGAACACGATTTTTGAATGAATTTTTATATTACAGGGCACCTGGGAGGAAACAAGAAGGTGTATCCAGATCTCCTCAATGGGATGGGTTCTTTGTAGTCCTCAGCACTTCAGATCTAAGCTTTCTCTCTCTTGGAGATGTAGAAAACCCAATGTAGAAGATAGAGCTCAATGGGAGCAAAATGGTAGAAATGAGACCAAGTGTATAGATCCAGAGTGATCTAATAGGCAACAAAAGGTGAAGAATGATGGGGAAAACCCTCCTATTTATAACAAAATATTGGGTCCTTCTAGATCTTGGTGCATGATTAAAATAATGTTAATCACATCTAGATCCACCTCAATGGAATATTTTATTATTATTTGTTGGAGGGAAAGGGTGTTTGACTTGGGTCAAATCCCTTGATTAGTGAAAAATAAATAAATAAATGATTTATTTATTTTTTTAAGGAAGTGGTTGGGATATAATCAAATAAATAATGATTTATTTGATTAATGGTGGTTGATTTGGTCATATTTAACAAGGAATATTATTTAAATAATTATTCCTAGAAATTAATAAGATAACTATGGGTTTATCTCATTAATTTCTTTGTTTTTGGGTTAAACATGACTGGGAATAATAATTAAATTATGGTTTAATTAATTATTCCTTTTGGGGTTTCCTAATTAACATAGTGAAAGCAGTTTTACTTGTGGTAAAACTGGTCTTACATGGTGTACTTGGGTTCATCTAATGATGAAAGGTTAGATGACCAAAAAATGGTGTAACAGTCCCTCTCACATACACAGTCACCACCTACGACACTCGCTTCAATCGAGCCCAATTATTGATCTCAACTCCGAGGGAAAACATATCAACAACACAGGTGCTAGAAGAAGGGTTAGCATCAGAATTTTATTTGGCTTCCTACCTTCTAGATGCAGTTTGTTCATGATGAATTTATTATGATTGGTCGCATAAATGGAATGCAATGGCCGGGGGACCGATTCATAAGGATCTAAATATTTTATGGGATTCCAAATATAAGAAATACATCGATGTTATCTCAGAAAAGTTTATCACTGCACTATACCATCATTTATTTAATGAATATCCACCTTGCATTTCTAGAAGATCCATGGAGACAGTCATCAAGGTAGCCCACTAGTTTCCCATCTGAGAAAGAACCCTCATTAGGGTTTTTGGATCATTCAAGCAACCCCATGCATTGCCCAAATTTGTTACTGATAAGCTGCTGCTGCAAGAAGTATGCTACCATATGACGAGTGGTTTCTCCAAAATGCTGAGTAAAGGTAAGAAGAAACCATGGCCTACCCTCCCACTCACCATTGGCACCTACACGATCAAATACTTCAAGGAAGTGGAGGTGGAAGCCAAGCACATAAGGGTTTTCCATTTCGTGAGCTTAGATTTCCGGTCCAATGAACCAGAAAGGATCGTCCCTATGCATTGTAAGTGGGCTAAGTTTAACTTGACTTATCAACACACAAATATTGTCATGGAGGATGAAGTGAGGAACTGGTATTAAGCACTCAGGGAGGCAGCCCCTAAGGAGGAATTTGACTCCGATGGAAGCCAAGAAGATGATCAAACCATGCAAGAGAGAGCTGATGCCATGAAGCAGAGAACACCAACGGAAGGAGAATCTACTTCTCAATCCAAAAAACCCAAGAACACCACGGGAAATGAACCTCCTAAGAGTCTACAAGAAGGAGGGGAAAAAGAGGCCGAGGCACAAAAAAATGTTGAGAAAAAACAAAGAGAAGAAGAACTTAAGAAAACCAAGACGCTCTGGCACAACAAAAAGAAAAAGAGAGGAGAAGGCAATAGGAAGAAGAGAAACAAAAGAAGAAACATGAAGAAGAACGAAAAAAAAAGCAGTAGAGGGGGGTATAGAGAAGGAAGCAAGAATAGGAGGCTCATAGAAGGAAAGAATAAGAAGAAGATAAAGCCAACAAATAAGAACAACGGAATAAGTAGGAAAGGGAAGAACAATGGAAAAGGCAGCAGAGGGAGGAACATAGAAAGAAGAAAGCAGAGGAGGCTCACAAGAAGAAGGAAGAAGAAGAAGCTAAATCCAAAGAATAAGAAAAACATAGAAGAGAAGCATAAATCATGATGAAACAAGAACAAGACAGAGAAGAAGAGGAAAAAATAAGAAAGGAAGAGGAAGCCCAAAAACAACGAGAAGAGGCAACCAAGGAGGCAGAGGGAAGCAGATCACAACCCTTACAAATCGGGAGACAAGCAGACTTGCCACCTATCGACATACCCCCAACAACCCCCATGACAGGAGGGCACTTCCCATTCTCAGAACTTGGTATCTCAGAAGAACCGAAGGATGATGTGATGGATCTGACGAGGCTATCTTACAATCAGTACACTCACAAGATCATGTAGGAGCAGAGAAAATGTCTTGCCTGGAACCTGGCTGAGCCTCTGGCACTAACCACTAAAGAAGACATAGTCCTGGACACCAGGAAAAATCCCATAATGATAGCATCCACCTAAAATTCTTTCACAATTTCCATAGAAGAAGATGTTAGTAGAATGAGCAGAGAGATATTATTACTGCAAAAAAGGCTTCGTATATCTGAGCAGAGGGCCACTCAAGAAGAATAGGAAAAGAAGGCATTAGAAACCGAAAATCAAATGCTTCAGCTTGCACTCACCCAATCCAACGGACTACAAGCCGCCATCCAAGGAGATCAGACATCTTGGGTAAGACCATGGTACAAGTCTATGAAAAAATGATGAGGCTGAGACAAACACTCGCTCCTTTAGGGAGGGGTTCAATCAGAAACAAGGAAGAAGTCCACCCAACTAAAGGAACCCTCTACAAATCTTGACAACATCTTAGAATGGTGTGAGAGATATATGCATGCCCCTACCACTCTACCAAAGAAGGATTGGATTTGCACCTAGAGTGATAAGGTACAAATGTGGATGAAGCTAAAATCCAGGGATAAAATCACGAAGGATGTGGACAAGGTAATGACTGCATACGAGCATCTCATCAATGGTATTGATTCGAAGGAAGAAGTGCATCACATAGCTTCCATGGGTACCTTGAACCAACAAAAGGTGCAAGAGGAGGTACTGTAATATATTCAGTCATTTCTAGATCCGATTAGACAAGCATCGATCTCAAAGGACCTCCCAGCTACCAAAGAAAACATTGTACAATATGTCATCAAACCAGTCATGATCTACACCAAGATGGCTTCGTTGTCCAATCAGATAAACTCAAAGAAGTGCATGTTGTTTCAGGTAATGTTACCCTAAGGTATTGGGTTGATAAACCTTCACAGATCAGGGGCATGTCATCATGAGAAGGACTCACTTAACCAACTTTTATGCTTTGAACTAGAAACTAAAGGTTGTAGACCTTACCCGTATATCCTTCGGTTGTAGTAGATCTTGCATGGCACAAACCCCCTACATCTCTTTGTGCTCCAGAACCTAAAAACCAACAAAGAACAAGCACAAAAACCTAGTTGTACAACATATATATTACCTAGATGTTAGTGAAAAGCATGCATAATCTCATAAAAAAATAATAAATGAACTATTTAAGATCATTACACATGTATAAGAGATAAATGACACCTAAACAACAGGAAAAAGATGGCACTTCTTTTATTAATGACATTTACAGTAAACAAATGTGGAGAGATCACCTGAAATCTACCACGACCTCGAGCATACCATCCTCTGGATCCGTCCAGCCCTAGCCTCATAAAACTGCTTCCAAGAGTAGTGCACAATGGATGTCACATAGGGTGAGTGAACATCTCAAGGAAATAAGGGTTTCCTGAAAATATCTGGGAAGTGAAGGAGGCACAGGGGAAATATCAGACTTGGATAGGGCTCCAAAAACGTATAATATATATAATTCTCTCTCTTTCTCCCTTATGCCATTCCCTTGAGGGGATTTTATACTCCCTCAAATTAGTTTTTTCATTTGGGAACAGTTAGGCCACAGGCTGGGGTAGTTAAGTTACAGGAACAACCGTAAACCCCGCCTCAAAAGTAGGGAAATTATATATTTTTTAATTTTTAAAAAGGTATACGTGGTTCTCTATGTATGGACTCACGTGTATACACGAAAAAGTCTAGGCAGAGTTGCGTATGGGTTTTAAGAAACTATTTTTTGAGAAATATGTCCAAGTATTAAGTGAAGGGTTGCCCAAGGCCAATGCATAAGTCATCAAGTATACGATGGTGATAAATGATGCTATAACACACGCTAGTTCCAAATGCACTTGAATGCTTGCATAAGCTCGGTGAGGACATGCCTCATATCACCCCTATAGCCACTAAATATCAATCCCGATAGACCTATCTCAAGGAGCAATAGCAAGTGGAAAACCCAACCCTCTCTATCACAAAAATTCTCCCATGAAAGTAACTGCAAAAACAAGTCACAAATGTAGTTAAGTTACAGGTCACAAAAGCCATCAGGTTGCAGGTTGCGACCCTACTCAGGTCACAGGTCACAATTGTTCCCAAGTCATAGGTCATCCCAACAGTCAGGGAGGTGAAGAGACAGGGTAGCCCAAAAGTCATTTTTTTTCTATATGTACGCCCTTGGAGAGATGATAAGGACCTTTTCTGGTCTCCATAAGGAGAGAGAGAGATATAATTGTATAACATTGAATGTATGTTCCGGGAATGAATACAAATGAATGTTTTTGATCTCACTATTGGATCTGATGGAGGCCTTCATGTATTAACACCATGAATATAGTTCTCTTGAATGTTTGACATTATTCGTAACTGACTAGCCTTGTATTTTTGTTCATCCATTTTTTATGTATTTGAGCTCTTTTGATATGTGGATAATGTATGATGGCTTAATTTAGGGATGTGTTAACGACCTAGCTTGTTGATATGTACCTGAATATTTTCTAAAATATGCTTAGGTAATTGAAGTACGTTTGATCATAGTGAATTGTTTCTCTCATGTTAAAATGAGCTTTTGTATGGGTATGGCCTTGACGAAGTTTTGCTAACAATACTCCTCATGGGTTGCATGATTTAAATTTCGCTTTGCTATTCGTGGTGTTTCATTTGCAGGGCATTCATCAACCATTGACTTTGCTTCATCCAACAACTATACATTCTCATGATTGCAAATCCCCTCTTCATCCGAGAAAGGGCACATATCTCACCAGGTGTAATAGCAACCAGGCCCACATTTCGGATGGGATCCCTATCACAAATGGTGTAGAGTCTAGTTGGGATTTTATATCGGGGAGATCCCCTTACTGTTGGCAGGTCGTTTCTACCTATCAACAAAATTTGCACTAGAAGGAGGGCTTGATGGAAAATTTCCACCAAGCTAGTAACATCCCTTTGCAAACCCCTCAAAACCCCTTCATAGGCATAGGCCCAAAATGGGGAGAGATCGGGTTTGATAACACCAGTACTCAACCCCTTGAGAATACTCCCCTAGAGGAGGACCCCCCATTCTACGAGGTCATGATAGACTAGTTGAGAGCTCTACATCTGCTCGCCCATGACCTCATAAGAGGCCTCCAAAAAATCCCTGCTACTAGTTCCCTATCCAACACGTGAAGCCCTGACACACATCACACCCGCCAGGGTGTCCTAGTCAAATCCGTGCTTCAGATCATAAGCATGATGCTTGAGGAATACGCAGATGCAGTTGAATGACTCTCAGTAGAAGGCCTCGATAACCCCCAAGGGGTTGATGGAGGAGGCCCTGAAACTATTGGTACTAGAATCCCCACCATTCCCCAATAGAATACCGGACCCCAGGTTAATCCTCCTGTAAATGAGAACACCCAAGAAAAGGACCCACCAGGGGGAGGGGACGGAAAGGGTCAGGGAAATAGAGGTCAGGGACACGGTCGAAACAAAAAACATACTCATCACCTCCACCGAAAGCAAAAGTGACAACCTTTTATTTTCAATGGCAACTTTCTTGGCTTCAGAAATTTAAGGAATTATAGGAATATTGAAAATCTGAGAGTTCCCCGAAATCAATACATGCACTCCCAACATGAGGGTTAAGCCTCCAGGTCTGGCACTAGGAGTGAGTTTGAGAATGACACTGAGCACGTGATAATTCCACCTTTGCGTAGGGCAAGGTGGGTGCAACCCCTAACCCTGATGGCACAATCCCCTTTAAGTGTCTAAGGTCTGCTTCACGACATGCCCCAACACCCAGAAAAGCGCCTACCCAAGTTCGATCTCTAAAAGGGGATATTAGCCGAAGATCACATTAGTAACTTCTACCTCTCCCTGCAAATGATGAGGGTGCAGTATGACGACATAGTGTGCTAGCTCTTTCCACACACCTTAGAAAACAAAGCTGCTAATTGGTACCACTCATTGCCTCTCACCTCCATCCAGACCTGGGAATAATTTCGTTGAACATTCCTTGATAAATTCTCTGAGGACAAAACCCCTCTATCCTCCTTAAAAATTTTAGCACCTTAAAATGCCAAAAGAAGGAGAAAGTCAAAGATTTCAATCAGTGCTTCGCAACCATTCTGAACAAGTTTCCCCCGAACATGGTCCTTTATGATTCCATCACGATAGAATACTACACAAGGGCCCTATCGCGAGACATCAATGTGTTTCTTAAACGCGAAGCTAGAGCCACCCTGGCCAAGAATTTCACCACGTCTCTTGTTGTTGAGAAAGATATGATTTCCATAGGAGCTCTAGACCATGACAACTAGAACGACCCAAAATCTGCTGGGAAGAAGGCGCAACCCTTGACTAGTAAATCTGGGGAAAATATAAGACCCTTTCAATTTTGAGAGCATCGCTAAATCCCTAAAGCTCTTAAAAAATGATGTCTTTGATTTGAAGAGGAAAAACAACGATCCTACCTCAAGTAGAAAACCCAAAAAGCCATTCTTTAGGAAGAATAATAACATTCCCAATCGTCCTCCACCTAATCCCAACACAAACTTTAACATATAAGAGATTGGCAAGGATAAATTCTGCTCGTTCCACCAATCTTCCCACTCTTAGAGGACTTTCCCCCAATGGATCAATATCATGACTGCAGTAGTGAATCAACTACTGGAGGATTAGATGGGAGGAGAGTTGGATGAAGAAGTTGACCCAGATACCGAAGAAGTATTTCCTCTGGATGAAAATTTGGGATCGATGGTACTGACCTTTGAGTTGATCCGTGGAGAAGAACCTCAATCCGTGGAAAAAATTAATATGGCTGAAAATCCCCAATCCAAGCCTCCCCGGACCTACAATGTGAGGAGAAAAGGTCCAGTAGCCAATCACACTTTTGAGGAGAAGAGGAAAGCATTTTTGAGGAAAATCTTGCCCCCGAGCAAAGAAAAATAGGCCTCAACTCCGAACCCCGAGAAGACCAGCCCCACTACTGCCCGAAGCACTCCTAAGGCTGGATTGTCCCCAAATTCGCCCAACACGCCCATGGACACACCCTCGCACCCAGAGCTTGGGTACACGATTATCGAAGACATGAAGAAGAAACAAGCCAATATATCACTCTATGAACTCGCCCGAATAGCCAACCAACGTGATTTTATTCTCAAGGATTTCATTAACCTGTCGTCAGCAAGTAGACCTACTCCTGCGTCGAGAGATAGTAGCTCCACAATTTTATGAAACCAGCTCCAAAAATAGAAGAAAAGAGAGATCAACGCCTTAGAAATAAGTGACTTCGAGGGGGAAACCTCCAATAAATTACATAAATGAATAATTATTGGATGATACAAATGACCAAAACCTCCTTCTATATATAGGAGTCCATGGGCCCACAATATAATCCTAGCTGACCTAACAATAACAATGTAAGGGCACAATAATAACAATATTGGGGTTACAGGGGCACAACAATAACAATAAGGGGGCTACACTAATAACAATAAGGGACTAAACTAGTAATATAGGGACCTAACATGCCCCTCTCCTTAAAAAAAGTTTTGTCCTCAACGCTTGAGTAGCTCTGGGTGCTTCTGTATAAAATTCTCATCCTCCCATGTAGAATCTTCAGTGGGTAAGTTCTTCCACTTGATGAGATACTCTGAAATTGATAGATTTCGTATATGTCGAGTTCTTGTTTCCGTGATCGCTTCAGGTTCCAATATGATTTTTCCTTCCTCGACAAGTTATAGAAATATTGTTTGAACTGGAATATTTTCACCTATAACCTTCGTTAAGCATAAAACATGGAAAACTGGATGCACTCGCGAAGAAGTAGGAAGCTCCAATTTGTATGCCATAGTACCAATCTTTTGCAACACCTTGTAAGGACCATATTAATTTGGCGATAATTAATTATCCTTCTTAGCTCGCTTGAGGGACATGTGTTTGTATTTTTGTAGCCATAAAAATACCCAATCTCCTACATCAAAAATTCTCTCGCTGCGATGTTGATTTGCCTGTTGTTTCATTCAATTTTGTGCCAAACTTAGGTTATCCTTTAAGAGTTGGAGAACTTCTTGTTGATGCTCGATGTGATCTTGCACTGCTTGAACCTTAGAACTTTCTATTAAATATGATGTTATGGACGGTGGATGATATCCATAAAGTTCCATAAATGGGGTCATTTTTGCTACAATATGGAAGGAAGTGTTATACCACCATTCAGCGAGAGGTAACCACTTGACCCATTGTGTTTGTTTATCAAATACAAAATAGCGAAGTTATCCTTCCAAACATTTATTCACTATCTCAGTTTGACCATCGGATTGAGGATGATAAGATGAGCTATGAGCTAATTGAGTACCCAAACAAGAAAATAACTCCATCCAAAAATTTCTAGTAAAAATGGGATCTTTGTCGCTCAAAATAACCTTTGAGTTTCCATGTAGCTTTTGAATTGTGTCCATAAATGTAGTAGCAACTGTACTTTCTTTAAATGGATGAGATAATGCACAAAAGTGTGCATACTTGTTAATTATATCAACTACCACCATGATGACACTCTTTCCTTCGGACTTACGTAAACCTATGATAAAATCCATTTAAATCTCCTCCCAACGTTGACTTGGAATGGATAAAGGTTGTAGAAGACTCGGGGTCTTAATTGTCTCAACTTTATTTTGCTGGAAAACCAAACATTCTGCCGCAAAATTTTGAATATTAGATTTAAGGCCATCCCAAAAACATTATTTCTTCACCCTGTGGTAAGTTTTTGAAAATCCCGAGTGTCCTCCAAAAGGAGAAGTGTGCAATTCCAAAAGAATATTTTGTTTTAGTTTGGAATCCTTACAAATATATAAGTGATCTTTGTACCATAAGGAATCATTTTTCCAACTAAATGTATTCGATGTATTAGGATCTTGCTGCAAATTTTGAATGAGTTTCCACACTTCTTCGTCCTTCTTCCATTCATCCCTTGCTTCGGTTATCCAATCTAGTTGGATAATGGAAATGGCACAAAGCAATGCTTCCACCTCTTCATTATTTCTTGAGAGTGCATCTACAACAACATTTAGCTTCCCTTTTTTGTATATTATTTCAAAGTCATAACCCAACATCTTTGTGACCCATTTTTTCCACTCTTCTGAAGATAGTCTTTGTTCTAAAAAGTGTTTAAGACTATCATGATTAGTTTTTACATTGAAGTGTCTTCCCATTAGGTAAGGTCGCCATTTATTTAGTGCATGTAGTATCGCTAACATTTCCTTCTCATAAATATCTTTTTGTAAATACTTTCCTTTGATTGGATGACTTTAAAATAAATGGGTCTTCCTTCTTGCATTAAAACAACACCAATTCCATTTCCTAAGGCATCACATTCCACAATAAAGGTTTTTGTGAAGTCTGGTGTAGCTAAGACCGGTGCTAGGCACATTGCCTCTTTAAGATGTTCAAAGGCCTTAGTTGCTTTATGAGTCCATGAAAATGCATCTTTCTTCAATAATGTTGTTATAGGTGCTGCTATTCTCCCATAATTATTAACAAATTTGCGATAATACCCTGTGTTAGCCCCCCTATGAAATAATTGACAAGCAAGCTGGGGGGCTATGTCATTTTGGAGACCTTCAGGGAATGCATGTCCCTTGAAGACACATCATCCCTGAGGTCTCTATGTGCTATGCCTTATACAAATCCCCTCTGCTATTTCCCTAGCTCAAAGCCTTCATTTACCTCTTGTACCCCTGCAAAATGTCACTTTTCCCTTTTTTTTCTCCTTCTGTCAAAGTGTCTCTGCTCCCCTCTATTTCCCCCCTATCAACCCCCTAAATCCCCTCTAAAAATCCCTACACCCTTTGTTTCCCCATTTCCCCCCTTCATCTCCCTATCATTACCCTTTGGGCCTCAAAATACATAAGAAAGGGGTTAAAAACCCACTTCCGATCTTATAATAGGCCTAAGCCCCCTTCTCTGCTAGCCCAACACCTTTCCGCTCCATGTAGCCTGGCGCCGTGACCAAAGCTTTTCCCCTGCAGAGGCTCTTCTCCATCCGTAGAGTCAAACCATGGAGCCCCCGCAGTTGACTCCTCGGGATATGGGACAACCCGATCGAACGGTTGTTATTGACTACGGGGGGTCGCTCCAAATTTCCGTGCTCGTACACCTTGGCCCCCCCGTAGTTCATCTCCGCCATCCAAATTAATGTATGATCCGACGGTGCGGAGATCGTTCGAAACGGTGGTCCCCACCCCGCCTTCGCGTTTCAAAACCGGTGGTTTCATTCTGCACCACCCATCCATAGCCTGCGGTATTTCCCACGGACCCAGCGATTCCATACGCTGGGTGACGCGTGTCCGAGCGTACTATTTCGAAAACCACCCATTTCGCGCATTATCTCCCGGACGAAAGCCGAGCAGCGGAATTCACCTCGGCCGTCAGATCTTGGAGCCCTCATCCAACGACGCTCATTCATCGAACCTGCGCACTGCTTAATGCCTGATCATCGTACCCACCGTCTGCCGTTCTCAACCGTCGATCTCCACCCCGATGGATGACCCAGGTTCATTTGTCTTCCGTTGACCGTTCCTCGTCACCCCGCCTCGCCACGTCAGCTCCACGTGCACACTCCGTACTCCCTCCCTGCCCATTACGTATAATTGGCTCTTTTCATGTCTTTTCATGATTATCATTCATTTTTCACGAATGGTCGCTATGTGTTCCACCAACTCCCCCCCCATCAGAGCTTGTTTCAACATTCCGTCACGATTTCTCCCCAGTTCTCCATCTACATGGCTTGTTTCCACGTCCACAGTGTGTCCCCACCTCCTCCATCATTCACATCCATGGTTTTCCTCACAGGTTTGTTGTTTTACAGGGTTTCCAAAGGTGAAAGACCGCCATGATTCTACATGGCAAAGCTGTCCAGACAGTATTAAATCCAAGAGCTGGTACTACCACGAGAAAGTCAAAGAAGGCGGCTGACAGGATTTGCTTTAAAGAACAGGATTCAAAACTCTGTGGAAAACCTTTCAGAGCTATTAAAAGCCCGAGCTACCCTGTCAGAAGCAAAATGAAAATGGTAGAGTTGTTCAGCAGAGCAAAAGGAAGGTTAAGGCACGCTAACGAAGATCCAGAGCCTTAAATCAGTGTTTTCAAAGGAAGAGCAGCAGATCACAGATCCCGAGGATCGATCAAAGGATCCTGAGCGCAGGCAAAAGGTAATATGAGGGTTTTCGTCAGCAGAATGTTTTTATTTATCAGGTACAGGGCACCCATACTGTTTTATTTACACACCGTGTCCCTGAAAATAATTCCACCAGACAACAGTTCAAAACCACCGTAGCATTTATGTGACAGGCCTTTCAGTAGTTTATTTTATTTTTGATCAAGACACCAGGAGTACTTCAGCCAAAAATGTCGAGATCAGATCTGGAGAAGATCATTCTTTCACAAGGAAGGTGACATAGATTAAATACATAGCAGGTCAAGAAGAATGGGTTTCGGCCCTGCATTCATTGTTATTTTTAATGATACATTTAATTTTCACCTACTCCTTCAGTCGATCTTAGGTTCATCCTTTGCTATAAAGCACATAAGGAAACTTTGTAATGGTTTTTGATGAGATATCTGTGAAATGCAAGTATTTTCCTCTTGAGACATGTTCTCTGTTTATATTGTAAGATAGGCTGAGATTTGATGTATTCAGACTGAATGTTCAAGCTATGGGCTATGATGTACCTGATTGGTGTTGTTTTGAATATGACAAGCATGTTTCTTTGGATCCTGATCTAAAGCAGCTGGTGATGTTTCCTCTTTCTCTGTATTTGTGATTGACTTGCTCTCATTGCATGCTACATTTCATCTCATTTCTGCTGGTAGGCAACATAAGTATAATATAGGATTCACCCTTGATAGGTGCCCTATATTTCCTGCTCTCCCTGCCTCAATGTTTTCTGCTTATATGTGTATCTGAATGTTGATTTCAATTGATTTAACCAGTGTAGTGGATGATATTGCCTGCTCTCTGATGTATGAATTGATGAATTCCATGTTTAGATGTTCTTGGTAGGACTTAGCTGGAAGGTTTGGGAACACTGGGGATTAGTGTTAGCCCTGTCCACTAGGATCTTTGCACGACCAGCTAGCCTTTCTAAGATCCCTTGTATTACCTCTAACTATGTCCAAGCAGGTCTGGAGTTAAATGACCTATGACCTGATCTATAGACAGAGTTAGATGGTTCTCCTCCTTTCATTTTCAGTCCTTAATGTTCCATTCCATCTTCTATCCTTTAAGATCCAAATGCTCTAGATGACTAGCCCAACTGAAAGCTTGCACATTGATTACAAATAAATCCTTTCTTGACTCCATAGCCCAATGGTTTTGATGTTCTCTGAGTCATCTGTCTCTGCCTAAGCTTCCTCTTTTCTCATCCTGGTCTTATATTTGTCCTTATTTATTGATTCCTAACAACCAAACTCAATCAAACAAACAAACCCTGAGCCCCATAACTAGCCTAACATTGAAACATTGAGCCTCAAAGACATATGCTTTGGAAAATATAGAGAGATCCCTCTCTGGACCTAGGAGGGCTAGATCCTAAGGTCTAAAAGTGGTTCTGATGTTGTCTCATCTTTTGGTCTTGCCAATCTGGCCAAAACATGGGAACCCCAACATAATGGCGACTCCGCTGGGGAGATTTAAATGCATTACACTTTGAACATCCCTAGGCATTCAAACCCACAAATCTATGGTTATATTGGCAGAAATTCATCCCTTTCTTGAATCATCCTCCGTTCGTTGTGTATCTCATACTCTTAGACAGAGCCTGGGAAGGGCCAGGTAGCCTCCGGATCTCACCCTCTTCGGAGGTGACATATCTGGTAAACGCCCTCCTAGTCAATCTCTGGTTGGAGTTTGTTGTGTTTTGAGATTATTCCTGAAAGTTGACATTACCTAATTGCTGATGGTGGACAACATCCTACTCCAAACAGTCATATTCATCCACCTGGCGACTCCACACTCCCTATGATCCAAAGACCAAATGACTCCACTAGTGAAGGACACTGAACTGGTTGAGAAGAAGCAGTAGCCTTCTTTGCATAAGCATGAATCCAAACATGGACAGAGATACAAAGTATGATGCTTTGTGCGATCAGTTAATTGAATTAACAGAAACGTTTGGTGAAATGTTGAAGATGCACATGGCTAATATGAATACAGATGATGACTATTTCGAGCAGCCTATGCATCTTTCAGAACAAGAACAAACTCAAGACCGAAAAGATGAGCAAGACATGTATGATGTTCAAGAATCTATAGAAGATGAGGAGGTTAGTGATTAGGAACTGCTTGATTGATTACCTATGCCTTGTGTTATGCTGACCCGAGAACATCAGGACCTATTAGCAAAGGCTGATAAGGAAAGCTGCCTTGAGGAAGTAGAAGAATACATGGGAGAGGAAAAATCTGGTGTGGAAGATGAGGCTCAAGAAAACATCCAGCCTCCAAATCAGCTAATACAAGAGAAAGAGGACTGTTGTGCTTCTGTCCGTGATGAAAGGAAAACCCCTCTTTTGACAGAAGAAGAGATTGAACAGATATTAAATCAACAGTCCACCTCTGAGGTCTTCTGTAGAACACACACTCCTTCTCAGTCATTTTATGAGTTTGATGTTTTAGATTCAGAAGACTCCTCTGTGGATCAGAATGAAGAAAGACCTGCTGAGAATCCGATAGGTTTGGAGGGTGACATTACTTACAATTATGATTTTCCTTTTTATGATCCGTTTGATGATGATTGCTTTCAAAGAGAAGCTGAGCTTGTAGGACCATCATCCTTAGATCCGTGGGAGGGAAATCAGAGCCAGTAATTTCAGAGAAGTAATGGAACCAGTCAGCATATCTATGATACTGATGGGGAGAGCTATGACAGTATAATAGCAGATGAAGATTATATGAATCTTCATTCTGCTCTACCACACATCATCAGTAAGATTGGAAACCAGCCGCTTGACTTTTCAGAAGACGAGGAGGAAAGAAAAGAAGAGATTCTTGAGCAGAATGAAAGCAAGGAGTCTTCTCTTGAACAAGAGGAAGAAAAGGAGTACACCACTTCTCAAGAATACATTGATCTCTTCATTGAGCTCAGCACATTAGAGCAGAACATATCAGAGCTCCAGGAGGACACAGCTGCAGTCTATGATGAGTCCTCCAGTTCAGAAAATGAAGAAGATGAATGAGATTCTCTTTCTCAGGGGAGTCTCATTCTTGATCCAGTGGAAGAAGAAGAGATCCTGGTTGAAGCCTGCCTGCCAGATAATCATAACCAGGTATCATTTCATGATCCTTATGCACATTTCCTGCATATACTTGAAGAAGGATCAAGGGTATTTTTGAGCAGCATGTTGCAAATAGAGAGAACATTCTTCAAGGCTGCTATTATTGAACCAAAAGAGTGGGAGCTGCCCTGCCTATCCAGCCTACTCAAGGAGTTGAGCAAGAAAGACCAGTCATGGGATCACTTGAAGGACTGGTTGCATTGGAAGACAATGTTTGTAAGCTAGACTGTAAATATTCCAGTTAGAGTAGGGTAGGTAGGAAAAGCTCAATACAGCTCAGTGTGTGAGCATGTAGTTAGTTGTTTTTAATTTATGCAAAGTCCAGCAAGTCAGACAGTCTAATCCTGGCTTGGCTGTGTTTGAATTTCCTGTCTTAGAATGTAGGTGAAGAAACCTGTTGGACAGTTTAATCCCAACATGTAGTAGATTAGGTAGAGAATTGTATGAGGCCAACAGTTTAATCTGGCCTCATGGAGCAATAAGGGTAGATTTAGAATAGGTTTGTTTTTGTTTTGCAAAATAAAATGTAAAGGGTCTGCAAGCTCAAATGCACCCAAAGGGAACAGTTAGGACTACAGTTGGGTAGGTAGTTTGGTTGGGAAAATGTTTCTGCTGATATATCATGTTTGTGGCTGCTGAAAATCAACGAAGAAAAATGGCTTATGATAGCAGGCATCTGGCCTACTCCAAAGATCATATCTGGTTTCTTGACTCCTCCAAAGAGAAGCCATCCCCATGTGGAGCCACTGTTAGCCCCCCTATGAAATTCTTGAGAAGAAAGCTAGGGGGCTATGTCATTTTGGAGACCTTCAGGGAATGCATCTCCCTTGAAGACACATCATCCCTGAGGTCTCTATGTGCTATGCCTTATACAAATCCCCTCTGTTGTTTCCCTAGCTCAAAGCCTTCATTTATCTCTTATACCCCTGCAAAATGTCACTTTTCCCTTTTTTTTCTCCTTTTGTCAAAGTTTCTCTGCTCCCCTCTATTTCCCCCCTATGAACCCCCTAAATCCCCTCTAAAAATCCCTACACCCTTTGTTTCCCCATTTCCCCCCTTCATCTCCCTATCGTTACCCTTTGGGCCTCAAAATACATAAGAAAGGGGTTAAAAACCCACTTCCGATCTTATAATAGGCCTAAGCCCCCTTCTCCGCTAGCCCAGCGCCTTTCCGCTCCATGTAGCCTGGCACCGTGACCAAAGCTTTTCCCCTACGGAGGCTCTTCTCCATCCGTAGAGTCAAACCATGGAGCCCCCGCAGTTGACTCCACAGGATATGGGACAACCCGATCGAACGGTTTTTATTGACTACAGGGGGTCGCTCCAAATTTTCGTGCCCGTACACCTTGGCCCCCCCGTAGTTCATCTCTGCCATCCAAATTAATGTATGATCTGATGGTGCGGAGATCGTTCGAAATGGTGGTCCCCACCCCGCCTTTGCGTTTCAAAATCGGTGGTTTCATTCCGCACCACCCATCCATAGCCGGCGGTATTTCCCGCGGACCCAGCGATTCCATACGCTGGGTGACGCGTGTCTGAGCGTACTATTTCGAAAACCGCCCATTTCGCGCATTATCTCCCAGACGAAAGCCGAGCAGCGGAATTCACCTCGGTCGTCAGATCTTGGAGCCCTCATCCAACGGCGTTCATTCATCGAACCTGCGCACTGCTTAACGCCCGATCATCGTACCCGTTGGCCCACCGTCTGCCATTCTCAACCGTCGATCTCCACCCCGATGGATGGCCCAGGTTTGTTTTTCTTCCGTTGACCGTTCCTCGTCACCCCACCTCGCCACGTCAGCTCCACGTGCACACTCCGTACTCCCTCCCTGCCCATTACATATAATTGGCTCTTTTCATGTCTTTTCATGATTATCATTCATTTTTCACGAATGGTCGCTTTTTGTTCCACCCACTCCCCCCCATCAGAGCTTGTTTCAACATTCCGTCACGATTTCTCCCCAGTTCTTCATCTACATGGCTTGTTTCCATGTCCACAGTGTGTCCCCACCTCCTTCATCATTCACATCCATGGTTTTCCTCACAGGTTTGTTGTTTTGTAGGGTTTCCAAAGGTGAAAGAATGCCATGATTCTACGTGGAAAAGCTGTCCAGACAGTATTAAATCCAAGAGATGGTACTACCACGAGAAAGTCAAAGAAGGCGGCTGACAGGATTTGCTTTAAAGAACAGGATTCAAAACTCTGTGGAAAACCTTTCAGCGCTATTAAAAGCCCGAGCTACCCTGTCAGAAGCAAAATGAAAATGGTAGAGTCATTCAATAGAGCAAAAGGAAGGTTAAGGCACGCTAACAAAGATCCAGAGCCTTAAATCAGTGTTTTCAAAGGAAGAGTAGTAGATCACAGACCCCGAGGATCGATCAAAGGATCCTGAGCGCAGGCAAAAGGTAATATGAGGGTTTTCGTTAGCAGAATGTTTTTCTTTATCAGGTACAGGGCACCCATACTGTTTTATTTACACACCGTGTCCCTGAAAATAATTCCACCAGACAACAGTTCAAAACCACCGTAGCATTTATGTGACAGGCCTTTCAGTAGTTTATTTTATTTTTGATCAAGACACCAGGAGTACTTCAGCCAAAAATGTTGAGATCAGATCTGGAGAAGATCATTCTTTCACAAGGAAGGTGACAGAGATTAAATACATAGCAGGTCAAGCAGAATGGGTTTCGGCCCTGCATTCATTGTTATGTTTAATGATACATTTAATTTTCACCTACTCCTTCAGTCGATCTTAGGTTCATCCTTTGCTATAAAGCACATAAGGAAACTTTGTAATGGTTGTTAATGAGATATCAGTGAAATGCAAGTATTTTCCTCTTGAGACAAGTTCTCTGTTTATATTGTAAGATAGGCTGAGATTTGATGTATTCAGACTAAATGTTCAAGCTATGGGCTATGATGTACCTGATTGGTGTTGTTTTTAATATGACAAGCATGTTTCTTTGGATCCTGATCTAAAGCAGCTGGTGATGTTTCCTCTTTCTCTGTATTTGTGATTGACTTGCTCTCATTGCATGCTACATTTCATCTCATTTCTGCTGGTAGGCAACAGAAGTATAATATAGGATTCACCATTGATAGGTGCCCTATATTTCCTGCTCTCCCTGCCTCAATGTTTTCTGCTTATATGTGTATCTGAATGTTGATTTCAATTGATTTAACCAGTGTAGTGGATGATATTTCATGCTCTCTGATGTATGAATTGATGAAGTCCATGGTTAGATGTTCTTGGTAGGACTTAGCTGGAAGGTTTGGGAACACTGGGGATTAGTGTTAGCCCTGTCCACTAGGATCTTTGCATGACCAGATAGCCTTTCTAAGATCCCTTGTATTACCTCTAACTATGTCCAAGCAGGTCTGGAGTTAAATGACCTCTGACCTGATCTATAGACAGAGTTAGATGGTTCTCCTCCTTTCATTTTTAGTCCTTAATGTTCCATTCCATCTTCTATCCTTTAAGATCCAAATGCTCTAGATGACTAGCCCAACTGAAAGCTTGCACATTGATTACAAATAAATCCTTTCTTGACTCCATAGCCCAATGGTTTTGATGTTCTATGAGTCATCTGCCTCTGCCTAAGCTTCCTCTTTGCTCATCCTGGTATTATATTGGTCCTTCTTTCCTGATTCCCAACAACCAAACTCAATCAAACAAACAAACCCTGAGCCCCATAACTAGCCTAACATTGAAACATTGAGCCTCAAAGACATATGCTTTGGCAAATATAGAGAGATCCCTCTGGACCTAGGAGGGCTATATCTTAAGGTATGAAAGTGGTTCTGATGTTGTCTCATCTTTTGGTCTTGCCAATTTGGCCAAAACATGGGAACCCCAACACCCTGTTAACCCAATAAATCCTCGCATCTACTTTATGGTTGTGGGGACTTTTCATTCCTTAATGGCTTTAATTTTGTTAGGGTCTACCTTAACACCCTCGTGAGATATAATATGAGCTAGATATTCCACCTCTTGTACTCCAAAGAAACATTTGGATGCTTTTGCATATAATTTTTTCTCTTGCAATAGTTTGAGCACCTTGTCAACATGTTGAACATGATCCTTCCAAGACTTGCTGTAGATTAGTATATCATAAAAAAATACTCGCACAAATTTTCTAAGGAAGGGTTTGAAAATGGAATTCATCAACCCTTGAAATGTATACAGTGCATTGGTAAGGCCAAAAGGCATGACCAAAAATTCATAATGACCCTCATGAGATTGAAATTCTATTTCGGAATATCTTCAGTCTTCATTCTCATTTGATGATATCCTGAACAAAGATCCAACTTGGTAAAATAAATTGCTCCATGTAATTCATCCAATAATTCATCAATCACAGGAATGGGAAATTTTTCTTTAATGGTGAGCTTATTAAGCTCCCTATAATCTAGACATGCGTACTGCATCCATCCTTCTGTGCACCAACTCCACAATACATCGAGCAGCAGAAGGATCTGACTAGCTACATTAAATTTAACATTTCGCAATCATAGCATTCAATTTCATTTTGGGATATAAGGATATCTATAAGGCCCGAGGTTTGGAGGAACATTTCCCGGAATCAAATGAATAGAATGATCATTGATCGCGAATAGGTGGAGTCCTTATGGAGTTTCCTAAATATCTTGTAATGATTGTCCAAGACTTTGGAGATATAGAATAGATGATTTTGATGTTGGAACTTCTAGTGAAAGTTACAATTGTGAAATTATGTTCTTCTTCGTATTTCTTCTATGACATTAAATCTTATTATCTTTCCCGGATTCCCTGCGATACCCCTTAATTCGACTTACTTTCCTTCTGAAAAAAAATTCAAGAAAATTTCTTGAAAATTAAAAGATACCGTCCCCAAAGATTGTAACCATTGTACTCCTAGTACAACATCAACACCTCCCATAGTAATGAAAAGCATTGGACTATTCAATACATATCCCCCCATGGTTAGCTTGATATTATGGAATTTTCCAGAGAAATTTATAGTCCCTCCATTTGCAACCATCACTTGACATTCTGGTGCTGGGTATAAGAAACAATTCAGTTCCTTGGCTACCTTACAATGAATAAAATTATGGGTACTACCTGAATCAATCAACATTATTACCTTTTTCTTCTTGAAATGTCCTTCTGTATTGAGAGTTTGAGGAGTGGTAATTCCTGCCAATGCATTACACGATATGGTTGGACTCATTTCTTCCTCTTCTAGGGCTAGTTCCTGGTGTATATCCTCTTCTTTTGAAGATTCTTGTTCATTTTCTTCTTCCTCTTCACAATCTATGTAAAATAATTTCTTCTCAGCACACTTATGACCTTTAGTGTATTTTGTTAGGTCCCTATATTACTAGTATAGTCCCTTATTGTTGTTAGTGTAACCCCCTTATTGTTATTATTTTACCCTTGTAACCCCCATATTGTTATTATTGTGCCCTTAAATTATTATTGTTATCTTGGCTAGGATTACATTGTGGCCCCATGGACTCCTATATGTAGAAAGGAGGTTTTATAATTTGAATATTCCAAGAATTGTTCATTCATGTAATGTATTAGAGGTTTCCCCCTCGAAGTGGCTTATTTATAAGGCATTGATATCTCTTTTCTTCTCTTTTTGGAGTTGGTTTCACAACATTTGGTATCGGAGCTTTGAGATTCTAGGGTTTCGCTGCTCCAAACAGGTCAGCGTGGAATTTTCACTATAACTTGTTTTCTACGAAGGTTAAAAATCTAAAATTTTTAGAGTGCGAAGCCAAAATCCTGAGGAACATCATCAAAAAATTTCAGATCTTGGTTCGAAACATTTTTAGAGATATGATCTATGCAAGTTAGGTCATTTTGCAGGCTCCTGAATTTAACCTAAAGAGGTCATCGTGGTATTTTTGTAATAAATTTTTTTCTAAGAAGGTTCAAAAGCTGAAATATTTAGAGTGCGAAGCCACAATCCTGAGGAACATCATCAAAAAATTTCAGATATTGGTTCACAACATTTTCAGAGATATGATCTGTGGAAGTTAGGGCTTTTTGAAGCTTTTGAATTTCATCTCAAAGAGGTGATCGTGGGAAAATATTCATAGCTCTCTCTCTGAGCATTGGATTGGAATGCTGTAAAAAGTGGCCATAAGTGCATGGAATTTAGTTTTCATTCTATCAATTTCAGAGCCAAAGGAGGAAAAAGTGACACGTGGCAAGTCGTACAAGTTAGCTCTATGGAACCAATCCAAAATTGGGTCATTGTGGGAGATTGGACATAACTTTGCCTTGAAGAATCCAATTCAAATCAGACCTGTGGAATTTGAAAGAATATTCAGGGGGATAATATAGGGATGAATTTCAAATATTGAGGATCCACAATTATAGAGATAATTCAATTTCAATATCGAGCTCCTAAAAAGAAAGTAAAAGGTGTGTATTTTTTTTTTTTTTCTGAATTACACAAGTCTTGTTTGAAGAATCAAGTTGAATTGATTCCAAGGGCATACTGCAGAATAGATATTAGTATTGGATTCTAAAATGGCCCCTAAAAGGAATTAAACACCCATTAAGCCTTTAGAAAGTTTCACTATGACTCATGAAGACGAAGAATGGCAACATGACATATCAAAATTACAAGAGCAAGTGCAACAAATTTTTCTCTCGCAAAGAGAAACAAAAAATGACATGGAAGTTTTGAAGAAAGGCGTGGAAAATAAGATGGATGGTTTGAAGAAAGGCATGGAATCTAAGATGGATAGTTTGAAGAATGGCATGGAATCTAAGATAGATGGCATGGAATATACGATAGATGGCATGGAAGCTGGCATGGAATCTAAAATGGAAAACATGAAGAATGATCTAAAAGAAGACATGGAAGCTTTGACAAAGTTGATACAAGAAATGTTTCCTAATGGTGAAAAGATAGTAGAGGAAACTCATGATGAGAAAAAAATAAATGTTAATCATGATTTTTATAAAATATAATGTTGGCGGGAAGAACCACCATATTCCAAAAATGGACATGAGGAAGTTTGATGGAAAGGATCCTATAACATGGATGCTACAGATGGAGAAATAATTTGATCTCCATAATGTGCAAAACACACAAAATGTATGCATTGCAACTTTAAATTTAGAACAAAATACATTTGTATGGCATCGATGGCTTTTCTCCCGTAAAAAAAATGTTACTTGGTCAATTTTTATGGAGGAAATGATAGCACATTATGAGGATACAAAGAGAAACACTTTCTTTAGCAAATTGATAAATCTCAAACAAAAGGGTTTAATGGGGGAGCACATTGAGGACTTCCAAAAATTGAATATAAGGGTAACTGATATTCCAGAGGAACACATGATTGATCTCTTCATAGGTACTTTAAAGGATAACATCCAACATAAAGTTTGCATTTTGGAACCTGATTCATTGGAGAAGGCATTCAAGTTGTCAAGAAAAATTGAATGTAAAATTATGGCGACAAGGAAGCCTACCACTCACTTCTATAAAGAGGGAAGTGTTGCTACTCCTAGATTTCCACAACCTACAAGGTTGACACCACAACAATTGGAAGAAAAAATAGCAAAAGGGATTTTCTACAGTTGTGATAGAAAATACACTAAAGGTCATAAGTGTGCTGAGAAGAAATTATTTTACATAAATTGTGAAGAGGAAGAAGAAAATGAACAAGAAGAGGATATACACCAGGAACCAACCCAAGAAGAGGAAGAAATGAGTCCAACCATATCGTGTAATGCATTGGAAGGAATTACCACTCCTCAAACTCTCAAGATAGAAGGACATATCAAGAAGAAAAAGGTAATAGTGTTGATTAATTCAGGTAGTACCCATAATTTTATTCATTGTAAGGTAGCCAAGGAATTGAATTGTTTCCTATACCCAGCACCGGAATGTCAAGTGATGGTTGAAAATGGAGGAACTATAAATTTCTCTGGAAAATGCCATAATATCAAGCTAACCATGGGGAAATATGTATTGAATAGTCCAATGATTTCCATTCCTATGGGAGGTGATGATGTTGTACTAGGAGTACAATGGTTACAATCTTTGGGGACGGTAGCTTTTAATTTTCAAGAACTTTTCTTGAATTTTTTTTCAGAAGGAAATGAAGTCGAATTACGGGGTATTGTAGGGAATCCAGGAAAGATAATAATCTCTAATTTCATGACAAAGATTCTAAAGAAAGAACAACGAGGCATAATTTCACAATTATGCTCACTAGAAGTTCCAACATCAAAATCATCTATTTCTGCAGATCTCCAAAAATTCTTAGACAATCATTCTGAGGTTTTTGAAACTCCAAAAGGAATCCCACCTATTCGTGATCATGATCATGCTATTCATTTGATTCCAGGAAGTGTTCCTCTAAACATCAGGCCTTATAGATATCCTTATGTCCAAAACAGCGAAATTGAACGTATGATTGAAGAAATGTTAGAGGCGGGTATAATTACACCTAGTCAAAGTTATTTCTCTGCTCCTGTAGTATTGGTACACAAGAAGTATGGATCATGGTGCATGTGTCCAGATTATAGGGAGCTCAATAAGCTCACCATTAAAGATAAATTTCCCATTCCTCTGATTGATGAATTATTGGATGAATTACATGGAGAAATTTATTTTACCAAATGGGATCTTCGTTCAGGGTATCATCAAATTAGAATCAAGACTGAAGATATTCCGAAAATATAATTTCGAACTCATGAGGGTCATTATGAATTTTTGGTCATTCCTTTTGGCCTTACCAATGAACCTTCTACATTTCAAGGGTTGATAAATTCCATTTTCAAACCCTTCCTTAGAAAATTTGTGCTAGTATTTTTTGATGATATACTAATCTACAGCAGGTCTTGGAATGATCATGTTCAACATGTTGACAAGGTGCTCAAACTATTGCAGGAGAAACAATTATATGCAAAAAGATCCAAATATTTCTTTGGAGTACAAGAGGTGGAATATCTAGGTCATATTGTATCTCACGAGGGTGTTAAGGTAGACCCTAACAAAATTAAAGCCATTAAGGAATGGAAAGTCCCCACAACCATAAAGCAGTTGCGAGGATTTCTTAGGTTAACAAGGTATTATCGAAAGTTTGTTAAGAATTATGGGAGAATAGCAGCACCTCTAACAACATTATTGAAGAAAGATGCATTTTCGTGGAATCCTGAAGCAACTAAGGCCTTTGAACATCTTAAAGAGGCAATGTGCCTAGCACCAGTCTTAGCTACACCAGACTTCACAAAAACCTTTATTGTGGAATGTGATGCCTCAGGAAATGGAATTGGTGTTGTTTTAATGCAAGAAGGAAGATCCATTGCTTTTGAAAGTCATCCAATCAAAGGAAAGTATTTACAGAAACCTATTTATGAGAAGGAAATGTTAGCAATATTGCATGCAGTAAAGAAATGGAGAACTTACCTAATGGGAAGACACTTCAAGGTAAAAAATGATCATGATAGTCTTAAACACTTTTTGGAACAAAGACTATCTTCAGAAGAGAAGAAAAAATGGGCCACAAAGATGTTGGGTTATGACTTTGAAATAATATACAAAAAAGGGAAGCTAAATGTTGTTGTAGATGCACTCTCAAGAAAGAATGAAGAGGTGGAAGCATTGCTGTGTGCCATTTCTATTATCCAAACAGATTTGATAACCGAAGCAAGAGATGAATGGAAGAAGGATGAAGAAGTGTGGACACTCATTCAAAAGTTGCAGCAAGATCCTAGTACATCTGATCCATTTAATTGGAAAAATGATTCGTTATGGTACAAAGATCTCTTATATCTTTGTAATAATTCCCAACTAAAACAAAATATTCTTTTGGAATTGCACACTTCTCCTTTAGGAGGACACTTAGGATTTTTAAAATCTTACCACAGGGTGAAGAAAGAATTTTTTTGGGATGGCCTTAAATCTGATATTCAAAATTTTGTGACGGAATGTTTGGTTTGCCAGCAGAATAAAGTTGAGACAATTAAGACCCCGGGTCTTCTACAACCTTTATCCATTCCAAGTCAACGTTGGGAGGATATTTCAATGGATTTTATCATTGGTTTACCTAAGTCAGAAGGAAAGAGTGTCATCATGGTGGTAGTTGATAGAATTACCAAGTATGCACACTTTTGTGCATTATCTCATCCATTTAAAGCAAGTACAGTTGCTACTACATTTATGGACACAATTCAAAAGCTACATGGAAACCCAAGGGTTATTGTGAGCGACAAAGGTCCCATTTTTACTGGAAATTTTTGGATGGAGTTATTTTCTTGTTTGGGTACTCAATAAGCTCATAGATCATCTTATCATCCTCAATCCGATGGTCAAACTGAGATAGTAAATAAATGATTGGAAGGATATCTTCATTATTTTTTATCAGATAAACAAACATAATGGGTCAAGTGGTTACCTCTAGTTGAATGGTGGTATAACACTTCATTCCATACTGCAGCAAAAATGACCCCATTTATGGCACTTTATGGATATCATCCACCATCCACCACATCATATTTAAGAGAAAATTCGAAGGTTCAAGCAGTGGAAGATCACATCGAGCATCAACAAGAAGTTCTCCAACTCTTAAAGGACAACCGGACATTGGCACAAAATCGAATGAAACAACAGGCAGATCAACATCGTAGCAAGAGAATTTTTGATGTAGGAGACTGGGTATTTTTACGGCTACAACCATACAAACAAATGTCCCTCAAACAAGCTAAGAAGGATCATAAATTATCGCCAAAGTACTATGGTCCTTACAAGGTGTTGCAAAATATTGGTACTATGGCATACAAATTAGAGTTTCCTGCTTCTTCACGAGTGCATCCAATTTTCCATGTTTCATGCTTAAAGAAGGTTATAGGTGAAAATCTTCCAGTTCAAACAATATTGTAGAAATTGATGAGGAAGGAAAAATCATATTGGAACCTGAAGCAGTCACAGAAACAAGAAATCGACAGCTACGAAATCGATCAATGTCAGAGTATCTCATCAAGTGGAAGAACTTACTCACTGAAGATTCTACATGGGAGGATGATAATTTTATACAGAAGCACCCAGAGCTACTCAAGCATTGAGGACAACACTTTTTTAAAGGAGAGGGGCATGTTAGGTCCCTATATTACTAGTATAGTCCCTTATTGTTGTTAGTGTAACCCCCTTATTGTTATTATTGTACCCTTGTAACCCCCATATTGTTATTATTGTGCCCTTAAATTATAATTGTTAGGTCGGCTAGGATTACATTGTGGCCCCATGGACTCCTATATATAGAAAGGAGGTTTTGTAATTTGAATAATCCAAGAATTGTTCATTCATGTAATGTATTGGAGGTTTCCCCCTCGAAGTGGCTTATTTATAAGGTGTTTATATCTCTTTTCTTCTCTTTTTGGAGCTAGTTTCACAACATATTTTCTATCACAGCTGTAGAAAATCCCTTTTTCTCTCTTTTCTTCAAATTGTTGCAGTGTTAACCTTGTAGGTTGTATAATTCTAGGAGTAGAAACACCTCCATCTTTATATATGTGAGTGGTAGGCTTCCTTGTCGCCATAATTTTACATTCAATTTTTCTTTCCAATCTGAATGCCTTTTCCAATGAATCAGGTTCTGAAACACAAACTTCATGTTAGATGTTATCCTTTAAAGTCCATATGAAGACATCAATCCTGTGTTCCTTTGGAATATCAGTTACCCTTATATTCAAGTTTTGGAAGTCCTCAATGTGCTCCACCACTGAACCCTTTTGTTTGAGATTTATCAATTGGATAAATAAGGTGTTGCTTTTTGTATCCTCTTAATGTTCTATCATTTCCTCCGTAAAAATTGACCAAGTGACAATTTTTTTTACGGGAGAAAAGCCATCGATACCATACAAATGCATTTTGTTCTAAATGTAAATTTGCAATGTGTACCTTTTGTGTGTTTTGCACATTATTGAGATAAAAATATTTCTCCATTTGTAGTATCCATGTTACGGGATCCTTGTCATCAAACTTCCTCATATCCATATTTGGAATATGGTGGTTCTTCCATCCAACATTAGAGTTTATGAAATCACGATTAACATTTATTTTGTTCTCATCATCAGTTTCCTCTAATATCTTTTCACCATTAGGAAAAATTTATTGTATCAACTTTACCAAACCTTCGATGTCTACTTTTAGATCATTCTTCATGTTTTCCATGTTGTCTTTCATTTTTTCATCGATATTAGCTTCCATGCCATCCATCCTAACTTCCATGCCATCCATCTTAGCTTCCATGCCCCCCATGCCATCCATCTTAGCTTAAAAACCATTCATATTAGCTTCCACGCCTTTCTTCAGACCATCCATCTTAGTTTCCACACCTTTCTTCAAAACTTCCATTTCATTTTTTGTTGCTCTTTACGATAGCGAAATTTGGTTCACTTGATCTTGTAATTTTTATATCTCATGTTTTGTTTCTTCGACTTAATGAGTCATAGTAGAGCCTTCTGAAGGCTTAATGGGTGTTGAATCATTTTTTTGGGACATTTTAGAACCCAATACTGATATCTATTCTTCAATATGCCCTTGGAATAAATTCAAACTATTTTTTTCAAATGAGACTTATGTAATTCAAAAAATATACACACCTTTTTCTTGCTTTAGAGGAGCTCGATATTGAAACTGAATTATCTCTGTGATTTCAGATCTTCAATATCTGAAATTTGGCCCTAAAGTAGCCCTCTAAATATTCTTTTTAATGCCATGGGTCTAGCTTGATTTTGATTCTTCAAGTCAAATTTATTCCCAATCTCGCACGATTACCTAATTATGGACTGGTTCAATAGAGTGAACTTGTACGACTTTCCACGTGTCATTTATTCCTCCTTCAGCTCTAAAATGGATTAAAAAAACTAAAATATATTTACTTGTGGCCGATTTTTACAGAATCCCAATCCGACGCTCAGAGAGAGAGTTATGATGTTTTTCCCACGGTTACCTCTTTGATATGAAATTCGGGAGCCTGAAACAATCCTAACTTCCACAGATCATATCTCCAAAAATATTTCGAACCAAGATCTGAAATTTTTACAGGAGGTTCCTTAGGATTTTTGCTTGGCACTGTAAAAAGTTCAGCTTCTGAAACTTCGTATACAAAAATTTATAGTGAAAATTCCATGATGACCTATTTTAGTTGAAATTCGAGAGCCTCAAAAAACCCTAACTTCCCCAGATCATATCTCCGAAAATATTGAAAACCAAGATCTGAACGTTTTACATGAGGTTCCTCAGGATTTCTACTTTGCGCTTTACAAATTTGAGCTTCTGAACCTTCGTAGAAAAAAAGTTGTTGCGAAAATTCCATAATGACCTGTTTGGAGTAGCGAAACCCTAAAATCTAAAGCTCTGATACCAAATGTTATGAAACCAGCTCCAAAAATAGAAGAAAAGAGAGATCAATGCCTTATAAATAAGCCACTTCGAGAGGGAAACCTCCAATACATTACATAAATAAATAATTCTTGGATGATACAAATTACCAAAACATCCTTCTATATATATGAGTCCATGGGCCCACAATATAATCCTAGCCAACCTAACAATAACAATGAAAGGGAAAAAAATAACAATATTGGGGTTACAGGGACACAAAAATAACAATAAGGGGGCTACACTAATAAAAATAAGGGACTAAACTAGTAATATAGGGACCTAACACACACCTTCCAAGGCCTCAGTGTTGTGAAACTAGCTCCAAAAAGAGAAGAAAAGAGATATCAATGCCTTAGAAATAAGCCACCTCGAGGGGGAAACCTCCAATACATTACATGAATGAACAATTCTTGGATGATTCAAATTAAAAAACCTCCTTTCTATATATAGGAGTCCATGGGGCCACAATGTAATCCTAGCCGACCTAACAATAATAATTTAAGGGCACAATAATAACAATATGGGGGTTACAAGGGTACAATAATAACAATAAGGGGGTTACACTAACAATAATAAGGGATTTTTCTAGTAATAAAGGGACCTATCATGCCCCTTTCCTTTAAATAAGTGTTGTCCTCAATGCTTGAGTAGCTCTGGATGCTTCCGTATAAAATTATCATCCTCCCATGTAGAATCTTCCATGGGTAAGTTCCTCCACTTGATGAGATACTCTGAAATTGATCGATTTCGTAGCTATCAAGTTCTTGTTTCCATGACTACTTCAGATTCCAATATGATTTCTCCTTCCTCATCAAGTTCTGGCAATATTGTTTGAACTGGAAGTTTTTCACCTATAACCTTCTTTAAGCATGAAACATGGAAAACTGGATGCACTCGTGAAGAAGCAGGAAGCTCCAATTTGTACGCCATAGTACCAATCTTTTGCAACACCTTGTAAGGACCATATTAATTTGGCGATAATTTATTATCCTTCTAAGCTTGCTTGAGGGAAATTTTTTTGTATGGTTGTAGCCGTAAAAATACCCAGTCTCCTACATCAAAACTTCTCTCACTACGATGTTGATCTGCCTATTGTTTCATTCGATTTTGTGCCAAATTCAAGTTGTCCTTTAAGAGTTGGAGAACTTCCTGTTGATGCTCGATGTGATATTCCACTGCTTGAACCTTCGAATTTTCTCTTAAAGATGATGTGATGGATGGTGGATGATATCCATAAAGTGCCATAAATGGGGTCATTTTTGCTGCAGTATGGAAGGAAGTGTTATACCACCATTCAACGAGAGGTAACCACTTGACCCATTATGTTTTTTTATCAGATACAAAACAACGAAGATATCCTTCCAAACATTTATTTACTATCTCAGTTTGACCATCAGATTGAGGATGATAAGATGAGCTATGAGCTAATTGATTACCCAAACAAGAAAATAACTCCGTCCAAAAATTTCCAGTAAAAATGGGATCTCTGTCGCTCACAATAACCCTTGGGTTTCCATGTATCTTTTGAATTGTGTCCATAAATGTAGTAGCAACTGTACTTGCTTTAAATGGATGATATAATGCACAAAAGTGTGCATACTTGGTAAGTTTATCAACTACCACCATGATGACACTCTTTCCTTCGGACTTAGGTAAACCAGTGATAAAATCCATTGAAATCTCCTCTAAACGTTGACTTGGAATGGATAAAGGTTGTAGAAGACTTGGGGTCTTAATTGTCTCAACTTTATTCTACTAGAAAACCAAACATTTCGCCACAAAATTTTGAATATCATATTTAAGGCCATCCCAAAAAAATTCTTTCTTCACCCTGTGGTAAGTTTTTAAAAATCCTGAGTGTCCTCCTAAAGGAAAAGTGTGCAATTCCAAAAGAATATTTTGTTTTAGTTGGGAATTCTTACAAAGATATAAGCGATCTTTGTACCATAAGGAATCATTTTTCCAACTAAATGTATCAGATGTACTAGGATCTTGCTGAAACTTTTGAATGAGTGTCCATACATCTTTTTCCTTCTTCCATTCATCTCTTGCTTCGGTTATCCAATCTGGTTGGATAATAGAAATGGCACAAAGCAATGCTTCCACTTCTTCATTCTTTCTTGAGAGTGCATCCGCAACAACATTGAGCTTTCCTTTTTTGTAGATTATTTCAAAGTCATAACCCAACATCTTTGTGACCCATTTTTGCTGCTCTTCTGAAGATAGTCTTTGTTCCAAATAGTGTTTCAGACTATCATGATCAGTTTTTACCTTGAAGTGTCTTCCCATTAGGTAAGTTCTCCATTTCTTTAGTGCATGCAGTATTGCTAACATTTCCTTCTCATAAATATGTTTATGTAAATACTTTCCTTTGATTGGACGACTTTCAAAAGAAATGGGTCTTCCTTCTTGCATTAAAACAACACCAATTCCATTTCCTGAGGCATCACATTCCACAATAAAGGTTTTTGTGAAGTCTGGCGTAGCTAAGACTGGTGCTAGGAACATTGCCTCTTTAAGATGTTCAAAGGCCTTAGTTGCTTCAGGAGTCCATGAAAATGCATCTTTCTTCAATAATGTTGTTAGAGGTGCTGCTATTCTCCCATAATTCTTAACAAACTTGCGATAATACCCTGTTAACCTGAGAAATCCTCGCAACTGCTTTATGGTCATGGGGAATTTCCATTCCTTAATGGCTTTAATTTTGTTAGGGTCTACTTTAACACCCTCGTGAGATATAATATGACCCAGATATTCCACCTCTTGTACTCCAAAGAAACATTTGGATGTTTTTGCATATGATTGTTTCTCCTGCAATAGTTTGAGCACCTTGTCAACATGTTCAACATGATCCTTCCAAGACCTACTGTAGATTAGTATATCATCAAAAAATACTAGCACAAATTTTCTAAGGAAGGGTTTGAAAATGGAATTCATCAACCCTTGAAATGTAGAAGGTGCATTGGTAAGGAAAAAAGGCATGACCAAAAATTCATAATGACCCTCATGAGTTCGAAATGTTGTTTTCAAAATATCTTCAGTCTTCATTCTAATTTGATGATACCCTGAACGAAGATCCAATTTGGTAAAATAAATTTCTCCATGTAATTCATCAATCACAGGAATGGGAAATTTATATTTAATGGTGAGCTTATTGAGCTCCCTATAATCCAGACACATGCACCATGATCCATCCTTCTTGTGTACCAATACTACTAGAGCAGAGAAAGAACTTTGACTAGGTTGAATTATACTCACCTCTAACATTTCTGCAATCATACGTTCAATTTCGCTCTTTTGGACATAAGGATATCTATAAGGCCTGATGTTTGGATGAACACTTCCTGGAATCAAATGAATAGCATGATCATGATCACGAATAGGTGGGAGTCCTTTTTGAGTTTCAAAAACCTTGGAATGTTTGTCCAAGAATTTTTGGAGATCTGCAGAAATAGATGATTTTGATGTTGGAACTTCTAGTGAGCATAATTTTGCAATTATGCCTCGTTGTTATTTCTTTAGAAGTTTTGTCATGACATTAGAGCTTATTATCTTTCCTGTCTCCCCTGCAATACCCCGTAATTCGACTTCCTTTCCTTCTGAAAAAAATTTCAAGAAAAGTTCTTGAAAATTAAAAGCTACCGTCCCCAAAGATTGTAACCATTGTACTCCTAGTACAACATCAACACCTTCCATAGGAATGGAAAGCATTAGAATATTCAATACATATTCCCCCATGGTTAGCCTGATATTATGGCATTTTCCATAGTAATTTATAGTTCCTCCATTTGAAACCATCACTTGACATTCTGGTGTTGGGTATAGGAAACAATTCAATTCCTTGGCTACCTTACAATGAATAAAATTATGGGTACTACGTGAATCAATCAACACTATTACCTTTTTCTTCTTGATATGTCCTTCTATCTTGAGAGTTTGAGGAGTGTTAATTCCTACCAATGCATTACACGATATGGCCAGACTCATTTCTTCCTCTTCTTGGGTTGGTTCCTCAGGATTTTGGCTTTGCAGTCTAAAAATTTCAGATTCTGAACCTTCGTAGAAAAAAAATTATAGCGAAAATGCCATGTTGACCTGGTTGGAGCAGCAAAACCCTAGAATCTCAAAGATCTAATACCAGATGTTGTGAAACCAGCTCCAAAAAGAGAAGAAAAGGGATATCAACGCCTTAGAAATAAGCCACTTCGAGGGTGAAACCTTTAATACATTACATGAATGAACAATTCTTGGATGATTCAAATTGCAAAACCTCCTTTCTATATATAGGAGTCCATGGGGCCACAATGTAATCCTAGTCCACCTAACAATAATAATTTAAGGGCACAATAATAACAATATGGGGGTTGCAAGGGTACAATAATAACAATAAGGGGGTTACACTTACAACAATAAGGGACTATACTAGTAATATAGGGACCTAACACTCAGTGAACCTCCAGTCCATCATCAATGTCGTGAATGCTAATTTGCAAGGATCTACGCCCCCTTTGCTCTTGTTGTTTGAGATTTTTAATTTCAACGTCGATAATTGCCTCGACAACTCTGTCGCGTCTACTAATGTCATGCCCCTATCTATGTGCAAGAAGTTTAATATCCTTCCTGAGAAAAAAATTGCCATGATCATTCAGCTACATATGTCTCAAGTTGCTACTGAGGGTGAATTGAATAACGTCCTGATATGCCTCTTCTCAGAATCCTGCACCCATAAGTGCATCGACATAGTTGTCATAGATATTCCTGAGGCCTACGGTTTACTACTAAGTTGATATCGGTCAAGAAAACTACAAGGCTACTTCACCACAGACTGGTCCCATTTGTGGCTCTCGTATAAAGGGAGGAACAACCAAATCCAAGTCGAAAGTGAACCATATATGAAACACACAGTCACCGACCTTGAGGCAACCAATGAACCCTTCATTTTTGCACAATAATAACTGGGAATGTGCTTCTTATAGGTTTCATTCAGGTGATACCAAGCCGCCCAATTCCAAGTCTCTCTAGACGCCTAGTTGGAATTACTCCCTTGCCCTACCTCCCATCCTGTCATATTGGAAGGTCCACCTGATGTCTTCGTTCCAGGCACACCATCTGTGAACATATGCAACCTAGAGATGCCAAGAATTGAATTTGGACCCTGTACTATGAATATTCCAAGACTCATGACGGAGCCGGTGCCGGATATATCCTGATAGACCCTGAGAAAAGCAAGTTCCCGGTCTCTTCTAGGCTGGAATTCCAGTGCACCAACAATACCGACGAGTACGAAGCACTAATCCTGGGCCTCAAGAAAGAAATCAACCTCAAATTCAATTGCTTAAAGGTAATCGATGACTCCGAAATCATCATGAGGAAGGTATGCAACACCATGCATTGCCCATATCCGCATTTGAAAGGGTATCAAAAAGAGGTATGAAGTTTGATTTCCACTTTCGATGCTTTTGATATTAAGTCGGTACTTAGGATGCATAACGCAACAAATGATACTTTGGTAAATGATGCCACTAGTTTTACCCCATTGAGGGATGTTTTTTCTATTAAGATTGTGTATAAGCCCAAGGTGCCGGATAATGTGACTAATTTCCACGTTTTCAATGATGATCAACATGTGTTGGATTTCATGTTAAATACAGACATATTTAAGGACACAGTATCGAAGAGGAGCATGAATTGGCTTTGCAAAAGGAAAGGGAATGACACAAGGGCAACCTAATACCCAAATGGGTTGTCTCACTCGAGAAGTTATTCAATTTGCAAAACCACTTCTGGGGGCCTCCCAATACAAATGTGCAAAGCTCCAACTTATTGCATGCGCAAGTGAACCTCAGAATATAAAATGATCCGAAGTTCGTTAATCTCGATACCAAGTGTACCCCCAAGGAGCGACAATATTTTATTGATTTATTCAAGAAGTACCGAGACGTTTTTTCTTGGACATACGATGAGCTATGGACATATGACATGCAAATTATCCAACATTTGATACCGATGAAGGAAGGCATCAAACCATTTCAACAGAAGCTAAGGAGAGTGCATCCAACCTTGGAGCCAATGATTCAGAAATAACTTAAGAAGGTCCTCGATGCCTGCATCATATTCAGGGTCCGAAATTCAACGTGGGTGTCAAATTTGGTCCTTGTTCGCAAGGAGTCTGGTGAAATCCGCTTATGTGTAGACTTCTAAAATCTAAACCGGTCTTCCGATAAGGATAAATACCCTTTTCCTCCCATGGATCATTTTTTTCAAATTGTATCAAGTTTATAAATGTTCTCATTGCTGGATGGTTTCTCAAGATACAACCAGGTACTAGTGGCTGAGCCAGACCGTTTGAAGACAACATTAAGAACTAAGTGGGGAACATTCGCATTCAGGCACATGCTCTTTGGTTTAATCAATGCCAGATAAACCTTCCAAAGGGCCATGGAAATCACTTTCTGAAGGCTTATGCGAAAGAGCGTGGTGGTCTACCTTGATGATGTCACCGTGTTCTAAAAACGTAGGTATGACCACCTACACCACCTAAAACAGATCTTTGAGAGGTTCCGGAAGTACGAAATATCGTTGAACCCCAAGAAAAGTATTTTCACAGTCTCATAAGGAAATTTTTTGGGCCACATTATAACCAGGGATGGCATAGTGGTAGACTTGTACCGTGTAAAGGCCATTGCTCAAATCCCCCCCCACCCCCCCCCCCCAAAGTAGTAAGAATACCATGTAGTCATTTCTTGGGAAAATCAACTACCTTCGAAAATTCATATCAGACTTTGCACAAATTTTGAAACCACTATAGAAATGATCAAGAAGAACATGCGTTTTACATGGAGTCAGCCTAAGAAGAAAGCATTTGATGATATTAAGAAATCCATCACGGAAGCACCAACCTTGTATAGCACAGATTTCAACAAAGGCTTTATCTTGTATACTTTTTCCTTGGACTCATCACTTGCTGCTGTCCTTAACCAGAATGACTACAACCACGATGAATGGCCCATATCCTTCATGAGCCTAGGGTTGCAAGGTGCCGAGTTGAACTATTCGGACATCGACAAGTAGGAATATGCAGTATATAAGGAAGTCAAGCATTTTAGGCCATATATTTTGAAGAACCATGTTAGAGTGTTCGTCCCTCACCTAACAATCCACTTTCTACTTGAACAGCAGGAGCTGGGTGACTGGCAAGGTAATTGGATGGCATATCTTCAGGAATATGACCTAGAATTCAAACTCGCACACATGGTTACGGGGCAAGGGTTGTGCCGGATGGATGTTGAAGCTGCTGACCCATGGAACAATAATGAGGAGTGTCTAGAACATGAAATATAGATGTACCAAACTAATGAAACACTCCCCCAAGACTCCCCATCATGGTACACATATCTCCTGCAATATCTCGGCCATAGTACCTTGGAGCCAACATTGACAGCCAAGAAAAAGCAAAACATAAGACTGAAAGCTGCATCCTATCAAATTTTACAAGGCAAGATATTCTGCAAACATCACAGTGGCGTCTTAATGTGTTGCCTAGAGTCTAGCGAGGCCCAAAAAGTCCTAAAAGAACTACATGATGGCCCAACTGAGGGGAATTATGGACGAGATGCTACAGCTCACAAGGTCATGTGGATCGGTTTTTATTGGCCCACTCTGTTTAAGGATGCTCATGCCTATGCTTGAAAATGCCCCTCATGCAAAAAATTTTCTAGTAAAGAATCCCAACCATCTGCTCCACTACAGTCTCTCGCAGTAGAAGAACCATTTCAGCAATGGAGCTTGGACGTGATCAAAGAGATATTACCACACTCCTCAAAGCAACACTAATATATCCTCACGACCACATATTTTTTCACAAGGTGGGTTGAGGCGATACCATTACAACATATCAATGAACAGGAGATAATAACTTTCATTAATTAGTACATCATGACCAGGTTCGGTGTTCCAACCTCTCTCATTTTTTATAATGCTACATATTTTTCATCATTTAAGCTGTAGGAGTTCACTTTGGAAAATGACATTGTTTTGAAAATTTCTGCTAATTACTATCCGCAAGGGAATGGGTTAGCAGAGTTGACCAATAAGAACCTAATCTAGATTATCAAGAAAACCATGCTATCCCAACATCAAAACTGGAAAAATTCTGTTAGAAATTCCCTATGAGCTGATCGAGTCACACCCAAACCCTCTCTGGGAACCTCCCCATTCTTCCTGGTCTACGGAAAAGAAGCCATCCTTCCCCCAAATATTTCCCTTCCTACCCTTCAGTTATCCCAAGAAACACATGGAACCCCATGTCCCGCCTTGCAATTCCGCATAGACACCCTATTGAAACTAGAGGAGGAAATACTAAAAACTAGGGAAAATTTTGCCATTCACTAGAGCCGAATCAAACGATGGTTTGACAAAAAATCCGCCAGGAACAAGGCGTTCAAAATTGGTGATCTTGTACTCAAGTGGGACAAGGCTCACAAGGATAGGGGAAAGCATACTAAATTCCAAGCCTTGTGGATAGGACCATTCGAGATCAAAGAAAATGTCGACCCATACATGTACAAACTTCAAACCTTAGACGGGAGGATTGAGACCCTCCCGGTGAAAGGCCATGACCTTAAAAATTACTTCACCTGATAGCCTTTGGGATATCTCCTAACTCTGTATCATAATATTATTTTCTTTTCTTTATCACGTTTGTCATGTTTTATTTGTTTATTTTTCTTGTTTTCAATAAATGGCTTACCTCGAGAAAGGCCCCATAATTTCACCCTTCAATGCCTCAGTCCTGAGAAATAGTACAATATTTACTCAATAGGAAAGATGCACATGAATCTCTGCATGCAAAGAGAAATCCTAGAAACATGTGTGGCCTAAGTATGTCTTGGAAAAAAACTTTGTGGAAGGAACTTGACTGCGTCAAAGGACCCTAGTGCAAGTAACCGATCCTGCACGTCGACTCTAAAATCACTGTTGAAAGTTATTTATGGAATAGGTAACTGGATGAAAGGGGGAAAGGGCTAACCTCAAATGATTAAAGGGTATTTGGGAAAACCTAAAAGGTTTCTCAATAAAGGAGAGGAGAAACCTCTCTTGCAAGTAACATAAGTCAGGATACCTCATTTTCCCAGACAATATTTGCCACTTAAAAATAAGTGTTATTCGCACACGAAATAAGGGTAAAAGATTGAGAAAGGCTTCTTCAATAGAGAGGTGACATGACGACTCTGCCGCGGTACTGTCTAGGCTCACTGGTAGTGGAGCAACGTCTGTGACTCCTAGGTAGTGACTTTTTCGGGGCTCTTCAAGCTTGCTTGCAGAGGAGCAACACAAGAGACCAATAAATTATACCGAATCCATTAAAGCCCGCGATGTTACTCCAACCCCTTTCGTCCGGTCTCTGAGAACAAAACACGGTGAACAACGACTTGAGTAATGCGATAAGGAAAAGTAAATGCATGAAGGCCAATGAGGATGCTAGTGGAACATACAAAAGTGGGAGGAAGAGCCCACTAAGCCCCCCACCTACCCCTCAAACCCCATAAGATTAAGTGTGAGCAGAGATTCAGGGTTCTACCAATGAATTTCCAATTGTTGCAACCGCTACAACACCCTCCGAAATTTGGCATCAATCTGAAAATTTTGAGAGCCCCTGTTTCTTTTGATGAGAACAAGCTCATTACCCATCATCAACCCTAGGCCTCAAGTGTCTACCCCGAACAGGTAACCTCAGATCAAAATCTGGCTTTAGGTGATTTATTCTAAGTAAAGTCTCAAAGTCGCACATCCCTCAATCTTCAACCTTTTGTGACTTCACAACCCTGGCAAGGTCGCCAGGTCGCTAGGTTGCGAAATATTTCAGAAGCCTACCTTTGTGACCATGCAACCTTGCGACCTAGCGATCCCTAAGTCACCAAGTCGCAAGGTCGCAAATGTATCAAAGTGACCTCCCATGCGACCTTGTGACTACCATTATAGGCCGCATGTGCAACCCCTTTATATATACAAGGGTTGTATTTTATTCCAGGTAAGTCGCTAAAACCTTCTGCATTTCCTGCTTCTGTTGACTGCTAACCCTACCTCACCCTACTCCCCTAGCTAGCCTATTAAACATCTTAGCTTCCTATCAAGAACACCCCCCTTCCTTAGGTCATTTTACCCTTTGAAGCTCCTTCTTCTCTCTTGCTCATCCCATCATGTGCAGACCAACCTCGGCCCTCTTAGCTACTCTCTGTTACCTTGGACACCCATTCCCAAGCCTTATATGATCCATTCAAGCTTGATCGCTCTCCTTTTCTTTGATTTTTTCCACATATTCCACATAGGTCATGCCAATCTATTTTCATCCACAAAATACCTAATGCAACCTTGCAACCTCGCGACCTTGTCACTGGGTCGCAAAGTCACAAAATTCTATTTTTTCACGTAGATGCAACCCTGTGACCCCGCGACTAGGTCTCCAGGTCACATCCCATACAATATGAAGACTTTGTGACTGATATGGCTTGCAAAGACCTAGAAATCCCTGGTGCGACCTATCATGTTGATCATCTAGCCTCCAAAACTGGCTAGGACACTAGTTGGTTTAGTCGGGTGATTTTTCCTATTATCCTATTTCCTCCATTCCATCTGCCTTATTGTGGGAATATGTTTTGAATATGCCAGGTGATATTGAAGCTGAGCTCAAGTGCGTCTCTATCTCTTTGGCCTCAAGCGACATGGGGCCCCCAACATTTCGTAGACAGCACAAAAGCCCAAAAATTGACCCACCAGAGGGTGATGTGCCTCCACCACTGACTCCTATAGATGGAGACACACTCTATGTTTTCAGAAAAGGGTGGAAAGATGTCTTGGTATGAAATTTACCAAGAGCTCACAAAGCAGGAATTCTCGGAGGACCTTGTCGACCGATAGGTATACATATAGGTGAAGAGATCTAAACTGCACTATGTGGTTGCCCACCCTCCAATATTCCTGTGTGCGGAAGTGATTGAATGAATCCTTCAAAAGGTGGACCCAAAGCACTGGGTAATCTGAGACCACATCGGAAATTTTTTTGCCAAATTATCCCCAAGGGATGTCGAAGTCTATTATTCACTCCCAAGTAAAGAGGAATCTTTCAACGCCCTGTGGATAGCGACACATGACGTGCCAATACAAGACACCGTGAGGAGCTGGTGGGAAGACCCTGAAAATTTCAAGGGAAGAAAGATCAAGAATATAAGACCAAGTGTCTGAGGAAAGAGTATAGGCTTTTCGTGTCCATGATGTGCCAGATGTATGGTAGAATGGATGCCACTACCTTCAATGGCACATGGTTCCCTCTCATGTATGCAGTCACCACCTATGGAACTCACTTCAACTAGGCCCAACTATTGATCTCAGCTCTGAGGGAAAACATATTAGCAACACAGGTTCCATAAGAAGGGTTAGCACCAGAATTTTATATGGCTTCCTACCTGCTAGATGCAATCTACTCGTGATGCCATTTTGATGATTGGTCACATAACTGGAATGCAATGACTGGGGGACCGATTCATAAGGATCTAAAAATTTTCTGGGATTCCAAATATAAGAAAGACATCGATGTGATCTCAGAAAAGTTTATCACTGCACTATACCATCATCTCTTTAATGAATATCCACCTTGTATGTACAGAATATCCATGGACATGGTCATCAAGGTAGCCCACTGGTTTCCCATCCAAGAAGGCACCCTCATAATGGTTTTTGGATCGTTCAAGTAGTCCAATGCATTTCCCAAATTTGTTACTGATAAGTTGCTGCTACAAGAAGTATGCTACCAGATCATGAATGATTTCTCACAAATGCTAAGTAAAGGTAAGAAGAAACCATGGAAGTTGAGCACATAAGGGGTTTCCATTTTGTGAGCTTAGATTTCCGGTCCCATGACCCAAAAATGATCATCCTTGCGTACTGCAAGTGACCTAAGTTTAACTCGACTTATCAGCACACAAATATTTCGGCGGGGGATGAAGTGAGGAACTGGTATAATGCACTCAGGGAGGCAGCCCTTGAGAAGGAATTTGACTCAGATGGAAACCAAGGAGATGATCAGACCCTGTAGGAGAGAGATGATGCCATGAAGTGGAAAATACCAATGGGAGGAGCATCTACTTCTCAATCCAAAAAACCCAAGAACACCATGGGAAATGAACCTCCTGAGAGTGTACAAGAAGGAGGGGACAAAGAGGCCGAGGCAAAACAAAATGCCGTGAAAAAACAAAGAGAAGAAGAACTTAAGAAAACCCAAGACGCTCTAGAACAACAAGAGGAAGAATAGAGGCGAAGGAAATAGGAAGAAGAGCAGCAAAAGGAGCAACATGAAGAAGAACAATAGAAAAAGCAGCAGAGGGGGGAACAAATAAGGAAGCAAGCAGAGGAGGTTCACAGAAGGAAAGAAAAGAAGAAGCTAAAGCCAAAGAAGAAGAACAATAAAAGAAGTGGCAGGAGGAAGAACAATGGAAAAATAAGCAAAGGGAGGAACAGAGAAAGAAGCAAGCAGAGGAGGCTCGAAAGAAGAAGGAAGAATAATAAGCTAAAGACAAAGAAGAAGAACAACACAGAAGAGAAGCAGAAAGTAGGATGAAACAAGAACAAGACAGAGAAGAAGCAGAAAAAAGAGGAAAGGAATAGGAAGCCCAAATACAACAGGAAGAGGCAGAGGGAAGCAGATCACAACTCTTACAATTCGGGAGACGAGAATACCTGCTAACTATCAACATACCCCCAGAAACCCTCATGATAGGAGGGTGGTGAGCCCTGGTATTTCACAAAGAGTGCTGCAACTCCCAGGGGCTGCCCTACTTTACTTTATCAACCCAGGGTTCGTAAAAACTTGGAGGTGACAATGCTATATACATAGCAGATGCATTCTACTCATGTCATCCTCTTTCGCTCTACAAAATGGTGCTACTTCTAGGGGTTCTTAGTGAAGTCTGTCACACTTCAATGAAACTAAAATAAATTGCAGAAAGGAAATGATAGAAAGGAAACTAAACTAACTTGCTAAAAAGAAATGGCAGAAAATAAAATAATTTAAATTGTAGAAAGGAAACGATGAGAAGGAAACTAATTTAACTTTCTCAAAAGGAATGGAAGAAAAGAAACTAATTTAAATCACACTTAACCTGGCCAATCGGCTAAAAACACCCTACTTATCTTATTCTCTATCTACCATGCTTCTATCCATGCAACTAAGTTATCCATGACTTAATTCTAATTGAAAAAGTGTTGATTTGCAGCTTGGAGAAGAAAAAGGCTAAAGATGTTGATGGAAGGCTTAACACATAGGACAAGACTTGGAGGTGAAAATATGGGTTTAGAATTCATTAAAATTTATGAGGTCACAAATATGATTTGGAGTGGGAGGCTTAAAATATGCGATGGCAGAGTTATAATTGGCGGATAGAAATGCGATATGCAATGTGCGAAATCACAATTCACAATATCACAAAGCTAGAAGAGAAGCAATAGTGCAATTGGGAGGAAAGTGCGAAGTGCAAGATGCGATGGGGTAAAAACTGCGAAATGCTAATGTGATAGGATAAATACCGCAGAATGCGATTTGCGATTTGCGGTGTGGCGAAGTACAAAGCGATATCACAATTGATGTTTGGAGCGTTAAGTCTTAAAGGGAAAATGGAAAAGGTTGCGAAATGCGATGGGTGACGTGGCGGTGGGCCGGTGGCAGAGTACAACAATGATATCGCAATCGGCATTGGGAGCGGTAGGTGTTAACGGGAACCAAATAAAAACTGCGATTTGTGATTTGCGATGTGGTAGAGTACAAAGAATATCGCAATCAACATCGGGGAGGTAAGTATTAATGGGAACCAAATTAAAAAGTGTGATTTGCGATTTGCGATGAGTCAAATGACGTGGCAGAGTACAGAAAGGATATCGCAATCGGCGAACAGGAGCAGTAAGTCTTAAAGGAAAAAGGGAAAAAGGTTGTGAAATGCGATTACGATGTAGAGTAGCAGGAAGTTCGAGGAGCGGGGGCGAAGGACGAGTTCCAATGGTTTTCGAGTGTTTTGGGTTAGAAAGGGTAAGGAAAACGTGATGAATAAAAACAAAGAAATAAGGAGGGTTGAATGGTTTAAGTGTTTTTTTGAATAAAAAGGTGGGTGCGGCAGTGATAATCAGTGGGAAAAAACAGAAATGGATGGCATAACACTAATGTGCATATTGTGAAGACATAGATGTAAAATGAAGCGGGATGACTTGATGAACTCTCTAGGTCTTTTTATGCTTATTCTTGCAAACAAACTTGCAGATTCATGAATAGAAAAAATAGACAAAATGCTTGATAAAAACAATGAACAGAAAGCATTTTTTTGGCCTGTGGGAAGGTCAGCCCTACTCAAAATCTATTGACAGAGATGAGAGGGGAAGGCTTGACCACAAATTTTGGATTTTTCATCTACTCTATTACTCTTGTAAGAAAATGAAGAACTACAACAACAAACTAAAAGAAAAAAAAAAAACTAAACAACAATGAAACTATCAGAATCAGATCTAACTAAATGGCAGAAGAAAAACTAGCTAAATGACATAAAGGAAAGAATGAAAACAATAGAGAAGCTGAGGCACATGGGTTGGGCCTTGAACCACAAGACCAAATCTCTGGAACTAAATCAATAAAATGGAGTTTGTTTGCTCATTTCAGGAATAGAATAGCCTCGTTACATTTCTGAAAGTTTATCACTTTTTACGATAATAAAAATCTTAATAACTTGCAACAAAAGTTCTGAATGGAATCGAATCCTTCCTAGCTCTAGCTTTGCTCTATTTATTCTATAGGGCAGCTACCAACAACTCCATTGAAAACAGTGATTGAGTCCACTTGACTCCAAGTAAAAATAGATTTAGTGCACTTCGTCTTCAGCTTTCTTAGCTTCCTTTGATAGTTAAGGACGGTGGAAAACCCCCTTGAATCTCTCCAAGATTTCTCAATAATTTCCTGATATTGTGCTCATTTATTCTCCAATATTGATCTTCCAGTGGAAGAGAGCAAGTCCCTAAATTATCTCCTTCTCAAAATCTGCATAATCTGCCCAATATTCTCACAATATGCTACAAAAATAACCAATATTAGGCACAAATATGAAATTACCTTTAAACCTTCCTAAGAACATATTAAAGCATAAGAAAACATTATAAAGTGTAGAAAGAGAGATTTATTATATCTTTTATGTGCATAAGGAAGGTTATATAAGCCTAAGAAAGGTTATATGGGCCTTATTTTATGTCTAATTTAGAGGCCCATCATCACCCCCTACTGAAACTATTGCTCATCGTATGAGAAACCTAGCCATCCTTCTTGCCTTCTGGTTCTTCTAGCACACTAGCTTATTTCGTTTTCTATTTATTGTCCCATGTGCTGCTCCTCCTGCTAATCTTCTTGATATTCTTCTTGCATTTCTTCTCGTAGGTGCTTCATGGAGGTCCTCATATGCCTTAATCAATTCTATTTTTCATGTCAAGAGGTGGTGGGTCCACCTTTTATTTTCTTTTCTTTCTGTCTTTGTTTTTATTTTTATTTTTTATTTATTGCATGCAAAATAAACTCAGAGTTATTTTTATGTTATCTGAGTTCACCCTTGTTTACCCCTTTGGCACTCGTCTTCCATTGCATGAACTGCTTACTACCCACTTTCTCAATTCCTTTTTAATTTTGTCTTGTTCCTCTTCTTGGTGGAAAAAGTGAGGCTAGTTGCTAGATAAGGCTGAGGTTGCCTAGCTACTGATTTTGTCTGTATAAAAAAATTTCCTTCTCACACTTTTTAATTTTTTATTAAGCTAAAATAGATTCTAAGAAATGGTTAGATGATTTCATACCTGAGCCTTACAATTTATTTGTTTTTGTAGGTGATATTGAAGCTATTGATATGGATGTTGAAGTTGTCTTCGGTGGTTCTGAAGCTGCATGTGATAATCTACTTGAGGTCCTTTTGGAGCTTCTGAGCACAGGAGAAGGAAGTCCAAGTTTGAATACCTTTAACCAGGGTGTTGACCGAATTTTACTTTTGTGCCAACTTGATTTTTTTCTACTTGCAAAGGTTGGAGAGCACCTGCATTCATTAGGGAGAGATACATGGAGAAATGCACCTTTTTTTTTTTAATTTCATGCAAAATAAACTCAGAGTTCTTTTTCTGTTAACTAAGTTCACCCTTGGTTACCCCTTTGGCACTCCTTGTCTTCCATTACATGAACTGCTTACTACCCACTTTCTCAAGTCCTTTTTACTTTTGTCGCATTCCACTTCTTAGTGGAAAAAATGAGGCTAGTTGCTAGATAAGGCTGAGGTTGCCCGACTACTAATTTTGTCTGTATAAAAAACTTTCCTTTTCACACTTTTTAATGTTTTATTAAGCTAAAATAGATTCTAAGAAATGGTTAGATTATTTCATACTTGAGCCTTACCATTGATTTGTTTTTGTAGGTGATATTGAAAGTGTTGATATGGATGTTGAAGCTGTCTTCGGTGGTTCTAAAGCTGCTCTGAAGCTGCATGTGATAATCTGCTTGAGGTTCTTTTGGAGCTTCTGAGCACAGGAGGAGGAAGTCCATGTTTGACTACCTTTAACCAGGGTGTTGACCGAATTTTATTTTTGTGCCAACTTGTCGTTTTTCTGCTTGCAAAGGTTGGAGAGCACCTGCATTCATTAGAGAGAGATACATGGAGAAATTCAAATTTTTTTTAAGGCCTACTAGCTGCCTCAATGAGGTTTTCCACTAGTAGGTCTGCCTAGGTTCCTCAAAGGAAGTTTTCACCTAGGATATTTTTTTTTTTTCAACCCAATGACTGCCTCATGGAGGTTTTCAGTCAGTGGGAAAATCTCAGACGCCTCAAACGAGGTTTTCACCTGAGATTTTATTCTTCTTCCCTTTTTTTCTTTTTCACTTTCCTACTCTAGTTGAAAAAACAAAACCATTTTAAAGTATAGGAATACTTATAATGGAGACATGTACACATCAGGATGACAGATAAAATCATGTGCACACTTGAGATACATGCTCTGACATTTACCTGAATATAAGAGATGAATAACGGGATTGTATCAAGTACTATTGGAGAAGAGTGTGTTGCTGCAACTTAATGACTGTTTGGAACCATATGTCAATATGGTTGTGATTCCCCCGGTCTACTTTCTGAGTTGGATCACCTTGGAGGTCCTCTTCTATTATGACATTCAAATATTCCTCTTTTTTCTGATTTTTCTCTTGAACACATGGATGAAATGCTGGTAAACATGAGGAAGCTTTCTCAACATCTGATTCTGATGTCAGATCTTCATCAAGTGCAGTCCTTGATCTTTTGATCTCCTCATTTGGATCTTCTTCTTCTCGATGTGGTACTTCAATGAAATTATGAAAACATCTTCTTTGCAATACCTTTCTTGAACTAAGATGAATACCATCTAGATCAAAAGGAGATGTTTGGAAGTGTTGTACCTTAGAATTGTAAGTGAGCTGAGATAATTCATTGTATGGGTTTGGAAATGGTGGTATAGGTAGTTGAGTGGGGGTGGATATATGAGATGGATATGGTTGAGGTTGTGGTTGTGGTGGAGGTGGATGGTAGGGATAACATGCAGTTGGGTATGGAGTATATTGAGGGAAATATTGAGGATATTGTGGATTTTCCCAATAAGGTCCTCGCCAACCATGTTTCCACGATTGGTTTTGGGTTTGAGATGGCTGAGGTTTCCAAGGAGGGAGTGTGTCCCAATTAATTTGAGATGGATGTGAATAATATTGAAATTGTGAAGTGGGCCCTTGCATCATATCAAGTTGACTAGGCTGCCAGGGTATCCTTGGAGCTACATAACATAGCTTCTTTGGTGATTGCCTAGCTCCATTGTCTTCCCGGTAAAATTATTTAAACCTAGGGAATGATGGACAACATTTAGTTGCATATGATTCTGCATGGATAACAAAAATATTAGCATCTATTTTCTCTCATTTTTCATTCTTAACATTTCTACTTTTTCACTTAGATTGCTAAGAATTAATGTTTTAAAGTTGTCAAGCAAATTTCCAAGTTCATCTTGGCTTTCTAATGTTGAGGCAGATTTACTTACTCTTTCCCTTCCTCTTGATATGCGCTTGCATGCTTCACAAATTTCCTCAAATGAAAATTGGTATACATATCCTCCACTCTTGAGATTAAGGAGATCAATCCACTCATCCCTAATTGTTCTAAGTAAGAGAGTTTTTAGTGTTTCAAATCCTAATTGATGGAATTTTTCCCTCTTAACATTAAATATGAACCTAACTATGAGATCCTCAAGGCTCTCATCCTCTTTTTGGTTCATTCTAAAAATTTCTTCTCTAAGACCGTGATCTTTATATTTTTCTAGAAATATCTTTTGCATATCATTCCATGATCTTATTGAATTAGTACCTAGATTCATGAACCATTTAAGATATTTATCCTTCAATGTTGCAGGAAACAATCTCAATTTTTGAATGTGTGACAAGTAGCCATAATATCTACAAAGTATCTCAAATTGAAAGAGAAATGTTTTCAGATCCTCTGTCCTCATACCATGGAAGTTGGGAATGAAAGATGGAGGGATGCTCTTCATATGTACAATGATGTCCATATCTTGAATAGGAAACCCAATAAGGTCTTCTTCATTGTCATCATATCCATCCATCTCTTCTAACTTCAAAAGTGTATGGTGATGTGGTTCTTACTACACCACGTGGTCAAGTGGGGGGGTTGGTATTGGAGAAGCATTTTTAAAATTTTTTATGAGTATCCCTACTCCTATGAGGCATGAAAATAATATTTTTTGTATTTTTCAATATTTTGGAAATAACATAAGAAAGGAAAGCATGAAATAATGCTAAAACATAATCAAAGCATATAATAGACACCTCCCAGGCAATGGCACCAAAAAGTGGTGAGCCATGGTATTGCACCAAGAGTGCTACAACTTGCAAGGGCTACCCTACTTTACTTTATCAATCTGAGGTTCGTACAAACTTGGAGGTGACTATGCTATATACACAACAGATGAATTCTACTCATGTCATCCTCTTCCATTGTACGAAAGGGTGCTACTTGTATGGGTTCTCAGTGAAGTTTGTCACACTTCAATGAAACTAAAATAAATAGAAGAAAGGAAATAACAGAAATGAAACTAAACTAACTTGCCGAAAATAAATGGAAGAAAAGAAACCAATTTAAATTGCGGAAAGGAAACAATAGGAAGGAAAATAATTTAACTTTCTGAAAAGGAATGGCATAAAATAAACTAATTTAAATCACACTTAACTTGGCCAATCGTCTAAACACACCCTAATTATCTTATGCTCTATCTAGCATGCTTATATCCATGCATCTAAGTTATCCATGGCTTAATTCTAATTGAAAAAGTGTTGATTTTCAGCTTGGATAAGAAAAAGGCTAAAGATGCTAATGGAAGGCTTAACACATGGGACAAGGCTTGGAGGCAGAAATATGGGTTTAGACTCATTAAAAATTATGAGGTCACAAATATGCCTTGGATTAGGAGGCTTAAAATATGCGATTGTGGAGTTATAATTGGAAGATAGAAATGCGATGTGCGATGTGTGAAATCACAATTCTCAATATCGCAAAGCTAGAGGAGAAGCAGTAGTGCAATCAGAAGGAAAGTGCGAAGTGCGAGATGCGATGGGGTAAAAAATGTGAAATGCAAAATGTGATGGGATAAAGACTGCAGAATGTGATTTGAGATTTGTGGTGTGGCAGAGTACAAAGCAATATCACAATCGGCATTTGGAGCGGTAAGTCTTAAAGGGAAAAGGGAAAATGTTGCGAAATGCGAAATGCGATGGGTGACTTGGTGGTGGGACCAGTGGCAGAGTACGACAATGATATCGCAAATCGACGTTGGGAGTGGTATGTGTTAACGGGAACCAAACAAAAACTATGATTTGCGATGTGGCAGAGTACAAAGAATATCGCAATCGGCGTCATGGGCAGTAAGTATTAACAGGAACCAAAAAAAAGTTTAATTTGTGATTTGCGATGAGTCAGATGACGTGGTAGAGTATGGAAAGGATATCGCAATCAGCGGACAGGAGCAATAAGTCTTAAAGGAAAAAGGGAAAAAGGTTGTGAAATGTGATTGTGATGTATGGTAGTGGGAAGTTCGAGGAGCAAGGGAAGAGGTCGAGTTCCAATGGTTTTCGAGCACTTTGCGTTAAAAAGGGCAAGGCAAATGTGACAAATAAAAATAAATGAATAAGTTGGGTTGAATGATTTAAGTGTTTTTATGAATAAAAAGGTGGGTGTGGTAGTGAGAATAAGCAGGAAAAAGCGGAAATGGAGGGCATAACAACTCTGCGCAGATTGTGAAGATATATATGGAAAATGAAGTGATATGGCTTGATGAAATCTCTAGGGCTTTTGATTCTTAATCATGCAAACAAAACTACGGATTCATGCACAAAAAAAATAGACAAAATGCGTGATAAAAGCAATGAATAGAAATATTTTTTTTGGCCTGTGGGAAGGTCAACCCTGCTCAAACTCTATTGACAGAGATGAAAGGGGAAGGCTTGACCAAAAATTTTGGATTTTTCCTCTACTCTATTACTCTCGTAAGAAGATGAATAATTATAGCAAAAAACTAAAAGAAAAAATTTAAAAAGCAATGAAACTATTAGAAGCATATCTAACTAAATGGAAAAAACAAAACTAGCTAAATGACAGAAAGGAAAGAATGAAAACAATAGAGAAGCTAAGGCACATGGGTTGGGCCCTAACCCACGAGCCTAGCTCTTTGGAACTAAATCAGTAAAATGGAGTCTGTCTGCTCATTTCAAGAAGAGAATAGCCTCGTTACAATTCTGAAAGTTTTATCACTGAGTACAATAATAAAAAGCTTAATAGCTTGCAACAAAAGTTCTGAATGGAAGCAAATCCTTCCTAGCTCTAGCTCTGCTCTATTTATTCTATAGGGCAGCTACCAAAAAATCCCTTGAAAATAGTGATTGAGTCCACTTGAATCCAAGTAAACATAGATTGAGTGCACTTCATCTTCAGTTTTCTTAGCTACCTTTGATAGTTAAGGAGGGTGGAAAACCCCCTTGAATCTCTCTAATATTTATCAATAATTTCCTGATATTGTGCTCATTTATTCTCCAATATTAATATTCCAGTGGCAAGGATCAAGTCCCTAAATTATCTCCTTCTCCAAATCTGCATAATCTGCCCAATATTCTCACAATATTCTACAAAAATAACCAATTTTAGGCACAAATACGAAATTACCTTTAAACCCTCCTAAGAACATATTAAAGCATAAGAAAACATTATTAAGTGCAGAAGGAGAGATTTAATATATATTTTATGTGCATAAGGAAGGTTAGATGGGTCTTATTTTATGTCTAATTTAGAGGCCCATCAGAGGGCACTTCCCATTCTCAGAACTTGGTATCTCAGAAGAACTAGGGGATGATGTACTGGATATGATGAGGCTATGTTACGATCAATACAATCAAAATATCAGGCAAGAGTGGAGAAAATTTCTTGCCCAGAACTCGACCGAGTCTTTGGCAGTAACCACTAAAAGAGACATAGTCCTAGACACCAGGACAAATCCCATAATGATAGCATCTGCAAGAACCACTTTTGTAGTTGCCACAGAAGAAAAAATCAGTAGAATGAGCAGAGAGATCTTATTACTGCAAAATAGGCTCTGTATATCTAAACAGAGGGCCACTCAATTAGAAGAGGAAAATAAGGCCATGGAAACCAAAAATCAAATGCTCCAGCTTGCACTCACCCAAGTCGGTGGAGTAAAAGCCGCCATCCAAGGAGAGCTGGACATCTTGGGTAAGACCATGGTAAACATCTATGAAGAAATGATGAGGCTGAGGCAAACAGTCGCTCCCTTGGTAGGGGTTCAATTAGAAACAAGGAAGAAGTCCACCCAACTAAAGGAAGCCTCTACAACGCTTGACAGCATCTTGGAATGGTCTGAGAGATACCTGTAGGCCCCTCCCACTCTACCAAATAAGGATTGGATCCACACCCATAATGAAAAATTATAGATGCAGATGAAGCTACAATCCAGGGATAAACTCATGAAGGATGTGAACAAGGTAATGATCACATACGAGCATCTCATCAATGATATTGATTCGATGGCAGAATTGCATCACATACCTTCCATGGGTACCTTGACCCAAAAAAAGGCATGAGAGGAGGTAATGAAAGATATTTAGTCATTTCTAGATCTGATTATATAAGAAGCCATCTCAAAGAACCTTGTAGCTACCAGAGAAAACATCGTACAGTATGTCACTAAACCAGTCAGGATCTACACCAAGCTAGCTTCGTTGTCCAATCAGAAGAACTCAAAGAAGCACATGCTAGTTTTAGATGCGCTTAAATGCTTGCATAGGCTCGGTGAGGACATGCCTCAGATCACCCCAATAGCCACTGAATATAAAGCCTGGCATACCTATCTCAAGGAGCAGCAACAGGTGGAAAATCCAACCCTCTCTATCAAAAAACTTCTCCCGTGAAAGTAACTGGACAAACAGGTCACAAATGCAGTTAATTCGCAGGTTGCAAAAGCCATCAGGTCGCAGGTTGCAGTTGCTCCCAAGTCGCAGGTCATCCCAATAGTCAGGGAGTGTAATGTTCCCAATTTTTATGGAACATTAATTTTTGCAATTTCCACATAGGAGATAAATAAAATGGGTAGGAGACCCATTCATTTCATGAATAGGTAATAAAAATCCTCTTGGTATGAAGGAGGATCACTTATAGAGTTGGATTTCACACCTCCATGTGTGAAAGGGGGCTTTTGCAAGAAGGCTAGGTCGAGTTTGACAAAGTCAAACTGCGCAGTAGCATGAGGTGGAGAGCACATTGTGGGCCAGTGCAGTGGGATAAGGAGGGAAGATTCTAGAGGAAGGAAACCCTAATGATTGGGGTCCATTGAGAAAAGGAGGGAAAGGTATCCATTGCAAATAATCTTGAGTATTATTCATCTTTGGTCTGGTAGACTTGCTGCAACTTCTTTCTGGTTAGAAAGAATTGCCAAGAAATTCCTGTTTAGGATTTCCACTCCTTCTTGAGTAGCTCTTGGAGGATTTCACTCTATTCCCCATATTCATTCATTGAGGTCAAGCATCATCCTTCTCCATCAGTGCAGTTTCAGCTGGAGATTGTGCATTGTTGCTGGGTGTTGCTGGGGAGGTTTTCTACAACACCATCCTTGGCTAGTTTTCCAGAGGAGGGAGCTTCCATCCCTTTGGGAGATTAGCAAAGAAGGTTCATGAAATTATTCCAATGTCTTTGGCACCAGGCCAACCACTTACTATCACTGGCAGCGCAGTCCCTCTCTTAGACAACGTTATTCTTGGAGAGCATTTGCTGTGAGAGATTAGAAAACATTTGGAGGGAGAGATATTAGGTGAAAGGATCAGCCTTTCACTTCAGATTTCCATTGGAGGAGGGTTCTTCATTTGATGCAGCTATTTCATCCTTCTCCATCTATTTCTAGTTCTTGAGTTTCTGCTACCCAGCAACTCCAGCATTTCTGCAGAAGTGCCATTTTGCTTGTATTTTAGCCAATCCTTTTAAAGGATTGATGTATTGTATTTTCAGGGGTTGAGATCATGCTCCCCCACTTTATTTGAGCTTCCTATTTTTATATATTTACTATTTATGCTGTAGTTATTTCATAGACAACGCAGTCTTAGCCAAGGGCTTATTTCATATGGCAATGTTCTTCATGTTTTTCATGCATGTAAAGAAAGGCTTGTATTATATTGATTGAATGACTGATTCCTCAAGTCATTACATTCCTTTTGCTGTTATAACCATATATGTTGGCTGTTTACTTCTTCTCATAATCAGGCTCATGAAAATAATGTTGAGAATCCATTGTATGATCATACAAGTTTGCAGCCCCATTACTTGGGCAATTTCTGAAGGGAGCTAGTTGTGAGAGGCTTGTCTCACCACCCTAGAATGATCTCTTTGGTCCCAATCCTTGGATTTCAGTCTTAGAAATATTGGTCTAAGGGGATCCAAGTCTTGGTATCAAATCCTGCTGCCTCCATTTCTGGAAAATGAGTTTTCTAGCCATGAATTGCTAGCTATTCATAAAAAGGAACATTACAGTGGTATCAGAGCATATTTCTTGGCTCAGCCTGTGGCTTTCAAGCCCAAGAAAGAAGAAGAAGAAGATGATGCAGAAGATGATCTTGATCTCATCTATTTTCAGAACAAAGAAGAGCCTCCCCAAGGAGGAGAAGTAAAGAGAAGAAGAGGAAGGTCCATGCACCTCCTATTCTCAAAGAGAAAGCAAGCATGAGAGATGCTTGGATCATCAGGTTCTAAATCAATACCTGGATGAGTATAAATCCCATTCTGCAGCATTCAGGGGAGCTACAATGTTCCCACAGTTTATTCAACAGAAGGAGGAGAGAAGGCCTTGTAGTAGAAGAGAAATCAAGGGAAATAGGTTTCTATTGTCTACATTTGATGGGTACACTTCAACTAGAGCTTGGGTGAAAAAGATAGAGAAATTTTTCTTGCTACATCCAGTGGTAGAGAAAGAAGTAGTGGAGATTGAAACACTGCACATGGGGAATAAAGCCTCTGTTTGGTGGTTCAAACCCTTCGTCCATTCAAGGGTGAGCTCTTTTGCAGACTTTTCTCAAAGGTTGATCCAAACCTTTGATGGAGAAAGGACAAAGGAAGAGCAAACTTTTTCATCTATGGAGGAGGCAGCCATGGCATTGGAGGAGACAAATGTTGCAGCCACACAAGAATACCCCAAGATCCACCAAGCTATGAGTGAAGTCCCACTTTTCATTTTAGCAAATAATTTGAAGGAATGTGGGTACTCACATGTAAAGGTCCAAGGATCTACCCATTTTGCTATTTTAGAGCACCATCATTGCACTGCGATGTGCAAAGGGTTCAAGGAGGAGATGAGCCCTCATCCTCATACATTTTGGTTGAGTTGCATTCAGCCCTTGAGGTTGGAGTGTGAACTATTGGAGGATAAAACAAACCATGACACCTTCATGATAAACAAGGAAACATACTTTGAACCAGAGGTTGAAACGACTGCTACACCTTTGGAAGGATTAACAGCGTTGTCAAACTATGATGGAGAGGAGATGCTACCTTCATCATATTTGGATCCTCATGGATTCAATACAGTCATGGGTGAGAGATATTCTCTAGAAGGTCTGCAAGGAGTTGCATTTCAACCTTCCATGAAATTCAAAGAGGAAGATATGGCTTGGGAGAATGGTAGCCCTCATGGGAGGAGTACCAAAGGAGGAAGAAGGAGAAGACATACACAAGGAGATGAGTGGGTGTGGATGAGAAGAAAGGGGCTGATTTTCCACTTTCAAATATATGATACCGGGCAGCAAGAGGATTGGCTGTGTTGGCTCCTCTTGAAGGAGTTTGGCAATCACTTGATGTACCCTTTTTCCAGGAGAATGGGAGAAGAGGAGAAGTGGCAGGATGTTTACATCATTGAGCAGCAGAGAGTAGGGATACATGGATCTGATATGGCATATATATCAGTCATGAAACCTTCATCACATGAGTTACATGATGTGAGCATGAGGAGGCATCAAGCACTTGGGTTGCTTGGACTATCTTGGAAAGAGCACAAGAAAATTTGCTCTCATATGATGTATGGTGTTGTAGGAGTAGAGGAGGACACTCTCATAGTGCAGAGGGATTATTCCTTAGCTTGTACTTATCGGGAGGCATTTCCATCTCAGGAAAAGCTTCACATTTGTAGCAGCATCACCAGAGGTGTTCTTGACAAGGAGCATGTCAAGAAACAAAGACTGGCATGGGCAAGAACCTTTTTGCATGAGCTCACAGCACTGGCACTTGGGAGCAGGATCATATACATGGATCCATTTATCATCTTACTTCCAGCCTATGGTAAGAGCATTGTGTTTTCATTTTCTAATTTACATATTCTTATCATTATGTGGAAGTGCATGGTTCTTCAAAGGGGCAGATTTTTCATGTTGCTCCATGAGCAAAGTGGGGCCAAACCATATGAGGGAGGCAGCCATATTTCACATGGCCTTGGGAATTTTTTTTTCCATTCCACACATGTTCAGCTAATTCATATGATTAGCATTATATTCCAGAACATTTTTCCTTGTACATTTCTTGAGCAGCAGTTTGCAAAACTGCGTTATGCACTCTTGGGAGACTGTTGGTACTTTCCGACACCATATGAAACCATCAGTACTTCCTCTATTTTTATGACGAGCATGTTTCCATTTGCTGATATTTTCCATATTATTGGAAGCATGATCAGAATATTGACACATGAATTTAGTGTGTCCTTGAGGGAAGATGATTCCCACAGTTTATGCATGGCATGTTCTAATGGGAACATGAGGAGATACATGGTCACCACAACCACTTATTTGCTTTCTTGGGAGGTGGAACATGAGTCTGATGATAATATCCATCCATTGTATGTATATGGACATGTGTTTTATTTTGTATTTATAATTCACTCATCTATTTACTATCCAGTAGTAGAGGTGATATTTTCTGTACAATGCTTACCATGCTATTTTCTGCAGCTGCAGTGGATGAGGTTGCATTGTAACCCTATGAGACATTGCTTGTACCTTGATGCACATGGTATAACCTACAGAAAACATGTCATTAGGGAATTCTATGATGATCATGTCCTACTCATCATGGATGAGATGTCTTGGGCCAGTCTGATTATCATTGATGGAGGAGAAGTCCTTGGAGGATTACTCTTCATTTTTCCACTTGAGGGCAATACTTTGGCATCCCATGATTAGAACAAACTCCACACTTATCAAAAGTGGAGGGGAGGACAGCATGGGGCAAGATATGAGGCTTTCCATATTCAGAATTGCAGCCCACCTTCATTTCAGGAGCTCAAGGTGGAGGGATATTTCTGTGATTTTTCATGTTGGGAGGCAACTTATGTTGTATGGATGATTGCTTGGGGATGGGAGATTCCTATTGGGATGATGAGTCCCATTTTATATCAGATCTCATGCCTCAAGAAGGCCCTTAGACAACCCATTTTTCCCTTCATGGATATTTGCTTCTACATGACAGCTATTTGGGGATGTTCACCAAAAGTTGGGTTGCATATGATGGAGGGACAACTTGGACACTTGATTGATGATATGGCATCCTTTTCTTGTAGGATTTTATCATGCATGGATGCTACAGGGAAATTAAGGGGAAATAAATCAGTCTATCCTTGTACTTGCTTGAGGAAAAGCAATCTTTGAGAGGGGAGGACTGTAATGTTCCCAATTTTTATGGAACATTAATTTTTTCCATTTCCACATAGGAGATAAATAAAATGGGTTGGAGACCCATTCATTTCATGAATAGGTAATAAAAATCCTCTTGGTATGAAGGAGGATCACTTATAGAGCTGGATTTCACACCTCCATGTGTGAAAGGGGCTTTTGCAAGAAGGCTAGGTCGATTTTGACCAAGTCAAACTACGCAGTAGCATGAGGTGGAGAGCACATTGTGGGAAAACGCAGTGGGATAAGGAGGGAATCTTCTAGAGGAAGGAAAAACTAATGAGTGGGGTCCATTGAGAGGGAGCTCACATTCTTTAAAAGGAGGGCAAGGTAGCCATTGCAAATCATCTGGAGTATTATACATCTTTGGTCTGGTGGACTTGTTGTAACTTTTTGCTGGTTAGCAAGAATTGCCAGGAAATTCCTGTTTAGGATTTCCACTCCTTATTGAGTAGCTCTTGGAGGATTGCACTCTATTCCCCATATTCAAACATTGAGGTCAAGCATCATCCTTCTCCATCAGCGCAGTTTCAGCTGGAGATTGTGCATTGTTGCTGGGTGTTGCTGGGGAGGTTTTCTACAACACCATCCTTGGCTAGTTTTTCAGAGGAGGGAGCATCCATCCCTTTGGAAGATTATAAAAGGAGGTTCATGAGCTTATTCCACCATATTTGGCACCAGGCCAAATGTTGGAAATATTTTCATTGATGGCAAAGGAATTGGCAAAGCAAAGACAGGAAGGCAAAAGAAACAGAGGAATTAGGGGTTTAATACAATTTGCAAAGGAGATGGAAAAAAGGGAGAGCTTCTAGGAAGAGTCAAGGCAATAGATTGAAGGACAATTTGAATATCTGGCCAAGATTTGTGTATGTAGATAAAGAACCATGGAATTATGTTCGAATAAATATGGAATTTACATGACCTGTGTAATTAATGGGCAGGGGATACCTACGGCGCACAAAGAAAAATGAATTCATCAGGATATGTGTATTATGGAATCCCCTGAACCTCTGTGTGAATAATATTTGTAATGAAGTTGAATGATGTCCTATGTAATTGGAAGGATTGAATAATACTTTGTATCTGATGAGGGAGTTGATGGGAGATGGTGCAGATTAATGGAGTAGCGGAACTCTTGGTGACGACAGAACGCAAATCATTAAAGAGAAATTTAATTATAATAATACTTTTAAAAAGCGTCGGAACCCTGCGTGGATGAGCGGAACTATGACCATATGAACAGAAAAGGTGGTTTACGGTTTTCATCACACCGCCTATGTGGAGTAAGTGGTATTTCTGGATGAGGAGCGATTCCATAGAATACTCGACACGCGTCCCTGTACGTTTTTACAAAACCGCTTTTTACTGTGTGCCATCGCACGTTATAGTTCGACCCAGGATGCCCAGCGATATCGTTGAGCATCGTTGATCTGGGAAGAGGCCATCGGACGGTCATTATTTGTTGAAGGTGCATGAATTTTAACATAGGCACAGCGGGCCATCGCCCGTTAACGTTCAGCATCGGAGGTCGAAGCGATATGCATATACGCCATTGATCTAGAAGCTTGTTAACCTAACAGTGATCGGATGCTGGACGTGCATGAAGTTTACTGTGGTACGATGGGCGTATTTGATTCGCTATTATCTATGCATGTGGGCCCGGGATCAAAGGTTTATCGCGAGATTATTTATTTGGAAGCATTGGATGTTTCTATAAAGTCCGAAGGGTTTAAAACTTTAGATATAAGGCTTGGGAATTCAAAAAGTTGTAAATATAATTATTTATCAATTTCTTTAAAATTGATAAATAAATTAAAAAGAGATCAAAGGCCCCGTGGGACAAACTAAAAGGAATACCACTAGCGGTTCGTGGTTTTGACTCATGGTTTTTGATAAAGGGAAAACTATATAAGGAGAAAAAAAATAAAGAACGAAGTGTGTGCGTGGAAAGGGTTGTGAATAAATTTTCTAAAAATAATATATGTATGGGAAAACTCTCTTCTTAACTGATAAATCTGAGACCACGACGCACCCATGAAGATAATCTGACGATGATAAATCTCTGGTTTGAATGACGAACGATATCATGAAGAACTGGTGTGAGTATACAGAAGATAAATAAATCTGGTAACTGGCAAGGTATGTCGTATGGAAATTAGTGGATCCAGTATAAAATTGATGAAACAAGGTCCGCAGTAGTGCTGAGGGTCGGAGCCTTTAGAGAGGGGGTTGTAGCTCCCTTCCAGTGGTAGCTGGTAGACGAGAGAAGGTTGTAGCCTTCTGCAGGTGGGTGCCTGCGTGCTGTTATAAGTCTGCACCAACATATATTGTAAGAAGTTTTCTCTATAATAAATATTGAAGACTGAGATTACGGCAGCGGTGGTTTTCTCCCAAATTGGGTTTCCACCTTAAATCCTGGTGTTCATATGTGTTGTGTATATTTGATGGTTTGTTCTGTTCACGCTTAATGCTTATCTGATGCAATGCTCTAAGTAAATACATAATCAGATATCTGTACATACATGTTGGATACATGTACTGTAACTTAAGGTTTTAAGAAAAAGAAAAGAAAATTAGTTCAGCCCTAAATACTGATTCACCCACCCCCCCCCCTCTCAGTATTTCTCCTAACAATTGGTATCAGAGCTGGTCCTTCTGAAAAAGCTTAGCCGCTAGAAGGAAGATCAAGCAAGATGAGCAATCAAGATGGAACAACATCTATCAGGCCTCTGCTCTTTAACGGAAACAATTTAATCTTCTGGAAAACAAGGATGAGGTCCTATCTTCAGTCTCTGGGAGCAGAGGTATGGGCAATTGTTAAACAAGGATATCAATATCTGGCTACAGTACCAACAAATTCGACGGAAAGAAAGAATTATGAAACAATGCAAAGGTGGTCAATGCTCTATTGGGAAGTCTAACTAAATCAGAATTTGTCAAAGTCATGCAGATGAATACAGAAAATAAAATATGGGACAAAATCATTCTAAGTTATGAAGGTGATGCAAAGGTAAAAAGTGCTAAACTCCAAACTCTCAAAATTCAATATGAGAATCTAAAAATGGATAATGAAGAGAGAATTGCCAATTTCTTTTTACGTCTTAATGATATTGTAAATCGTATGAGAAATCTGGGAGAAACAATAACCGAATCTACTTTGGTTGAGAAAGTCTTAAGATCACTAACGACGAAATTTGAGTCAAAAGTTTCAGCTCTTGAAGAAAAGCAGGATCTTCAAAATATCACTATGGTGCAACTTCATGGCATACTAACTGCATATGAAATGAGAAGAGGAGGACCATCTGAAGTCAAAGAAGCAGTCTTTATAACTTCTACAAAAGGGAAGGAAGTACAAAAACCAGAAGGATCAGGATATATCTCAGAAGAAGATGAGATAAAATTTGTAAAGAAACTTCAACTTGGCATAGGACGGTTCAGAGGTAAGCTTCCTTTCAAATGTTTTGATTGTGGAAGATTTGGTCATTATGCTGCTAAGTGTCCTTATAAAGAAACACATAAAAAGGGGAAGGAAGTAGCAAGAAAAAATAAGAATCGTTTTAGCACTAGGCAGAGTTACTATACTCATGAAGATAGTGATGGGTTATCTGATAGTGAGGAAGAATATGAACAAAATCTTAGAATTCTTATGGAATTTGAAAAAGAATATAGAGAAGAAAAGGATACTTTTTTGGATGCTCTAGAAGACAGTGATTTTCTTGATGAAAACAATAAACTCAAAATTTTCTCAGAAGAGAGTAAAATAACCATAGAAACTCTGAAAAATCAGCTTGAAGAAAAGGAGAAACACAATGAGAAATTAGAGTGTGAAGTAGTAAGTCTAAGAAAAGAACTTGAGAAAGTAAAGACTCTGAATCTTAGATTTTCTAAAGGATCTGAAACCTTAGATGAGATTATCAAGGTACAACGTTCTCCTCTTATAAAGACAGGTCTTGGATATGTTGGAGAATCTTCTCAGGCTTCAGCATCAAATTATCTAAAAGCAGTTACAGTTAGTTTACAACATGCTGCCACTCAGCAAGGGAATAAAGAATCTTCACAAGTAACGCATGAACATCTCAATTAAAAGAACACTAACATGAATGTCTTCCAAAGAAACACCAATCAACAAGTAAATTCATATAGAAGATTTTATGATTGCATAAATTTCTTCTTCAATGGACAATGTTTCTCATGTCACAATTTTGGTCATAAAGCTGTTCAATGTGTTGCATATAAAACCATCATGACAAGAGAAGCAAGAAAGAACAGGATTGATATTGAAACAAAGAAGAATACTTATAACAATTTTTCTCCTCTTCAAAATGAAGTTGAATGTGCTTATTGCAATAACTTTGGCCATGAAGAATCTGAATGCAGGAGCAAAGTTCATCCAAAAGAACATGTTCCTTCAAACTCCAAAGTATGGAAAAAGAAGGAATTACAAGTTGAAAAATGTGGCATAGCGTTATTTGCAGAAGATGAAGAAAACCAATGGTACATTGATAGTGGATGCTCAAGACACATGATAGGTGATAAAGACAAACTTCTTGCATATAGTGCTCTAGAAAAATAAAAAAATGTTACATTTGGAAATGAAACTCCTACGGTCATTAAGGGAAAAGGGTATGTTTTTCTAAAAGAAAAGGTGAAAGCTAATGAAGTCATGTATGTGGATGGATTAAAGCATAACTTGTTAAGTGTAAGTCAAATGTGTGATCAAGGAACTGAAGTTGTCTTTAGTTCAAAAGAATGTGTGGTACGTGATCTTGACACAAGTAAAGCAATTATAAAAGGAAAAAGGACTCCAAACAACCTATATGTTTGAAGAACCCCAAAGAACAATGTTATTTGAATAAATCTTCAGAAAATTGGCTATGGCATAGAAGGTTGGGGCATCTAAGCTTCTCTCAAATTAACAAATCAAGTAGACTTAAAGCTATTCGTGATCTTCCCAATATTACCCTACCTGAAAATATCATATGCAAATCCTGCCAATTCGGCAAGCAAACCAGGGTACAATTTAATGCCAAGGAAGGATCATCAAGTAAGCCTCTTGAACTCATTCATACTAACATATGTGGACCTATGAGGAAAAAGTCACCACGTGGTGAAGAATACTATATCTTATTCATTGATGATTTTTCTAGAATGTGTTGGATTGGGTTGCTTAAACACAAAGATGAAGCATTCGAGAAGTTTTAGATCTTAAAAGCTCTAGTTGAGAATGAATTAGATCTAAAAATCAAGTGTCTAGGATCTGATCGAGGAGGAGAATATATATCCAATGAATTCCTTGAATTTTGTGAACAACATGGCATAAAAAGACAGTTCTCTGTAGGTGGCACTCCACAACAGAATGGCGTTGCAGAAAGAATGAACAGAACAGTTCAACAAATGGCTAGAGCTATGCTTGATGATTTCGGAACACCTGACATATTTTGGGGAGAAGCAGCACATACAGCAGTAAACATTCTCAACAAAGCACATGTGATAAAACTCCATATGAACTCTGGTATGGTAATCCTCCCACTATAAAGCATTTTAGAATTTTTGGGAGAAAATTCTTTATCAAGAATAATGATGAAAAACTTGGCAAGTTTGAACCCAGAGCAGATGAAGGAATATTTCTTGGTTACTCTTCTAGGAGTAGGGCATATAAATTTTACAATAAAAGACTTCGGAGGATTTTTGAATGTATTGATGTCGTTATTGATGAGTCTCCTGCAGCTTCAAAAGAAGAAAAGAAAACAACAGATGAAGATGATGATGACGGATATCCTTCTACATCAAATAGTAATGATACAAACAGTGAACCCAGTGAAGAACCCGAAGAGGATTTTTTTGAAAAGGCTCCATCTAGATATGTTCAAAAGAATCATCCAGAATCTCAAATTTTGGAAGAAAAGGGATCAGGTGTATAAACAAGAAGGAATCTTGTGGGATCTTCTAGCAATCTGGCATTTTTGTCCACTATTGAACCTCACAGTGTCAGTCAAGCTTGCAAAGATGAATGTTGGATCCAAGCCATGAATGAAGAGCTTGATCAAATTGAAAAGAATCACACTTGGGAATTATTACCAAGGCCTCATGACAAAAATGTTATTGGAACTAAATGGATATTCAAAAACAAGTTAAATGAGAATGGGGATGTTATAAGAAATAAAGCTAGACTTGTGTGCAAAGGGTATGCTCAACAAGAAGGTATAGAATTTGAAGAAACCTTTGCTCCTGTAGCGAGACTTGAAGCCATAAGAATGTTTCTTGCTTTTTCAAGCTTCCAACAAATCAAAGTTTATCAAATGGATGTTAAATCTGCTTTTCTCAATGGTGATCTAGAAGAAGAAGTTTATATAGAACAACCAGAAGGATTCATTTTGGGAAATGATGAAAAACTGGTTTGTAGACTTAAAAAGGCTCTATATGGTCTCAAACAAGCTTCAAGGGCATGGTACTATCGTCTTGACAAATATCTTCATCAACAAGGATTTTCAAAAGGGTCTGCTGATAGCAACTTATACACAAAAACTGAAAATGACAAATTATTGATTGTGGTTGTATATGTTGATGATATCATTTTTGGAGGTAATAAAGAGTCTATGAGTCAGAAATTTGCTTCTGATATGCAGCAAGAATTTGAAATGTCTTTGCTTGGGGAACTAACATTCTTTCTTGGCTTGCAAGTGCAACAAGCAACAGATGGCATATTCTTATCACAAGCAAAATACCTCAAGAAAATCCTGAAGAAGTATGGCATGGAAGATTTCAAACCTGTAAGTACACCAATGATAACCGGATGTAATCTCAGTTCTAATGATGATTCCCCCATGGTGAATCAACCAGAATACAGATCTATGATAGGAAGTCTACTTTATCTCACTGGGACAAGACCAGACATTATGCATGCAGTTGGGATTGTTGGACGATTCCAAGATAATCCAAAAGAGTCTCACCTTCAGGCTGTGAAAAGAATATTCAAATATCTACAAGGAACTCAAGAATTTGGACTATGGTATCCAAAGAATGTTGATCTTACTCTTCATGCATACACTGATGCAGATTGGGCTGGAAGTGTTGATGATCGGAAAAGCACTAGTGGTGGTGCATTCTATATGGGGCCTCGGTTAGTATCTTGGTTCAGCAAGAAGCAAAGCTCCATTGCCTTATCTACAGCAGAAGCAGAATATGTGGCTGCAGCATCATGTTGCACTCAACTTCTCTAGATGATGCAAACCCTACAAGACTTTCAAATCAAATGTTCACCTCCTATCTCCATTATGTGTGATAATACAAGTGCCATCAGTATCTCAAAAAATCCTGTTATGCATTCCAAGACCAAGCACATTCCCATCAAATATCACTTCTTACGTGAACAAGTGCTTGAACAAAAGGTGAAATTGGAGTATGTTTCCTCCAAAGAACAAGTTGTTGATATATTTACCAAACCTTTACCCAGGGAAGGGTTCGAATATCTCAGAAAGAAACTGGGAGTAGTCTCTGTCATGCAGAGGACCAGGTCTACTTAAATACAACAGATTAATTTGGTTGTGAAGTGCTCTGAATGCACAGGTTCAGGTGAAGATGCAGCATGATCTCAGGGGGAGCATGATCTCAGGGAGTTTAAAGGATCTTGATCAAAATCTTTGCCATTGATGTCAAAGGGGGAGGAAAAGCATCAAAGGGCTTTTGTAAGGCCATTAGAGGAAGAGTATTGCCATCAATGCCAAAGGGGGAGATTGTTGGAAATATTGTCATTGATGGCAAAGGAATTGGCAAAGCAAAGACAAGAAGGCAAAAGAAAAAGAGGAATTATGGGTTTAATACAGTTTTCAAAGGAGAGGGCAAAAAGGGAGAGCTGCTAGGAAGAGTCAAGCCAATAGATTGAAGGACAATTTGAATATCTGGCCAAGATTTGTGTATGTGGATAAAGAACCGTGGAATTATGTTCGAATAAATCTGGAATTTACATGACCTGTGTAATTAATGGGCAGAGGATACCTACGGCGCACAGAGAAAAATGAATTCATTAGGATATGTGTATTATGGAATCCTCTGAACCTCTGTGTGAATAATCTTTGTAATGAAGTCGAATGATGTCCTGTGTAATTGGAAGGATTGAATAATACTCTGTATCTAATGAGGGATTTGATGGGAGATGGTGCAGATTAATGGAGTAGCGGAACTCTTGGTGACGACAGAACGCAAATCATTAAAGAGCAATTTAATTATAATAATACTTTTAAAAAGCATCAGAACCCTGCGTGGATGAGCGGAACCATGACCATATGAACAGAAAATGTGGTTTACGGTTTTCATCGCACCACCTATGCAGAGTAAGTGGTATTTTAGGATGAGGAGCGATTCCATAGAATACTTGACACGCATCCCAGTACGTTTTTACAAAACCTCTTTTTACTGTGCGCCATCGCGCGTTATAGTTCGAACCAGGACGCCCAGCGATATCGTTGAGCGTCGTTGATATGGGAAGTGGCCATCGGATGGTCATTATTTGTTGAAGGTGCGCTAAGTTTAACATAGGTACGACGGGCCATCGCCCGTTAACGTTCGACATCGGAGGTCGAAGCGATATGCATATACGCCATTGATCTAGAAGATTGTTAATCTAACGGTGATCGGATGCTGGACGTGCACGTAGTTTACTGTGGTACAATGGGCGTATTTGATTGGCTATTATCTATGCATGTGGGCCCGGGATCAAAGTTTTATTGCGAGATTAATTTATTTGGAAGCGTTGGATGTTTCTATAAAGTCCGAAGGGTTTAAAACTTTAGATATAAGGCTTGGGAATTCAAAAAGTTGTAAATATAATTATTTATCAATTTCTTTAAAATTGATAAATAAATTAAAAAGAGATCAAAGGCCCCGTGGGAAAAACTAAAAGGAATACCACTAGCGGTTCTTGGTTTTGACTCATGGTTTTTGATAAAGGTAAAACTATATAAGGAGAAGAAAAATAAAGAACGAAGTGTGTGCGTGGCAAGGGTTGTGAATAAATTTTCTAAAAAGAATATCTGTACGGGAAAGCTCTCTTCTTAACTGATAAATCTGAGACCACGACGCACCCATGAAGATAATTTGACGATGATAAATATCTGGTTTGAATGACGGACGATATCATGAAGAATTGGTGTGAGTATACAGAAGATAAATAAATCTGGTAACCAGCAAGGTATGTCGTATGGAAATTGGTGGATCCAGTATAAAATTGATGAAACAAGGTCCGCAGTAGTGCTGAGGGTCGGAGCCTTTAGAGAGGGGGTTGTAGCTCCCTTCCAGTGGTAGCTGGTAAACGAGAGAAAGTTGTAGCCTTCTGCAGGTGGATGCCTGCGTGCTGTTATAAGTCTGCACCAGCATATATTGTAAGAAGTTTTCTCTATAATAAAGATTGAAGACTGAGATTACAGCAGCGGTGGTTTTCTCCAAAATTGGGTTTCCACCTTAAATCCTGGTGTTCATATGTGTTGTGTATATTTGATGGTTTGTTCTGTTCATGCTTAATGCTTATCTGATGCAATGCTCTAAGTAAATACATAATAAGATATCTGTACATACATGTTGGATACAGTACTATAACTTAAGGTTTTAAGAAAAAGAAAAGAAAAATAGTTCAGCCCTAAATACTGATTCACCCCCCCCCCCCCTCTCAGTATTTCTCCTAACACCAACCACTTACCATCATTGGCAGCGCAGTCTCTTAGATAGCATTATTCTTGGAGAGCATTTGCTGTGAGGGATTAACAGACATTTGGAGGGAGAGATCTTAGGTGACAGGATCATCCTTTCACTTCATATTTCCATTGGAGGAGGGTTCTTCATTTGATGCAACTATTTCAGACTTCTCCATCTATTTCCAGTTCTCGAGTTGCTGCTACCCAACAACTCCTGCATTTCTGCAGAAGTGCCATTTTTCTTGTATTTCAGCCAATCCTTTTAGAGGATTGATGTATTGTATTTTTAGGGGTTGATATCATGCTCCCCCACTTTATTTGAGCTTCCTATTGTTATATATTTATTTTTTATGCTGCAGTTATTTCATAGACAACGCAGTTATAGCCAAGGGCTTACTTCATATGGCAGTGTTATTCATGTTTTTCATGCATGTAATGAGAGGCTTGTATTATATTGATTGAATGACTGATTCCTCAAGTCATTACATTCCTTTTGCTGCTATAACCATATATGTTGGTTGTTTACTTCTTCTCATAATCAGGCTCATTAAAATAACACTGAGAATCCATTGTATGATCATACATTGTTGCAGCCCCATTCCTTGTGAAATTTCTGAAGGGAACTAGGTGTGAGAGGCTTGTCTCACCACCCTAGAATGATCTCTTTAGTCCCAATCCTTGGATTTCGGTCTTAGACATATTGGTCTAAGGGGATCTAGGTTTTGGTATAAAATCCTGCTGCCACCATTTCTGGAAAATGCGTTTTCCAGCTATGGAGTGCAAGCTATTCCTTAAAAGGAATATTACAGGGAGGCGAAGAGACAGGGTAGTCCAAAATTCATTTTTGTTCTATATGTACTCCCTCAGGAGAGATGATAAGGACCTTTTTCAGACATCAAAAGGAGAGAGAGATATATAATTGTATAGCATTGAATTTATGTTCCGGGAATGAATAAAAAGTAATGTTTTGGATCTCACTGTTGGAGCTGATGGAGGCATTTGTGTATTGACACCATGAATATAGTTCTCTTGAATGTTTGAAATTATTCATAACTGACTTGTCTATATTTTTTTTCATGCCTTGTTTATGTATTTGAGCTCTTTTGATATGTGGATAATGTATAATGGCTTAATGTAGGGATGTGTTAACGACCTAGCTTGTTGATATGTACCTAAATATTTTTTGAAATGTGCTTAGGTAATTGAAGGAAGTTTGATCATGTGAACTATTTATATTATGTTCAAATGAGCCTTCGTATGGGTATGGACTTGACGAAGTTTTGCTAACAATAATCCTCATGGGCTACATGCTTTAAATTCCGCTTTTCTATTCATGGCATTTCATTTGTACGGTATCCGTCAACCATTGAATTTTCTTCATCCAAAAACCGTACATTCTCATGATTTCAAATCCCCTCTTCATATGAGAAAGGGCACATATCTCACCAGGTGTAATAGCAACCGGGCCCAAATTTTGGATGAGATCCCTATCACAAACGGTGTAGAGTCTAGTTGGGATTTTCTACCAGGGAGATCCCCTTACTGTTTGCAGGTCTTTTTTACCCGTCAACAGGATGACATGATTATAACATATAATGCATATGCATTAATCAAAGAAATAAAATTGTAGACGTCATAGGTGTTTGAAATGAAAGACCTTGAAATTTTATATTATTGTTTGGGTTTGGAGGTATGGAGAGACTATGGAAAAACTTTTCTTACTCAAGGTAATTATGTCAGAGGTCTACTAAAAAATTCCAGGATGGAGCAGTGTAAAACAAAATCAACACCTTTGCAGCAAAATTTGAAGTTGTGCAATGACGATGGCTCTAAGGAGGTGGATGGCACTTTGTATAGGCAAATAGTTGGTAGTCTGATATATCTAACTAGAACTAGACCAGAATTAGCATACTCTGTCGGTGTGCTGAGCCAGTTCATGTCTAAACCTCTTGAAAGTCATTGGGTGGTAGAAAAAAGTGTGTTGAGGCATCTTCATGGTACTAGTAATTATGGTATTTTATACACTGACACATTTGATGTTATTTTAGCAGGTTTTTCAGACTTTGATTGGGCAGGTAACCTGGATGATCAATGATCTATCGTAGGTTATGCATTTAGAGTTGGATATGGGGTCATAGCATGGAGCAGTAAAAATCATAGTACTATGTCTTTATCTTCAGCTGAAGCCGAGTACCAAGCATTATGCTCGGTAACATGTGAAGCTACCTGGTTGAGAAGGCTTCTCCATGATGCAGGAGAAGAGCAGAAAGAAAAAAATATCGTCAAATGTGACAACAAGAGTTCCATTAAGCTAACAAAAAATCCAGTGTTTCATAAAAAAATGAAACACATTGATACTCATTTTCAATTTGTTCAAGAAAAAGTCTAGTCAAAATAAATCTTTGTTGAATATTGTAAAACATGTGAAAATATGGCTGATATTTTTACTAAGCCTCTTGGGAAAGTAAAGTTTGAATTGTTTAGAGGGATGTTAGGACTACGGGATAATCCTTTCTCCATTAATGGGGAGAGTTGAAAATAATTAATATTATATTGTATTAATGGAGAAATGGTTACATTGTTACAATGTAACTCCTTAAGTTAGGATTAGTTCCTAGGTTGTAGGAGTTTGTTCCCAACTCCCTATTCCTTTGTGATGTATTTATTGCTGTATCATTGATTAATGGAAGGTAGAGTGTACACTCCACTTTGTGCATCCTCGAGATGCAGTACTCACCTGAGAGCTACTTGTTAATTCAATTCATTTCTTTTCTTTCCTGTTTTTTATCATTGACTTCAAGTTTTTGTGATTCATTATGTTTTTAAAATATTTTTTTTTTCGATTAATCATAATAATGTGGTCCATTATGAGGATGAATATGTGGTTTATAATGACATTATTCTTCATTGAAGACATTCACTGCTGTGTAGATCCATGTCATATACTATTCTCCATGATGAGAACACCCAACAAGTTCAAACTACATTAATTTAGTGGAAAATTTAAACACAACCTCAAGAAAGTTGTAGTTCTCCACCAAGGCCACCTACGACGTCACAACCATGACAACTAGGAGCCAAGGAGGAAGGGAGGTGGGGATAGTGGTGGAGGAGATAAGAATCAAAATGGGCCTATAAGAGGTGAGAATGGTGGTGGTGGTGACTGACCAGAAGAAGAGAGAGAGCCGAGGAGGCGGGGACGGTGGTGGAGGAGATAAGAAGCGAAATGGGCCTGTGAGAGGTGGGAATGGTGGTGGTGTCTAAGAAAGAGGTCGTATCAAGGATTATTTCATCATCCTTTGGGAATGGTGGAGTGGAGATGAGGTTTTCCAGAGTGGTAAAAATATTTCATCACAATTATAAAAAAACATTTTTTTATTTGTAAGTATTAAAAAATATGTAAATATAAAATCTTTTTATTTTTATATTTTATTTTTGAATGTAAGATAATATTTGTATACATTTTTTGAATATTTATATAATAATTTATTTGAAGATTAACTTTAAATAAATTTTCTGAATTTTTATATAAATAATTTATTTGAAGATAGGTTGATTATGATAAAATATTTTAATGTCCAAATATGAAATGATTGAAAATAATAATAAAAAATTCTCAATAAAAATGTTAAGTGGGAGATGTGTAATTTATTCAATTATTAATAAAAAATTAATATGTGAATATTAATAATTAGGAAAAAAAATTAAAAGCGATTCATAAATAAAATATTTAAAAATATATTAATAACAAAAAAAACATTTTAATGGCTATATAAACATTGTTATAATATATGTAAATACATATTAACCAAGAACTTATCAAGCTCTAAGAAAAATCAAATATTTTGAGGTCCAAACCTTTTTCCACTGACTCGGCGCCATAACATAATGGCGATCACGGCGGGACTCTGAGTAAGTAACAAGATTAGACATCCTTAAAGAACTCAGAAAACCCTTGTCAATAGTATCTTCTTACTTGCCAAAACATAATGGCGGTCACGGTGGGACTTTGAGTAAGTAACAATCTTAGACATCCTTAAAGAACTGAGAAAACACTTGTCAATAGTATCTTCTGACTCGCCATAACATAATGGCGATCATGGTGGGACAATGAGTTAGTAACATCCTAAGTATACCTTAAGAACTCTTAAATCACTGTCAAACTTAGAAAATCAAGTATTAGCCAGGAATAGTATCTAATTGATTCACCATACCATCCATATGATGACTCAACTAGAGGAAACTCATTGAAATCTTAGTGTTACATAAGAAACTCAGAAAACCCAAAACATATCTAGATTGGTTTTTGAATTGTTGATGGTGGACAACAAGCCAACCCTCAAAGCAGTAAACCTCATCCACTTGGCAACTCCACTGGCCTCTAGTAGGCCTACTAACTCCACTAGTTCTCATAGACTCCCCTAGGAATGCACTAATCAGTCATAATATTCTAAAACCCAGTCACTCATTGTGTGAGCTTAGTACCCTTGTAGATAGGTCTGTTTTCAAAAAACTTCTAAACTTTCAGCCTCTCTGCATTATTGAGATTGAAATATGGATTTGCAAAGGATAAGCACCAGATCTCACCTTGACCCTAACCCTCCTACCATAGTTGATGACCTAGAAAAGATCTAGTGGAAAAATTATAGGACTAAAGATTCAACTATTGTTAGGACCATTCACAAAGCAAGTTCTATCCCTAAAAACCTCACAGCCTTGCAAGATCCCCAATTTGACATATACCATAGAAGAAACCTTTTTATAACTAAGTCTCATAGTGAGATAGACTAGAAAAACCTTGAGCCCAAAGATTTTCAGCAGAGTCCTAGTAGAGAAGCCTCTCCTTCCACTCCTCCTAATTTTCAGCTTCTCCAAAACTTTGGATCTTTTCATTCCAAATTTTCTCAATCTCAACTTGCTGGTCCAAGTACATCTACCACCCCAATTTACACACCCACTGTGAAAACCACTCCATTTCATCCTCCACCTCCTCTCACAAACCCCCCTCTCACAAACCCTCCTTGGGTTCCTTTAACTCCAATCATGGCAACATGGTTTGCCCCATTGGCTCTACCCCAACCTTTATTGCCCATGCCTCAATACTACCAATCCAAACTCCCTCACTTTACTGGAGTTGACTCTACCACTGCCCAACATCATGTAGATAGTATGAATGATGCATTTGACTACCAAGAGATAGAAGAAGAGACCATAAAAATGAGAATTTTTGCCCAAAGTCTAGGAGGAGAATCAAAGAAATGGTTCAAAAAATAACTCCTAACAACATACATGACCTCCCTTCCCTTTATCAAACATTCATAAACATTAGGAGATTAAGAAAATCCCTCTTCAAATCCTCTCATAGTATAACAACCTTAAGAGAAATGTCAGGGAAAGTTTCCAAAACTACTGCACTAGGTTCAATAGTGTATACAATGCACTCCCACCTCACATGAAACCTCCATAAGGCCTAGCCTTAGTAAAATTTCCAGAGGGCTTTGATCCAGACATGGCCTACCAATTGAGAGAAAGAGATCCCCTAACCTTAGGAGACATGCAAAGGGGAGATGTGAGTGTAGAAGCCAATTTAATTGAGAAGAGGGCTAGGATGAGGGAAGAAAAGAAAGTCACATATAAAGAGGAAACCATAGCCTCTACGTTTGATGCTAAAATTGACAATCTAGTGAGGGTAATGGAAAAAATGATGGAGAGGATTAATTTGAATGGAAGAGCACCTCCTAGGGAAAACCAAGCAAATCCCCAAAACAGAAATAGAAACCAAAATTTTAGAAGAGAATTTCCTCAAAAAAGACAAAGAGACAATGACCAAAAAATCAGGCCTCCTTTCCAAGACAACTATGTAGATGAAGAGGAAAGAGAGACTGAAGAGCCGGAAGAAAACCATGTAAATCTGATAGGTTATGACAATGAGGGTGATGTTTTTCTCAGAGAAGAAGAACAAGGTCTATTTTCCTCAAATAAAATTGAAGCAAACTATGAGGATTCTGAAGACTACAAATTAGGATTTGAGAATGCTATCATGGAGGTTCATAGGCAGTATGACCTTAGGAGCAAGAAAAAACAAGATGCCTCCAAGAAAAAAAAACTAGACACTGCTATTAGGAAGACCCCTAAAAACACTCCTAAGAGGAAAATAGAAAACAAAAACACCATGGCTAAGAAATATGATCAAAACAAAGACAAAACCAACCAATCAAATGGTGACCCAAGCTACCCTAGTACATCAACTAGTGGCCCTGAAAAAACTCTTTTGACTAAGGTTCCAAATCAGAACTAGCAAACTAAAATTGCAGAAAAGATCATGGTTGATAAAATTGATGTAAATATTCCAAAGACACCAACACCTTTTAGTTTTGAGGGAGATATTTCCAAGATAAAAATAACCATACCCCTTACTGAACTGGTAACTCAAGATGTGTATAGGTCCCAAGTTTTGAAAGTTTTGAACATAGGGAATGATATCGACACTCTAAACTTGACTGATGACAAGCTTGAACTACTGTTTGGACATGAGGTAGAGGGAAAATATCAAGAAGGAGTTGTCCCTCCATTCTATGTTAGCTTAAACATTCATGACAAAAACTTGCACAATGCTATGCTAGACTCCGGTGCCTCACAAAATCTCATGCCCAAGGAGGTGATGGAGAGATTAGGCCTCAAAATAACCAAACCTTACAAAGAATTGTACTCCTTTGATTCAATTAGAGTCAAATGTTGGGTCTAATCAAGGATCTGTGTGTAAATCTGGCGCAAATAACTGCCAATATTCTAGTCATCGACATTGTAGTGGCTGACATTCCTCCAAAGTATGGCATGCTTTTATCTAGATCATAGGGAGACAAACTTCAGGGAAACCTCCAAATGGACATGTCATATGCTACCATCCTGGTCTTTAACCAAACATGGAGATTGTACCGGGAGTCTCACATGAAATACATGGTAAGAAGCCAAGATAGGCCAAACAACACCCCTCTCTATTCCATGCATTCAGACCTTGAATCATTTATCTTGTATAATGAAGATGACATTAATGAACAAGTAAATTAAAATGAGGAAGATCCAGGCCTACCAGAACAATCAAACCAAACACTAAATGAAGAACATGATAGCCAAAACTCTAGCAGCCCTGAACAAAAACATAATGGCGAATATGAACTTGAAACACTTTGGAGCATGAGCTTTGATGGCTCTTGTGGAAAATCTGGTTCAGGAGAAGGTGTTTGGATACATAACACCAATGAAGGCCACTCCTACAAACTAGATTTTCAGTGCACAAACAATATTGTAGAGTATGAGGCTCTTCTCCTAGGATTACACTTGTTGAAAGACATAGGAGCCAAGAAGATTTCAGTTCAAGGATATTCCGAGCTAATCATTAGAAAAATCAAGGGAGAATATTCCACCAAGAATCCTAGGCTAAGAGAATATAGGAATAATGCCTTAGACCTTCTGAAATTTTTTGAGAAGTATGAACTTACCTCCATCCCTAGAGCTCAAAACAACCTTCCAAATGAACTTTCCTTTGCTCCCAACACTTGCCAAATACCCCATGCCAATGAAAAATACACTATGAAAGTCAAGTGCAGACTAACATAGATAACATAGATTATTGGCAATTATTTGAAAATGAAAACATATTGAAAACTTCTTGCAGCCCAAAAATAAGTTTGAAATGTCAAAATCAGACTTAATCCATCAAGAAGATTGTTTTGTTGAAGAACAAGCCCACAAAAAAGAGTTTCCTTGTACTGCTGATATAAATCTGCTAGAACATCCTCTTAAGGCATAATCGTTTGAAGATTTAGATCAAAAAGACCTTGAGGTTTTACAATGCAAATATAACTCATTACCAAGAGGTATTTCCCCATTAGAAGAGATGTTTGAATTAAATGATGTTGCTAGGAAGCCAAAAATGGAATCTACCAAAACTGATGTAGAAGAATGCAACATAGGCAGCATAGAAGAACCCAAAATGATAAAGCTATCCAAAACTCTACCACCTCACATAAAATAGAAATACATAGAGCTATGAAAAGAGTTTAAAGATGATTTTTCATGGGGTTATGGAGACTTAAATCCCTATGAAACAAACATTATTCAAAATAAGATTCCTCTCAAAGAAAACCAGAAACCATTCAAGCAGAAATTGAGGAGAATAAACTCCGTTCTAGTACCTCTAGTTGAAAAATAAATAAAGGTGTATGATGTCGGTACCATAGTCCCACTCAGGTACTCAGAATGGGTTTCAAACCTTGTGTCAGTAAGAAAGAAAACAGGGGATAATAGGCTATGTATAGACTTTAGAAACTTAAACAAAGGCTCCCTGAAAGACAACTACCCTTTACCTAAGATAGATCATATACTGCAAAGGGTGGTAGGTTCTAAAAGGATGTCATTTCTTGATATTTTTTTAGGTTACAATCAGGTGATAGTACTTCCAACTGAGAAACACAAAACAAATTTCACAACACCTTGGGGCACCTACTTGTATGACAAAATTCCTTTTGGGTTAATGAATGCGGGAGTTACTTTTCAAAGAGCCATGAACACTGCTTTTTCCGAAGACTTAAGTTACTTCATTATGTTATACCTTGATGACATCATTGTCTATTTTAAAACTGATGAAGAATACCTAATTCAGCTAAGAAAGGTTTTTCAAAGAGACAAAGTTTTGAAATGGAATTCAAGGAGAGAATATAAAGGCAAGCATGGAAAATTTGAAAATTTGTGGAAGGGTCCATACATCATCCATTTAGTTAAAGGTAACAATGCTTTCTTTTTACAAGAGTTGAATGGAGTAGAGTTATTTGGAGGTCCTATCAATGGTAGGATGCTCAATTACTATTTTTGTCAAAATTCCTAGTTTGAAGCTTTAATTCATTGTACATAACATTGCTTGATGAAAGCTCAGAAAAAAAAAAGAAAAAAAAAGAGGGAAAGAAAAAGAATAGGTATAACCCCATACCCAAAAAAGAGTATTGCTGAAAGTGTGCAAGCCTAAATGCCACTATTGTTGAAGAAAATAAAGTCTTGTTCGTTCATATAGCCTAATCATGACTAACCATGTTTTAAATTTCTACTGATAGGTTAGTGAAAGAAGACTTGTCAAACCATTTAAGCTTGGCTTATCAGTATATTAGGTTAAGAAAGATTGCTGGCTCCCAAAGCATAAATTGTAACCAAAGAAAATGAGAGGGATGCATAACAAATTCTGAATCACATCCCTCATGTTTTCTAGTTTTTTATTGTAAAAATAATGTCTATGTGCAGTTTGTCCAAATGCCATAGCCCATGGAAAATCAGATTTCTTAATCCTGGTTTAGTCATGTTTTCAATTTCATGTTAGTAGGTTAGAGAAGTAAATTCTGTCAAACAACTTAATCTTGACAGATAAGTAGACTAGGTAGAGAATAAAAGAGTTCATCAGCCTAATCTGAACTCTTGGAAGTGATAAGGGTACAAGTAGATAGTTTTTAAGCTTTCAAAAGAAAAGAATGTCAAGGGTTTTCCAGCCCAAGTGCACCCAAAAGAAGAAAAAAAGTTAGGCAAAATAAGATGGGTAGGTAGAACTAAGACTAAAACAATCATGTCTTTTCAGGTTTTTGAGATCATAGCTTCAAGAGAACATCAGCAAATGAAGGAAGAGGGATCTGCCAAGTATAAGTAAGGAACTGGTCTTCAAAACTCAGAGATTTGAACTTTGAGGTCATGGACACCTCCTGAAAAGGAGTTGTCCTCCCCAAGTGGAGCCACTGTTAGTCATTAGTAATTTTTACTATCTGTAGATGACTAAATATTAGTTCTAGATTACTAAAAACAAAATTCCCTGAATATTGTGAGTTTTAGAAATCTCATTGCCTTCATTATCCTTATAGAATTTTTTTCACTATTCTACCATTTTTCCATTTCATGGTCACCTTGTCACTCCTACAGACTCCTTATGGACTTATGCCTCTCATCTCCATCCTTTTTCCTACCTATGACCTCATCACTCTATTTTTCCCTTGCCCATAACACCACTTTACAACTAGGGTTACCTATAGCCTATTATTTCCCATGTTCACCAGGTTCCTCAAGCATTGATGGTCTCAAAACTATATCTGTAGGCTCTTTAGACAAATCAAGTAGATTGGATTTTGGATCTTCAATACACCACTTTGTCAATATTCTATTTTTACACTTGAAGACCCCAAACCAAATTTTAGTCAAAGAACCCTCCCACTAGGTCATTAGGCTTTCACAGGTTGTAAGGCCATCATTGATGTTTTAAGCACTTCTTTTATTGTGCTAGAAGCTAGCTTAGATGTAATAGAAGATCATCATATGGTTATTCAAAGAAGATCTGAAAGTCTCCAAAATATATTGCGTTGTCAAAATCAAGTTTTGCAAAAGGTAAATGTAGCTTCACACTTCTGTAGGAGTGTTAAGAGCTCCATCAGTAGAAGAAATTGATAAGGTAAATGGTATGTTCCTAAAGGAAGACATATTGCAGCAAGGAAGATAAGAAGCACTTGTTTTTATAGAGAATCAGGGTGTTTTGAGCTTAAAGGTCCAACAAAGTGCCAAACAGGGATCAAATGCAGCAAATAACCTGGGGGTATACCAAAAACCAAACATGTAGAAAAGTCTTTCAGAAATTATTGTTGAAAAGGGGAAAAAGGTGAAGTGAACTAGAAATAAATGAATGAACTTGAAAAGGCTATATAGAACTTAGAAGACAACACTGATAATTGTTTTCAAGAACTCTAGACACCTAGAGTTTTGGGAAAATGGCCAAAGAAGGTGAAATGGTAAGTTAAACTTCATGATGCCAGCACAGAAGGGGTTTTGAAAATGTTTCTTTGTGTTTGAGTTCCTAAGGTTTTCAAAGGTAAATCTATCATGATTCAAAAATCAAAAGGAAGAGCCACTTCAATGTTTTCATGACACCTGCTAAATGTAAGAGTTAAATGGCATCAATAGACCAAAACGAAGTCAATTGTATGACACAAAAAAAACTACAAAAGCAGAAAGTAAAGAGTGTCACCTATAGAGCACCAGTGGTCAAGAAGATGAAAAGGATGATTTTGAGCTCCATAGTATAGGTAAAAGAATATTTTGAAACTAAAAATGTGTGCAACCCTCCCTATGATTATCAAAGGTGAGTTTATCATGATCCAAGGAGTCAGAGAAATCTAAAATTAGTGTTTTGAGGCACCTGCAAATTAGAAGTGGCCAAAGAAGGTAAAATGCATGATTCTGAATTCCATAGTGCATGTCAAAGGAGATTTTTGAAGGTATTAATGTGTGAAATCCCCCCATAGATGTTTAATGAGCTTATTATGCTTCAAGGAGAAACAAGAAGTTCAAAATTCATCATCTCAGTAACCTGTAGAGAAAACAATGTGAAAGGTCAGCAAGAAGAGGTGAAAGTTGAGTTGAAGTTCATAATGGAAACAACAAGGATCGACTTCATCTTTTTAAGTCACCTACAAACCAAAATGTCAAAATAATTGGTAAGAAAAGCAAAAGCGGAAGCCAAGTTAGTGTTTTGGTCACCTACAAGCAAAAAAGTATAAAGAAATATCAGTAAAAGTGAAAAGGCTTAAAAAATTATGAAGTGGGTTTTCAAAAGATTAATCAAAGGTCCTAAATCTATAAAATCTCCTTTGGAATTTCAAATAAATCATTTTTTCCTTCAAGAGATCAAGAGCAGTCAAGGAGAGAAACAATTGTGGATTTTCTGGGTGAAATTGGACAAGTTCACGCGGCGTTGCGCATTTAGATCGGCGCTGCACACCTGGAGTCTGGCACTGCGCCTCTGGCCATTTCTCCCGAGAAAATTTATTTGATGCTGTATGCCTGGAAAAGAGTTGCACATTTTCCCGATTCACCTAAAAGGCCTAATAAAGGCCTTGGCGATACGCGCCTGGCACAAGGCGCTGCGCCTTTTCCCGACACCCCGTTCACCTGGGCACTGCGCGTTTGGCTAGGAGGGCCTCCTACACCCTGCCGACCCTCAATTCAACTCAAAACACTTTGCATCTTCCTCAAAGTACGTCCAAAGCGATGTCAAAGGGTAAGTACAACTCATCAAGCCCTTCAAGCATTTGTGGTGACTTATAATTAGGATAAATTGAACGCCTAAGGAGGGAAACCTAATTTTCATGCTAAAACATCACTGTTTAAAAACACTTCTCCATCTGTATGTTCAGAAGACTAGTGATAGCCAGAAGGGTACCTTGTTGAAGGATTGTTCACTCACCTGAGGCTGTGCCTACCCTCACTCCTTTCACTCATAAGATTTTTCCCCTACACTCCAAATAGATTGACCTTACATTGCCCTCTCCATTTCAAATTTTACATAAGTGCAAGGTGTGTCAAAGTAGAGTTTTTTACAAATCAGCAAGGGTGGTCATTGAGTTTTTCCTCTCACTCACAGTCATATACCTTTACCCTCACTCAATCATCCCTCCACTTACAAAGATGCCTTTTTTCATCACCTTTTCATCACCCTCTTTCATATCAATTTCATGAGTAATGATAGGGTTTCAAAAGTAGCAGTGATTAAAATGTCAAGGGAAGGTAATAGTGATAGTGGTGAAGAAGGCCAAATGCCAAGGAGGCATCAACACAAAGGTGGAAAAATCAATAGGTTTTAACCCCTCAACACCTTAGAGCTGATGGATTCTCCCATGGTTGTTTCATATTTCCAGAATGTGGGATGTTTTGATTTTTGTGAAAGGATACAACAAGTGCAAAATCACCCTAATCTTACTAGAATTTTCATTATTAACTTGCATGACAAGAAATTTAACCTTGCAGGAGTGACCATTGAGCTATCCTCAGATGTTATTGCCAATGCCACAGGAATACCTCGTGTAGGGGAGAAATGGTTCAAGTAGGCCAATATTGACATGAGCTACTATGAACCCTTCCTAAAGCCTAGATACAAAGACAACTGCCAATCCATCTTTCCTTTCTCACATTTGTTGGAGAGATTTGTACCTTTGATGAGAATTATCATGAAATATTTTACGTGTGAGGGAAGGTTCTCCAGGCTTTACTCCTATCACATTAGGCTACTCATGCACTTTATTAGTGTTAGGATGCTGCACCTACCCTATTACCTCTACAGTATCATTGACAAGATATCCTATATTGTCTAGACGAGAGATTTCCCTCAGCAGATGCAAAGCTTATTTCATCACTCTTTGATTAAGATGGTTGTGTTGCACAAATTATAGCAGAAGGGAATTCCATGGGAGGTTTTCATTGCCCATGAAGTGTTCACCAATCCACAAGCCCATCCTCAGCAAAATGTTCCTTCATCATCTCATCCTCTTGTCCCTACTCCTCCATCATATCCTGCTGAACATGTTTCACCATCTACACATATCCCTTCACCTTAGGGAAACCCTCCATCACTCTCTCACAGTGCATCAGACAATGAAGGAAGTGACATTGAGCAGTCTAATGAAAATGAGGGAGAGGGTAATGATGAATGAAGTAATAATGAAGAAGAAAACAGTGAAGAAGAGGGTAGCGAGGATGATGAAAATAAGGTTGATGACAGTACGGAGGATATCAGTAGTGAGGCAGAGGTTAGTGATAAGGCAGAGAGCATGAAAACAAAAGGCAATGATGATGATAGCATTGGAACAAAGAGCCAAGATAACAATGAGGCAGATAATGATGAAACACAAAGCAGTGCAGATGAGGAAAATGAGGCAAATATCAATGAAGAACAAAATGAAGAGGAAAATAGTGAGGATTCAAACAATGAAAAATCAGTCAGTGAAGAAGAAGAAGGAAATGAAGAACATGGAAATAAAATAGAGAGCAACAAAGATGACAGTGGGTCAAAAATCCATAAAAACAACGAGATACAAATCATTAAATCAGATGATGGTAGTGAGGCAGAAAGCAACAGTGCTAATAGGAGCCATGAAGATAGTGAGGATATAAATGATGATAGTAGTCATGATGGAAACAATGGTGAAGGCACTAAAATGATCAAATTTGAACCTTTTTCTTTGACCTACCAAAGAGGAAAAATGCCTGTGTTTTCTGCCCTCAAGAGGCAAGTGGCCATGCCTTCTACTTCAACCAAGCAGCTTGAAAAAGGCAAAGAGAAGGTCATGGATGAGAAAGAAGAGGACCAGCGTGAGACTGAGAAAGAATTTGAACTCAATCATGTTGACAGTGATGATGAAAATGAGGCAAGGATCTCAAGCATGTTGCTCAAAGGTAAATATGCCCAAATCAAATATTTGCAAGCCAATCTAGCTAGGGCTAGGAATGTCATCCACTATTATGAGATTGAAAACAAGTAGCTAGAGGCACAAAAGGCCATTAATGAGGTCAAGGAAATCAGAGCCCGGAAAGAGGCTGAAAGGACCAAGGTTAGGATAGATGAGGTCTTTGGTGTTTTTGATGAAAGTGAAGATGAAGAAGGGCAGCTGTCTAAGAGAAGGCCAAGAACAATTGGCTTGAGGAAGGCCTTATCCAAGGAGAAGGAGCAAGAAACAGCATTGGCAGAGCAACTCACTCCAAGTGAGCTTCTTGCCATGGAGATAGAGTATGATCGGGAACCTTGGTTAGAGAGTGCTAATATACACTTGGAGGATCAGTTGGAGAAGACACAAAGAGACCTTGGCCTTTAGAAGAAGATGGCCAAGCACTATGCCTTAAGAATTCAAATTGCAAGGGCCAAGCTCAAAAGAGCCCTTGCTAAAATTCAAGCTCTCAAGGAGGAAAAAGGAAAGAATAACCTTTAAATCCTTGCTGATTCTTCCCTACAAGCATCCCAAACACCATAAGCAAGGCAAATTCAATATTTTGGCAACTTTTGATAATTTTGGTTTCTTACTGTTTTGGAGGGCCAAGGGCGCAACGCCCCTAGCGCTGTGCTCTTTTTTGGGGAAATTTCTTGAGGATTGGTTTTCATTTTTGGGTTCATCTTTCCAATTACATCATTCACACCAAATTTTAGATCATTTGAAGCAGATTTGGTCCTCCAAAAGGGTCAAAAACATGAAAAAATTCACCAGTCTGCCCAATTTTCAGAGCTGGTGCTACACCCTGAGTAGTCTTGGGAGATTTAGTTTTTGAGTAGGTAAATGAAGTCCAATAAAAAACCAAGGGCAGTTTTGGAAATTATACTTGGCCAGATTTCCAACGAGCTATCACGGAGCTCGTTTGGACATCAAGAAGGTCTTCCAAACTCAACTGCAAGGTGACCTATTTTTCCGATGCAGGCATTGCGCCCTTGGACCTCAGTACTGTGCCCTTGCCTGCAAAGTCAACAAAAGACACAAATTTATTGCAAATATATATATATATATATATATATATATATATATATATATATTGAGGTTTTTTGGGTAAATCACTCCAAAATTAGGTGTTAGAAGTTAATTTTCATTTATTTCATTAGATATTTTGTGCCTTGGGCCTTGCATGGTCTCCTTGCACAAAAATGGCATTTATGATGTATTTATGATGTTTTGGAAACCCTAGTTATGGATTTGGTCCTCCTTGCTTGTTAAATATAGAATTTAGGCCTCATTATACGTGTTGGTTGTTTGTTGAGCATAATATAATCATAGATTTGAGATTGGAGAGAAATTGGCTTTGGTTTTTTGTGGATGGAATGATTTGCTTAACCATGGAGTAGGATCACTTGCAGGATTCATGAGCATTGTTAATGGTGATGTGTTCCTTATTCAGTACTTGTTTCCTTATGTTATCATTTTGTCTCATATTTCTCATGCAGTAGGACAAAGATTTTAGGTTAAGAAATGTTTTTTAGAGACACCTTAACACTGTTTTCTTCCTATTGTTTGTATGTTTTCCTCTACTAGGTCAGACTAGAGAATTCTTGAATGCTCTCTAGTTCCACTTAGTTTGTTTATCTCAAGAATGATTCAATGAAGCAAATTTCAAAGTATTTTTATGGTTAGCCCTGCTCTTTGATTTAACTTAAACATTGTTTTTGAGGTCTTTTACTTTCAAGTATTACTAAATAGGTTTGGCTGAAGAGGTCTATGGTTTTCCCTACCCTTTGTTCATCTTAAATAGTTTCTTTGGAGGTCTCTATAGTTTGATTAAAGAAATTAGGAGTTCCTTGCTCTTTAATCTTTAATATATGTTATCTTAGATGTTTTTCTTTGCCTGAAGGTGAAATCACTAGAGGACTTACATGTATTCTACTCTTTATGGTTCATTGAATTGTTGCCTTAATGTTTACTAGCTAGGGTTTAGTCAAAGAAGTTATTGGTATGCCCTATCTTTGGTTATTTCTTCATGCCTAGTGATTTTAAAGGTCATTCTTGTTAAAGTATTTGTGAAAGGATTCTTAACTTCCTTTTGCACCTACTATGTTCACCATTTGATGTTCACTTCATTCACATAAGCTTTTAGATCCATTTGACTTTGTTAGACTTTCCCTGTGATACACCCTTGACCTATTGTTAAACTTTTCAAGACCGTTGTAGACTCCATAGCTCAATGGTTCAAACTCTCCCACTCTATTAAATCTGCTTGAAAACCTACCCAAACAAACAAACAAACAAACCCTAAACCTAATAACTAGCCTAAAATCAAAACCCTAAAATCATACAAAGATTACATCTTTCACATAAGTATAGAGAGAGCCCTCTCTGAGTACAGGAAGGCTAGGTCCTAGGAATCCAAATATTGGTTTGATGTTACCCTTGTACATTTGGTCTTGCCAATCTAACATATTACAGGGAATGGTGGAGTGGAAATGAGGTTTTCCAGAGTGGTAAAATTATTTCATCATAATTTAAAAAAATATTTTAATATTTGTAAGTATTAAAAAATGTGTAAATATAAACTCTTTTTATTTTTATATTTTATTTTTGAATGTAAGGTAGTATTTGAATAAATTTTCTGAATATTTATATAAATAATTTATTTGAAGATTAACTTTAAATAACTTTTCTGAATTTTTGTATAAATAATTTATTTGAAGATAGGTTGATTATGATAAAATATTTTAATGTCCAAATATGAAATAATTAAAAATAATAATAAAAAATTCTCAATAAAAACGTTAAGTGGGAGATGTGTAATTTATTCAATTATTAATACAAAATTAATATGTGAATATTAATAATTAGGAAAAAAATTTAAAAGAAATTCATAAATAAAATATTTAAAAATATATTAATAACAAAAAACACATTTTAATGGGTATATAAACATTGCTATAATATGTGTAAATCCATATTAACCAAGAACTTATCAAGCTCTAAGAAAATTCAAACCTTTTGAGGTCCAAAACTTTTTTCAAGTTTGCATCTCAAGAGATTTGGTACCTTTGTTTGATCCCTTTCCACACTTGATAGATCTGTAGTTGAAATGGATAGATAGCTCTCTCGTTAAGATGGATATATATTGTTTAATAACTATATTTAGTATAGTCTATACTAGTTGATGTGCAATAGATATTTGAACACGTTTTCACACATCCATTTAAAATAATTTCTGTAAAATATATATATGATTATATTAATAAATTTAAAATATTGCAAATTTTTGAAATACTTAATTTATACAAATTTAACAATTTAAATTTAGGAATTATTTATTTCCTAAATTCCCAGCAAATATAAGAGCAGTTATGCCTAGTACAAATCTGTGGGGTGTTGCAATTTATAAAATCAATAAAAAAAAAATTGTGCATTGTAAAAAGAGTGTTACGCTCCTTATTTGTTTAGAAACATAAACAAAGACTTACATGATATTTATTTAGAAACACATACAAAGACTTACATGATATTTATTTAGAAACATAAAAAAGACTTACATGATATGCGCGATTTGTTTCATGATAAAATGATAAATCCTCATGCTTATTACCATAGTTACCAAATTCGGATTCGAATTCGGTACGATACGATAAAAGTTCGAATAAGATTTTTTAAATTTGAAAAAAATTTGATAGTATACATCTTTAATATTTAGGTATATATATTTTCTTTCCTTTAATGTGAGATATTTTGATAATTTTTATTCTAATTCATTTTAAATTTTCAATAATTTCTAATAATTCTAGAAAATATAACAATATTAGAAACACAATTTAACTAAAATTTAAAAAAATTACATTTTCTCTTCCCTCCAAAACTTAAATCTGGCATAGCTTTTTGGTTTCAAAACTTATTTTTCAAAATTATTATCTAATAAGTAAATACAATAATCATTATTCTAAACTTATTAATTTAAAATTTATAAAAAAAAATACCAAAAATAAAGTTGGAAAATAGAAATTTCAAATAAAAATGAAATTGAAAAATAGAAATTTTCAAATTGTTTTTGTTTCCTTTAAAAACATATCTAAACAAAAACAAACGTAAAAAAACAAAAATAAAATAGAAATTTTCCAATTTAAATGGACACAGCTATATATATATATATATATATATATATATATATATATATATTCCAGCGTTATCCACGAATCTAGAATAAAGCCATCCCTTTCCCAATGCTAAAGAGCACCTGACCGTTTCATCTACTACCGAAAAGTTCAGACAGGCTCTGAAGCACTCTTAACATTCGGTAAAACACTGTTATTAGAGAGTATTCCTTAAATTTAATTTACGGGTAGATGAAACACTCTCGTTTCATCTAGTACCAAAAAGTTCAGACGGGCTCAACGTTCGGACGAGTATTAACTAAAACACTGTTATTAGCCATTATTCCTTTAATTTACGAGTAGAGTATTATGCCGTACAATCCCATTACCAGTTTTTACTTTTTTTTTTTTGAAGAGGTGTTCCGTAATGGAAAAACGTGGAAGAATTGAATCGAACCGTATCGAATTTTACCGAATACTTCGCCATTCGAATCGTACACGCGAATTTTCGATTTTTTTGTCCCAATACGGACGAATTTGGTAACTATGCTTATTACACACTTGGCCATGGAGATTATCAATTTTAAATAACAAGGTGGATTCAATGGCGCATCATTGCCCACAATATTTGGATTCTGCATCTTCCACACCAACAATCTTTCCCATGGCTTCGATGCGAAGAAATAATATGATTAAGATGATGGGGATGGTGGTGGCACTTACATGTACTACTACGGGGATGGTAGGGGAGGAGTTTTGTGCTGGTTTAGGTAAGGCATCGGGGAGGTGAAGATGGTGGTGGAGGAGATGTGTAGCGAAATGGGCCGTTGACGCGGGCATGTGGGGATGGTGGTGGAGGAGATCATGTGTAGATAAATGGACCATTGAGGCGGGGAGGTGGTGACGATGTGTGGTGGAATGGTGGAGGGGGAGAGGACGATGGCCGAAAAAGAGGCAGGGATGGTGGAATAGATGACTGGTACTTCTCGGCAATAGTTGTTAGAGGAGCTAGAAATATGGCAAGCAACATTGCTACAAATAATTCCATATCAGCCCACCGCGTTCACTCGACACAAATTCCATCTTCAACATTTAACTCGCTTCTTTCTCCTTCTCTGGTAGCGAAAGCTACAGGTTTAGAAAACGCATGTATATCTTCTATATCAATTCATGTTCAAGAAAAAATTTGATTTACTCCAATCACATGAGTTGAATAATTTATGATATGCTATTCTTGAATAATATGAATACAATATATACATTTTTCAAGAAGCCAACTAATTAAAATTAGGTTTGGATTTTATGTGCTTGCACTTACTTTCACTCAAAAACACTTTCTTTAGCTCACATTTCACTCAAAAACACTTTTTCGGGTTGGAAAATAAGTTAAAAATTAGACTAGATGACCTAAAGTTAGTTTGGAATTCTATTTGGATGCACTCAGTTTTACTTTAAATTAGGTTGGGATTCCATGGGTGGAAAACTTGACAAATAAAGGTTGGAGATTAAGCTTATCTTATAAAATATATATATATATATATATATACGTAATAATTAGTGGTTTCGTTCTTATGGTTTCGGAAGAACCAAAAGGATACTATAACGCTGGTTATGGAAGCATTAGAAGCCCTGAGAGAAACCATGATAGATGCATGGTATGTAAGTTAATTATGAATCATAATTTTTTTTTGTTTGTATGTCCATGAGTCCATAATTTTGTTTGTTTGTCTATCCAGGAGTCCATTGAAAAGTACTAGTTCATCATGATGCAAGGAAAGACAAAATTTAAAAACAAATCCCCCATCTAATTTTTGGACACCTTAACCAATAATGTGCCAAATATAAAGGGATGTAAAACCCAGTAAGGGATTTGAGAGAAACTCATGTGTGAGATGTGTCAGAAAGTTCTACTATTAAAATTCATGATGTAAATCTCCTGTGATCTTTTGTTGATTTTAAGTATGCACATATTACACCAAGATATGCCTTGAATAGTCACATTGATTTATTTTAATATTAAGTTTTGTTTCTAACCTAAATGGCCTAATTGGGGAATATCACAGGGAAAATAATAAACTAAAGAAAACCGACTAAATTAAACAACCAATGGATAATTAATGCAGACAATAACCAATTCCACTTGAAGAAAGGACAAGGATAATATATACTGTGAAGGTGGTGAATTGAAATAATTTGTAATGTTTGGTTTTGGCCTAGTGATACCATGAAATTATGACAATAATTAAAGGGTAGATCACTTGTTGTGAGCCATCAGGGGATAAGGTAAGGAAATTTTCTTGAAAAAAGAAAAAAAAAGAAACCAGATGATGATAGCAAGTATGATTACTGTGTGAATGGTACAATTAGGAAATAAGTTATTCTCAAATTGGGATAAAATTTCTATCCACAAGACCTTGCAAGTCAAAGGTAGTAAAATAAAATGTTTTGTATGAAGTAGGTAATATGTTGTGAATTGATATGGAAGAAAATAATTATATTAGAGTAACATGAGTATGGCATAGTCAATACACTTACAACCATAATATGGAGAAATATTAAGCTATGAATAGTCTTGTTCACGGTATAAATACATAGTAAAATGGATGCAAACTGCCCCTAAGGGATGAGGATGGAAAACTCTATATCATGTAGAATAAAGTATATCACAATGCAAAAGGTACCAAATTTCAACATGTGTTACAAATGAATTTGAAATATAGAATATATGTTTAAAAAATATATATATAATATCAACATAACATGAGTATAAGTATGCTAAGTGTTGTAACTTATGACTATGACTAAACTCCCATGGATATCATGAGCAGGTTTAGCCTTCAATACTGATAAAAGTGAGAATTAATCATATAGTCCCCTAGAAAAGAGACAAGATTAAAAAAAAGGAAAATTTCAAAAGGAATCTTCTGTGATCTCCTTGAATGTGGATTGTCAGAAATTGACTTATTCATAGTCTAAAAATTCATTTCGACATATCATAATAACTCAAAGAATGATGGAATAGACATATCCTATGAAATCATTAAGGAAACAAAGTGTGTGAAAACATGTAATTGTGTGTTATAGAAGAAGTTATAGTTTAAAAGAAACCTCTATCGAAAACCAACAAAGTGTTGGTAAGTTGGAAAGATATCATAATAATTATTTATATCACAAAATTAATGAAACATTTTGAGACTATCAAATTAAAAGTGATAGCGATAATGATAATATGAAGTAGAAAAGCAAAAGATGCATATAAATAGTATCGAAAATATTGTAAAATGATAATATGTGCAAAAATAGGTAAGGTGTTATTGATTAAGGCTAAGAATGAGAACACAAATAGTAATGTGACAACCAGGTAGGTGGCCGAATCCATGGAAATGATGGAAAATAAATGGAAACATGTTTTTCTCTTTCAAAAAGAAATGTTTCAATATGGACTCTTGATTTTGTGCAAATAAAATCAACCCAAGATGGGAATAACTAAGATTACTTGAACAAAGTGTACATCCTTGAGCATGGCAGAAAAAGGAACTTATCCTAAATCTTACTCCATGCATAACTAATTCATTTGTAGAATTTGAAATTAAGATAAAAGCATAGTGATATTTCCCAGTATTATAATGCACTAATTTCAATCTATCATAAAAGATAAGAACAATAAATGGGTTCTGAAATGTTACCACCACTAAGTACATAGTAGCAATGGAATTGGTACTTTCATGATCTAAAATTTATAGTGGAACCACAAGGTGGGTCCTTGTCGATTAACTTAGCCATTGGGTATGTAAGAAGGATTTATTGATATTATTGATGAGCTTATAATGATGTTGCTAACCCTTACTATGTGCACGATGCTAACCCTAGTTGGGTTGTGATGTATACTGATGACCCTTGTTGAATACATAAATAGAAACTAATGGATTCTTTAATAAAGTTTAAATGATTATACATATGCTTCTTAAATAATGATAAATGGAAACTAATGACAAGGATTGTGAATGTAGGATGAACTAGACAAAATGTTCCAAGTGGAAGCTCTGCATACTCATAATCAAAGAGAAATGATGCTATGGAAGCAAGCTATTTCCAAAAATAAAGTGTAGTAGAAGCACTTTAGCTACAAGAGGCTACCTGTGAAGATGATGATAAATATTTTATGCACAAGGCATATCCCGACCTATTTTGACAGACTAGAAGAAAACACCGAGGAAAATTTTTCGCTCAAGAGGGGAAGCTATAACACCCCTCAATGAAAAGTAAATATTTAATTTACTTTTACTACAAAAACTTGGTAAATCACGGGTTAAGTGAAAATCCTAGTGGAAAACTTTAACATTTAAAAGTTATATTTTAAGTTACCTTAAAATTATATGAAAAGTCTTGGAATTCATGGGGAAAAGACACTAAATGAAATTTTTTTCAGTCACTAAACAATTAGAAAAAAATTATACCTATCCGTAGTGATAAATAATCTCAGTTGGGAGAAGGGAGCCAAGAGGGTGAGAGGGGAGAAAACCTGAGGAAACCTTGAAGACTTGGTATCTGGTTGGAGGAGGTCCAAGTGAGGAGAATGAATAAAAAAAAATGTGAACTTGCAACATGACGTTGTTGAAGGAAGGATGGATTATTCCAATTAGGGTATTATTGATCTGGTTGGAGCCAATGGAATACCTAAGAAAAACTTGTGAGTATGTGATTTCTTTGGATGGACTTGTACATTCTTGATGTCGTTGAACAAACCTTGTCGGTTCTCTATCAAGAAACTGTTCTAAGAGTGACTAACTGGCTTAGCTAGAGAATTGGCTGCAATTTCCATTCTCATTGGTTGGGATGAGTGGTCTTTCTACTCTATGAATTCCTTGTCAGCCTAACCTAATAGATAAGTACTCTGCAATGTTAGGTTTTCTGTCCTGAACTGAAAGATGTTGCTGTAAATAATTATGATGTAAGAAATCTTAATGAATTTTTTTTTTGAATTTTTTTTTTGGAAAAAGGATTGATGGAAATTCATGTATACCTAGTCTAGTTGAAACTGTGTTAATGATTTTGGTATATTTATAGCAATAACCTACAATAACAAATAGCATAATCTGTCATGAGGGAAATTTTTGTTGTGACAGAGGGGCTGGGTTAAATATCTTATGAGATAATATGAAAAGGTCAATATTACTAGTGTAGTAAACAAGAACCATTATGGAACTATCTGTTGATAAACTATAGGAAATTATGCAAATTATTCTCAATGGGAAAAGAGTGGGTCTCAGAGTTGGACCATGATATGCTACCTAATGAACAAGTCGATGAAAATAAGAGAAAAAATAGATAAAGAAACTCTTTAATTGCTAAAATAAAATTGATAGTACATGTAGTTATAGTGACCAAATTAGTTCTCTTAGCCAAGCCAGATTATACCAGTTTTCTGGGAATAGTTCTGGGCCCTGGATACAATATTTAAGAATATGACCGAACTTGTGTAAATCTAATCCAAACCCAATATAAGAAAATAAAAACCATTAACATAGTAAGGGTATGAGTACCGACCCATAATAACTATTAGAAAAAGAGAAAAACTATAACCAGAAATTATCAGAAACCAAGAATTATACAAAAAACAAATAGAGTTACACGACACACAGATAGAACTTGTTATATAATGTACAAGAAGTAAATATTTAATAAAAATAGTTCTAATCGTGTCTCCATTATAGTTCAATACAACAACTGTAGTTCCAGAACACATGTTACAAGTTTCCTTTTAAACAAATGTGTCGAAAACATAAAAACCTATGTCGACAACATATTTATATATCAAGGGTATTAAAAATATATATATTAGTGTTACACTGAAATTTGTCACCATGACATTTTAGTGTCTATATGGGTTCATCATTACTCATATATTACTCCCTTAGAAGTCTACAACATCAAAGTTCCTAAAATCAAGCCTTTAAATTGAAAGAAAAGCTCATAAATGTCTTAAAAACACTTGTACCACACTTTCTCTTAACATTGCCTATGGTGCCGCACCTATTTGTTCTAAATCATGCGGAGCTAAATGCATTTTTTTCTTCATTAAAGGTGCGGACCCTTCTTAAAGGTAAAATGAAGGCGGAAAGTAACATTTAGAATCCCAACAATCAAATCTGGAAGCTTCTGGAAGCAATTATCCGATCGAAGGTTCACTCCTATCATGTACATTCATTCCTCCATTATGGGAGCCTACCCCTTGGTTTATGGAGCTCAGTCCTTTCAAAAGAGGATTCTATCCCCTCTTATGTGGAGCTGCAACCTCTTCTCTTTTCCTATAAATTGAAGCCATAATGCAGCCTCACAGGGAGTTAGATTTTCAGAATTTTTGAGGACAAATGTTGTAGAAACTCAGACTCTCTTAACTGATCATTATGTGGGAATGATTACACACCCATGTGAATTTTAGCTGAGAGAGTGCAAGGCTTGTCAGAGTAGAAGAAACACCTATTTTGGACCCTAGAAAGACCTGTACGACATCAAGGAAGACACGGTTGTAAGGATATTTCTTCATCAAAGATAATATGAATGGATCCTGTTTTCTCAATGAGTTCTTTAATTAAGTATCTTGTTTATCATATTTTATCAATGAGTTATTTAATTAATTAGCTTGTTTCTTGAATTCCTTGATCATCTTGATAGATATATGATTTGTGAATTAGTTTATACTATGCAAGTGCTATTGATTTTTTCCATGTTTGTGATTGCAGATCTTTGAAGACGACTCTTTCAAGAAACTAGAAAGAAGATCATTACCAAAAGCATTGGACTACAGGTAGGTATTCAAAACCTCTATTGTAGCTAATTCTGAATCGAATATTATCTAGAGAAAATAGTTTTTGTTTTTCTGTTTGTTGCTAGCTATCTGTAGGACACTAGGGAGATCTGTCTTGTGAGCAATAACGATTTATCCGTCCAACAAAATGGCGAATCCACTGGGGAATGGATATTGAATTCGATTTCTTTTATTTTTGACTTGTGAATTTATTTTTTCTAATTTTGATTGGTTTATACTGGCTTGGGTAGTTTATCCATGCAGAATCCCTAACAAATGTTTTAGAGTTTTTTATTTATCTTTTAGTTTTCTGGTATCCGCAATTTTCTTTTAGCAACAGTGCGGGCATCTCCGCTCTTTTCTTGTATAAACAGTGCAGGACCGCACCTGTTTACACTCAAACCTGCGGACCCTGTGAAATTTTTTATAAAACCTTAAAATTATCTTTTCTGGATCAATTTTTTAGATTCTCAGTGTATACCCAGACTTGTATTTTCTATCAGAAAGCTTTGGTTGAGAGTTTATTTCAGCATTTTTAAGTTTTGAATGATTTTCTGAAAGATCTGCATGTTATAGTGATTTTTTCTTTGTCTTTATCCCACTCAAAGATTAGAAGCCTTGGTATACCTTTAGATCACTGGTATTTCCTTTCTTTCTTGCTGAGTTTGACTTCATAGCAGAAATTTTTTTATGAGATTTAGATCCCATTTTCTCATTTGCAAATCTTTAAAAAGCTTTTGTTGATAAGTTTGGAATTTCACTTAAAAAACCATAATTGGATGTTTTTTGAGTTCTTTCTGATCTAGCAATGAATTTCTTAGTTAGATAACAAGCTAAGAAAAACATCCTCAAAATATTTAAAGTTTTAATTCAGATTTAGTCTTTAGAATTTTTAGATCTCAAAATTAGTGTTTTTTAGTTTTGAGTGTTATTTCTAGAAATTGTAGTGTTCTTTTGGAGAAACTTTTGTTTGTAGTTTCGATCTTGAATGATAAAAGGATTTATTTTTGAGAAATTGATCATTTTGAGTTCTCATGAAATTAGATTTCTTTTCATTTATTCTTTTTTGAAGGAAAGAATTGTTTTAAAAGATTGCATTTCTCAACTCTTTCTTTTAGATAGAATTCATTGAAAGGAAAGGAATTGTTTCTCATAATAGATGCATTTTTAGTGTGTTTTGAGTCAGGTCACTACATATCATCAATTTCACTTTCGCACTTATTTTCCTAAGAAATAGCCTATTAAAAGCAACGCTTAAATTAAAATCAATCTAGTAATTTTTATATTTCTAGGGCTCTTTTCCACCAACATAGCTTAGGCTAGTGTCTTGGGGTAGGGAGTAATTAACTCTCCAAGACAATTAAAACAATCAAGTAGTCGATCTTGCGGTAGGAAAAATACAATAGTCGCTTGTATGCTCTGGGAAGCTCCTCTTAAAGGAGTCAAGCATGAGGTCATATCTAAACCAGTGGGATAATCAATTCTATCTCATTGGGAACAATAGAAGATGTGCGCGTATTAACAACGATAAACCTCAGATAGACCATTGTCGAGGAGCCTGGGGTCACTTGTCGGTATAAGTTGGATTATGTCAAGGAACCTTCAAGGGGATTGAGCTTTGTTACTCTGCTCTTGCGTGTATGTTGGATCGTAGACTGTTCCCCCAAGTAAATTAGTTCCTGTTGGTAACCTTAGTGGCCATAAAATTTACGATTTTTTCCTAAGGTGATGGTGGAGGAAAGTGTTGGAAATATGATGCAATGTGTTGTCCTTGATGGAAACATACTTGATGAAGTTGTCCTTTATGGAAACCTACTTGATGAGTTGCGTTTTGATAGCAACCTATTTTTTAAAGATGTAAAAATGATGTATCTACAGATCAGTTCAGAAGTAGCAGAAAAAGGAATTTCAGTAAGTGCTAGAGAAATGATAAATATAATATGTCACAATGTATACGCTACTTTTATTAAGGAAACCCACGTATGGATTCAATGTATACACTACTTTTGTGAAGGAAACTCACGTATACATTCAGTACTAGTATATACGCAGCTATTTTGAAGATAAATTGCATATACACATGGATACAAATGCTCCAAGTCACGTATGCCTTTTGTGCTCTAAAATCTATGATACCTAGGGGCATTACCATGGTATTGGCCCACTGTATTGAGCATTGGATTATCTATTTGATCCCGTCCAGGAATACCATTAGCGGTTGAGTGGTTTTGACTCATGGTATTGACAAAGGCTAAATCTATATAAGAAGAAGAAGATCATAGTGCAAGAGGGGCAGAGGTCTGGGTTTTAATGAATACTTAACTCTGAAGTATATCTGCATGGAATGGGTAATAGTTTATTGATTGATCTGGATTAATAATGCACCTATGAAGAAAATGATGAAGAGGGATCTCTAGATCTGAAATGACTATGTATTTTCTAGATCTGTTTATGGAATGCTTAGATCTGTGATTTGGCGAATATTTGCTGAAGTGAAGGGTAATATCTGAGCTATTTATTTGTTCTGAAGAGTTGTGCAACCCTACAATGTTTGCAGATCTATATGCAGGTTCATGGCAGAGAAAGCGCGTATATACGCGGGTTGGTTTCAGCAAAAGCGTGTATGGAATATGAGGTTAGTCCTGAAATATGTGCAGATATATACACATGTTTGTCTCTATGAAAGCGCGTATATACACAGGTTCAGTGAAGTAAAAGCGCGTATGGAATCTAGGGTTTTGTTGAAGTATGAGGAATGAAATGTCTGATCTGTTTTGCTGTTTTACTGCTATCTGTCAATGATGTATTCATACAGATTTGGGTTGTTTGAATGTTGATTATGCTGCTGATTATGTTGATTAAAGATCAAGTTGTTGGTTGATTGGTTGATGATTCAATTAATGAATTGATGGAGTTATAATTTTCAGTCTGATGTATGTTGAGCTTAAATGTGTATTAGGTGGGTCCGATGCAGAAAATGCGATGAAAAGTGGCCTACGAAGATGTGTTGTGTGTGGAAGGCGGCCCAGGTCCAGTATGAAAATTGATGAAACGTGGTCCGCAGTGGTGCTGAGGGTCGAAGCCTTCAGTGAGGGGGTTGTAGCTCCCTTCCAGTGGTAGCTGGTAAACGAGAGCAGGGGGTAGTAGCTCCCTTCCAGGAGAGGTTGGTAAACGAGATCAGGGGGTTGGAGCTCCCTTCTAGTAGTGGATGGAGAACGAGAGAAGGTTGCAGCCTTCTGCAGGTGGGTGCCTACGTGCTAGTATGAGTCTGCACCAGTATAACATTGTAAGAAGTTTTCTTTATAATAAATATTGAAGACAGAGAAGACAGAAGTGGTGGTTTTCTCCCGAATTGGGTTTCTACCTTAAATACTGGTGTTCATGTGTGTTGCTTATGTGTGATGGTTTATTCTATTATTACTACACATTCTTACTACTTACTAAACATCTAATGAATGAATGATGCAATGATCTAAGTAAGAATTAAATGCATAATAAGATCTCTGGACATACGCAAGTTTTTTTAAGGATATCCGCGTGTATACGCAAGTTGGGTTCAGTAAAGCAGCATATGGTTTTAAGAGAAATAAAAAGTAAAAAAAATTCAGTCATCTCAAAATACTGATTCACCCCCCCCTCTCAGTATTTTTCCCAACAATTGGTATCAGAGCATGTCCTTCTGCAGAAGCTTGATCGCTTGAAGGAGATCTATCGCAATGGGAAGTCATGAAGGAGTATTTTCTCTAAGGCCACCTCTATTCAATGGAAGTAATCTGTTATTTTGGAAGATACGAACAAAAGCATATTTGCAAAGTCTTGGTGCAGAAGTATGGGCAATCGTGGAAGAAGGTTATCAGTATCCGACAATTATTCCTAATGATGTAGCAGAAATGAAGAAATATGAAATCAATGCTAAAGCAGTCAATGTTTTATTAGGAAGCATGTCTGAATCAGAATTTGTTAAAGTGATGCAGCTAAATTCTGCAAAAGAAATATGGGACAAAATCATTCTAAGCTATGAAGGAGATACAAAGGTAAAAAGTGCAAAACTCTAAACTCTCAGAATTGAATATGAAAATTTAAGGATGCATAGTGATGAGAGTATTGCCAGTTTCTTTTTACGTCTAGATGATATTGTAAATCATATGAGAAATTTGGGTGAAACCATAATCGATACTACTCTGGTTGAAAAAGTCTTAAAATCTTTGACTTCAAAATTTGAGTCAAAAGTATTAGCTATTGAAGAAAGGCAAGATTTGCAAACTCTTATTATTGTTCAACTACATGGTATCCTGACTGCTTTTGAAATGAGAAAAGGAGGTCCCTCTCAAATCAGAGAAGTTTTCTTTAAGGCATGTTCAAAAGGAGAAGAAAAGGAAGTTGTCAAGGAATCAAGTTATATATTAGAAGAAGAAGAAGAAAATTTTGTGAGAAGACTCCAACCAGGTACTGGAAGATTCAGAGGTAAGCTTCCCTTCAAGTTTTTTGCTTGTGGAAGAGTTGGTCATTATGCTGCTAAATGTCCTTATGAATAAAATCATGATAAAGGGAAAAAATTTGAAAAGGGAAAGAGTTATTATACAAATGAATATAATGATGAAGTGTCAAATGAGGATGAAGAAGATTCTGACCAAGATCTGCAAGTGCTCATGGCAAGGAAGCAAAAGAAGAGGGCTACTCAAGGGAAGAAGATATCTCAGAAAACATGTATAGCAGAAAATGAAGAAGTTGAAACAGGTATTGATTGTTGTTCTTGTGATTCACTTTCTTGTGCATGTAATGGTGAAGATAGTGAAAGTAATGTTATGGATCTAGAAGAAGTTCTCAAGATTAAAGTTGAAAATCAACAAAGATTATTTAATGAGAGAGAGTCTATCTACAAAGATATGATCTCTAGAATGAATGGACAGATAAACAAGTATCAAAGGGTGTACGATGAAGTAACCAATCACAGTGAAGGACTTGAAGCAAAAATCATCTCTCTGAAAGAAGATCTGGAAAAATCAAATAAGAAGAATGAAGAACTTCTACAAACATTTGAAGAACAAGAAAATGGGTTGAAAGAAGAGATTTTAAAATTGAATGATCAAGTAGAAGAAGGAAGAAGGGTCGAAGAAAGTACGAAGAAGCAATGCCAAATATTGGAGGTTGAGGTAAACATTTTAAAAGGTAAATTAGAAGAAAAGGATAAACTCTTGAGGTTTCAAGATAGTACTAAGATTATGGACAATATTCTTAGTAGTCAAAGGTCTCCTTCTGTTAAATTTGGTCTTGGTTTTCATGAAACTGTTAAAGGAGAATCTAGTTCACAAGAAAGTGCTAAAGATTCAAAGGATATCAATGCAAAACCTAAAGTGTTGAAAGAAACAAAAGGTCAACTGGCAATCATGAAATCTCAAAAGAAATCATTCCCTCCTTTAATCAATAATGTTGAATGCTTTAAATGTCATAATTATGGGCATGTTGTAGCCAATTGCAGAAGCAGATTGTTTCAGTCACAAACAAATAGATTCTACACAGAAAGGTACTCAGGTTTCTTTAAGGGATATTGTTTTTCATGCAGCAAGTATCGTCATAAAGCAGCTGATTTCAATAGAATAAAGAATAGAAAAACACATTATGATCCCTATGCTTAATTTTCTGGTCACACAAGATGTTATGCTTGTAACAATTATGGACATGTAGAAAAAGAATGCAGGATGAATAGATTTGAGAAATTGGATAATTTCCAGCACACAATAAGAAATTTCAAGCAAAGCTGGAAAAAGAAGGAGGACTGGTAAAAAACGTAGGGGATAATAATCCTACTGCAGTCTTCCGATTCTAAAGATTACTTATCATAATGACTGCAGGAGTGATGTGAGATACATTATAGGGATTAGTAATGTATCATCACAGGGGGAGCAATAGATGGTGATTCCCATGGTTGGTTTGGTAATTCTGGTTGTGTTTATTTCTAACAGTGCATCTGATGTGAAGAAGACAGGTACAAGTGGTATAAGTTCAGGGGGAAATGGAATTGTGAAATATTTCTGTATTTCACTTTCCATACGCGGGTTTCGTGAACTAAAGCTGCGTATACACGCGAGTTCCGTTGGAGACAGAAGCATATGTTTTTCTGATAAGAAAAACAGTGAGTCAAGCTGAAGGACAGGAGCACAGATTCAGGGGGAGCATTAGCCTTGCTGAGAGTAATGCATTGTTGGCATTATGATGGTTCTGAAATATGATCTCTCTCTTGAGGTCTTTTTGGTATTGTTTATAAAAAGTCATATTTGTAATTTGATGAAAAGGTTATGTTGAGACCTATGATGTAAATTGTTATATTCAGTCATGTAAGGACTTCTTCAAATTTGTAAACCCACTTGGTTGGGTAGTTGAGTCAAAATGTGTAAACCCACTTGGTTGGGTACTTGAGTCACATATGTAAATCCACTTGGTTGGATCATTGATGTAAGTAGGAGTCCTTGGTGATAGGAAAGGTCATAGAGTCATGTACTTCATTGAAAAAATATGTTTGAAGACTCAGCGTGAACTGAGGGGGAGCATGGTAACTTCAGTGCACATCAAATCTACAGAGCTCTTCTTTCTACAAGAGAAGAAAAATCTTGTTTTGGTTTTGATCCGCCCTTTGCCCTTGATTTCAAAGGGGAGAGTATCAAGGTGTTTGAATAATGGTTATAATCAATGTATCTATCTGTTGTGGTGATCAAACACCATCATGGTTGCCATCAAGTCCAAAGGGGGAGATTGTTGGAAATATGATGCAATGTGTTGTCCTTGATGGTAACCTACTTGATGAAGTTGTCCTTGATGGAAACCTGCTTGATGAGTTGCGTTTTGATAGCAACCTATTTGTTAAAGATGTAAAAATGATGTATCTACAGATCAGTTCATAAATAGCAGAAAAACGAATTTCAGTAAGTGCCAAAGAAATGATAAATATAATATGTCATAATGTATACGCTACTTTTATGAAGGCAACCCGTGTATGGCTTCAATGTATACACTAATTTTGTGAAGGAAACCCACGTATGCATTCAAGACTAGTATATATGAAGCTATTTTGAAGATAAATCGTGTATACATGCGGATACGAACGCTCCAAGTCACGTATGCCTTTTGCGCTCTAAAATCTATGATACCTAGGGGCATTAACATGGTATTGGCCCACTGTATTGAGTGTTGGATTATCTATTTGATCCCGTACAGGAATACCATCAGCGGTTGAGTGGTTTCGACTCATGGTATTGACAAAGGCTAAATATATATAAGGATAAGAAGATCATAGTGCAAGAGGGGCAGAGGCCTGGTTTTTAATGAATACTTCACTCTGAAGTATATATGCATGGAATGGGTAACAATTTATTGATTGATCTGAATTAATAATGCACCTATGAAGAAAATGATGAAGAGGGATCTCTAGATCTGAAATGACTATGTATTTTCTAGATCTGTTTATGGAATGTTTAGATCTGTGATCTGGCGAATCTTTGCTGAAGTGAAGGGTAAGATCTGAGCTATTTATCTGTTCTGAAGAGTTGTGTAGCCCTACAATGTTTGCAGATATATACGCAGGTTCGTGGCAGAGAAAGCGCGTATATACGCGGGTTGGTTTCAGCAAAAGCGCGTATGGAATATGAGGTTAGTCCTGTGCAGATATATACATAGGTTTGTCTCTATGTAAGCACGTATATACGCAGGTTCAGTGAAGTAAAAGCGCGTATGGAATCTAGGGTTTTGTTGAAGTATGAGGAATGAAATGTCTGATCTGTTTTGTTGTTTTACTGCTATCTGTCAATGATGTATTCATACAAATCTGGGTTGTTTGAATGTTGATTATGCTGCTGATTATGTTGATTAAAGATCAAGTTGTTGGTTGATTGGTTGATGATTCAATGAATGAGTTGATGGGGTTATAAGTTTCAGTTTGATTTATGCTGAGCTTAAATGTGTGGAGTGGGTCCAGTTTGAAAATCTGATGAAAAGTGGCCTAAAAGATGTGTTGTGTGGAAGATGTTGGGTCCAGTATGAAAATTGATGAAACGTGGTCCGCAGTGGTGCTGAGGGTCGAAGCCTTCAGTGAGGGGGTTGTAGCTCCCTTCCAGTGGTAGTTGGTAAACGAGAGCAGGGGGTAGTAGCTCCCTTCCAGGAGAGGTTGGTAAACGAGATCAGGGGGTTGGAGCTCCCTTCTAGTAGTGGCTGGAGAACGAGAGAAGGTTGCAGCCTTCTGTAGGTGGGTGCCTACGTGCTGGTATGAGTCTGCGCCAGTACAACATTGTAAGAATTTTTCTTTATAATAAATATTGAAGACAAAGATGACAACAACGGTGGTTTTCTCCCGAATTGGGTTTCCACCTTAAATACTGGTGTTCATGTGTGTTGCATATGTGTGATGGTTTATTCTGTTATTACTGCACATGCTTACTGCTTACTAAACATCTGATGAATGAATGATGTAATTATCTAAGTAAAGAATTAAATGCATAATAAGATCTCTGGACATACGCAAGTTTTCTTAAGGATATCTGCGTGTATACGTGAGTTGGGTTCAGTAAAGTAGCGTATGGATTTAAGAGAAAGAAAAAGTAAAAAGTTTTCAGTCATCTCAAAATACTGATTCACCCCCCCCCCTCTCAGTATTTTTCCCAACAGAAAGATCCCACTGTACCTGGAGCAGACGTTGACTAGACTCACTTGGACTCTCCAGAGGGTTATCTTCACTCGAGATGGTTTAAGTGGAGAAAATTTCACCAGTCTGTTTCAGTAAGCAAGTTGTCGGGGTAATTGTTCCAACTGCCATTTCTACATTAAAAAACTATGATGTTGGATTTCATCACAAACTAGTGTTTTTAGTGTGGGAATTTATTGTTTGTGTGTGGTTTGATCTCCAAGTTTTTAGGCGTGTGATTCATTCGTTTGTTTCCTTAGCGAATTTAGGAGTTCTCATTGAAATTTTCTTTGATTGCGTGTGATTAATAATTTTTAATCGTGGCTGAATTACCAAGACAATCGCGTAGACTCTAGGGGAAACCCCCTGAGTATACACCAAGCCCACTTGAAGGGTTGTGAGCTCTAGTACCACATAGTTTTAGCGGAATTAGATCAACAGAACCAGGGGAATCATCCATAATTACTCATCCTGATTATCAATCACAAACAGAAGAATATATTTAAGAGCCAATTTCAATTTCCAAAGTTACTGCTATTATTTCTCCAACCAGTGAATTAGCTGAAGACCCTAAAATTTCTAAGCCCGAAACTGAACCTGCTGTGTTGGAACCATCTTCAGGATTTGTTACTCTGACTTCTAGTGATCCTGATTCACCTAGGGTAAGACATCGCATTACTGAAAACCTTCCTTCTAATCTCATATGCATTGAAGAACTTGTTGGTCCATACGAAGACGTTGCTCTTCTCGAAACCCAAGAAATTTTGAATATTAGGGAGCATGAATCAATATTCTACAGTCCTTTTAGAACTAATGCTTGGTATTTATCACTGGCATATTTTTTACAAAATGCAAGTCTTACTTATTCACCACCCTGAATTCCTTTTTACCCTACACCGAGAGGTTATCAACCTTCATTAGCTATGTCAGGTGAGTCATCTATGTTTTCTCAATCTCCAGAAACATATTTATACATTCGTTCGTCTATTCCTCGGGGATACCAGTTGCTCTCTGGTACCTTCTCAGGAGCGACTCCTCAACCAATTAAACAAGTGTTATCATCTAGTACAAATGGAACAAACACTGAAACGTTGAACACATAACAGATTTTTATGATGTCTGGAAATATTCCAAATCCTCAACCTCAAGGAAGTCAGTTACCACCTAGGGGAAAACCTCAAGGAAGTCAGTTACCGCCTGGGGGGCAACCTCAAGGTAGTCAATTACCGCCCGGAGGGCAACCTCAGGGTAATTTTTTACCACCTGGAGGTCAAAATGTAGGACAATATTTCCTGCCTGGGGAACAACCTCAAGGACAATACATACCTCAAGTTCAATATCAACCTCAAGGACAGTACATACCTCAAGGTCAATATCAACCCCAGATTCAATTTATTCCTCAGGGTCAATATCAACCCCAGATTCAGTACATGCCTCAAGGTTATCAACCTCAAGGTCAGTACCCAACTCAAGGTTTTCAACCTCCTTCAGGTTAACCATTGTTACAAGGAACTGGAACTTTACTAGTTAATTATCAACCCTATGTTCAACCAGGTTATGGTCCTTCATATGCACAACCTTCTATGGGTCAATACCCTGGAATGAATACGGTGTGGGATCCATCTCACATTCAACACAATTTGCAACCCAATGTGCAATTACCTAATCAACCTGGATAGCCCATAGGTTCTGGTCCAACCCAACAACTTGTCTAGCCTACCATTCAAGTCTCTTCACCTGGTTTTGTTCAGAAGCTTGGGCTTAGTACACCTAGAACTCCACCTCAAACTTCTACTGCTGCTACAACTTCTGTTCAGCCTACCACACCTATTTCTAGAGTATCTGCAGCTCTTGTTTCTACTATCCCTGTATCAGTGCAAATTCCTCAAGTATCTGTGCCACAGTCAGGACCTACAATTCAGACTACGACCCAGATGCCTACAGGACAATCTGGTACGAGTACGGTTCTCACTAGTCAACCACAATTTACTTATCAATCGTACCAAGGGCAACATCAATTTGGATAGGCTACACAAAACCCAACATACCAGTATCAGCGCTATCCTGGGTATAATTATCAAATACCTCAACAACCCTAGTATAGTCTGGTTAATCCTGGTTATCCAGAAGGTTTCACGATTCCCAATGCGCATCCAATTCCAGGATATCCTGGATATCCTCCTTTTGGAACTGGTTTTATCACACAAGGTTATCAAGACCCTAGCCATCGGTTACCATTTATAGCAAATTTAGATTTACCTGATCTATTGCGCCTTACGAATGATCCCATATTTTATCTTCCGTATTGGCCGCTGATGCCTAATAAGTTTCCCAGTGATATTCCAAAGTTTGAAGGTAAGTCAGGAGAAGATCCATCTAATCACGTTATGGCTTATCACCTCTGGTGTGCATCCAATACACTAATTGATGATTCGATTCGATTGCGTATTTTTCAAAGAACTCTCATTGGTCTAGCTGCCAAATGGTACATTGAGTTACCACGAGGCTCATTTAATAATTTTAATGCACTATCTACTACTTTCTTAACCCATTTTTAGTTACCTGTCAGATACGAAAATGGTACAAAATTTTTGACCTCATTAAAACAATATATGTCTACATACATATCTGATCACATTCATGAATGGAGACGTAGGAGACATTTAGTGAAAGTCTTTATTCCAGATAAAATTTTGGCTGAATGGTTTATCAAATCATTATTTCCCAAAATTACTGAAGATGTGGCCAAAGGAGGCATTGTTATAGAAGAGAAAGTCATTGCTCAGGCTCAGTACCTTGACCTTGTATATACACAGTCAGGTACTTTGTATGAAAAAATCCCCGATTTACCAAGACCTGGTCAATTAACTACAAATCCTTCAGCCTCTCATGTCGTTGATGGTGTAATTGGTTCTCTTAGCACTGGTAAGAGTAAGAAGAAATCTTCCAAGATGACTTCTCCTATTATCAATTTACCCGATTCACCAAAAGGAGATTCTTCTGTTGAAACTTCCGTCGATATTCATGTTGTAGAATTGTCTACAACCAAACCTAAAACTGGTGGTAAGAAGAAAGGAAAGAATAAAAACAAAAAAACTTCAAAAGATAAAAATGATAAAACTAAACCAATTGATGATAAAAAAAAACCTCATTATCCTTGTCTAATCTGTGATGAGGATCATTTTATAAAAGAGTGCTCGCATAGAGCCGAGGTATCGAATTTCGTTAAGGGTTCACCCAGACCTGCTGTCTTGAAGGATCCCTTTCCTGCTCAAGATAGTAACATGATTGGATCTTCCTTAAATACGCTAGAAGATATCTTAATGGTTGCGACGCGATCGCAATATTACGATAGTAAAAATCCTGTTGGTGGAAAAGAAGCAGAAAGTTCTAATTCAGCATCAACTACATCTCCCTCAATTTCTGATCCACTCCAAATCGAGAAACAAAATCTTGACTTAGTAATCAAACCGCCTGCTAAAGGTGTACTTCATAAATCAACTTTCAATACACATGCGAGAGATGCTCTGAATTACAATATTGTTGAAGACTTGGAAATTTCCCCTTCAGCAATGTCGGCTTTGGAAGTGCTGCAATCATTTCTAGCCCAAAGAAAATTACTATTGTCAGCCATAGGAGTTGTAGACCTCTAGGATTCGAACCTCATGATCGTCGATTTAGAGAATTTTAACACCTCCTACCTCATCAAATGGATTTTCAAATTCCAGTAATAGTAAAAAAAAAATGTTGCTTTTGTATTGTTGTTGATGAAGGGGCTTCTACATGTATTATGTCGTTAAAATGTTGGAAATCACTTGGTTCTCCGAAAATTAACCAATCGTCGACTATCCTCAAAGCTTTTGATGGAAGAGGTTTCCATCCTTTTGGTATTTTACAGGATCTACCTATAGAGGTTGAAGGCAAAATAGTAAATCTAGATGTGGAAGTGGTTGATGCCCCTTTGGATTACAACCTTCTCCTGGGTCGCATTTGGTCTTATGCCATGACTGTTGTTGTATCATCGGTCTTTCATCTCATCATGTTTCTACATGAAGGAAATATCATTAAAATAGATCAGCTCTCATATTATTCATCCGACCCAGCCTCTACTGATAGCATCCAACATATCGGAAAATCGACTATCCCTTATAAAGATGTTGGGGTAGGGTTAATTAAAGATTCTTCTTTACTGGGAACTTTTTCCCTGCCTGCTTCCAACGTACAACCTTCTATTGCTAATATCAATAAGATTACATCAAGTACTATTTCCTTTGATGATCCTTGGATAGTACCTTCAGAATCAGAACAATAGTCTTTCGACGGCGCGATGCCTTTCAGTCATATGAAGAAATTCCAGGAATCGATCCATTGATTGTTGTTCATGAAATTAAGATATACCTGGATGCTAAACCCGTCAAACATAGATTACGTCAGATACATCTGCAAAAAGCTGCCGCTATTAAAGAAAAAGTTGAAAAACTACTTCGTGCAGGTTTTATTTATCCGATTTTGTTAATGGATTGGGTATCTAATATAGTTCTTGTCAATAAAAAACAAGGAAAAATACGAGTATGTATTGATTATAGGGATATAAATCAAGCTTGTCCAAAAGAAAATTATCCAACCCCTTATATCGATCAAATTATTGATGATTGTGTTGGAAGTGAAATTTTTTCGTTCATGGATGGATTTTCCAGCTACAATCAAATCAACATACTCCCTACAGATCAACCTAAAACAAATTTCATTTGTCCATGGGGAAATTTTTCTTATCGCAAATTACCTTTTGGACTTAAGAATGCTGGCACCACTTTTCAAAGGGCAATGTCTTATGCATTTCATGACATTAAACACATTGTGCAACCCTACCTCGATGATTTTCCTGCTCATTCCTCATGCAGAGCAGATCATATCACTCATTTATGAGCCATTTTTATATGATGTAGGCATTATAAGATTCATGTGAATCCTCACAAATGTGTTTTTTGTGTACAATTTGGACAATTGTTGGGATTTATTGTCTCAAAGGCAGGCATTCATGTCGATCCATCGAAGGTTGAGGCTATCATCAATTTACCTCCTCCTTCTACTCTTCGCCAACTCCAAAATTTGCAAGGGAAAGAAATTTTTTTACGTCAATTCATTCCTAACTACGCCGAGTTAGTGAAAGGTTTTACCGGGTTTTTGAAACAGAATATTCCTTTACTTTTGGATGAGATTGCTGATCGATCTTTTGATGCTCTTAAATATGCGTTGAACCATGCACCGTTACTGCATCCTCCCAATTACAACTAGGATTAATTTTTGTACCTCGCCGCTTTCGATTCCATGATAGGAATGGTTCTAGTTCAAGAAGATGAATTCCATGGTGAACATGTGATTTACTATCTTAGTCGCAATTTGCATCCGACTGAAATCAAATATTCACATGTGGAGAAATTGGCCTTGGCAGCCGTTCAAGCTGTCCAACATTTTCGTCATTACATAATTTTATGCAAAACAATAGTGATTTCTGATTGTAACCCTTTGATGTATATTTTGACCAAAAAATTGCTAGGGGGAAAATAGTCAAAATGGATTGTTATCCTACAGGAGTTTGAATTGGAATTTGAAAAATCCAAATCAAAGAAATCATTGATATTTGCTGAACTTATGTGTGACTTCCCATGTACTGATATAGAAACTATGTCGGCACAACCAATCGCGGACAAATCCTTGTTTCTTATTAGTACCATTGATCCTTGGTATGGAGATATCATCGTTTATCTTCAGCCCTAATATTTTCGTCCCAAAATTTCACAATCACAATTACGTAAAATCCATTTCCAGTCTCAACAATATCATATTGTTGGCGACACACTATACCATCGTGATGCGGACTCTGTTTTTCGACGTTGTCTCATCCATGAAGAATCTGAAAAGGTTTTAAATGATTGTCACTCTATAGCATGTGGCGGTCATATGTCTGGGTATGCCACAACCCAAAATATATTGCGCGTTGGTTATTTTTGGCCGTCCTTATTTAAATATTGTATTTCTGCAATCTGAAAATGCCATAATTGTCAAATCTTCGATCGAAAGATGTGTGCACCACTTGCTCCTCTTCATCCTATAATTTTTGTCGGTCCTTTTGCAAAATGGGGCATTGACTTCATTACATGTAACCCTCACTTGGCCGGGGGGCATGGGTATATTATTCTCGCAGTAGATTATTTTACCAAGTGGGCTAAGGCGATGCCTACATTTACGGAAAATGGAAAAACTGCAGCTACTTTTGTGTTCAATCATGTGATTGCTCATTTCGGTGTACCCCAAGCGATAATTACTGATCATGGGAGCCATTTTCGAAACATCATAATGACCGAATTGACTAATCAACTTGGCCTACGCCATGACAGTTCTGCACCATATTACCCACAGGCCAATGGTCTGATTGAAGCTATCAATAAATTTTTAGTCACCATGATTAAACGAATCATTGGAATTCATAAATCGAATTGGCATACCATGCTTTTTTCAGCACTTTGGGCATATCGGACCTCAGCAAAAACATGAACAGGTTTTACCCCTTTTCAACTAGTTTACGGTTTAGAAGCGGTATTACCGATTGAATGCGAGATACTGTCACTCCGACTAGCCATAGAGTTACTACTAGCTACCTCTGAGGAGGAAAAATGCTTTTTGTAGCTGCATTAGCTACCGAGGCTCATGTGAAACAAATGAAAGCTTAGTATGATAGAAGTGTTACACCTCATATTTTTTCAGAAGAAAACCTAGTTTTTGTGTATGATCAAGCTAACGATAACCTAGGGGCTGGGAAATTCGAACCCATGTGGCATGGTCCTTATATTGTTAAGCGACAGCTTGCAAAAGGGGCCTATGAATTGATTGATTTTGACGGGGTCTCTTTAGGCAAACCCAGAAATGGGCTTTATCTGAAGAGATATTGCGCTTGATTCTTGTGTGGAGATCTTTCCTGTATATTAGTTATTTTCTAGCCAGCGTGCTGTAGATTAGAAATGTGTGCCTAGTTTAAGTGTGCTTTTACTACTATTCCTGCTTATCTGGATTACTCTTGATATTGCAGATGTCGACGTCTTTTCAAACATACGTTGGTTTTCCTGATGGTGCTTGTCATATTACACGAAACATTTCTTCCGTAGCCTAGATTATTTATTCACCCACTGACGAGTTAGTATCTATGCATGGGGTAAGCCTCAGTCAAACGATGAATACTATTTCAGAATATAGCGCAGTTATTGAGTTATTTTCTGAATCCATTTCATTTGGAATTCAGAGTTTGATTGTTAGGTTAGATTCTGAACTTGGTGTATTGCAATTAAATCGAGTATATGCAATTAAAAACCCAATGTTGTTAATATTATTTTTGAAAGTTCGTCTCTTGGAATGAGAATTTGATTATATTGAGTATCAACATATTCCAAGAAATTTAAACACATTAGCAGATGCAATAGCTTCTAGTGTTATAAACAAACATTTGCGATAATGAAAGCAATAAATCAAAATAACATTCAATAACATGTTGGACAGGTAACTGGAAATAATAGTATATCATAGAATAGAGTAGTGTTTCAAAAAATAGTACATCGTCCTCGATCATAGGTTCAAAATGCCTTATGATCAGGAAAAAAGTGATACAAAAAATGATATGAGTCTATACAGTCGATCATCCACTATCCGTGGTAATGATCATGATAATATACTACAGCCCATGCCACCCTACTCAAGAATTTCCTGAATGGTCTAGGAACCCCAATGACATATCTCTGCAAGCGAAATGGAATGTCATCTATGGTAGTCTCTGGAATGTCCAGATTCAGTTGCTCCAGATGGTGTTCCAAATTAGTAAGGATCTTTGCTGTCTGATCCTATGGTGGTGGTGTTGCTACAGATGCATCCCTTTGCCTCCTCTCAAAGGGGCGGAGAGTGACTGGTTGACGTGGACTCACATCTGCATTTGAAATTTTTTTTATCAGTTGTGGAAGATTTAAAAAAACAAAAACAAAATTAGAATTTAGAACATGTCAAAAACGGTTCTTACCTGAGTTATCCCACTGAGCTCTCGGAGGAAGTGACATATCCTGATCACTGCAGTAATCCATCTTGGCATAAGGGAAGTCTTCTATCATGAAGAGTTAGTTCTCTAACCAACAGAAGTAGGCTAGGGGAAATCGAACAATCTCTGTACCCTCGCTGTGACGGGCCATCAATGCAACCCATCGGACCATCCGAGGCTCTCGGACTCTACCATGATCAACTGGAATATGTTGCGGGGCTAGTAGAGGAATCCTGTCTAGAGAAAAAGTAACCAAAATCGATCCATATCCGAAGTTATTCAACTTCCCGTTCTTTTCCCTAGTTAGTTTGCCTTTGATATTGGCGAACACTTCCTTGCACCAATTGAAGATGGTGCCTCGGAAACAGTCCACTGCAATCCACATTTTTATATCCAGTAGCAACGTGTAAAGTTGCACTTCCACATAACCTGGTTATGGTAAATCAAACTACTTTTAACTCAGGACGGATGATGGTTTTGATATCAATCCATTTGTCTTTAGGATCAGCCTCATCATTGCAGAACTCTAGTTGCAGGCTAGCAACAGACTGGCCACCTGGCCTAGCCCCAAATAGATAAAGTGGTTTGCCTCTTTTAGACAAACCAGTCAGAAATTATATGTCCTCCAGCTCGATTTCAAGCCGGTTGCCTCCAATCACAAAACACTGGTCCTGTACATCCCACTTTTTTACCAACCAAGTGAGTAGGTCTACCTGGGCTCTCATGCCTTGAATAGCCCAAAATTTAAGTAAACCGCATGCTCTCAAAACTTGTAATGTAGGTGGATGAATCATTGCAGCTTCATCCACCTCCTCGTGTTCACGTTCCCGCCAGATAATAATTGTAAATATCCTACAATCAACAAAATGAAAGATTAGAGTCATTTTAAAAAGAAAATTTTGGGTAATTTGGAGAGAAAATGTGTTTTTATATTCTTCACGGCGCCTCTGCACTTTTTTTTTAGAGACAGTGCATAGCTACGCATGGGCTCTGTACTAAAAGTGTAGGTCCACGACATTTTTATTTGTAAGAAAATGTCGGGGTCTATAGATACCGCGTGTCTTACCTGTGGACCCTCGTGAGAGAAATTTTGAACCTATTTCTTCCCCAAAAATGAATTTTAAACCATAAATTAAGGAAATGGACATATGAAAAGCAAGGAAAAGAGAATGTGGATTACCTGGAGCAGACAGTTTTCGATTTGAATGGTCGGTTTGTCTGAAATCTTCTCTGGAGCGTTTTTTGCCAAAATCTCTCAAACTTTCACTCTGAACTCAAATGGTAAAAATGATTTTGGAAAACTCCTTTTTATAAGTTTTTTCAAATAAATGAAATTTAATTTTTTTTATTTTTCACTTTAAATAGATGGTTTTTTAAAATATTTTTATTTTATTAAAAGCAGGTACATTTAATTTTTGAGTTTTTGTGCAGAATACCGAAATTTTTGGGTGAAATGGTTATTTTTGACGAAGAGTATACTTTATCACTTTTTCGGGCTCTTAAAAATTTACGAAAAAATGAAACTTTGGAGTCCCCTTTTTAGCCCTTTTCAGACTCTCTAAATATGAAAATATTTTCGAGTACTTGACTATTCGAACTCGTTAAAGGAAATGAACAGTCATCCCTTCAGTATAAGTTTACCCCTTTTCCGGATTGAAATGGACTATTTACGAAAAAGGTATATGTTGGCTAATCATGGTCAATAGAGTTCTCTCCTGTATTATTTTATCCTTTTTCGGGCTTGAGAGACTAAATCTACGAAAAAGTACACCCACGGAGTTTCCTTAAGTTTTTCTTCTGACTCCCTAAAATTGAAAAACACCGAGTTTCTCCTATAATGGACTCATTAAAATTTAATAGTAAAGGACATGTCGATTACAAATAGGAATGGACCACTCCTTCTTAGGGTTTGATTTTAAACTAAGTTGGACTCATCCGAAGGATGAGCTTATAAACAAGCAAATGTTATCCTCCTCAAGCTTGTCAAAAATAAAGAGGTACTTACTAGAAATGGTGGGGGAAAAAGAGATAAAATGAATCCATTTGTTACACTTTGATTTAAAAGTAGTATACCACTCTTGAACACGACACTTTTTGTCACACTTATATCTGGGTTGGGAAAATCCTTTTACTATCAGTTAATCAAACCACATTGAATATCTTCAGCCGGTTTCTGGGTATTAGCTTAGGGAAATTGTTACCAAACCATCTGTAGTGTCATTATATGTTCCGGAGGACAGTCAAACAAACCATTCATCTACAAACATTTGTCTCCATTCACGTTGACCATCCCTGAGTTATTCCTTGCAAAAAAATTTCTTCAAAACATGATCTATGGTTTCGTGTCGTGATCTTGCTTACGATGGATCACTTTCTATCGATGACAGCTCATCATCTAGGAAGTTGATCTAGAATCCATCAGTACCTTGGAATCTGCATGCCTTAATGACAGGTTTCTCACCTTCAACGATAGGTTGCATCATTGACCTTCGATCGAACGATTCCGTGAAATGTTTGACTTCAAATCACTTATTCACATTTCATGGATCGTACTAAGTATTTTGAGAGTCATTGTCATTATTGGTGGTTTCTCTCACACTTGTTAACAATTCACATCATTGACTGGTAATCAAGTGGGTTCTACCATTTTCGACTTCGACACATTTAATCGCATGGATAGAATCATACTAGTTCGGGAAGCAGAAATCAAGACCCTGGATCTAGTTTCCACCATCCAGGTTGTGAGGAGTTTTATTATTCATTATGTAGTAGACTATTCATTACAGATGGTTGTGTCCATGCTGTGTCTACACTATTGATGTAATATTAAAATCATTTCTGTATCAGAACAAGTTTAGTTAGTTTTTGATCTGAGTATGGGAATGCCTACCTTAGTGATGATATATATATATGTTTTTCATTGAATGCTTTTACAGGATTCCGACTGGGGTGTCCACAGGATAATCCTTGAAATGATAAAGCATATCACTCTTCGAATTCTCTCAGACTTCGCACTTTAGAGGGCAATTTGTTACACTTAATTTTGTCACCATGACATTTTAGTGTCTATATGGGTTCATCATTACTCATATATTACTCCCTTAGAAGTCTACAACATCAAAGTTCCTAAAATCAAGAGAAATCTCATAAAAGTCTTAAAAACACTTGTACCGCACTTTCTCTTAACATTTCCTGCAGTGCCACACCTATTTGTTCTAAATAATGCAGAGCTAAATGCACTTTTTATTCATTAAAGGTGTGGACCCTTGTTAAAGGTAAAATGAAGGCAGAAAGTAACATTTAGAAGCCCAACAGTTAAATCTGGAAGATTTTGGAATAAATTATCTAGTCGAAGGTTCGCTCCTATCATGTACATTCATTACTCCATTATGGGAGCCTACCCCTTGGTTTATGGAGCTCAATCCCTTCAAAAGAGGATTCTATCCCCTCTTATGTGGAGCTGCAACCTCTTCTCTTTCCATATAAATTGAAGCCATAATGCAGCCTCACAGGGAGTTATATTTTGAGAATTTTTGAGGACAAATGTTGTAGAAACTCAGACTCTCTTAACTGATCATTATGTGGGAATGATTACACATCCATGTGAATTTTAGCCAAGAGAGTGCAACGCTTGTCAGAGTAGAGAAAACGCCTGTTCTGGACCCCAGAAAGACCTGTACAACATCAAGGTGGACACGCTTGTAAGGCTCTTTCTTCATCAAATATAATACGAATGGATCTTGTTTTCTCAATGAGTTCTTTAATTAAGTAGCTTGTTTATCATATTTTATCAATGATTTATTTAATTAATTAGCTTGTTTCTTGAATTCCTTGATCATAATGATAGATATATGATTCGTGAATTAGTTTACACTATGCAGGTGCTATTTATTTTTTCCATGTTTGTGATTGCAGATCTTTGAAGACGACTCTTTCAAGCAACTGGAAAGAATATCATTATGAACAGAGCTGGACTATAGGTAGGTTTTCAAAACCTCTGTTGTAGCTAATTCTGAATCGAATATAATCTAGAGAAAATAGTTTTTGTTTGTCTGTTTGTTGCTATTTGTCCGTAGGACACTAGGGATATCTGTCTTGTCAGCAAGAACGATTTATCTGTCCAAAAATTAGAACTACACTCATCAGGAGCAATATTATAAACTTAAACATTGAGTAGAACACCAAAAAAATACATGTTATAGGAATATATAAAATGAGTACAACAATGTATTGAGACAAATAATTGCACTAGGCCCCAGTCGAACATCATACACAATAATGATAAAAATGAACAATGTCAACAAAGAGCCAATACACCCCAGAAGCTAGGGTTACCGAAAGAATAAGTCACTCAAATTGTTATAAAGTAATTGAAAAAAACGTTTTGGAAGTGAAACTAACAAATTTAAATTAGAGTAAGTTGAAAATTCAACATCAATAGTAAGCCAAAGCCAACCCTCCATGGGGAAAAATAAAATTTCCTTCCAATTTTAGTAAATTAGTACAAATTTTCATGCCAACCATTACTCCTAAAAGAAGGAAGTTTGGTTCACAAACCCTAAGAGGGCTCACAACCCACTACTTGAGTAATTTAGAAACAAAAGAGGGAACTGCGAAGCAGACAAGGCATTAATCTGTAGAACTTGGAAAATGAAGAAACAATTTTGTAAGGGTTGACATGCCAAACTATTGAATTCCAATCATCCCGAAAGTGTAAGAAAATTTGTATTAACCGGTATAAGAGGTGAAATACTAACTTTTACAAGCACACACTTCAGAATGAAGAAAAATTAAACAAGGAAAGGCTTGAGAAACTTAAAGTAATGGACGATAAAATACTAGAGAAAATCTTGTTGAAATTGTTGAAAATGCAGTAAGAAATTCCTAACTTAATTTTACCTTTGATTAAATTAGGAGAAACTTTAATTTGACATCAAAAAGTAACTTGAATGAGTTAACTGAGTTGAAATAGTTGTTATCACTCAGTTAGCTTATTTAATTCGAGATGAGGGCATGAAATTGAGTTGTGTACAATGATTCCTAAATTTTAGAATCCTAGGTTGAGTTAATTTCAGTTGTAACAATTTAATTCCGTTAAATTGAGTTAAGGTCAGTTAAACTAGATCCAAATTTTGGAGGAAATAGTGGTAGGTCTAGTAGTGGGGTATAAATTCAATTTTAAATAGATAACTAATCGATCTGCCTAAATTAACTCATGCATCCATGAAATTCAAGTTACCCAGTTGATATTGGAGTTCAAGAGTAGTGTACTGTCAATTGTAGAATTTTCCAAGTTGTACAGGTGGTGCATGGAGTCAAAGAAGGGCCTAAAGTAATTGCACAATTATCAAAGATCAATTTACCTAATTAATAGGGGATAATTCCTAACCAAGAAACACAAGGAAATAAGAGCTTTGAGGGCTTGAAAATTGGCTAAGCGTTGGCCAAAGTCAATCAGTCAAGCAAAGGATAGAAGATACTTTTGCAATTTGTGCTTAAGCTTGAGCAAGCTTATTGTACTCATACACATTATTTGATTAATGAAATATAAAAAGGAAGGGGTTTTGAGTAGTTGCTTTCCCCTAGATATATCTCTGTGTATATGTGTTGAATCTTGATACATGTTAATGATTTGCATTCTTGATCCTGCCACTCCTCTAAGAAACTATTCAATGCCAACCGTATAAGCTCTATTGGTTGTGGTGCCTCCCCAACGATTGCTCGATGATCTCAGTGTTGGGCCAGAATTGTAATCTACGGATAAACTAAGCTTCCCTATGCCGGTGTCTAATCTAGAACAATAGGTGAAAGACTATACTAATGTTTCTCCTAACTCAGAATAGATACACAGAGAGGATTGGATGCTTACTTGTTTCAGTCGCTTCCAAATGACTCCTTTCTGTCGCTTCCACTACAGCTTCAAGTTCAAGCGGTTTCAAATAGCTGAATGCTTCCTGAAAGAAAGAACACTGAAACAATAGAAGATGAAATAATATAGATATCTATTCAAGCTAGTTAGCTAAATTAGTTAAGCATAAACTACGTTCATCAACCAAGATTTTTCAATATGGAAAATCAAAGTAAACATGGATGCATTTAGGGAAAAATAAGAAGTACTCTTTATTGATGATAGAAGGAGAGGTTACAACCTAGTGACTGATTTGTAGTGACCTTATAATAGAGTTCCCAAGTCTCATCACAACATAATTCTCTCTAGTAGCAGCTCCACAAATCAAACTCTCTATTGAAAATTCTCTAGCATTTCCCTACTCAAATTATTCCTTCCAAACACTTAGATCTATGTTAAATTTATAGATGAAATGTAGGCAATTCTGTAATCAATAACATTAAAAAAATATGCAATACATGTTTCCATTCATGTAGATGTCAAATGGACACTTGGATCCAAAGCTTGACACATGTGAACCCTTCTAGAAGACACTGGCCAAATGGAGATTTCGGAACAATGAGAATTTCGTTCCCAATGTGACAAACACACCTTTGAATGTCAGGAAGTTCTTTGTAGAGCAGCCTTGAATGTGGCTACCTACATATGCAACACACGTAGGCCCCTTAGAGCCTGCATTGGTGAGCTCCCACATGTTTAATAATAAGCTTCAAACCATGGAAAACCTTGCTTGATGAAAGTCTTGTTTGATTCATGTTGTTTCCTTTCTTAGGGCATATAGAAACCGAGATGATAGGGAATGATAGACCCTTAATCATCGGTCCTGGAGATGATGCCTAGTTAACCAGGTCATTGGGAATGATGCCCAAATTGACCTATAATAATTTCCCCCTAAAGCATGAGATCCAAATAATAAGAACATTTGATTGAGATGCTTTACACTGTGATGAGCCTGGAAACAAAGTGGAATAGTCACCTGCATCAATATTACAATACATTACATCATGATATATCCTCTATTCATCATAATTGCTGAGGGTAGGCATTCCCATAGTCAGCATATAAAACAATCTAATAACATGTACATAATTTAGAAAGTCGTCTACATTGGAATGTTGCCCAGATGCAGACATCGCCTATAGATATAGGCCCATGTTTGGATGACAATCTCTATGTAAGGTCACTATACAGATGATGTGTACAAAAAGCCTGAAATCACAGCCCGGATGGCTAAAACTAGATTTGGGGTCTTCTTATCTCATTCACTCGATCATTCAGGTACAAGTCTAGCCATGCGAATATATGATTTGTCGTCAAACATGGAAAGACATCATTTGATTACCAACCAATAATGAAAGCTATTAACAAACGCGAGAGAACCACCATTAATGTCCATGACCCTCAAGGTACTATAGTACATTTTGTAAGGTGTGAATAGATGATTTGATGTCGAATGCCAAACAAAATATTTTGGTCAAAAGTCTGGAAGCGAGGATCTTGTCGATGTTGTAACAAGCCTCATGGTACTGGAATCTGATGTTTCTAAGTGAACTTCCTAGATAGTGATTTTTCATCAACAAGAAGTCACCTTATTGCAAAACTGGAGTTACTGATTTTGGAGACAAGGGTATGACTTGATATAGGAATTTTCAGGGATGATGGTCATGAAAATGAAGGTTTATGAGTATTGTAGATGGATGAGTTCTTAATCACTAGATGAATTCTCTTGAACATATCGGCGATACTGTGATGATTTGGCAACATTGACCCAAAACCGAAGTGAAGGTATGATGAACCATAGGTGTGAATGAACCCTCAAGATGATTACCCAACCCAAATAGTCACGGACATGGAGTGAAAGAAGTGTCATGTTCAAGAGTGACTTGCTACCAAAAAGAAACTTTACTTGCTTTTCCCAAATTTTCCCCGGTCATTTGTCGACCAATACCTCTTTTTTTTTTAACAAGCTTGAGGAGGATAACATTTTCTTGATCTATAATTCAACCCTTCAGGAAAATAAAGAATAAAGTATCGCTATTTAATAATTTAATGAGTCTAGCGATGAATGAAACTCGATTCTTGCCATGATTGACAAGCCCGTCGCTATTTTATGTTTTAACGAGCTTAACGACAGTAATAGCCCATTCCTTTTTTATGTTTAGAGAGTCTGAAAAAGAGGACGAAAGAGGACTCCAAAAAGTACTTTTTTCGTAAATTTTTCTCTCAGATCTGAAAAAGTGTAAAATAATATCTGAAAGAACCTCTTTGGTCATGTTTAACCAAGGTATTCCTTTTTCGTAAGTAATCCATCTCAGTCTGGAAAAGGTTTAAACTTATACTGAGTAGATATCAATTCATTTACTTTAACAAGCTCGAAATGACAAGTGCTCGACAATATTTTCACATTATCGGAGTCTGAAAAGAGCTGAAAGAAGAATCCAGGGGTTCCTTTTTCGCTGTTATGAAAGCTCGAAAAAGAGATAAAAGTTTGCTTCAAATCCTTTTTCGTTTTTAACAAAGCTCGAAAAATAAGGAGAAAAAGCATGCTTTGTGGTCAAGTCATTCTTGAAATAAATTTGCACGACTAACCTATTCGTCAGTTGTATTTCCTATTCAGAACAACACCAAATGGATTAAAAATACCTGTTTCATGATAAAAAAATAATAAAACTATAGTCACAGCAATAAATTTAACTTGCAAGTAATTAAATGACTATATAAAGCAGTTTCATTATTCATTTTTACCATTCCATAGTTACCATTTGCATTTTGGAGCTCTGAACCTGATTTTGCCCCCAAACTTCAGTCATTGATTGCGATCGTTTCAGTGGACAGATTTCATCACTGTTTGATCCAAGTCAGTAGTGAAAACCTCCTCTTTCTTTCATTATTCATTTCATTACCTTTCCTTGCAAATTTTCATGGTTTTGAGGCCCCTAGGGTAAATTCTGCCAAAATTGAGGGCACACACCCCTGAATGTTGAAACCTACATTGCATAGTAGGTACAGTGAAGTGTACCTGCATGTGCAATGCACTGTCTCAGCCTAGGGAGTGTGTTGGGCGCAGTTGAAGTTTTTGTTTTTCATGCTATGTCCAAAATTTGCCTAGTTTTTTGCAATGAATGGTATCTAATGGACCTTATGGTTGATTTTTAGGTTTCCATCGGATTATAATGACGATTACATGGAGAGAAAGAGAACATGAAGAAAAAGATATGATTTCCTTGAATGATCCGGGTACCGTAAGAGCTTTAAGAGATTGCGGGCTGCTTAAGTACTTCAAAATTTCAGGAATGAGGCAACAAATAGAACTACTAGAATTTGTTGTTCGAGCATGGGATCCAGCGATATAGTCATTTCACATAAAAAATCAAGTGTTTTCCATAACAGTTGAGGATGTGTATTTTCTCATAGGTTTGTCGAGGAGAGGTTTTCCCATTTCACTCACAGGATCTACCGTTGGAGGAGAAACAGTGAGGGATTATGTTATGCAGTATTGCTATCCAGGGTCAAAACCTAGAAAAGATGGAAAAATAAACATCTGTGATGTCAAGGATTTTCCTTTGAGGACCATCCTATTCATGATCGCTAAACTAGCTGGCACCGTTACACTCCATGTAGCGAACAGATCGTATATGCAGTATGCACTGGAATGTTTAGAGCCAACAGTTTTCAATTGGTCTGAAGCTGTTCTATATTAGATAAAGGAACAACTAAATAAAGCAAAGGGAGGAAGGAAGAAAAATTTCAGGTATGGTTCCATCCTTATCTATTTCACTTTGGAACAGATTCCACTGATGCAGCCACAACATGTTACATTAGATATATCCAGTCCTAGAGATCCTCGAATGCAGAGATGGGTAGAACTCATGGTTCGGCATTTAGGCCAATCAATCGTTATTTTTTCAACTACATTCTTCACCTGGTTCAGGTGACAGATCATCGCCATCGATGAGTATGCATATGCAGGTGTCAACTTCCGAGGAGATCCAGATCTAGTTTTACCAGAAGGCGCTCAGTGGGGTGCAATAGGTAAGATCGATTTGACCATATTTTTTTTATTTTTATAAGGTTTATACAAATTTATTTGTGTTTTTATTTCTTTCCAAGACTAAACTAAATTTTTAATGTAATGCAGATATCGGTCGTGTTCGACTAGTAGAGGAACCAGAGCATGAAGCGGATGCTCCAGCAGAGAGGGCTATCGGGAGAGCAGTCCTTCAGGACCTTGATATGGCCGAGACTATTACTGAGCTCCAGCAGCACATAGAGGGGTTGACCTTCAAGATTTCGGATTGTTGGATCGAAGAGCTTCCCATGCGATTGCAACGACACACAATTGGGGTTCCTAACCGTTGGATACGGTTGCTCCGTAGGATTGCTAGATCTATAGCATGCTATCATGAGCACCACTAGTTTACTTATGAATTTTTGCATACATTTTGAGGTCAGATGACCAACGTGTCTTGGGCAAAAATTTGGTAAAAACCTATAACTATCTATCTATATGATTTCAGAGTTTTTCCTATGTTTAATGCGTAATCCTATTCAATTATGTGAATGTTTTTATTTACCTATGTCACAAATGTCTATCTAAAACTTGATTAGCTAATGAATTAGTTAAAGTGTTCATATTTTTGGAAATGTGTTGATATTGAATGAAATAAAAATGTCTCTCCAAAAGTTAAACTCTAAGGAACAATCTAAGAAGTGTTGTATTTCTAACAGTATAAATACTAGTATGTTGTAGTACTATGAGTTGTGAGTCTAACCTTATGATTATGCGGTTAATACCAAATGAAATGGCATCAGAGAGAAGTTCAATCAACGTGCTATACTCAACGATATTATTCGTCGATCTATCGATACAAATCCCTTGAAAAATCACAACTCACCATTCGGAGCAAGAATGGCCCACGTTGCAGAGGACAGATTATGCGTACTACGACTAGCACCATCAACATATCCAAAAAATGGTTTTGAAGATTCAGTCATCTGCGATGAAATGTAAATTGGATTACTAACGTCAAGAAAACTCTAAAAGAAAAATTAAGACAGTGAATGCAAATCAACAGCATATAAACAATATAATACAAAAAATTACTATGCTCATGATTAAGCATAGTAACGTTTAAGATACAGCCCATTTCTAGGCTGTGCCAATGGAATCCCATCATAATCAACTAACTTGCAGGCACCCTTAGAAAAAACTCTTTTGAAAATATAGGGGCCATGCCATAATGGCTCGAATTTCCCTGTACCTATTTTATCAGCTTCTTGGTCATAAAGAAGGACCAAGTCGCCCTCTGAGTAGATGCCAGGCTGGACATTTTTGTCGTATTGCACCTTTATACATCTCTTATGCGCTTCGCTGGCCAATTGGGCTTCACGACGCGTTTCATCTAGATGGATGAGGTTAAGGAGGCGCTCTTCTTCTTCAGAGGTGTTAGGTAACAAGTCTATCGTGAGTTTTAACGATGATATTTCGCATTGGATTGGTAAGATAGCTTCCAGACCATACACCAATTGAAAAGGAGTAAATCCGGTTGTGTTTCTCACTAAGGTTCGATACAACCACAAGGCGGAGTATAGGATCAAGTGCCAGTTCCTTTTACGGACTCCTATCATTCATTGAAGCATTCATTTAAGAATTTTGTTAATAGCCTCAACTTGTCCATTTGATTGTGGATAATAAGGAGCAGAATTATCATGGGACAATCCTAACTTGGCTGTCAATTAAGACATCATATGGTTGTGAAAATGCTTCCCATGATCCGTAACTATAGCCCGTGCGACACCAAACCATGCAATGACATGATTGAAGAAAAACAATGCAGCTATTTGTCCTGTGTTGTTGAATGTAGGCATCGCTTCGGCCCATTTGGTAAAATAGTCGACTGCGACAATAATATAACTGTGCCCCCCAGATGAAGGAGGGTTACATGTCATGAAATCGATACCCCATTTCGTAAATGGTCCAACAGAGACAACGGGATGCATTGGCGCTGGCGGTTTGTGGATTTTACAGTCATAAATCTGGCATGTATGACAACTTTTGACTGCGAGGATACAATCTCAAAAAATAGTATGCCAAAAGTAACTGGCTCGGAGTATCTTTTGTGCAGTAGCATAACCAGATAAATTTCCACCACAAGCCCCAGCATGGCAATCATTTAAAACTTTTTAGGCCTCCTCATGAGTGAGGCACCTCCTTAAAATGGTATCGACACCACGATGATAAAGTGTATTTCCGACGATCAGATAATCTTTGGCTTGGTATCAAATACGTCGTTGATAAGAGCGAGAGGTATTAGGTCGAATAGTTTGGGTTTGGAGATAAATGATGAAATATCCATACCAGGGATTAGATGATCTGATCAAAAACAAAGACTCGTCTGGAATAGATGGTTCTGACATAGTTGCAGTACTATCACAGGGTGGTCACAGAGAACCTCAACCAAAACTAAAGACTTCTTTGACTTGGATTTGATGAATTCCAAATCAAATTCCTACAAAATGACAATCCATTTTAAATATTTCCCCCCCAGCAATTGACGTGATAATATGTAAGTCAGGGGGTTGCAATCCGAAACTATTGTTGTTTTTTGGAGCAGGATATAATGGCGAAATCTTTGGATAGCTTGAACAGCTACCAAGGAAAGCTTTTCTACGTACGAGTACTTAAATTTCGTATCGTTGAGATTACGAATCAAATAATAGATCGGATGTTCAATTCCTTCTTCTACTTGGACCAAAACCATAGTGATGGTCATTTCAGTCGCGCCGATATATATGAAATAATCATTTGAATAATTTGGAGGATACATTAATGACGCTTGGACAAGATGGTCCTTGATAGCATCAAAAGAAGCTTGCGCGACTTGGTCCCAATTGAAGGGAACCCCCTTTTTCAATAATCAAGTAAATCCTTTAGCCATTTTGGCATAGTTTGGAATGAACCTTCTCAGGAAGTTAGCCTTTCCTTGAAGTTTCTGTATTTGAAGTAAGTTTGATGGTGTAGGAAAATCAAGAATGGCCTGTAACTTCAGTGGGTCTATTCAACTTCCTTCTTTTGAGACTATGAATCTGAGCAGTCGACCAAAACCAACACAAAACACACATTTATGTGGATTGAGGCGTATCTTGTAGTGTCGGCATCGTAAGAAAATGGCTCTCAAATGCATCGGGTGATCAGTCCGATTTCGTGAATGCGCTGGTAAATCATCTAGATATGGTTGAACAATGTTCTTGATGTCGTTGAAGGCATAATCCATTACTCTCTGAAAAGTTTCCCCAGCGTTATTTAAACCAAACGAGAGTTTCCTATATGTGAATGTGCCCCAGGGATAGATAAATGTCATCTTATGTTGGTCATCTGGGCGGATATTGATTTGATTGTAGCTGTAAAATCCATACATGAAAGAAAATATTTCACATTCAGCACAATCGTCAATTATCTGGTCGATAAAAGGAGTAGGATAGTTGTCTTTTGGACAAGCCTGATTAACATCCCCATAATCGACACACACTCTAATGGTTCCTTGTTTTTTCATAATAGGAATGATATTGGAAACCCACTCGATTAACGGAACAGGGTAAATGAAACCAACACGCAAAAGCTTTTCAACTTCTACTTTGATGGCAGCGGCTTTCTTCAGATGAACAGGATGAAGCTGTTGACGCACCGATTTGACATCAGGATACATATTAATAGTGTGTTCAACTATACTAGTATCTATGTCTGGAATTTCCTCATAAGACCAAGCGAATACGTCACGAAATTCAAGAAAAAGAGAGCGATATGAATCAAGTTCTAATGGAGAACAAGATACACCGACATGAATATTTTCTACAATGCCAGGTTTAGTCAAAATATCGATAGAGATCGTTTCTTCAAAATTCGATAAATTTCGCTTAGATTCAATTGCATTAATTAGAAAAGAATTTGAAAATAAATTTTGAATGGATGGGTGATATAGTTCACTTAGATTATTTTCTTCATAATCAGGAAGATGGGAACGATGATGATAATCTTCCCATGGTTCTCCTTCTGCCATCATAGCTTCCAAAATATTTTCATCTGTCAAAAATTTTGAGGAAAATGGATCAGATGGAGTACCAAAATCTAATGAATGATCAACCCAAACACTCGGCGGTGATAATTTCGGATTTTCCGCCCAAGCCAAATAGATTGATTGCTATTGTAGCTCAATAGGGTTGAGCGGTAAAACATCATCCAATGTAGAAATATTAGAATCACCCATACTCTTCCTTAAGCCAGATAGAGTGGAAGAGATCATGTAGCAGGTCTCTATGCTTGCAATTTCTACCGACATCGCGGGCGGCAGTAATGCAAAGGTTCCCATAATATTGGAATCCTTTAAGAGTCCTACAACAATGTTTTGGATTTATAGTTGAGGTAAGTGAATATACGAAATGCTTCCAGTTACCTGCGAAGCGGAGGCAAAAAAGGATAATTGATTAATGACTGTAATAGTACCTTTATGAGGAAAGGCAACCATTCTAAAATATGTAGAAAAAATTGTAGTCATCGCATATACCCATGGTCTTCCGAGTAAAATATTATAGTCAAGGGGTCTGTCGACAACCTCAACATCAATACTTACTATTTTTCCCCCTAGTTCAACTTGCAGGTTATTGATAATACCGCAAGGTTTATATGTTCTTCCATCAAAAGCCTTCAACGTCATTGATGATTGCGATAATCGCAGCGAGCCAAGTGACTTCCAATAGTTTAGAGACATAATGCACATAGATGCTCCCTCATCAATAATAGTGCGATGAACAAGGTGATTGAGAACATTTACTTGGATGGAGAATGCCAATTCTGCTGGTAATTGCGGCACATAGCCCGTATGATTAAAGACTACAAGATTAGAATTATTCGGATCAATTCCACCAATGGCCGACAATAAAGCGTGCTTCTGGGAGGGAAAATTTTGTAATACCTCAAAAGCAGACATAGCTGAAGGGGATTGAGCCAAATCTTCAACTAGATTATAATTTTGTGCAACTATTGCTCAAGGATTATATATCGATTTATGAATTACTCCCTTTGGTGGCTTTATCATCAATTCAGGAATAACAGGAGGTGGTACTGATTCATTAGATGGATTTGTTGTCGAGGTAGTAGGTTGATCAGTGGCCGGACTACCATAGTCTTTATTCTGCATCGACACCAAAATATCTTGTGAAGTTTTTGTAGTAGATAAAATTAACACTTGGGAACTAGGAGCTGGATCCATAGCAACCAAATTTGTGTTTGGATTTGGAAATGGGTCTGTCAACATAGCCGATGCATTAGAAGTCTTGATGATTTTTGAGACTTCAGCACGGTGAGGACAATCCCTAACAAAATTTTCCTCACTACAGATTATGCATGGATAACGAGGTTTCCGTGGTCCTGACAGTTGATCAGATGATCATTCCTGCGGGTTAGAAGTTTTCTTTTTCTTTGATTTCCCATTTTTTCTTACTTCCTTATTTCTTATCACTTTTTCCTTTGTCAAATGAGATGACATTGATTTCAGAAGTAGGAGCAGGATCAAATGCAATAGTGTTGTGTGTATTTACAGTGCCTATCAAGCCGTCTCTGGCATGAGAGTCTTTTTTTTGAGGAGGAACATTGAAATTAGATCGCGGCACATTTAGTATTTTCTCATAGAGCATGCCACACTCAGTGTAAATCAAGTCTAAATACTGGGCACGCATGATAACTTGCTCTTCTGTGATGATGCCACCTTTAGCCACATCCTCTGTTATAGATGGTAACAAGGATTTAATGAACCATTCAGCAAGGAGTTGATCAGGAACAAATGTCTTAACCATTCGTCGACGACGATGCCACTCATGAACATGATTTGAAATGTGAGTAGCATTACTCTGTTTGAAGTTGGTCAAGAGTTCTGTTCTAGTTTTGTATCTAATCGGTAATTAGAAATGGGTCAAAAAGACAGTATCCAAAGAAGTAAAATTTTCAAATGAAGCTCTAGGTAATTCAATGTACCATTTAGTTGTCAGACCTATGAGCGTTCGCTGGAAAATACGTAATCGAATAGAATCATCATTTAGGGAATTTGATGAACACCATAAATGGTAAGTCATAACATGAATTGATGGGTCTTCTCCAGGGTTTCCATTGAATTTAGGAATGTTGGAGGGTAATTTATGTGGTATCATCGGCCACCAAGGAGCATAATTGATAGGATCATTAGTTAACCGGTTTAAATCTGGTAATTCCAAGGTTGTAACAAAAGGCAATTTTCTATTAAGGTCAGGTTGAGCATAGCCATTATAAGATGGAATTGCTTGGGAAACAGGTATTTGAGCACCAACATATGGGATTTGATGTTGGTAACCCAGATAGGGGTTGTTTTTCATGGCAAACACTTGAGAATTCTATTGAACAAAACCTGGATATGGTACTTGTTGATATGAAGTTTGAGGAATTTGCGCCTGTGGCTGCCAAGGGGTCTGTCCAACAAGCTTATAACCCAAATTAGTGTAAGTTGGATCCAGTTGATATGTATAACCAGATTGTGTTTGTGACATCCCATAAAATGGTGGAACATATTGTGAATAAATGATCCCTGATACAAATTGTAAATTAACCAAAGGATTTTGAGTTTGTGGACCCAACATTTGATGATATTGAGTTGAATAACTTGCCTAATAAGGTTGATGTACAATATTTTGATTCTGTAACAGGGGTATAGATGAATTAGAAAGTGGTATTGAAGTGGGTGTAATAGGTTGAATTGGTTGATACGATTGGACAACCATTTGTGGTTGGATAGGTAGAGTGGGCTACCATTGACAAACATTTAAATCAACATTATTCTGACCAAAAAGTGACTGAGTACTGTCATATTGGGTAACCAAAGGTTGCCCCCCAGCATAAGGAGGATAATAAGATGGAAAATATTGTTCACCGAATGCTGGGAGTCCAGTTGATAAAGGAATTGACCCATAATGACTGGCTTGATATTGCCCTGATGATGGATTTAATGAATCAATTCGTTCAGTACTAACTATAGGACTACCAGTTAAAACACTAGATGATGACATTGGCAAGGACCATGAATGTTAAGGTGCACCAGAGAAAGTGCGAGATAGTGATTTGTAACCTGTTGGGACCGAAGGGCCACCATGCAAATATGACTCTGGTGATGTTGTGAACATCGACGGAGTAGCGAGTGTAGGAGCGGATGTAATTGGAACAACAGACCCAACCGAAGATGTCGGTTTAGACATATTTTTATAACCAAATGTATACTCTCTGAAATAAACGAGAGATTGAATGGCAATGGGATCAACAAAAGCACATGGAAATGACTAAGGAAATGACTGGTACAGGTAAAGGTCTCCCCCAAAGTGGGTTTGACCTAAAGGTGTATCAGGTTGAGGGATTTCTTCAATTTCGATTAAACCATGAGGAATAAATTCACCGTTAGGACCAAAATATATTTTAGACGGTTGACTATGTGAAATAGGAGTTTCAATGGCTACAGATATTTGTGGAGTGACCAAGGTAAGAAAAACTTCCAACTGTTCAGGATTCAAATTTTCTAGCAAAGAAGAGACAGGATCTGGATCAATTTGTGATTGAACAACTTCGGGTGCAGGAGGTATGGTCTCAACGATTGAATGGATCGTGACCACGGGTAGTTGTGAAGACTTTGTTTCGAAAACAGTAGACGAACCGGGATGTGTGGAAATAATTTGAGCTAAATCTGGATTAAATGATGATGTTTCACCAGAGGTACGAATTATACTTGATTCGGCAAATCGTGATCGCCTTCACCTACCAGAAATAAATTCCGGTGGTAAAGGTGGTTTTAAAGCTAATCCACGCGAACGATGGGGGGTAGGATTGTGTTCTTCCACGATTACTGATTTATTTTATCCAAAAAAAAATAAAAAATAAAAAGAGGGTAATGCTAGGCAAAAGGGTTTACCAGGAAACTGTGAACTGCAGAATACCTCTTGGTGAACCAAGAAGTACGGGTAGGTAATCTCCCCGAATGCTGTGTTTGGTGTATCACAATTTCATGGCGGCCAACTCAGTTCACTATGGATGGATAGCACCTAAAATTTGTCCTCCCAAATATACCTCAAGGTACATGGAGGCCCAAGTCCGTATTAGCACTGTCTGATGTGAAACTGCATAGTATCGTACTGTAGCACTGCCCGATATACCCGAAAGTATGTGGATAAGCTACGATATACTTATGTATGTGGAGTGAGGTATCACACTTGGAATGTATCGTAGACAATTTAACGACATATGCTATGTTTTACGATGCTGGAACATGTCTCTAGCCCAGACCTCTAAATGTTATCGTTAATGTTCCAAAGCATTTTTAAGTAAATTGAGATTTATTTTATGTTGATCTTGCTTAAAAATTTTCCTTTCAGGTTCACCATGATGATGTATATGAAATTCCTAAAATGAAAGCTAAGAATGGTAAACAAACTTTCACTTTCAGCTTTTTCAATGAAAGACCTAGCTACTAGGGAAGAAAGAAAATAATTTGAGAGCAAAAAAATCAATGAATCTCAAACTCAATGCAGATTTCCTAATGTTCCTTTTATAAAAAACACACAATCCTACATGCAAATGCAAGTTTTTCTTTTCAGTTTCCTTAATGTTATGAATGCAGAAAAGAAACTAGGTGCACTAGATCAATAATCAAAATTCTTTTTACTTTCAAGAAACGAAGAATACAAACAAAAATTTCTCTCTTGAAGGAAAAATGAGGACTTCAACAAAAATTTCTCCTATTAAGGAAATGAAGATTTTACAACAATTTCCTATTTCAAAAGCAAATGATTCTTAATGCGACCATAAAAAGTACTTTGAAATCAACTTGTCAATGATAATGAATTTTTTTTTAAAACAACATTGAACAAATTTGCAGTCAAAGGAGAAGAAATATATAGAGTTACTGGTCAATAAAGCATCAAAATTTTCAGAAAAAATCAGCAAGAAAAACTAAAGCAAAGTGCAAAGTCAAATTCAAGGGGATTTGGTCCCTTTCAGGAGCCAATGCAGTCTCCAAAGGGAGACAGTGCTCTGCAACGCAGGCTAAGAAGGGAGACAGTGCTATGAAAATCATTGTGCCCTAACCAAGGGTGCGTTGAGCGCAGTAAACAAAGAAAATGCTACTATTTGGCTCACTAACTTTGCAAATTAAGGTTTGAAAAAGTCTAATATTTCTGTGAAACACCTATTGAGTGGATTAAGAAAGAAGATCAGAGACTAAAACACCAAGAATCAAGAGAAATTCTCCGCAGTATGGTCACCAGTTTGTTGGGCCAGAATTTTAATCTACGGATAAACTACACTTCCCTAGACCGATGTCTAGTCTAGAGCAATAGGTGAAAGAATATACTAATGTTTCTCCTAACTCAGAACAGATACACAAAGAGGATTGGATGCTTACTTGTTTCAGTCGCTTCCAAATGGCTCCTTTCTGTCGTTTCCACTACAACTTCAAGTTCAAGTGGTTTCAAATAGCTGAATGCATCCTGCAAGAAAGAACACTGAAACAACAGAAGATGCAATAATATAGATATATATTCAATCTAGTTAGCTAAATTAGTTAAGAATAAACTACATTCATCAACCAATATTTTGAAATATGGAAAATAAAAGTAAACATGGATGCATGTAGGGAAAAATAAGAAGTACTCTTTATTGATGATAGAAGGAGAGGTTACAACCTAGTGACTGATTTGTAGTGACCTTCCAGCAGAGTTCCCAAGTCTCATCATAGCATAATTCTCTCCAACAGCAGCTCCACAAGTCAAACTCTCTATTGAAAATTCTCCAGCATTTCCCTACTCAAATTCTTCCTTCCAAACACTTAGATCTATGTTCAATTTATAGATGAACTGTAGGCAGTTTTGTAATCAATAGCATTCCAAAAATAGTCTAGACATGTTTCCATTCATGTAGATGTCAAATGGACACTTGGATCCGAAGCTTGACACATGTGAACCCTTCTAGAAGACACTGGCCAAGTGGAGATTCCAGAACAATGAGAATTTTTCTCCCAATGTGACCAATGCACCTTTGAATGTCAGGAAGTGCTTTGTAGAGCAGCCTTGAATGGGGCTACCTGCATATGAAACACACTTAGGCCCCTTAGAGCCTGCGTTTGTGAGCTCCCACATGTTTAATAATAAGCTTCAAACCATGGAAAACCTTGCTTGATGAAATTATTGTTTGATTCATGTTATTTCCTGCCTTAGGGCATATAGCAACTGAGATGTCAGGGAATGATAGACCCTTAATCATCGGTCCTGGAGATGATGCCTAGTTAACCAGGTCATTGTGAATGATGCCCAAATTGAACTACAACACTCAGACCTCCTGAACCTTGGTGAGGTAGGAAGCTATGCCTTCACCCTTTATCATCCTGATTCTCCTTAGCTTCTCTTGTAGGAACATCTTTCGTTGCTCAGAAGTGCCTTGATACAACTGGATGAGAGCATCTTGCATTTCCTTTGTTGTTCATTTTTTTTCCACATGTGAGGCTATATGATCCAAGAATCCATCTAGGATCAATGTATTCACCTTCGACATTTCCTTCATGTAATCCTTGAGCTAATTTTCCTCCTAGGGTACTGCTACCACATTGTCCACATAGGATTTCATGCCATGTTCATCCAAAAGGAAGGACATTCTAGCCTTCCAGATGAAAAAGTTGGAGGCTCCCTCCAACCTATCCTGATCTCTAAGCCCAGTTATGGCCATCTCTAAATGTGGTTGAAAATATCCCTCTTCCTCTACTTGGCTTCTGAATCTTCCATTCACACTCCCTTCTGGAGTGAGAAAAATTGCTTGGAGCAACTTCCAAGTGAAACTAGAAAATGAGATATCTAGAACTCGAAATACCATGAGACTAATTTCCCTCTAGGTGTGCTCTTTCTCTTCCACTTAATGTTGATTCTGATACTATAATTGCTACAAAACCCTTCTGTGCTTAAACAATGAATCTGCCAAATGAAAATACCCTAGTTGTTGCTCCCTCTGCTCACTGGAATGACTCAACTGGCAAGCTGAATTTTTCTTCCAACCTGCATTGAAAAATAAAACTTCCAATACCTGGCTTACGTGCTACGTAGCCTCCAGAAATTCCTCTTGCTACTCCCTTTGAACAATGAATTTATGCTTGTGCTTCTGAGCTTCCCCGTCTGATCAATCTCGCTCTAAGACCATGTGAAAATTTCAACACTGAAATCCTATAGCAACAACTTGTATTATTTCTTCTATATGTTAATTAAATTATCAATTTATTGCTATGACAACAATGAAATAAACACACTTCAATATTAAAAAAAATATTGTGAAAAATAATAGCGTTGGAAACTGAGAAATATTCTAGCATATACACATAAAAAAATTCTCACAAAGTTTTTTGGAAAAATGTCCCTGTAAAAACACAACTTGGGAAAATAATTGCAGAAACTGAGATTTTTTATTATTATACTACAGTGAAATTATCTGAGAAGAACCTGGATGCCGAAAATTGGAAATTATGAAGAGAAAATACTAGAAAAAATTATCTGAGGGAAATTACCCTCACTCCGAGAAATTCCAGTACTTGACTGCCTCTGAAAATAAATTAATCCACCTAGCCCTTCGAATGCCCTACGCCACCTCTACACAATCCCTCAGATGCTACAATCCATTACTTCTACAAATAAAGCCATCTTGCATGCTTTTGAATCAGAAAATATCTCTCTGACACTCTCGAAATATATTCTGACCTATGGAAATGATAACCAACTTCACCTTAGAAAAATCATGCTACCTTTTAAAGCTTATGCACTACCTCCTAGAGAAATTTCAGCCTCTACAATGTACTCACTAGATGTGGAAAAATATTCCTATGGATTCACTTTCCATAACCCTCTATGTCTTTGGTTCCTTATCTAGCTCTAACTCTTTCGAAAACTGTTGTTGCTCTATGGAAAATCGAACTCTGCAAGGAAATCAATCTCAAGTGTGTGTTAATCATCTACCCATCGATTTCTTCCTATAATCTTCTATTGGGACTCCAACGATCAAGATTAAAACTTAAAAAAGGGATAATATCATATCAGAGTCGATCTGTGTCATTTTATATATGATTCACACCTTATCTCAATTAACACTGATTAATTAACCCCTTTGCCTAAGTTCAGACTTGGGAAATATTTAAAAATATGCTAATAATCTAATTGAGACACTTCTAGGTGGAATTTCCAGAAATGATTTTTGGGTTATGGATAACTCCTAAGTTTTAGCCTCTTGAAAAAGTCCCAAGACTAGAACACATCCGATACTACAAAAAAAAAATCTATCTTGAGGAGTACGTGGAGATCTATGTACCTCTAACATTGTTAATGCAAAGGAGTCATTATCTTCTCCCAGATGGGGTGTTGCTTTATGGTCTTTAAATAAGTTGAATGGTAAGGTCTATAGGAATTCAAAGGTAAACGATTTTATTTTCATATCATTTTTCTTTGTGGATTCTTGATTAGTCTATGGAATTAGGAGAGTGAACAACTCAAGTTTAGTGGAATGTGGAATTTCTTTACAAGAAGGAAAATTTCTATTTAATATAATTTCAGTTGTTATTTCTTTTAAAAAATTTCATGCTAGGCCCTTACCTCTATAATTTTCCTCAGTTGAAGCTGGATTGAATTAAGCCCATGCACACAAGTCTACAATGGCTCTAAAACTCACCTAGGTGAGTGAAGGAAGTGTTTCTTCTATCGATTTTTATCTCATAGTAGGGGAGGTATCTTCCTTCAGACCAAATCAGCACAAAATATCTCGATCGCTCCAAAATATGACCTCCATGAGCTTTAAAACCGTGTGAATCACCCTGGCTAATCCAAAAAACATTGTGCCATGCCCATGGTAGATGTAGCTGCTACCACCAGATGTTATTTCAACTACCATATGTTTCATTATGTGCTACTCAAGTTTTGTGAGGTAGGCCGAATAGTTTAGTGGAGACACTTTAATTTTTGAATTTCACTTACATCTCCTTGTTACCTTTTATGCATAAAAATATGATTAATATAAATGGTAAACAAGTTATTCATAGGTAGACTATTTCTATGGGATTTACCTTAGGAAAAAGGTGAAGAAGAGTACTTTTGTTAATATGGGAGGTGGGGATCCTACACGTTGGTAGCCAGTTTTCACCTTAGGTTATTTTTCCGAAGATTTCTATCATCGTTGGTAATCCAATTTTGAAGTCGACAATTTCAGGTAAGTACATGTCCTGGAGTCCTTATAGATTTTAAAGGATCATTTTGAGATATAAATTTTTATGGTTTTTACCTCTAATTAAGGATTGAGAAATTATATTTATGTTTATCATATTTTCACTATTATTAGTTGCAATAGGTAGCTTAAACCTAGCTCGAGTCACGATATATTTCTGAAACATGGAACCCTTTAGCCCCACTCTATAAATGGAGGGTAATCCAATGGATAAATACAAATGTCACACATTTCAACTGTTAAACTTCACTAGTAAGAAAAAATATCACTCTATACAAAGACCCATCAAGTTTTTCATACACTATTGAACTTCATACAACTAGGCTTGTAGGAACAATACCTAAAAATATAGAAAGGATATCTACCTTGTAGAGTCTTTATCTGAATATTAACATGATGACAAACCTTATACCCTTAGTGATTTTTAGTAGCTTGAGCCCTGCTCAAGAGAAACATGTCACCTTCACTATGGAATATATGTGATCATCTATTCGAGCTTTATCTTGAGCATAATGAACTTGTTGGTGCCATACTAGACCCTTCCCTACCAAATGTAACATGCCCAAGTTTGCAAAAAATGGATTTTAGTGATAACCATCTTGAGGGATCAATACTTAGTTTTCTGCCTAGTTTCAGAAACCTCCATGATCTTGATCTCAATAATAATTCCTTCTTTGAAGAAATCTTAAAAGCCCTTTCTAATTTAAATCTCTCTATTTTGAATCTCTCACAGATAATCTCACAAGTGCGATACCCAACTTTTCTCACAATTTTAGTAGGATGTTTTTGTGGGAAATATCCCAACCTTATGTGATGCTCCTTTCCAACCCTATGGAATATGTTCCATATTGTCATCTCGATTTAGAAGAACATATTTCATTTGGTAAGAACTCAAATGGGGAAAGTAGTAGCAGTTATGAATCACTAGTTTAGAGAAAACGACAATAAAAAATATCTCTATTGTGAAAATTTCAACACTGAAATCCTATTGCATCAACTGGTATTATTTATTCTAAATGTTAATTAAATGAGCAGCTATTGCTACGAAAAGAATGAAATAAACACACTACAATCTTCATAAAAATACTGTGGAAAATAATAGGGCTGGAAACTGAGAAATATTTTAGCACACACACACTAGAAAATTGACACAATTATTTTTGGACAAATGTCCCCTAAAAACCCCAACTTCGGAAAATTTCCATAACAACTGAGGGTTTTTATTACTATGTAACAATGAAATTATATAAGTACAATCTGGATGTTGAAAACTAGAAATCTTGTAGCGAAAATACTGGAAAAAGTTATCTGAGGGAAATTACCCTCACTTCGAGCAATCTTGACACTTGACTTCCCCTGAAAATATATTCATCCACCTAACCCTATGCAGGCCCTGCGTCACCTCTGCGCAGTCCCTCAAATGCTACAACTTAGAACTTTTGCAATTCAAGCCATCTGTTAGGTCCCTATAATACTAGTGTATCCCCTTACTGTTATGATTAGTGTAGCTCCCTTATTGTTATTGTTCTGCCCATGTAGTCCCCATATTTTTATTATTATGCTCAATAGAAACCCACTATTGTTATTGTTATGTCCTTACATTATTATTGTTATGTCAACTCTAATTATATTGTGACCCCTTAGATTGTTATATATAGAAAGGAGGTTTTGTCATTTGAATCATCCAAGAATTTTTCATTTATGTAAAGTGAAGGAAGTTCCCCCCTCTAAGTGTATAATTTTTAATTTTTTTATCTATATTTTCTTCTATTTTGTGAGCTGGTTGGATAAAATTTATTTTGAAAGCTTTGGATTCTAGGGTTTCGCTTCTTCAAATAGGTCATCTTTGAATTTTCTCTAAAATTATTTTATACGAGGCTTTAGAAGCTAAAATTTTGACCACTTCGAGAAGAAACCTTCGTGAGCATATTGTAAACATTTCATGTCTTGGTTCGCTATAGTTTCATAGATATGATCTGTGTAAGTTAGGGTTTTTGTAGGCTCCAAAATTCAGTATCAAACATGTGACCTAGGGAAAATCTTCATAACTTTCGTTTCAGCCATCGTATTTGAATTCTGTCAAAAATTAATGAAATTTCATAGATGGTAGTTTTTATGGTAGAAATTTCAGGGCCTAAGGTCGAAACAGTGACATGTGGCACTCCATACAATTTCACTCTACTAAATTAGTCTATAATCAGGTCATCGTGGGAGATCATGCATAACTCTTTATTGAAGACTCCAATATCGGTGTGACTTGTGGGGTTGGAAAATAGTTTCATAGGGATACAAAAGGATAAAATTTGAGACCTTGAAGATCCGAAATTACATAGTTACAACTGTTTCAAGTTTGAGCTCCCAAAAGCAAGAAATATTTGTGTATTGTTTTTCAAATTGCATAAATTTTGCTTGAAAAATCAATTCGAAGTGATTCCAAAGGAATATTGAAGCATATATATTAGTAATGGGTTATAAAATTCCTCCAAAAAAAAATAAATTCCACACCCATTAATCCATCATAAAGGTCTAATATGATGCATGAAGAGGAAGAACTGCAACATGATATCTCAAAATTACTAGACCAAGTGCAACAAATTTCACTCTCACAAAGAACAACTAAAGATGAACTAAAATAGACATGAATTGTTTAAAATCAGACATTGAAGCTAATATGGATGTTTTGAAGGATGGTATGGAAGCTAATATGAATATTTTGAAAGCAGACATGGAAGGTTTGAAGGAAGGTTTGACAAAGTTGTTGTAAGAAATGCTTCCTAGAGGTGACAAGGTAATCCATGAAAATCATGATGAGGACAAAAGGAATATGAATTTTGATTTTAGAAATTCCAATTTTGGGTTTGAGAACCACCACATTCCAAATATCGATATGAGGAAATTTGATCGTAAGGATCCAGTAACATGGATACTACAAATGGAGAAATATTTTGATCTCTGTGATGTGAAACACTCACAAAAGGTACACATTGAAACTAAATATTTATAACTCAATCAATTTGTATGGTATTGATGGCTTTGTTCTCGTAAAACCCTTGTCACTTGGTTAATTTTTACGAAGGAAATGATAGCACATTATGAGGATACAAAGAGAAACACCTTCTTTATCCAATTGATATATCTCAAACAAAAGGTTTAAATGGAAAAACACATTGAGGACTTCCAAAAATTTAATATTAGGGTAATGGATATTCCAGAGGATAATAGGATTGATGTCCTTATAGGGACTTTAAAGGATAACATCCAACATGAGGTTCTCCTTTGGGAACCTGATTAATTAGAGAAGGCATTCAGGGCGGCAAGAAATTTTGAAAGAAAAATTATGGCAACAAGAAAGTCTACCACTCACAATTATTACGATGGAAGTATCACTGCTCCTAGCCTTCAAAAACCTACAAGGTTGAAACCACAAAAAATGGAGGAAAAAAGAGAAAAAAGGATTTGTTATAGTTGTGATAGAAAATACACTAAAGGCCATAAGTGTGCTAATAAGAGATTATTTTACATAGATTGTGAAGAGGAGGAAGAAAAGGAACAAGAAACATCAAAAGAGGAGGATATACACTAGGAACCAACCCTAGAGAAAAAAGAAATGATCTGACCATATCTTGTAATGAATTGGAAGGAATTACCACTCCTAAAAATCTCAAGATTTAAGGATATATCAATAAGAGAAAGGTAATAGTGTTGATTTTTTCTAGTAGTACCCATACTTTTATTCATTGTAAGGTAACCAAGGGATTAGATTGCTTCTTATATCCAACACTAGAGTTTCGATTGATTGTTGAAAACAGAAGAACTATAGATTTCTCTAGAAAGTTCCATAATATCAAGCTAACCATGGGGGAATATTTATTGAATATTATAATTCTCTCCATTCCAATGGGTGGTGTTGATGTTGTAATAGCAGTCCAATGGTTACGATGTTTGGGGATGATAGATTTTAATTTTCAAGAAATTTTCTTGGATTTTTTTTGGGAAGGAAAGGAAGTTGAATTATGGGGCATTGTAGGGAAAACAGGGAATATATTTAGCTCTAATGTCATGAAAAATATTTTGAAGAAATAAAAATTAGGTGTAATTACACAATTATGCTCAATAGAGGTTCAAACATAAAAGTAATTTATTTCTCCATATCTCCAAAAATTATTGGATAACAATTCCAAGGTGTTTGAGACTCTTAAAGGCCTCCCACATATTCATGATCATGATCATGCTATTCATTTGATTCCAGGATATTTTCCTCCAAACATCAAGCCTTATAGATATCCTTATGCCAAAAAGAGTGAGACTGAACATGTGGTTGCAAAAATGTTAGAGGCTGGTATAATTCAACCTAGTCAAAGCTCTTTCTCTTCTCCAGTATTATTGGTGCACAATAAGGATGGATCATGGTATCTGTGTCTGGATTATAGAGAGCTCAACAAGCTCACTATTAAAGATAAATTTTCCATCCCTGTCATTGATGAATTGTTGGATGAATTTCATGGAGCAATTTACTTCACCAAGCTAGATATTCGTTTAGGATATCATCAAATTACAATGAAGACTGAAGACATTCCCAAAAAAACATTCAGAACTCAGGAGGGTCATTATGAATTTTTGGTCATGAATTTTGGCCTTACTGATGCACCTTATACATTTCAAGGTTTTATGAATTCCATTTTCAATCCCTTCCTTAGAAAATTTGTGTTAGTATTTTTTGATGATATACTAATCTACAACAAGCCTTGGAAGGATCATGTTCAAAATGTTGACAGGGTGCTCAAACTATTGGAGGAGAAACAATTATATGAAAAAACCTCCAAATGTTTCTTTGGAGTATGGGATTTGGAATATTTGGGTCATATTGTATCTCAGGAAGGTGTTAAGGCAGACCCTAACAAAATTAAATCCATTAAGGAATGGAAAATACCCACAACCATAAAGCATCTTCGAGGATTTATCAGATTGACATGTTATTATCGTAAGTTTGTCAAGAATTATGGTAGAATATCGGCACCTTTAACATCATTACTGAAGAAAGATGAATTTTCTTGGACTCTAGAAGCAACTAAGGACTTTGAACATATTAAAGAGGCAATGTGCCAAGCACCGGTCTTAGCTACGCCAGACTTCACAAAAAACCTTTATTGTGGAATGTGATGTCTTAGTAAATGGAATTGGTGTGATTTTAATGCAAGAAGTAAGACCCATTGCTTTTGAAAGTCGTCCAGTCAAAGGAAAGTATTTACACAAAAATATTTATGAGAAGGAAATGTTGGCGATGTTAGCCCCCTATAAATTTTTGACAAGAAAACAGGGGGCTAAAATGTTTTTGACCCTTCAAGGAATGCATTTCCTCTGAAAACACATCATCCTTGAAGCCTCCTTATGCCTTTGTCCTTTGATAAAATCCCCTCTGTTGATTCCCAGTATAAAGCCTCTCAGATTGAAAAAAACATTGTGCTCCAAAAGGCCTTCATTTGCCCCTTGTACCCCTGCAGAATTCTTCATTTCATCCATTTTCCCCTTTTTCAAAGCCTCCTTTTCACCCCAAAACCCCTCCCTTAGACCTCCTAACTATCCCAAAATCCCCCCTAAATCCTACACATACCCCTGGTGTGGTCGAAATTCCCCTTCCTTCCCATATCGCTACCCTTTAGTGGCCTTAAAATGCACTAAAAATGGGCCAAAAAACCCATTTTCCACATTATGACAAGCCTAGCCCCTTTTGGCCAGCCCCCGTAGCCTTTTTTCACCACGTGACCTGGGTGCCAAAAACTGGTGCCAAGGCGGAAGGCGCTTATCTCAAATATGTATCGGGCACATTTTGAACCGTCGATCTGTATAGATCGGACGGTCGTTGCATTCCCCCATAGCACTCATCACCCACCTCCTTTCACCGCCCGATCGCGTAATCCACCGTTCATTTACCCGTAGATCAACGGTCCAGAGTTTATCCGCCCTGGTGGTCCCCACGCACCCTGTTCAAAAACCGGCTGGTTTCTATCGCACTGCCTTCTGAGGGCTGGCGATATTTTTTATTTCACGGTGATTCCACTCACCGCAGGACGCGTGACACCGACATTGTTTGAAAACCGCCCCCCCATCACGTGTTATCGTTTGGCAGAAAACTCGGCGTAATATGCACGTGCACCGTTCGATCCAGAGTTGTCCATCCAATGGTGATCACTCCGCGTAGATGCACGAGAGTTAAACCAAGGCAACCGTACGCCTGGCCCACTGTCCATCGCCCCCCGACGCATTTTCAACCGTCGATCTCCTCCTGAGATCGGACGGTCTAGATTTATTCGCACACCCACCGTTGACCGTCTCCCGCCACGTCACCCTTTCCATGCGTTTCATCGTATTTCTCACTCGTCCATGCATATATATGCATTCAAGGTCAGATTTTAATGTTTTACGTTAAAATTTCATTCTCGCCACCTTCGATTACACTCCACCAACTTTCGTCGCGACCATTTTCCACCGTAATCCTGCACTTCTCCGCCATTTTACCAGTCTGCACGGCCATTCTAATCGTCCCTGTTGCATTCACCCTTCCCGTGGATGATTCCTTGATGAGTTTTTGTGTTTTGCAGGGTTTCGAGTGGCAATAAACCACCATAATTCACAGTCCCTGTCACAGTGACAGAGAACACAGGAAAGGACCATTTTCAGGAGTTGGAATTATGGGGAAAGGGCCTGGGAAGGAGCCATGACAGGATGTGCATTCAAAGGATAGATTCAAACTCTGTAAAAGCCTCTCCGGCGCCATTAAAGCACAGATTTCACAGTCAGAGGAAAACGTGGAAGCGACAAAGAGTATCAGTGGGAAAACAGAGTGTTTAGGGTCTGTCATTGCGGATCTTGAGCCTTAATCCGATAATTTGAAGACAAAGGTACCATTTCTAAGACATTGTGGACCACTCAAAAGGTCCAATGCATAGAAAACGATATGTATCAGTGTCACCATCAGTAGAATGCTCTTTCCACAGAGGACGAAGTGCTCATACCGTTTGCATGATTTTTCGTGTCCCTGGGGAAATTTCACCCTGAAAACAATCCTATGCTACCAGTGCATTAGTTATGCGGTGTGGTAGACCTGAGTCATTGATTTGTTTTGGTTCAGAGTGTTGCAACAATTACACCAAAGACATACCTAGAGTAAATTGCAGCCTGACGAAGACCACTCTTTCATCCAAAGAGCGCAGAAGATAAATGCCCAGAATTTAAAACAGAATGGGGTCTCGGCCCTCTTCCTCTTCCAGGTTTTAATACTACATTTAGTTTTCCACCTACCTCATCTGCTCCTCTTCCAGCTATAAGAATCCCCGAGAACAGATTGTAAAAGGTTGTTGTTCGGTTGTTGCCGATTGCTGTTAGAGGGATTCATTTTGACTGTTAGAATAGTCTTGGGAGGGAATAGCAGAGTAGTTTGTAACGTAGTAGGCTGGGAGGAGAAAGTTTGGATTGTAATCAACCATTGAGCTAAGTGTATGTGACTGGTTTTGCATCAACTAATTAAGCACATTTCTTTGGATCCTGGTCTATTACTACGGGTGATGTTTCTCTCTTTGTATATTTTATTTACATTTTCATGCTGTTCATTGCTGTTGGCTTGCATCAAAAATATGGCATAGGATTTACGCTTGTTAAGTACCCTATGTCTTTGCTCTCCTTGCCTTCAATGTTTTCTGTTGAATGTGTTATCTAAGGGTTGATTTCAGCTAATTTAACCAGTGTAGTGGATGCCATTGCCTGCTAGCTAATGTATGAATTAATGAAATCTATATTTAGTTGTTCTTGTTGGGTTGAAGCTGGAAGATTTGGGAAACTGGGGATTAGAGTTAGCCCTATCCACTAGGGTCATTGTGCGACCATATGGCCTTTCTAAGATCCCTTGCTGGTGTCAAAGAATTGAAGGTTCGAAGCCCTTCTCTAATCTATAGACCTTGGCTCTGTTTAAATTATCTCTGTTTCTCCTTGGAGCATTCTAAAGCTGACCTGGAGCTAAATGACCTCTGGTCTGATCTACAAGCTGCCCCTTTGTCCCTTCATTGAAAGTTTCCTTTGAGTATGTCCAAGCAGGTCTGGAGTTAAATGACCTCTGACCTGATCTATAGACAGAAATTGGGTTTCTTTCCTTCTTTCACTTTCAATCCTTAATGTTCCATTCCACCATCTATCTAAAAAGATCCTTTAGAATAGATGACTTGCCCTCTGAAAGCCTTGGCTAGTGGTTTGCAAGTAATTCCCTTTCATGACTCCATAGCCCAATGGATGGCACTTTCTTGACCTATCCTCTTTACCTAAACATCCTACTGCTTTTCTCCTTTCCTTCCATTACCTTCTTAGTCTATGATCTCATGACCAACCCAGCAACCAACCAAAAAAATAATTTTAAACCCCTCTTTGTGCTTCATACCTAGCCTAATACCTCATTTTGAGCTTCAAAGATATACCATTCTTTGCTTTATATAGAGAGATCCCTCTCTAGACCAAGGAGGGCTAGATCCTGAGGTCTGAAATTGGTTTTGATGTTGTCTCATATTTTGTTCTTGCCAATCTGGCCAAAACATGGGAACCTCAACATAATGGCGACTCTGCTGGGGATTTGAGTGAATTCACTTGCTGATGGTGGACAACATCCTGCTTCAAACATTCATATACATCCACCTGGTGACTCGAAACTCCATAAATCCCAAAAGACCAAATGACTCCACTGGTAGAAGACTCTGAACTGGTTGAGAAGATGCAGTGACCATCTTTGCAGAAACATGGATCCAGACATGGACAGGGATATAAAGTATGATGCTTTGTATGATCAATTATATGAATTAAAAGAAGCATTTGGTAAAGTGCTGGAGATGTATATGGCTAATATGAATGCAAATGATGATTATTTAGAACAGCCCATGCCTCTTCCAGAACAAGAACAAACTCAAGACCTAGATAATGAGCAAGACATGTATGATGCTTTAAAACCTATGGAAGATGAGGAGGAAAGTGATCAGGAATTTCCTGATTGCTTACCTATGTCTTGTGTTATGCTGACTAGAGAATATTAGGACCTAATAGCAAAGGCTAATAGGGAATTTTGCTTTGAGGAAACAAGAGGCCACATGGAAGATGCAGAATATGATGTGGAAGAAGAAACAACTCATGAGCCTTGTAGTCTAACTAAGTATCATCAGGTTCATGAGGATTTTCTTGAATCAGAGAGAGATCAAGAAACATCAGAATATCCTCAAGATTTCCCTGTGAACACAATTTAAGATATTCTAGAAGAGGTTCAAGAATACATCCTACCTCCAAATCAGCTAGTACAAGAAACGGAGAGCTGTTGCACTTCTGCTCAAAGAACCACAAGAAAATCTTCCTCTTTGACAGAAGAAGAGATTGATCAGATGTTAAATCAGCAGTCCACTCCAGAAATATTTTATAGAACACACACTCTTGCCCATTCACCTCCTGAGTTTGATTGTACAGATCCAGAAAGCTCCTCTGAGAATCAGAGTGAAGAAAAATCTGCTGATAATCCAGTATGTCCGGTTGGAAGCATTACTTATATTCATGATTCTCCTATTTTTGATCTATCTGATGATGATGTTCTCCAAACAGAAGATGATCTTGCAGGGTCATCATTAGTAGATTTATGGGAGGAGAATCAATTCCCTTTACTTCCAGAAAGTAATGAGCTAACGCAGGCTATTTATGACACTGATGGGGAGAGCTACGATAGTATAATAACAGATGAAGATTCCTTGAATTTTCATTCTGCTTTAACACAAATCATCAGTGAGACTGGAAATTAGCAACTTTCTTTTTCAGAAGATGAGGAGGTAAGCAAAGAAGAAATTCCTGAGCAGATTGAAATTAAAGGGCCTTCTCTTGAAAAAGAGAAAGAAAAGGAACATAACCCTGCTCAAGAATACATGGATCTCTTCATAGAGCTCAACACATCAGAGTAGAATATATCAGAGCTCCAAGAGGAAAGCACTGCCATATATGATGAGTCCTCTGGTTCAAAAAATGAAGAAGTTGAGGGAGATTATTTTTCTCAAGAGAGTATTATTCTTGATCCAGTGGAAGAAGAAGAAATCCTGGTTGAAATCAGCCTACCAAATCTTTACAACCAGGTATCATTTCATGATCCTTATGTTCATTTCCTGCACACATTTGAAGAAGGATCAAGGGTCTTTTTGAGCAGGATGTTGCAAACAGAAAGAAAAATTTTCAAAGCTGCTATTATGGAACAAAAAGAGTAGGATATGCCCTGCCTATCCAGCCTGCTCAAGGAGTTGAGAAAGAAAGACCAGTCATGGGATCATTTGATGGACTGGTTACATTGGAAGAAAATGTTTGTGAGCTAGACTTGTAAATATTTGAAGTAGAGTAGGGTAGGTAGGAAAAGCTCAATAAAGCTCAGTCTATGAGCATGTAGTTAGTTATTTTTAATTTTTGCAAAGTCCAAGCAAGCCACACAGTGTAATCCTGGCTTGGTTGTTTTCAATTTTTGTCTTAGAATATAGAGAAGAAATCTGCTAGACAGTCTAATCCTAGCAGATAGTAATTTATGTAGAGAAACTATGAGGCCAACAGTCTAATCTGGTCTCATGGAGTAATAAGGGTAGGAATAGAATATGTTTATTTTTTGTTTATAAAAATAAATGATGTAAGGGGTCTGCTAGTCCAAATTCACCCTGGAAGAAAGAATGCTAGGATTGTAGGATGCATAGGTAGATTGTTTGAGAATTTTTATGCTGATATGATGTCTTCATGGTTTGTGGCAGCTGATATAAGAAAGAAAGGAATGAGTCAAGTACCAGGCATCTGGCCTACACCAAATATCATTTATGAATTCTTGACTCCTTCAAGAAGAAGCCATCCCCATGTGGAGCCACTGTTAGCCCCCTATAAATTTTTGACAAGCAAACAGGGGGCTAAAATGTTTTTGAGCCTTCAAGGAATGCATTTCCTCTGAAAACACATCATCCTTGAAGCCTCCTTGTGCCTTTTTCCTTTGATAAAATCCCCTCTGCTGATTCCCAGTATAAAGCCTCTCATATTGCAAAAAAAATTGTGCTCCAAAAGGCCTTCATTTGCCCCTTGTACCCCTGCAGAATTATTCATTTCATCCCTTTTCCCCTTTTTCAAAGCCTCCTTTTCACCCCAAAACCCCTCCCTTAAACCTCCTAACTATCCCAAAATCTCCCTTAAATCCTACACATACCCCTGGTGTGGTCGAAATTCCCCTTCCTTCCCCTATCGCTACCCTTTAGTGGCCTTAAAATGCACTAAAAATGGGCCAAAAAACCCATTTTCCACATTATGACAGGCCTAGCCCCTTTCGGCTAGCCCCCTTAGCCTTTTTCCACCACGTGACATGGGCGCCAGAAACTGGTGCCAAGGCGGAAGGCGCTTATCTCAAATATGTATTGGGCGCATTTTGAATCGTCGATCTATATAGATCGGACGGTCGTCACATTCCCCCATAGCGCTCATCACCCACCTCCTTTCACCACCCAATCGCATCATCCACCGTTCATTTACCTGCAGATCAATGGTCCAGATTTTATCCGCCCTGGTGGTCCCCGTGTGCCCTGTTAAAAAACCGGCTGGTTTCTATAGCACCACCTTCTGAGGGTTGGCGGTATTTTTTATTTCGCGGTGATTCCACTCATTGTAGGATGCATGGCACCGGCACTGTTTGAAAACTGCCCCCCCATCGCGCGTTATCGTTCGGCAGAAAACCCGGTGTGATATGCACGTGCACCGTCCGATCTAGAGCTGCCCATCCAATGGTGATCACTCCGCATAGATGCACGGGAGTTAAACCAAGGCAACCGTACCCCCGACCCACTGTCCATCGCCCCACGACGCATTTTCAGCCGTCGATCTCCTCGTGAGATCGGACGGTCCAGATTTATTCGCAAGCCCACCGTTGAACGTCTCCTGCCACGTCACCCTTTCCACGCGTTTCATCGTATTTCTCGCCCGTCCATGCATATATATATGCGCTCAAGGTCAGATTTTAATGTTTAATGTTAAAATTTCATTCTCGCCACCTTCGACTGCATTTCGCCAACTTTCGCCGTGACCATTTTCCACCATAATCCTGCACTTCTCCGCCATTTTACTAGTCTGCACAACCATTCTCATCGTCCCCGCTGCATTCACCCTCCTCGTGCATGATTCCTTGTGGATTTTTCGTGTTTTTCAGGGTTTTGAGCGGAAATAAACCACCATAATTCAAAGTCCCTGTCACAGTGACAGAGAACACAGGAAAAGACCATTTTCAGGAGCTGGAATTATGGGGAAAGGGCCTAGGAAGGAGCCATGACAGGATGTGCATTCAAAGGACAGAGTCAAACTATGTAAAAACCTCTCCGGTGCCATTAAAGCACAAATTTCGCAGTCAGAGGCAAACGTGGAAGCGGAAAAGACTATCAGTGGGAAAACAGAGTGTTTAGGGTCTGTCATTGTGGATATTGAGCCTTAATCCGATAATTTGAAGACAAAGGTACCAGTTCTAAGACATCGTGGACCGCTCAAAAGGTCCAATGCACAGAAAATGATATGTATCAGTGTAACCATCAGCATAATTTTCTTTCCACAGAGGATGAAGTGCTCATACTGTCTGCATGCTTTTTTGTGTCCCTGGGGAAATTTTTCCCTGACAACAGTCCTATGCTACCAGTGCATTAGTTATGCGGTATGGCAGACCTGAGTCACTAATTTTTTTTCATTCAGAGTGTTGCAACAAGTACACCAAAGACATAGCTGGAGTAAATTACAGCCTGACGAAGACCACTCTTTCATCCAAAGAGCACAGAAGATAAATGCCAAGAATTTAAAACAGAATAGGGTCTCGGCCCTCTTCCTCTTCCAGGTTTTAATACTACATTTAATTTTCCACCTACCTCATATGCTCCTCTTCCATCTATAAGAATCCCCGAGAATAGATTGTAAAAGGTTGTTGTTCGGTTGTTGCTGATTGCTGTTAGAGGGATTCATTTTGACTGTTAGAACAGTCTTGGGAGGGAATAGCAGAGTAGTTTGTAATGTAGTAAGCTGGGAGGAGAAATTTTGGATTGTAATCAGCCATTGAGCTCAGTGTATGTGACTGGTTTTGCATCAACTAATCAAGCACATTTCTTTGGATCCTCGTCTATTACTACGAGTGATGTTTCTCTCTTTGTATCTTTTATTTACATTTTCATGTTGTTCATTGCTGTTGGCTTGCATAAAAAATATGGCATAGGATTTACCCTTGTTAAGTACCCTATTTCTCTGCTCTCCTTGCCTTCAATGTTTTCTTCTGAATGTGTTATCTAAGGGTTGATTTCAGCTAATTTAACCAGTGTATTGGATGCCATTGCCTGCTAGTTGATGTATGAATTAATGAAATCTGTCTTTAGTTGTTCTTGTTAGGTTGAAGCTGGAAGATTTGGGAAACTGGGGATTAGAGTTAGCCCTGTCTAGTAGGGTCCTTGTGCGACCAGCTGGCCTTTCTAAGATCCCTTGCTAGTGTCAAAGCATTGAAGGTTCGAAGCCCTTCTCTGATCTATAGACCCTGGATCTTTTTAACTTATCTCTGTTTCTCCTTGGAGCATGCTAAAGATGACCTGGAGTTAAATGACCTCTATTCTGATCTACAAGATGCCCTTTTTTCGCTTCATTGAAAGTTGCCTTTGAGTATGTCCAATCAGGTTCGGAGTTAAATGACCTCTGACCTGATCTATAGACAGAAATTGGGTTGCTTTCCTTCTTTCACTTTCAATCCTTAATGTTCCATTCCACCATCTATCTAAAAGATCCTTTAGAATATATGACTTACCCTCTGAAAGCCTTGGCTAGTGGTTTGCAAGTAATTTCCTTTCATGACTCCATAGCCCAATGGATGGCACTTTATTGACCTATCCTCTTTACCTAAACATCCTACTGCTTTGCTCCTTTCCTTCCATTACCTTCTCAGTCTATGATCTCGTGACCAACCCAGCAACCAACCAACCAAATCATTTTAAACCCCTCTTTATGCTTAATACCTAGCTTAATACCTCATTTTGAGCTTCAAATATATACCATTCTTTGCTTTATATAGAGAGATCCCTCTCTGGACCCAGGAGAGCTAGATCCTGAGGTCTGAAAGTGGTTTTGATGTTGTCTCATCTTTTGGTCTTGCCAATCTGGCCAAAACATGGGAACCCCAACAAGCAATACTACATGCCCTAAAGCAATGGTGACCTTACCTAATGGGAATACACTTCATTGTAAAAACAGATCATGATAGTATTAAATACTTTTTGGAAAAAATATTATCTTCAGAAGAGTAACAAAAATGGGTCACAAAGATGTTGGGTTAAGAATTTGAACTAATCTCCAAAAAAAGGAAGCAAAATGTTGTTGTAGATGCACTCTTAAGAAAGGATGAGGATTAATGAACTAATGATGAATATGTGGGACATTCATTCAAAATTTGCAGCAAGATCCTAGTAGATATGATACATTTAGCTGGAAAAATGATTCATTATGGTACAAAGATCACTTATATCTTTGCAAGAATTCCAAACCCAAAAAAAATATTCTTTTGTAATTTCACATCACTCGCTTAAGATTGCACTCAGGATTTTTAAAAACTTACCATAGGTTCAATCATTTTTTGTTTTAGGATGGCCTTAAATATTATATTTAAATGTTTTTTGCGGAATGTTTGGTTTTCCTGCAAAATAAAGTTGAGACAATTAATACCCCAGGTCTATTACAGCCATTATCCATTCCAAGTAAACGTTGGGAGGAGTTTTCATTTTATTGTATCACATGTTTACCCAAGTCCAAATGAAAGAGTGTCATCATGGTGGTAGTTGATAGACTTACCCAGTATGCACACTTGTGTGCATTATCTCACCCATTTAAAGCCAGTACAGTTGCTACTACATTTATGGAAACAATTCAAAATCTACATGGAAACCCAAATATTAATGTAAGCGATAGAGATCCCACTTTAGCTGGAAATTTTTGGACGAAATTATTTTCTTTCCTGGGTACTCAGTTAGCCCATAGCTCATCTCATCATCCTAAATCTGATGGGAAAACTGAGATAGTAAACAAATGTTTGGAAGGATATATTCATTTCTTTGTATCTGATAAACGAACACAATGGGTCAAGTGGTTACCTTTGGTTGAACGGTGGTATAATAATTCCTTCCATACTACAACAAAAATGACCCCATTTATTACACTTTATCGATATCATCCATCTTCCATCACATCATCTTTAAGATAAAATTATAAGGTTCAAGAAGTGGAATATCACATCGAGCAAAAATAACAAGTTCTCAAAATCTTAAAGGATAACCTGACTTTGGAGTAGAATCAAATGAAACAAGCAGATCAACATCTCAATGAAAGAAGTTTTGATGTAAGCGACTGGGTATTTCTACGGCTACAACCATACAAAAAAATGTCCCTCAAGCAAGATAATCAAGATAATAAATTATCACTAAAGTATTATGGTCCTTACAAGGTGTTGCAAAATATTGGTACTATGACATACAAATTGAAGCTTCCTGCATCTTCCCGAGTGCACTCAATTTTCCATGTTTCATGCTTAAACAAGGTTATAGGTGACAAGCTCCCATTTCAAACAATATTTCCAGAACTTGACGAGGCAGGAAAAATCATATTGGAACGTAAAAAATTCACTAAAACAAGAACTCGACAACTACGAAATCGATCAATTTTAGAGTATCTCATCAAGTGGAAGAACTTACCCACTGAACATTCCACATGGGAGGATTTGAATTTTATATAGAAGCATACCAAACTACTCAAGCATTGAGGAATTTTTTTTTTTCAAGGAGTGGGGCATGTTAGGTCCTTATAATACTAGTGTATCCCCTTATTGTTATTATTAGTATAGCCCCCTTATCGTTATTCTTGTGCCCATGTAGTCTCCATATTGTTATTATTGTGCCCCATAGAAGCCAACTATTGTTATTGTTGTGCCATTACGTTATTTTTGTTATGTCGGCTCTGATTATATTGTGACCCCTTAGACTCCTATATATAGAAAGGAGGTTTTTTCATTTGAATCATCCAATAGTTCCTCATTTGTGCAATCTAAAGGAGGTTTCCCCCTCAAAGTGGATAATTTTTAAGTTACTGATCTAGATTTTATTCTACCTTGTGAGTTGGTTGCATAGCACCATATTTATTGCCACTGACTATGAAACTGTATCTCCGACACTTTATAAATATCTTTTGACCTTTAGAACTAACAATTAGCTTCACCCCAGCAAAATCAAACTTCCTTCTAAAGCTTTTTCACTACCTCTATGCAACTTCCTAGAGAAATTTTGGCCTCTCTACAATGTACTCATCGGATCTGGAAAAATATTCCTCCGGCTTCATTATACCCACCCCTCTTTATATCTTCTTCCTTCTCTAGCTTGAAATCTTCTAAAAAATGTTGCTGCTCTCTGGAAAATTGAACTTTCTAATATAATTGATCTCAAGTGTGTGTTCTCCATCTACCCATTGACTTCTTCTTATAATCTTTTGTTGGGTATCTAACAGCCAAGATTCAATATTAATCAAGGGATAAGATTATATCAGAGTCTATTTGTGTGAGTTTCTATATGGTTCACACCTTATCTCAATTAATACTAATTAATTAACCCCTTTACCTAAGTTTAGACTCAAGAAATATTTAAAATTATGCTAATAACCTAATTGATACACTTTTAGGTGGAATTTCCAGAAACGGTTTTTGGGTTATCGAGGAATTCTATGTTTTAGCCTCTCCACAAAGTTTCGAGACTAGAACACTTATGATTCTAAGAAAATAAGACTCCCTCTTTGTGTGGAAGGTTTTCTAGTGAGACACTACTGCTACAACACCATGTCTCTATATCACCCTTTGTAGATTGTTGATGTCTAGCCACTGTGACTGACTGCCATTGCCCACCAACTGCTACACAAATCTGATGTTGCATATTTGCTACTACTGACACTGGTATACTACTTCCAACTCTACATTTTCACTAAAACTCCTTCTCATTTTTGATGTTGCAACTACATCTGAGAAGCATCCTAAATACTAAATCAACTTTGTTAGATACATTTGTCTCCTAAGTTCTGACTGCTACCTGCACTTGCACTGTCTACTGAATAATATATGTTGTTGTTGACTCTGCATTGTGCCACTTTTCACTACTACCAACACTTCACTGCACTCCTCAACATCTGAATACTACTAGTATGCAATTTTCACTCAAGAATATGATTGCATTAATGACACTGACCCATCTTGCTACTCAATATTGTGGGCCCCTGTAGCAATATAATGATCCATGAGGAGGAAACCTCAATGGACTGTGCTCAAAATCTCCAACTCTCGGACTATAGCTCCATATCACCCCACATTTCTCCTAGAGGTATAGCTGCAAATATAGAAAACTCTTCCTTCAGCTTGGAGGATAGCTTATCTATCTCAACAGATGATGCTGCCTGGTCTTGCTTCTCCATATTGTCATTATTTGTGAGAGGACACTGAGTAATGTAGTTTAAAATCTTGGCACACCTGAAGTACTTGACCTTAGATAGGTCCTTATTCTTCTTCTCCTCCCCTTATCCCTAACTGGGACCCTTGGATGCTATGGCCACATTCTCCTCTTCACCCTTCCCGCTCTTGCTTCTCCCACTGATGGTACTATTAAATAGAGCACACCTCAACTCCTCCTATTGTAGGTCAAACCACATCCTATCCCATCTAGGGAATGTTTCTCTACTTAAGAAACTTTAAAAAAACACCTGCCACTCCTCTGAGACACTATTCAATGCCAACCGTATAACCTTTGTTGGTTATGGTGCCTCCCCAATGATTGCTAAATGATCTCGGACCTCCTGAATCCTGGTGAGGTAGGAATCTATTCCTTCACCCTTGATCATCCTGATTCTCCTTAGCTTCTCCTATAGGAACATCCTCTACTACTGGGAAGTGCCCTGATACAACTGGATGAGAGCATGCCACATTTCCTAATTTTTTGTTCATTTTTTTGCCACATGTGAGACTATATGATCCCTAACTCCATCTAGGATCAATCTATTCACCTTCGACATTGCCTTCCTGTAATCCTTGAGCTAATTGGCCTCCTAGGGTACTGCTACCACATTGTCCACATATGATTTCATGCCATGTTCATCCAGAAGGAAGGACATTCTAGCCTTCTAGATGAAAAAATTGGAGGCTCCCTCCAACCTATCCTAATCTCTAAACCCAGTTGTGGCCATTTCTAAATTTGGTCGAAAATATCCCTCTTCCTCTACTTGGCTTCTGAATATTCCATAAAAACTCCCTTCTAGAGTGAGAAAAACTGCGTGTAACAACTTCCAACTGCAACTGGAAAATGAGATATCTAGAACTTGAAATCCGGTGAGACAAATTTCCCTTTATGTAGTGTGCTCTTTCTCTTCCACCCTATGTTGATTCTGATACTAAAATTTCTACAAAACCCTTCTGTGCTTAAACAAGGAATTTTCCCATGAAAATACCTGAGTTTTTGCTCCCTTTGCTTGTTAGAATCACTCAACTGGCAAGCTAAATTTTTCTTCCAACCTGCACTGAAAAGTCGAACTTCCCTCTAAATTTCAATTCCTGGCTTAGGCTCTACATAACCTCCAAAAATCCCTATTTCTATAATATTCCTTTTTCAGAAATATCACAAGTCTATTCCAGAGATAGACTGTGGGGGAATTTTCCAGATATGTCACCTCTAAAGAGAGGGTGAGATCCAGAGGCTACCTGGCCCTTCATAGACTTTGTCTATAGCTATGTGAGATTTCCTATTAGGAACAAGCTACCCTATTGAGAATGCCTCAAGATAGAGCTACAACAATAAGAAAATACACCAATTGACAAATATCAGTGACACATACTCATAGAATGTGAGAGGAATCCATATCTATATCATTATAATAATAGCACCAAAATATGTTAACAAAATCTGGAGGGAAATGATACTCAAGAGAAGAGTACATAAATCATGAAAGAAAATTTGCTGCACATATAAACCCTAGCTATGATAGCGTAGTTTTAAAGAGCAACTGCATGCTACAAATTCCAGATGCATAGATATACAATGATATGGTACAAAATAACATTAGGAATGAAGAAATAAACTCCCAAAGGCTACCTTCTATCAATCCAGGAAGGATTGATCATAGAACCCAAAATCTGCAAAATGCCGGAGTTGCTGGGTAGCAGCTGCAACTCATAAATAGAACTGGATGGAGATGGATGTAGATGATGCCCAATCTGAATATGCCTCCTCCAATAGATATTTTGAATGAAAGGCTAATCCCTTCATCAAAGATCTCTCCCTCCAACAATCTGCAAGAGCCCCACTATAAATGCTCTCAAGAAAATAACAAAGTCACTGGGTGAACTGCACTGTGGGGGAAAGGAATGAGATGGCCTTAGTGCCAAAGTCTACAATAATGTTCTAAAATATCCCTCACTAAATCCTCAAAGGGATAGGGACTCCCTTCCTCTGAAAACCAGCTCCAAAAGTGATGTAGATGTCCTCCACTGTAACTCTCTTCAATGTAGCAACACTCTTGAACAAGAATAACACTGTCACTGGAGATAGTAGCTTCGGCCTTGAGCCATGGAATATGGAGAATGAAGAAAAACCTTCAAGAGGCCTCTCAAGAAGGGGAAGGAATCCTATATAGGAATTCCTCCAGCAATTCTTGCTAACCAGCAAGAAGTTGGTGTAAGTCCACCGGACCAAAGATGAATAATACTCAACATGATCTCCAATGGATACATTGCCCTCATTTTAAACAATGTGAGCTCCATCTCAATGGACCCCACTCATTAGGGTTTCCTTCCTCTAAAAGCTTCCCTCCTTATCCCACTGCACTGGCCCACAATGTGCTCTCCATCTCATGCTACTGCGCAGTTTGACTTGGTCAAACCTGGCCTTGCCTTCTTGCATAAGCCCCTTTTCACACATGGAGATGTGAAATAAAGCTCCAAAAGTGATCCTCCTTCATACCAAGAGGATTTTTATTACCTATTCATCAAATTAATGGGCCTCCTACCCATTTTATTTATCTTCTATATAAAAATTAATGTTCCATAAAAATTGGGAACATTACAGTCCTCCCCTCTCAAAGATTGCTTGTCCTCAAGCAAGTACAAGGATAGACTGATTTATTTCACCTTACTTTCCCTATAGCATCCATGCATGATAAAATCCTCCAAGAAAAGAATGCCATATCATCAATCAAGTGTTCAGGTTGTCCCTCCAACATATGCAATCTAGCCTTTGGTGAACATCCCCAAATAGCTGTCATGTAGAAGAAAATATCCATGAAGGAAAAAATGTGCCATCTAAGGGGCTCCTTGAGGCATGAGATCTGATTTATAATGGGACTCATCATCCCCGTATGAATCTCCCATCCCCAAGAAATCATCCATACAACATAAGTTTCTTCCCAACATGGCAACTCACAGAAATCTCCCTCCACCTTGAGCTCCGGAAATGAAGGTGGGCTGCAAATCCGAATATGGAAAACCTTATAGCTTGCCTCATGCTATCCTCCTCTCCACTTGTGACAATTGTAGAGTGTGTGTTGATCATGGGCAGTAAAAATATTGCCCTCAATTGGAAAAATGAATTGTAATCCTCCAAGGATCTCTCCTCCATCAATGATAATCCGGCTAGTCCAATTCAGTTCATCCATGATGAGTAGGACATGATCATCATAGAATACCCCAATGAAATGTTTTATGTAGGTTATACCATGTGCATCAAGGTACAAACAATGTCTCATAGGGATACAATGCAATCTCATCCACTACAGCTACATAAAATAACATGGCAAGCATTGTATAGAAAATATCACCTCTACTACTGAATAGTAAATAGATGAGTGAATCTGCAATACAAAATCAGATACATGCCCACATATATACAATGGATGGATATCATCATAAAGTTCATGGCCCACCTCCAAAGAAGGCAAATAAGTGGCTGTGGTGGCCATGTCTCTCCTCATGTTCCCACTAGAACATGCAATGCAAAAGCTACGGAAATATCCTCCCCTCAAAGACACATTCAACTCATGTGTCATTTCACCAATCATGCTCCCAATAATAAAATGGAAAATATCAGAAAATGGAAAGATGCTCCTCATCAAAATATAGGAAGTACTGATGGTTTCATATGGTGCTGGAAAGTACCAACAATCTCCCAAGAGTGCATAACGCAGTTTTGGAAACTACTGCTTAAGAAATGTACAAGGAAAAATGTTTTGAAGTACAATGCTAATTATATGAATTATCTGATCATGTGTATAATGGAAAACATTTTCCCAAGGCCATGTGAAGGATGGCTGTCTTCATCATATGGTTTGGCCCAACTTTGCTCATGGAGCAACATGAAAAATCTGCCCTTTTGAGGAGCCATGCACTGCAACATAATGATAAGAGCATGTATATTAGCAAATGTAAACACAAGAATCTTACCATAAGCTGGAAGTAAGATGATATATGGATCTATGTATATGATCCTCCTCCCAAGTGTTAGCGCTGTGAGCTCATGCAGAAAGGCTCTTACCCATGCCAATCTCTGTTTCTTGACATGCTCCTTGTCAAGAACATCTCCGGTGATGCTGCTGCAAATGTGAAGCTCTTCCTGTTAGGTCTCTGTAATAAGCAAGATTGGCAAAGTCCGATCACAGAGTTAACATCATTTCAACCAACTTTGGGATTCTAGGATCTAGCCCTCCTGAATCCGGAGAGGGATCTCTCCAATATGTACAAAGATGGATTTGTCTTTGAAGTTTAGGGTAATGATATTAGGCTAGTTATGAAGACCAAGGGTTTGTTGAGTTTTTTGGATGGTTGAACATAGTTGCTGTCAGAGGCGGAAAGATATATATGCAAATAGGTTCAAAAGTGAGAAGTTGCAAGAAAGAAGAGTAAGCTTTGATCAAGAAGAAAGATGATGGCAGGTTTTCAATCCATTGGGCTATGGAGTCGTAAGAGGATTTAATTGAAACAATCAGGTCCAAGAGTGGTCTATGGGGCAAGTTATCTATGCCTAAGGATCTCTTTAAAGTTTGATTTATGGAATGGGGTGATACAATAAGAAAGGGAAATGATAGATGCAGAACAAAGAGCAGCCCAGGATCTGGTAAGTACTTTGAAACTATCCAGCCTTTGACCAGGCACTTAAGAAAAACATAGAAGCAAACTAGGATCTGGTAACTACTTTGAAACTATCCAACCTTTGATACACTTCTGATAGAAAACATATAAAAACAAAAGGGAAACTTGAAGGCAACTTTTGGAGTAGAAGCTAGAGGGCCGGGTGCACCACAAATCCTCTCCTAACTCTTCTTTACTTGGTTGCTTTCAAGACAGTCACAAAGATAACACGGAATGGCCTAAGATCTGATAAATACTTTGAAACTAGTCAGCTTTTAACACATCCTAAGGGAAACAATCAAATATTTGAGCAAATAAGAAAGGGATTTAGGGCTAACCTTAATTTCCTCAGTTCATCTTCACACAACATATATTAAAAGTAACATTTAAAAATAACATTCAGCTAAGACAATAAGATGAGCGAACGCCAGCATCCATGTATTTAAACTGAATTAAATCATTTTCAAATAACACAGTTGAGAGAAAACATTTAAATAAAGGTGTTTCAGCCAGAGAAGGTTACTGATATACAGTAGGTCCTAACCCTATTTAAACTGTTCTTTATAGTGGAAAATGAAACAAATTGAAAACAGAAACAAAATACAAGTTACAGTGAGAATAACATCACCATCAGCATAGACCAGGATCCCATAAATCAGCTTGTATTGATGCTTCAAACCGGTTACAATATTCAAATCCAGTGTGTCAATTCATCTCTCTTCATAACCTAACCTATCTGTTACAAGCAGAGCTCCAAGAGCCAGTGAAATCCTATCTACAATCAAGAGTCTTCAGCTCAGTTACAATTACAATGCTTCAGCAATTACATTAACAACACACCCCTCACTCATCTTCTATTGAAGTATTTATAGAAGAATGAGGAGGTGAGATCTGATAAAAGATCTCCAAATCAATTAATACAGATATTAATGTCTTCTTAGCCTTCGAGGGGCTCAACGAGGAACTGCACAGGTGTTCCACTGTATTGAATGATTTACACTCATGAATTTAACTCAGGGGAAGCTTCATTTGACCTTTGAGGCTCTGTGTGTCAATAGGGTTGCTCTGCCAACATTCTGTCATTAATTTCCTGGCAGAAATAACTCCTCTGGCTGTGTCGAGGCAAAATACCTGACTTTGATCAATAAATTCGGTTCTTGATTGAATCCTTTGAGGCACAGGTGGCGATGTAGTCGCTGGGAGGAATCAATTCGCCTCCATCTATGGCGGTGGAGGGTTTTTCTAATAAAACACTTTATATTTTTCTTAATCTGCGTTTTAGATCCGGGGATTAGGCATTTGATAAATGTCTTAGCCTTAATCCCCACAAATCTGTCCACTAATCTGCTGTTCTGGTTCATTTTTGGTCTTCTACCACTGATACTCTTTCTTTGCCTCGATTTCTCATGATTTTCTTCTCGTGCAGGGCTGCGTAGGGCATGTAAGGCATCGATGCCTGTGAAAACATCAATGGGACGTGAAAAACTGACTCTGTGAGCGATTTATTCGGAGGAATCAAACAAGGGAGGGTTGTCACCCTCCTTCTCTGAATCTTCTTTAAAAAACGTGAACAAATAGTTTAAACCCTGCAAAATGAAAAAAACACGTTAAAAATCCAGTTTTATAGGTCAATCTGCATCGGGGACTGTGCGGAGGAAAGGGGCGATCGGAGCCATCGATCGCACTGTGATCGATGGTCGGGAGTGATTGAGAGAAGTCAGCGGCGTGAATAGTTGACTGGGCGACGGAATCAAGGGACTGGACATGGGCCATCGATCTGCAGAGATCGACAACGGAGATTAATTTTCCGCAGTGCCGGGGCCCGGCTAAACGGCGAGCAGGTTGGTTAACGGTCGAGCGGATCGGAGGATTGCCAACCGCTGGATGGGAGGGGTTAGATCAGACGACGGAGGTGAATTCTGCTAGGCATCTCTGGTACGGCAGATAACACGTGGGGGACTGACTTTACGTGGCAGTTTTGAAACCGGGCGGAGGACACATGTCGGCCAGCGTATGGAATCGCTGGCCGATGGGAAAAAACCACCAGCCGGCGGAGGGTGGTGCGGAATGATACCGGCGGTTTTTTGGAAAACAGCGCGGGGAGTGGGGGCCACGGGCAAGTCATGAGCCGCACCATCCGATTTGCGAAGCAGATCGACGGTCGAGATAAATCCATAATTTCTTGGGCGGAAAACTTTGGAATTTAATTAAAACTCGTTTTTCATGTTTTTCAAAGGTTTTTTGGTGTTTTCGGGTGGAAGAATTTCATTGGAGGGATAAGCGCCCATTGGATAAAGCGGTCGGTTCCGGTGCTAGATTTTATGGAGGAAGGGGCTAGAGGCTTAGCCCGAGGGGGCTAAAGTTTGATGTATGAAAAATAGGCATTTTATATGGTTTTTATAGGGAAATGAAGGTTTCGGTAAGGTTAAAAAGTGGGTTTTCAACCTTATAAAATGAATTTAGATGAGGGGGAAAAGGAGAAACAAAGAAATGATGGATTTTCATGGGGAAATGGAGAATAGAAAATGAGGTTAGTGAGGAAGAAAAGGAAGGGGACCAAGGGGTTCTGTAGTAGTATTTAACTTGGGATTTTTGAAGGATTTCAGAGGCTTTTTAGGATGTACACAGCAATAAGGGATATGGACAGAGGTATGAGGCCTTAGAGAGGCTTCAAGAGCCAACAATTTTTAGAGATGAAATTTGTTCCTTGGAGGCTCCCAAAAGTTTTAGCCACCTTTTGGTATAACAAAATATTATGGGTGGCTAACAGTGGCTCCACATGGGGATGGTGCCTTCCTGAAGGCATCGAAAATTCAGACTTGATTCTCTGGGATGCTGACTTGTGCCTGATCCTTTGGATTGCTCTCTTTTGCTGGATGATCTTGCTCTACTTCTGAAAAATAGGGTCAATCATGAAAGATAAATGGACTTCATCAATACAACTTTCTACCTACCCAATCCTACTGATCTAACATTTTTTCTTCATCAGAGTGCACTTGGATTGGAAAACTCTTTTCACAACATTTTATTCTTTTGAAAGCATAAAAAATAACCTACTTCTACTCCTTATGTCTCCTTGAACTCAGATTAAAAAGTTGAGCTCAAATATTTCTCTACCTAATCTACTGTCTGTTGGGATTAAACTGTCCAACAAACTTTCATTCTCTAAATTCTACAACAGAAATTTAAAAACAGCCAAGTCAAGATTAAGCTGTTTGACTTGTTGTGATCGATGGCATAAAAACAAGCTGCACATAGATTATTATTTGTAGAAAATCAAAAATAAAAAGGGAAGGCTTAAGATCTGAAAGTTTCTCATCGTGGCCTTCTCTTTTCTTCATAGCTCTGTTTTTTCTTTTGTTTGAGCTATCTCTTCCTTGATATCTGATTCAGATTTTGGGCAAAATAGAACCAATTTTTCTCTTTTATGATTCGGAAAATAAAACAGTTTTGAGTCATCTCTCTTTGGAAACTTTGGTTCAGATTTTGAGTTTGTATGAACCTTCATTTCTATCCTAATCTATCTACTGATAAGCCAAGATTGAACAGTTTGGCAAATCAAATTCACTATCCTATCAGCAGAAAAATTTAAAGCTAATTAGTCAAGATTAGGCTGTTTGACTAACTAGAAGTGTGTTTTGCAGGAGTGGCATTTGAGCTTGCACACTTTCAGATTTGTTTCTCTTTTTGGCATGGGGCTTTGCCTTTCTTGTTTTCAATTCTGCCCTCTTTTCTTTCTTTTCTTTGTTTTTGTATTTTTTGATTTTTCATAACTTTGAATGCAATGGGGGATGGACTATTCATAATGGAAAAAGATAAAAAGGCTTCAAAACATAAAATGGATCAAGAGAAGTAATGCTTAAGCATCCTGCCATTGACAAGACCCCCAAACAATTTTTTTCCATCCAGTTCTTGTAAGAAAAAAGCATTATTACCAGCAACTGAATGAATAGAGTAAGGGCCAAGCCATAGATTGTCAAATTTTCCATGCTTGCCCTTTTCTTCCCTTCTTGAGTCCCACTTTAAAACTTTGTCCCCAATTTTGAAATTGCCGGCCTTTTCTCTTCTGTCAAAGATCTTCTTGATACTATCTTGCTTCTGCAATGCTTTTTTATACACTTCCTCCCTGGTCTACTGAAGATGAATGGTCTGATTTATTCTTCTGGTCATGTCGTTTTCTTCAGTCTGCAACTCTTGAATTAACTCCATAACTGGTACAGCAAGGCTGTTAGGAAAAATTGCATCTGTACCATACACAAGCTGGAAGGGTGACATACCAATAGATTTCTTCAAAGTTAATCTGTCAGCCCAAAGTGCATGGATCAGCTTTGTGTGCCAAGACCTTTTATTGTCCTCCAACAGTTTCTTGATTATGTTCACTAAGATTTTGTTGGAAGATTCTGCAAGTCCATTACCTTGAGGGTAATAGGCTGTGGAGTGTCCCAATGTTATCTGATACTTGTGACAGAATTCAACCATTTTATTTGATCCAAATGCTGCTGCATTATTGGTGATTATCTTGGTAGGACAACCAAATCTGGAGAGGATGTTAGTCTCCATAAATTTTATGATAACTGAATCATTGGCCTGCCTACAAGGAATGGCTTCTATCCACTTAGTGAAGTAGTCTGTGGCAGTAAGAATCCACCTATGCTGAGCAGAAGATGGTGGACAGATTTCTCCTATGAAGTCAAGTCCCCACTGTTGAAAAGGAGCTTCAACAGTGATTGGATGCAGAGGCAGGGGTAGTAATTTTCTCTTGCCTTCAAACAATTGGCATTTATGGCAAGTAGTGGTCATTTTGTGTATATCAGGAAAAAGAGTAGGCCAATAGAAACCAGCCCTCAAAATTTGGTTGGCTGTTGACCTCCAGTAAAAATGACCTCCACACTCTCCTTCATGGAATTCCTGCTTAATCATCTCTGCATCAAACTCAGGCAAACATTTAAGAAATATACCACTTGCATTTTTCCAATAAAGACATTTATCAATAATGCAATAGTTTACAGCTTTTAACTTTAGGAATCTTGCCTTTGTTTTTGATAAACCAAGAGGTGTATTCAGATTAAGCAAAACATAAACAATATCAATATACCAAGGAGAATTCACAAAATGGTCTTCAATAATAGAAGCTGAGAATTCTTCTTGGTCATCCAAAGCATTAATCATATTAATATCAAGAACTTCACAATTTGATTCAGCCATTAATCTAGCTAGACCTTGGCCTTTGATGAGCTTAGTGAGTTTTATCTCTAAATCATATTCAAGAATAACAACAATCCACTTACCTCTCTTACCATCTGGGTCCTGTGTTAGAATGTCTTTAACAACTGAATTTGGGACAAAGGAAATTATGTGTGAGTGAAGGATGTATACCCTGAAGTCTTTCAAAGCCTTTACCAAAGCAAAAGCCTGCTTCTCCATAATGTTATACTTCAAAGGGGCATCCCTCAATGCCTTACTAAAGAATGCAATAGGCTGCTCTTGTCCTTGTGGATTTTTCCGTAAAAGGACAACTGCAATGGTATGTTCTGATGCAAATGAGAAGATATAAAAATCTTTTGAAAAATCAGGACTTATGAGAACCGGTGTTTTGGTTAATGCTTGTTTTACCAGTTCAAAGGATGTCTTTGCTTCCAAGGTCCATTTTACCCCTTGCTCTTTCTTCAACATTTTTGTGATATTCCTAAGGAGCTCATCTAGGTTAGGGATGAACCTTCTCAAAAAGTTTATCTTCCCAATGAAAGACTGCAACTCTTTGATGTTTCGAGGATGAGAGATTTGCAATATAGCCTCGATCCTCTTTGGATCTATCTTTATACCCTCCTCAGAAATAATGTGCCCAAGAAGTTTACCTTCTTGGAGACCAAATAAAGTATTCTTAGGGTTCAAATATATTGCAAAATTCCTGCATTTCTCGAAAAAATTTCTCAAATGTTCTAAGTGTTCTTCATTTGTTTTTGAAAACACAGTTACATCATCAAGATAGATAATGATGAAGAAGCCCAATTCTTCCGAGAATGCTATGTCCATGGCTCTCTGGAAGGTTGCTCCAGCATTCATTAGACCAAAAGGCATTTTCACATACATGAAAGTACCCCATGGTGTAGTAAAAGCTGTCTTTAATTGATCATCAGGGTGGACTAAGACTTGATTATACCCTGAATAGCCATCTAGCAAAGAAATTCTTTTAGACCCCACCACCCTTTGTAAAATATGATCCATCTTGGGCAAAGGGTAGTTGTCTTTTAATGAAGCTTTGTTTAAATTTCTAAAGTCTATACAAAGCCTGATTTCTCCAGTCTTTTTCCTAACAGACACCAGATTAGATACCCATTCAGAATATCTAATAGGGACAATAATACCAACATCGTGCATCTTCATGATTTCCTTCTTAACCAATGGTAACTGGACAGGGTTTATTCTGCGCAGTTTCTGTTTGAATGGTTTTTGGTTTTCTTTAAGAGGGATTTTGTGCTGTATTATTTCAGTGTCATAGGACTTAAGATCTTCGTAACTCCATGCAAAAACATCAGAAAATTCTTTGAACAACTCTATGTATTTGAGTTTAATGTGAGCTAGCAAAGTTTTGGACAGTTTGATCATTTTCGGTTTTTCCTCACTGCCTATATTGCATTCCTCCACTTCAGTTTCTACAGGTTCCAGTTTAGGTTTATTGGCCACATCATTAAAATCAAACAATTCTTCTAGAGGGGCCAAACCCTTGGGCAAACTATCATCCTTAGAATGCAGAGTTTCCAACTCCTATGTTTCAGATTCTGCACTCAACTCTGTTTGGTTTCTAAGTTTGGCAGTCTGAAGGTTAATATCTGCAAGCTCAGGAGACGGTTCTTCTTCACCAAGAAAATTTTCTTCACTGCAGTCTGTATCATAGTCTGAATCTAAGCTATGGAGTTCAAACTCATTTCTGAATTGCATGAAGTCTTCTATTTGTTTATCTCCATCGAACACCTGCCAATATTTCTTGTTATGCGGGACAGCTGGTCTGAATTTTATCTGAGATGTGTCATCATATAGCATTGGGCAGGTTCTAGCCGCAAAGGCTAAATTGTGGGCCATAAGATTTCTTTTCCTCGGGACAAAACTTAAGTTGGATTCCTCAAATGTTTTTAAAAGATCCATGACATCATTCATATAAGCCCTAAGTCTGGGATGATTTGCATTATACTCCCCATTGACTTGCCTAATTATTAACTCAGAATCCCCATACACCTTTATTCTCTTGGCTCCTAATTTCTTCAAGAGATGCAAGCCTAAGAGAAGGGATTCATATTCTTCTATGTTGTTGGAACAGTGAAAGTTTAATTTACATGAAATACATTCTGTATAATTGTTTTCAGTGTTAGTAATCCAGACACCTGCACCAACGTTTGTTCTAGTGCATGACCCATCAAAATACATAGTCCAGAGAGGATCATTTTCAGTTTTATCAGTTTGGTGCATGTCCTTTGTCTGATTTGACTCCTCAAGTTTTTCATCGGGTTGAGGATTGTTCTCTTGACTTTCAAGATTTAAGTTTGATGGATTGATGATTTGTAGTTCAAGACCTGAGCTTGGTTTGCTAAGGTTTTCGAGTACAGCAAACTGCTTCGACACTTCAGTGCTATATTCCTCTTCCTTCATATCAGCCATTAATTCCATTGAAATGATTTGTTTTGTAAGCGTTTCATCATTGAACATGATAAAAGAATCAAGGCTCGTACTTACAGCATACAGAGGATAGTTTTGGGGCCTGTCTTGACTTGCCACTGTGTATTGCATGTGGGACTCCCTGTAAAGTCTTCTGGTCTGATTGAAAACAGGGATAGTCGCATAGGTCATGTCCATTTGCATGGTCCCTTGTAACTTAGCCCCCCAAGATCTTGATAAAAGCATTCCATACTTTGGGGGTACATCAGCCAAAACAACATCCATAACTAAGCATTTGGCTGGAATCTGGGCTAAGTTAACACACAGGTCTTTGATCAATCCTAAACACTTGACTCTGCTTGAGTCAAAAGAGTAAAGATCTTTATAAGGTCTGGTGATTTCAAGGCCCCAGCTCTCCATTACAGCTTTTGGCATTAAATTATGGGAAGCGCCTGAGTCATGCATAGCATTGTGTAGAATTTTGTCATGAATATTTAAACTTACATAGAAGGGAGGGACAGGTCCCTCTTGAAACTTACCTTCAATCTTTGGACCAAAAATAAGCTCTGGCTGGTCATCATTAAGATTGAGTGTATCCTCATTTTCTTCTAGGTTCAAAGCCTTCAAAATTTTGGACCTATATACATGTTGGGAAGCTAACTCAGTCAAAGGAACAGAAATTTTAATCTTTGAGATTTCCTATTCCAGACTGAAAGGAATTTGATTCTTTAAGGTGTTGGTTTCAGCCTTGTTTACTGCCACTTTATCAGCAACAACAGCTTGCTGATTTGTTTTATCTACAGTTGACACAGCGGTTATAATAGGAGTACTAGCTGAAGTGTTAGTACTACTGATGTTTGCACTCTGTTTTTCAAGATTTTGAGTGTCTTTCTCTTTACCTTTACCAGAATTAATAGCCACTGTTTTGTCTTTTTGTTTGACCATTTTAGGCTTGGTTGTAGTGCTGCTTTGAGAATATTTGTCAGAGGTTTTGTTGTTGGGGGTTTGTTGACTAGATTTACTTCTGAGGTCATATTCCTTTAAAGGCTCTATGACAACATTTTCCATGTTTTGATAATAATTTTCATTATCATCTCTTTTGTCATCATAAGGTGTATAAAGACCTTGTTTACTATCATAATGAACCTCAAAGTCATCATCATCTACCCCAAATAAGTTTATATCATCGTCCTCTGTTATTTGATCCGCTTCCTCAACCCCATTTAAATAGTTTTGATGAAAGGGAGTTGTGATCTGCTGATCATCTTCCCTTGGTCTGTTTAGAGGTTCTTTCCTTCTCATATTCTGATTCTAGTTTTGGTTTCTATTTTGAGGAGCAGTTTGATTTTGATTTGCTTGTGCTCTCTCAAGAATGCTCATTTTCTTCATCATTTCTTCCATCATTCTTTCCATTTTTGAGCTTGAGGTGGAAGGTGTGGATTCCTCTCTAAATGATACTCTCTTTTCAGCTTTCATCCTTGCTCTCTTCTCCATAAGGTTAACTTCCACAGAAAGAGCACCTCTTTGCATATCTTCAAGGGTTGCAAAATCTCTTTCTCTTAATGAATAGGTCATATCAGCATCAAACCCTTCAGGAAACTTGTTTAAAGCTGAACCTTGTGGAGGTTTTAATTCTGGGGAAAGCGCATTATACACACTGTTAAATCTGGTACAATAAGCCTGTACACTTTCCCCTGGGTTCCTATGGAGATTGTTATAGTCAACAAGGACTTGGAGAGGATTCTTCCTCACTTCCCATTTGTTTAAGAATGTTTGATGGAAGCCTTGGAGATCATTAATACTATGGGGGGCTAAACCTTTAAACCATTTTCTTGCTTCTCCCCCCAGACTTTGAGCAAATAGTCTAAGTTTGACAGAATCATCATTGATTTCATTTCTGTCAAAGTAGTCATTCATCTTGTCCACATGTTGTGATGCTGTTGTAGTATTGCTAGCATCATACAATGGGATTTTGGACTGATAGTCCTGTGGAAGATTTACTAATGGTACAGGAAGGACTAAGGGAGCATACCATGCTACCATGATAGGCGGTGGGTTGACAATACGTGGGGTGGGCTGAAATGAAGTGGTTTGAACAGTGGATGAGGGATGAAAAGAAGTGGATGGGACAGCAGTAGATTGCTGAGCTGATCTTGGATGAGAGACACCTAAGTTAAGAAGAACATGTAAATCAGGAGGTGTTGATTCTCTACTCCCAAGGTGTTCACTTGTTTCCAGAGATGAATGTGAAGACTCAGAATCTAGCTGATCTAAATCACCAAATGACCTAGTCCTAAATGGGTTGACTAAATCAGCTTGTGATTATTGTAGAGCTGAAAGATTTCCAGGGACTGAATTAGCTCTTAGGGATGATCTGAAAACAGTTGAAGATTGTATCTTAGGAGACTTCCTAAGGATTCTTTCTGGGTTATCAACTATCTCAGGTGGATCAGGGTCAGGATGGGCTCTAGTGCGAATCTTTCTAGGAGCCACTATGCTATGTTTTTAGACCCAAATAAACAAGAAAAGTTCAACCAGATATGACAATATTTGAGAGGTTAACTAATATGTTTTCACAATTTAAATCCTAGAGCCTTCTAACTGAGTTTGAAGGATATTACAATGATAAGGGTTCTTCCCAGTGGAGTCTTAAGGTCTGTTTAGGATTGTGGAGTCGCCAGGTGGAAAGTTTAGAATGTGTCCAAAGAAGTACACTGTCCACCACAGTGTTTGCGAAACGTCCCTTTGAAGGGTATCCCAAAACACAACAAACTCTAACCAGAGATTGAATGGGAGGGCATTCACCAAATATGTCACCTCTAAAAGAGGATGAGATCCGGAGGCTACCTGGCCCTTTCCAGACTTTGTCTAAGATTATAGGGTAAAACACATCAAAAGGTGTAGACAAGGTATCAAAAACTAGTGTTTTACTACCAATCTGAAATTCTTTTTATTATTTTCTGAATTGTTTTTATCTGTGGTTTGCAAGAATGTCCTAACTTTTCTTCAAAACTTAGCTACAGTTAAGAGACAAAGACAGTCTACTCTTATGGCTAAGCTAGCTGATTTTCCAAGGTTAGAAAAAAAACTTAAGAGAATCCTAGGGTTGACCTAGTTTGTCACTGATTCAAACAAGTTTCATCATGATTACCATTTCTTGGTAGTGCTTGAAAAGACTGCTTTTAACTCTCAAATTTTTCTTGAATAAAAGGTTTTCTGAGGTCTCTAAGGTTTTATACAAACACTCAGTCCCCAGTGGAGTCGCTAGAAATGTTAGGTCTCTGTAATAAGCAAGATTGGCAAAGTCCGATCACAGAGTTAACATAATTTCAACCAACTTTGGGATTCTAGGATCTAGCCCTCCTGAATCCGGAGAGGGATCTCTCCATTATGTACAAAGATGGATTTGTCTTTGAAGTTTAGGGTAATGATATTAGGCTAGTTATGAATACCAAGGGTTTTTTTGGTTTTTGGGATGGTTGAACATAGTTGATGTCTGAGGCGGAAAGATCTATATGCAAATAGGTTCAAAAGTGAGAAGTTGCAAGCAAGAAGAGTAAGCTTTGATCAAAAAGAAAGATGATGGTAGGTTTTCAGTCCATTGGGCTATGGAGTCGTAAAAGGATTTAATTGAAACAATTAGGTCCAAGAGTGGTCTATGGGGCAAGTTATCTATGCCTAAGGATCTCTTTAAAGTTTGATTTATGGAATGGGGTGATACAATAAGAAAGGGAAATGACAGATGCAGAACAAAGAGAAGCCCAAGATCTGGTAAGTACTTTGAAACTATCCAGCCTTTGACCAGTCACTTAAGAAAAACATAGAAGCAAACTAGGATCTGGTAACTACTTTGAAACTATCCAGCCTTTGATACACTTCTGATAGAAAACATATAAAAACAAAAGGGAAACTTGAAGGCAACTTTTGGAGTAGAAGCTAGCGGGCCGGGTGCACCAAAAATCCTCTCCTAACTCTTCTTTACTTGGTTGCTTTCAAGACAGTCACAGAGATAACACAGAATGGCCTAAGATCTAATAAGTACTTTGAAACTAGTCAGCTTTTAACACATCCTAAGGGAAACAATCAAATATTTGAGCAAATAAGAAAGGGACTCAGGGCTAACCTTAATTTCCTCAGTTCATCTTCACACAAAATATATTAAAAGTAACATTTAAAAATAACATTCAGCTAAGACAATAAGACGAGGGAACGCCAGCATCCCTGTATTTAAACTGAATTAAATCATTTTCAAATAACACAGTTGAGAGAAAACATTTAAATAAAGGTTTTTCAGCCAGAGAAGGTTACTGATATACAGTAGGTACTAACCCTGTTTAAACTGTTCTTTATAGTGGAAAATGAAACAAATCGAAAACAGAAACAAAATACAAGTTACAGTGAGAATAACATCACCATCAGCATAGACCAGGATCCCATAAATTGGCTTGTATTGATGCTTCAAACCGGTTACAATCTTCAAATCCAGTGTGTCAATTCATCTCTCTTCATAACCTAACCTATCTGTTACAAGCAGAGCTCCAAGAGCCAGTGAAATCCTATCTACAATCAAGAGTCTTCAGCTCAGTTACAATTACAATGCTTCAGCAATTACATTAACAACCAACCCCTCACTCATCTTCTATTGAAGTATTTATAGAAGAATGAAGAGGTGAGATCTGATAAAAGATCTCCAAATCAATTAATACAGATATTAATGTCTTCTTAGCCTTCGAGGGGCTCAACGAGGAACTACACAGGTGTTCCACTGTATTGAATGATTTACACTCATGAATTTAACTCGGGGGAAGCTTCATTTGACCTTTGAGGCTCTGTGTGTCAATAGGGTTTCTCTGCCGACATTCTGTCATTAATTTCCTGGCAGAAATAACTCCTTTGGCTGTGTCGAGGCAAAATACCTGACTTTGATCAATCAATTCAGTTCTTGATTGAATCCTTTGAGGCACAGGTGGCGCTGTAGTCGCTGGGAGGAATCAATTCGCCTCCATCTATGGCGGTGGAGGGTTTTTCTGATAAAACACTTTATATTTTTCTTAATCTGCATTTTAGATCCGGGGATTAGGCATTTGATAACTGTCTTAGCCTTAATCCCCACAAATCTGTCCACTAATCTGCTGTTTTGGTTCATTTTTGGTCTTCTACCACTGATACTCTTTCTTTGCCTTGGTTTCTCATGATTTTCTTCTCGTGTAGGGCTGCTTAGGGCATGTAAGGCATCGATGCCTGTGAAAACATCAATGGGACGTGAAAAACTGACTCTGTGAGCGATTTCTTTGGAGGAATCGAACAAGGGAGGGTCGTCACCCTCCTTCTCTGAATCTTCTTTAAAAAATGCGAACAAATAGTTTAAACTCTGCAAAATGCAAAAACACGTTAAAAATCTGGTTTTATAGGTCAATCTGCATCGGGGACTGTGCGGAGGAAAGGGGCGATCAGAGCCGTCGATCGCACTGTGATCGACGGTTGGGAGTGATTGAGAGAAGTCAGTGGCGTGAATAGTTGACTGGGCGACGGAATCAAGGGATTGAACGTGGGCCATCGATTTGCAGAGATCGACGACGGAGATTAATTTTCCGCAGTGCCGGGGCCCGGCTAAACGGTGAGCAGGTTGGTTAACGGTTGAGCGGATCAGAGGATTTCCAACCGCCGGATGGGAGGGGTTAGATCGAACGGCGGAGGTGAATTCCGCTAGGCGTCTCTGGTACGGCGGATAACGCGTGGGGGACTGACTTTACGCAGCGGTTTTGAAACTGGGCGAAGGACACGCGTCGGCCATCGTATGGAATCACTGGCCGACAGGAAAAAACCACCAGCTGGCGGAGGGTGGTGCGGAATGATACCAACAATTTTTCAGAAAACAGCGTGGGGAGTGGGGGCCACGGGCAAGTCGCGAGCCACACCGTCCGATTTGCAGAGCAGATCGACGGTCGAGATAAATCCATAATTTCTCAGGCGGAAAACTTTAGAATTTAATTAAAACCCGTTTTTCATGTTTTTCAAAGGTTTTTTGGTGTTTTCGGGCGGAAGAATTTCATTGGAGGGATAAGCGCCCGTTGGATAAAGCGATCGGTTCCGGCGCTATAGTTTATGGAGGAAGGGGCTAGAGGCTTAGCCCGAGCGGGCTAAAGTCTGATGTATGAAAAATAGGCATTTTATATGGTTTTTACAGGGAAATGAAGGTTTCGGTAAGGTTAAAAAGTGGGTTTTCAACCTTATAAAATGAATTTAGATGAGGGGGAAAAGGAGAAACAAAGAAATGATGGATTTTCATGGGGAAATGGAGAATAGAAAATGAGGTTAGTGAAGGAAGGGGACCAAGGGGTTCTGCAGCAGTATTTAACTTGGGATTTTTGAAGGATTTCAGAGGCTTTTTAGGATGTACACAGCAATAAGGGATCTGGACAGAGGTATGAGGCCTTAGAGAGACTTCAAGAGCCAACAATTTTTAGAGATGAAATTTGTTCCTTGGAGGCTCCCAAAAGTTTTAGCCACCTTTTGGTATAAAAAATATTATGGGTGGCTAACACTTCCCAAGATGGAAATTCCTCCCGATCAGTCCAAGCCAAAGAGTAATCCCTTTGCAATATGAGAGTGCCCTCCTCCACTCTTGCAACACCATAAATCATATGAGAGCAAATCTACTTGTGCTCTCTCCAAGATAGCTCAAGCAACCCAAGTGATTGCTGCCTCCTCATGCTCACATCATGTAACTCATGTGATGAAGGTACCATGACTGATATATATGCCATATCAGCTCCATGTATCGTTGATCTCCGCTGCCCAATGATGCAAACATCCTACCACCTCTCCTCTACTCCCATCCTCCTGGAAAAAGAGTACTCCAAGTGATGACCAAACTCCTTCAAGAGGAGCTAGCGCAGCCAAGCCTCTTGATTCCCAGTATCATATATTTGCAAGTGGAAAATCAGCCCCTTGCTTCTCATCCACACCCACTCATCTCCTTGTGGATGTCTTCTCCTTTTTCATACTTTGGTACTCCTCCCATGAGGGCTACCATTCTCCCAAGCCATATCTTCCCCTTTGCTTTTCATGGAGGGTTGAAATGAAGCTCCTTGGAGACCTCTTAGAAAATATCTCTCACCCATGGCTATGTTGGATCCATGAGGACCCAATTGTGATGGAGGTAATATCTCCTCTCCACCCATGTCTGACAGCGCTGCTAATTCCTCCAATAGTGTAGCGGCTATTTCATCCTCCGGTTCAAGGTTTGTTCCTTGATTTATCATGAAGGTTCCATGGTTTATTTCATCATCCAATGGTTCACATACAAACCTCAAGGGATGAATGGGACTCATCAAAAGTGCCTGAGGATGAGGTTTTATCTCTTCCTTAAACCCTTTGCACAGCACAGTGCAATCATGGTTCTTTGGAATAGCAAAAGATGTAGATCCTGGGGCCTTTAAAGATGAATTTACACAATCCTTTAATTTGTTTGCTAAAATGAAAAGTGGAACTTCACTCATACCTTGATGGATCCTGGGGTCTTCTTGTGTGGCTACAACAATTGCCTCTTCTAATTCCATAGCTGCCTCCTCCATAGCTGAAAAAGGCTACTCTTCCTTTGTCCTCTCTCCATCAAAGGTTTGAATCAACCTTTGAGCAAAGTCTTCAAAAGAGCTTACCCTTGAATGGGCCAAGGGTTTGAACCACCAAATAGAGGCTTCACCCTCCATGTGCGGTGTTGCAATCTCCACTTCTTCTTTTTATGCCACTGGATGTATCAAGAAAAAGGCTTCTAGCTTTTTCACCCAAGCTCTAGCTGAAGTGTCCCCATCAAATGTAGACAATAGAAACCTATTTCCTCTTATTTCTCTTCTATTGCAGGGCCTTCTCTCCTCCTTCTGCTGAATAAATTGTGGGAATGTTGTAGCTTCCCTGAATGCTTAAGAATGGAATTTAAATTCATCCAGGTATTGATTTAGAACCAGATGATCCAAGCGTCTCTCATGCTTGCTTCCCTTTTGAGAATAGGAAGTGCATGGACCTTCCTCTTCTTCTCTTTGCTTCTCCTCCTTGGGGAGGTTCTTATTTGTTTTGAAAATAGATGATATCAAGCTCATATTCTGCATCATCATCTTCTTCCTCTTTCTTGGGCTTGAAGGCCACATGCTGAGCCAAGAAAGGTGCTTTGATACCACTGTAATATTCCTTTTTCTGAAATATCACAAGTCTATTACAGAGATAGACTGTGGGGGAATTTTCTGGATATGTCACCTCTAAAGAGAGGGTGAGATCCAGAGGCTACCTAGCCCTTCACATAATCTGTCTATAGCTATGTGATATTTCCTATTAGGAAAAAGCTACTCTATTGAGAATGCCTCAAGATAGAGCCACAACAATAAGCAAATACACCAATTTACAAATAGCAGTGACACATAATCATAGAATGTGAGAGGAATCCATAGATATCTCATTATAATAATAGCAGCAACACATGTATACAAAATATTGAGGGAAATGATACTCAAGATGTACAATGCCAAGCCTCAAGAGAAGAGTACATAAATCATGAAAGAAACTCTGCTGCACATATAAACCCTAGCTATGACATCACAATTTTAAAGAGAAACTGCATGCTACAAATTCCAGATGCATAGATATACAACGATATGGTACAAAATAAAATTAGGAGTGAAGACATCAACTCCCAAAGGCTACCTCCTATCAATCCTGGAAGGATTGATCATAGAACCCAAAATTTGCAAAATGCCGGAGTTGCTGGGTAGCAGCTGCAACTCAAAAATAGAACTGGATGGAGATGGCGGTAGATGATTCCCAATCTGAATATGCCTCCTCCAATGGATATTTTGAATGAAAGGCTGACCCCTTCATCAAAGATCTCTCCCTCCAACAATCTGCAAGAGCCCCATTATAAATGCTCTCAAGAAAATAACGCAGTCACTGGGTGAACTACGATGTGGGGGTAAGGAATGAGATGGCCTTAGTGCCAAAGCCTGCAATAATGTTCTGAAATATCCCTCACTAAATCCTCAAAGGGATAGGGACTCCCTTCCTCTGAAAACCAGCTCCGAAAGTGATGTAGATGTCCTCCACTGTAACTCTCTTCAATGCAGCAACACTCTTGAACAAGAATAACGCTGTCACTGGAGATAGTAGCTTTGGCCTTGAGCCATGGAATGTGGAGAATGAAGAACAACCTTCAAGAGGCCTCTCAAGAAGGGGAAGGAATCCTAAATAGAAATTCCTCCAGCAATTCTTGCTAACCAACAAGAAGTTGCTGTAAATCCACCGGACCAAAGATGAATAATACTCAACATGATCTCCAATGGATACCTTGCCCTCCTTTTAAACAATGTGAGCTCCATCTCAATGGATCCCACTCATTAGGGTTTCCTTCCTCTAGAAGCTTCCCTCCTTATCCCACTGCGCTGGCCCACAATGTGCTCTCCATCTCATGCTACTGCGCAGTTTGACTTGGTCAAACCTGGCCTTGCCTTCTTGCATAAGCCCCTTTTCACACATGGAGGTGTGAAATAAAGATCCAAAAGTGATCCTCCATACCAAGAGGATTTTTGTTACCTATTCATCAAATGAATGGGTCTCCTACCCATTTTATTTATCTTCTATACAAAAATTAATGTTCCATAAAAATTGGGAACATTACAATTGCTACTCCCTCTGAACAACGAATTTATGATTTTACTTCTCAGCTTCCCCGTTTGATCAATCTCGCTCTAATACCATGTGAAAATTTCAACACTGAAACCATATTGCAACAAATCGTATCATTTCTTCTATTTGTTAATTAAATTATAAGTTTATTTCTACAATAAAAAAGGAAAAAACATACTACAATATTCAAAAAAATATTGCGAAAAAAATAGTGCTAGAAACTGGAAAATATTCTAGCATATACACATAAAAAAATTCACACAATTTTTTTTGGAAAAATGTCCCTGGAAAAAAAAAACTTAGGAAAACTGATGCAGAAGATGAGAGTTTTTATTATTACACTGTAGCGAAATTATCTGAGTACAACCTAGATGCTGAAAATTGGAAATTTTGTAGAGAAAATAGAAGAACAAATTATCCGAGGGAAATTACCCTCACTCCGAGCGATCCCATCACTTGACTGCCACTGAAAATAAAGTCGTCCACCTAGCACTGCGAGGGCCCTACGTCACCTCTGCGCAATCCCTCAGATTCTATAACCTAGAACTTCTACAAATCAAGCTATCCTGCATGCTCTTGACTTAGAATGGCATTGAAGGATTAGGAGGGAATTCTTCCTCGTATTGTAATGGGGTCAAGCTTCAGAGTTAGGGTTCCAATTTTCAGTCTTCAAAGCTGGTGGAAAAAATTCCTCGTACACTTTCCTCCTCAGGTGATGTTAACCATCCATTGAATTTGATCCCTAATCAGCACATTCAACCCCTCACTACTGAAGATTCCTTACTACTTCAAATTATAGGTTTAAATTCCATTGAATTTGGGCAAAATAAGGAGCGAGGATCTGAGACTTTTGTGACTATTAATGTATAAAATACACATTCCCCCCTTTGTTAGAGAAATTTTGAGGTATAAAATGGGCCTCCTAATTAATATTATAAAATAATAGTGGAAATAATAAAATAAGATTAGATTACATCATCAAATTTTAGAGGGAAAAAAGGAAAATTTGTTTTTTCAATTTGTATTTTCAACTTACTTCCCTACGATTTTACTCAAATTTCGAGTGGGAGCACTCATTGGATAAAATTTTTAATTCCTCATCCAAGGAGTACCCATGTTGCGTACTTTCGATGGACCCTGATACACAAAAAGTGATAAATACATCAAAAAATGTGATTGCAATGAAATTTTTAGATGCATTTCTCATTTTTCGCGTAGCAGGGTTCATCGAAAGTATGCAACATGGGTATTCAGAAGAGGAATTATTTTTTTCATCCAAGGAGTGCTCCCGCTCTAATTTTGAGTAAAATCGTAGGGAGAAATATTGAAAATGCAAGTTGAAAAATTAGTTTTTTATTATTTTTATTTTTTAATCTTTTTACTTTTTTACTCCAAAAATGGTGAATCATCCCCCATGGTTGACATAATAATATTGAATCATATTGGTTCTTATAAAGTTGATTTTGGTTGTACATTTTTGTTTTGAGACCCATTTTATAACTAAAATTTCTCTAATGTTAGTAGCCCCCATTTCCCTCCTCCCAAACCACTGTCTTTCTGCTCCTCCTGTATAAACCCAACCCTAATGGATGGGGGTCATTATAAATATTATTTTTTCCTGAGATATTTTCAAAACTGCCTTGGTCCACTTAGCACTTCAACTCATTATATGTCACCAATATCCAATCCTTCGATGAGCATGCAACCAATTCTCTAGGATTTAGCTAGTCTTTTTGTAAGTTTCTATCCTCCCTCACTCTACCCCTTATATAGAGAATCCGTTATCATCTCTCCAATTCTTTCCTTCCCATCCTCAAAAGAATCAAAGACCCCTAAAATAAACCCATCCACCTCATTTCAAAACATCACCACCTGGAAGAAAAAATCCAAGAAAAAATATCTGGCCAGAGAGGGGGCTGGTCTAAGAGATTTATACCAAGAAACCTTATCCGCATCACCTTCCAAGGCCCTTAGAGTAGAGCACCATTGTCAAAGGTTTTTCCTTAATTCTAATGTCTCTAAATATCAGGGGGCTAAGAGGATCCCAAAAATTTTGTGCCCTCTGCTATCTAATTACCTGCCACCGTCCATTCATTATTTACCTCCATGAAACTATGGTACTTGGGGAGAATACCAAGGTATTTTGCACAAATCCTTCCTAGATTGGATTATTTGTACTACGGATTCCACTGATCACTCAAGGGGCCTAGCTGTTATATTGAATCCTATGGAAGAAAACCTCAGACTAGGGAAAATTTTAGGGGCTAATATTCGCAAGTGGGCTAATTTTCCATGTTTTTTCCAAAAAAAATATTCGTTAATTTCCATTTTTTCTAAAACTTATTCGCCCAAATTTTATAGTATAAAATTGTTTTACCTTAAAAATTTCCAAAAATTTATATAGAAACTATATAAAATTATTAGAAATTTGAATAATTTTACAAAAACATTGCCAAACATTTTACAAATTGCATATTATGTACTAGTGAGATTCACCAAGGTTTCTAAACTTTAAAATAAATTTACATCCTTAAAATTTTCCATCCCTCAGACCCTATCGCTCCATTTTTTAGATTATTATGGAAGGTTATCTCAAGGGTTTGGACCAAACTATCATCCTTGTCAATTTCTATGCTCCCTATGATGATAAAGAATATTTATGGGTCCAATTTCTAGATTGGCCTTCTTTGTGACCACTCTCTCCTCTTAGTATGTGATCACAACTTCAATGCCTCCACTTGTGAGGTTGGGGCTATAATGAACAACTTGATTCTTTTTCCCTAATCAATATATCTCACATCCTTCTAGACTCAAAAATATTGATGTTTTCCGTGTTCTTATGGTTGCCACTTGGAATAATGGAAGAACTAGTGTCCATGGCATAACTAATAATCTTGATCGCTTCTTTATTGCATAGAACTTGGAAAAATCTATGCATAAATATAGGTCTTGGGTGGTTTTTTTCCATATCTGATCATTCTCCTATCTTTCTCCAGCTCGATTTCTAGTCTATACCTTCAAGGATGCATTTCAAATTTAATCACCATAAAGGAGGATTCCTTCATATCCTTAGTGCACTCAGTTTGGAATAGTATATTGGATGATGGATCAATTCCCGTTATCAAATCATGGAAATAAAAAATGTCCATTCTCAAACTTAGAGTAAAAAATTTGGCCAGAGATCGTGTTAAAGCAAAGAATTGCCAGACATTGATAGGGTAATTAAATATGTGAATGACCTCTTTTTACACATAGGATTTCCAAAATCCATTAAACAATAGAATTCTTCCTATTTTAAAAAAATCCCCAAATTCTAAAAGCCGATGAAGTTCGATGGAGACTTATAAGTAGGGCCCGTTGGATAAAAGAAGGGGACTAAACCACCAAAATTTTCCATAATTTTGCAAACCACTAAAGAATTATGAAATCGATCTAGGAAATACAAGATAACTCAGGCACCACCCATTGCTATCAAAATTAGATGAAGGTTGTGGACACAAGCCACTTTTGCAACCTATTCAAGGACCAAAATAACTCAAATTTTCATGATCAACTCAAGGTCATTAAACAATTTACTCAACTTTTTTTGGATGATGATGTTGAACATATTTGTTGTCTGGTCTCAATGGATGACATCAAATCTATTATCACCTCCTTTTTAAAGGATAAAAATCCCAATCTAGATGTTTGGATGTTGGAACTATTCCTTGTGTTCTTTGACCTAATGGGGGATGCCATTCTATGTGTTGCTAAATAATATAGGACTAGGGGGATGGTTTCTGGAGCTATTAATTACAATTTCATTTCCCTTAATCTCAATGTTATAAGCAATCTAAATTTTAGGATTTCCTTCCTATTTCCTTATGCAAAGCGATTTACAAAATTATCTCTAAGGTCATTTCCAACAAGCTTAAACAAAAGCTACCAAATCTTCTCTCCCCTGAGAAATGTGGCTTTCTTCCGAGTTGGATGATCCACGATGCCATTAGTGTTTATCAAGAAGCTATTCATTCTATCAAAACAAAATACTAACTCAATGGTTCTCAAATTGGACTTAGCCAAAGCCTATGACTGAGTCAATTGGCATTTTCTTAGACTGTTGCTATTGAAAATTGGTCTAAATGATTTGATGATTAACTGGATTATGGGATGTGTGTCCTCTACAAATTTTGCAGTTCTTATAAATGGATCTCCTACTGGATTCTTCCCCAGTTCCAGGGGCCTGAGATAGGCATTCCCATTATCCCACTTTCTATTCCTACTTATTATTTAAAGTCTAATTTTGATGATCAACCAGGCTAAGAGGGATGGAAATATTAGAGGGGTCAAGATATAAAATTATTTCATTATATCCCATCTCATTTTTTTTGATGATTTTCTTATTTTTGGAGAAGGTACAATCTTTGAATGTGTAGCCTTCTTACATATTTTTCATTCCTTCTACTCTGTTACAGGCATGGAAATAAACACAAAAAGGTACTCTTATAATTTCAATACTCAATAACAAGTCATCTTAAATGTGGTAAATTATCTCCCATTTAAGGTGGCTTCCTTGACAGCTGAATTCACTTATTTTGGCAACCCTCTAAAGCCAATTTTTTTCCAAGCCCATGACTGGCTTTAGTTTGTCAAATGTGTTGAAAAAAGAATCAGCCACTAGTGCTATTTCTCACTATCTCTTGGTTTTATAATGGCACTCTTAAAATATGTCCTTAAGGGAATGTATATTTACTAGTTAATCCTCTCAAAATTTCCCAAACCCATTGTTAGAAAATTCAGTAGGATAGATTCAATTTTCTTTGGATAAGAAAGAAATCAAAGGATGGAATTCACCTAGAAAAATGGGAGTTATTTTCCATTCCAAATCATATTTGAGGAAGGGGCTTTAAAAACCTCATCTTTTTGGATGTTCCCTTGCAATGGAAAGTATTTGGAGAGTTGTTTTTTACTTTGGCTGCTTGAGTAGATTAATTCATGCCAAATATCTCCAAAATAATTCCCTTAAGAGTGGCTCTAGTCACGATTTTCTTTCACATCTCATTTAGGGTCCTCCTCTTGGAAAGGGATGATGATGGCTCTTCCATGGATAACTAAAGGATTAATATGGAAGGTTGGCAATGGTAAGAACATTATTATTAGAAAAAGAGCTTTATTGGGAGAATCTCCATGTCATCATTTCTCTCGAGATATCATAACTACTTTTCATTCAAAAGGTATATTCAACCTTGATTAGGCTTCGAGTGGTATGTTTGAAGATCTGTTGTCAAGAAATTGGAAATTAGCTACAAAGTTATACCTATAGGGCTCCCTAGATTTGCAATGTAATTCCTTCACCAAGGTTCTTATTTCCAATGGGATATTTTTATCAAATGATTATGATTCCATCATGTGGTTTTGGAACAAATCTTTAGGAAATTCTACAAAAAAATTGCCATATGACGACATTTTCAGCAGGACCACCCTTTCACACTCAAATTGGTGGACCCAAAAACTTTGGCATGGGCCAATTACCCTAAAGCTCAAGTGTTTTGTTTGGTTTTTGTTGGAAAATGAAGAAATCACCAGGAAAATATATGACACAAATATTTCTGTGGTCCCAACATATGTTGCCACTTTTCAAATGGATTTGAGACTATAAATCATATTTTTTTCTAGTGCTCTTTCTCTAGGATGTTATGGTCTGAGGTGTTGTCTTGTTTCCATCTATTGGAGTCCAGTCCATTTTCCTCTTTATCTGAATGTATATATTGGTGGGATAAAATGATGGCCCCCTTAAAACCCTACCTTTATTTGCAACCTGAGTTATATGGAAAGTCAAAAATAAGTTCATCTTCGAAAATTGTCCTATCTCTTCCTCCTACATTTTACCTCAAATTGCTTGTTTTTTTATGGACTATTGGAGGTCTCCTTTTGTTGGCAAGAAAAGTTTCCCTAAGGTAAGGGTTGAAAACCTCTATAGAGCAAAAGAAGATAACCAAAAATAAGCACTCGTACAAACATGCAAATCATATAAACTAATAAAGTTGGGTTTACAGGAGTACCTGAAGGTCCTACGTTTGACGTCTATCCCGTAAGGTCCAAACCTTATGCTTCCTCTAAAGTGAGCAGAACTGCAACAAGATTGAGAGAAGAATATACATAACAAGTAATTCAATGTGCACACATAATAAACATGTCAAATTATCACATATAAACATATAAATCATGAACCATGAGATCATAACATATCGGAAATGAGACATATCTTCTTTATTGATATCAGCAAATGGTAGTGGAAAGGTACAACCCAATCCAACCACGACACCAGTGAAACCTTCCTCTAGATCCATTTAACCCAAGCCTCAAAGATAAAATCTCAAGCAAGTGCAATAGGATTCCTAAGGATGAATGAGAATCCATGCAAGTCAACAAGGGTTTCTTGTAAACTGGGAAGTGCAGGAGGCACGAGGAGAATCAGACTTGATATGGGGATCGAAATGACTATAATTTTGATATCCTACCTCCTTTATGTAATAGGCCTACCCATTTGGTGTATAAATTCCACCTAAAATTGGTTGATTCAGTTATTCCATGAGCTCCTATAGGTGGGATTTCAATGAAACCTATAAACCCCGCACAAAAGATATGATATTATTTTATCTATTCATATTTTTATGATTATAGACGATTTCAATATAATGGTATCCATGTATGTATGTGATTTTGTGTGGGAAAAGTCGCGTATGGAATTTAAAATATTTTTTTTACTATAAGATCAAGTTTGCATGGGAAAGGGAAGCCCAAGGCCAATAAGAGCATCCGAACTACACGAGTGTTGAATGATGCTATAATAGATGCCCCCTAATATATGGGGTCAAAAGGGGTACATGATGGCAAGAATGTAATAAGTATAAAGAGAGGAATCATTTGAGAACCTGAGAAGAGATCACCAGATTCCGGCCCACTGAATACCTATGGAAAGATTTAGAAATAAGACTCATGTTTGAGGTGGCCATACATATGCTTAGAGATAGTAAAACATGTTTGTTGATTAAGTATAAAGAGGATCCAACATGTATCATTGTATAGAAATAACTGAATAATACATAGTGGATCATTAGATCATAGCTGTAAAGGAACACAATAGATTTATGTCTCAATATCACATCTAGAAGAAAGTATGATAAATGATGCTTTAATACTTTTTGATCATTGATGTTGCATAACTGGTCCTTGTAAAGGCACCAAGTCATCTAGGTGGAATATTGGTACTGCATAAACTTGAGTTACAACATATAAGATTTTGTTATAATGAACTACAACATATAAGGGTAAAAATTATCATTGGAAAAAAACTGGAGAAGTTGTAGAGTGAACCAAGATGCTGACACAACCCGAGGTCTTCACTGATCGCAAATGATACATTTATACACTATGGGAATAAATGCGTTGAAGTAGACCGTGTGAGAAATCATTTTATTATGGGTCATTGATGTATACCATTAACAAACATGATACAACTCACCAATAATGATTATGAGCATCAAGGTAACCCAGTACAATATAAAAAGTGTGAATAAATGTGTTGAACTCAAACACTTGAGAGAATCTACCAATAAAGAGGCATTAATGTATTCTCACTGTTGATAGTGAAGGAGTGCGCCATTGATGACTGCAAACCCTAAGGTATTGAAAAGGGACTCTAGACCTTGTTCCGAGATCAATGAGTTGGAGTTGATGGGAAACGATATGCTAGAAGGAAGGCATTAAGGCATCCCACATCAACTAGTGCGAGTGTAACCCACGGACCAATAATGTGGAAGAAATTAGAGGAAAAGAGATGAAATAACCATTCCGAAGTATGTTTCTGGTGTACACAAGATGTGGCTAGCACATGACATAAACTCTCTAAACTAACCAATAAGAAATCTGACACAAAGGTGTGGAATCCACCAATAGGGTCTAATGGAAACCAAGGTATTTCACGAATTCCAATGTGTGATAATTTAAGTAGATTTCGAACACAAGGGAAACCAATTAGTCAAATACCCATGATGATGATCAATGCTTAGCACACGGTCACCTATCAATGATGTAAATAGGGTCAGGGTGAGACTCTAGGCCTACTCTCAAAGAAATTTGTTGGATTCGATAAGAGAAGACCCGCTAGTAATAAGTCAATGGAAACCTTCTTAACCAACATAAGTGAAGGACCAAATAGATGATATGATACTAAAAATAACTTGATAGACCGGGTATGGCCAACTAAAAATGAGTCAAGAGACACCACAGAATGGCCAACACATGTTGACTTGCCTTGAACAAAATCATGACAAAATGTGACTCTATGGAAACATAAGATAACTTTGTATAAGTTTGAAATGTAGGAGGCATTAACAAAACTCTCCATATGATTGGAAGAGATAACCAACCGAAGGATGGTTGACTCAAGAATAAGGTTACGTATTTCATAAAGTCAAACCAAGTCCCATTCCAAATGGAGGAAAGACTTATTTAAGTGCTTTGTTCAAGGGTGACATAAATGACTCTTGCTTCCATCAAATATTGAATAAAATGTCCCATTCCCGCTCTTTTTGGAATATATATATTTTTTGTATTTTTCATATTTAAACTCTGAAAAATAATAAAATAATGCATATAGTACAATGGAAAGAATGAGTGCTAAGAGAATATGTACTAGTTCTTGGGAATGGAACATTCCTATGCTCAATTCAAGGTGGCGGATACTGGTCGTCAACACTGAAGGGATGTTATTTCCACGGATAAAAGTTGTCAAGTTTCGGAGGCTAGTGAATGCAAGGTTTGAACTTGCACAAAGGTCATGGTAAAAAGTGGCTTATACATGAGTCCAAATGAAACCAGATTAAGGCCAAAAGTTACATGTAGTCAATATCTAATGCAACATTACAACTCAACACAAGGGAGCCTCTAGGGTATAAAACTAGAAAGATAGCGGAGAAGAATAAGGATGGGGCTTACACACAAAGTCATGGCGAAACTAAAGAGCACTCTTGAACCTACACAATTCTTGCAGCATGGGAAACATATGCTACCGAGGATCTAACTAGGAAGCTAATTGAAGGAGTGGCTCTACCACTATGTTATGACTTTATAAGATGACGAGTGAGAGTGGTTTGAAAATCACAACATAATGGGGTCGACCCTATGGCAACATATCACAGTATGAGGTTAAGATGCATAATGAAATGGAAATTTTATATGTCTTAACCTATATGCCAGTGACTAAAATGATACCTGCCACATTAATTTATCAATTCGGGTGTGTACATTATTTCAAGGTAACGTGCAAGGTATATGCAGGAGCAATGGCACAATCTGATATTGATTACAGATTCAACAATTAAAACAACCAAAACTACTATGACAATAATTAAAGATAAATTGCAGAATTATAAAAGCATTCACAAAAATTGAAGAAACATACCATAACAGTAGTTAAAATACTCAACAGATCCACTAGTACATTTGGCAGAAATTCCGACACTTGGTTCCGACACTTTTGACCAAATGTCAAAAATTTCCCCAAATTTTTTCAATCCCGCCCGAAACCGTCGCTATACCGACGTCTAGAGAAATGTGTCGCAATACCGATACTTAGACAAAGTGTCGCAATTGTGACGTTTGAAGGAAGACATCGCAATTGCGACACTATGCCCCAAAGCGTCGCTATTACAATGGCTGCTTCCAAACGTCGCAATTGTGACACAATTTCTAAGTGCTCGCAATTGCGACGTTTGGAGGCAGCCGTCACAATGGCAACGCTTTTTTTGCGACACAATGTCTAAGTGTCACAATTACGACGTTTATAGGGATCCCTCGCAATAGTGACACTCTGGCCGCCGTCATTATAATGAAACTTATATGCAATAAACGACAGTTATATGCATTTGCAAAAATGGTCGGCTTACAGAGCAGCGCGAGGAGTAGTTAATGGAGGCACCTTTGCGATTGCACATAATTTGGAGAGAAAATAGTAATAATGAGAGAGGCTCCTTTAATTGCGTCTTTGATTTGTGAAGGTATGGATTTTCTAGCCTGCAATTCTATGCTGTCGAGAAAGACTCGCAATCCTCTGGAAACAAGACTGTTGTGAAGATGTCTGGCGAAGAAACGGACATCAGGTTCACGACTGTTGATGAACATATCGTAGTCCGGCGAAGAAGGCACCAAGGAGGGTATTCTCAGTGAATGAGGGATTTTGAAATATTAATTTCAACTACCCTGTCCTCTGGCCGCTTTCTAAATCTGTTTGAATGGATCTGTCAAATAGCCGCTTTCTAAAACTGATGAACAGTCAATTTTGGTTTTGAAATCACAGTCCATGCACACTTAAAAACAGAGCGCTGTATTGTTTTGGAGACAAAGAAATTTAATAGTAAACGCGGGAGATTTTAATTCAGAATAACGTGGTCCCATAGACCATAGACCAAATCAGCCATCCACGTGGAAGCAGGCGATTCGATCGCGTTATTTTTTGGCTCATCTGCATTGTGGAATTCCGGACCCGAAACATTATAGGGTGGAATTAATTTGATTTTCGCGTCACAGTTTTCCTCCATAAGAAAAGCTAAAAAACGGACTTGAATTTTTATATGGCGTATTCTATGAAGTTTTCGCGTCACAAATTAGGGTGACATTAGCAGGCTATTTTGGAACGCAAATTTGTGATTGAAATCGAGTTTTTTTTTTTTGAAGTCCGGACGTATGATATAGTTTTATTAATATTTTGTTATAAGTTTTGTTTCACCGCCCGATAGTTATTTAAACCATTGGCTCATATATAACATATGCGCAAACATTTCACTTTGGGCATTTGTAATGTGGGCCCCGAATACTTTAAATAGGTAGATATACATTAGACAGTTTAAAAGTTTTGAGGATTGCACCCCCGGTGCATTTGTTTGTTTATAAGATTATATGATACATGTGAGATAAAGGTTTATTATTTATCATATATAAATAAATTTTATCAATATTGGACATTTACACTTTTATGAGGTGATGTTATAAGTAAATTTATAAATACCTCTTTTTAATCCTCATTTTACTCCATGAATATGTTTGGAAATGAAATTTCAATAGATTAATTTTCTCCTAACCTATGTATCATCAATATTGTACATTTACATTCTTAATTATGAGGTGATGTTATAGGTAAATCCATGAATATCTCCTTTAATCTTCATTTTACTCCATGAATATGTTTGGAAATGAAATTTCAATAGATTAATTTTCTTGCTATTATATGTTTTACGAAGATATGGTAAGGAATTCTCTCTTGTTCTTCTTAGAAATAATTATATATAATTTTATTTTTTTCAAAATAGATTAAAAAAATTATCTGAGAAAAATTATTAATTCATCAATATGTGTGTGTGTGTGTTGTGAGGAATAATTTCATAGTTCAACTTAATGGTTCATTATATAATCATGTGATCATCACCAATGATATATCTTAAAAAGCAACTGAAAAGCCATGTGTACAAAATCGATGTATACTCTAGGGAGTGGTTCTCATATCACTATGTAAATTGTTGTATGCTACTTCAACAAAATTATAAGATAAACTATAATACACATCATATATGCACCATAACAATTGGTACAGGGTAAAACCCACTTGCCACACCTTTGTACTCGATCCAATTTTCTCTGTCAACTCTTCTAGCTGTGGGAGTTTCCTCCAAGGATCATAATACCCCCAAGGCCTGTTATCACCCTAGTACATCTCAGGATGTGGGACAGGGATTTTTGTAGTTAAGAACACCATGGGTAACCAAGAACTGCTTTGGGAATTCAAGATCTAGCCTTCTTGAACTCTAGAGAGGGATCTCTCCGTATGATTTAGCTTTGTTTTAGTAAAAGATATTAGGCTAGCTATGATTGTGTATTTGGGTTTGATTTTAAAAGATTGGTGGGAATAAAGAGATTTCAAGGTAAACCTGAAGGATATACCAGAATATTGGGCAATGGAGTCAACTCTCTAGGCAAGTAGAACTAAGAAATAAGGCTCAGAGATGAAAATGTGCTAAGGGCAAGATAGGTGACCTTCTAAGGCTATTTATAGGCTTGATTTGATGGAGTGGATAGAATCTGAGCAAAAGGGAACTTAAGAATCCTTAAGATATATATAAGAAGATTGAACAATCGGATCTAACAGGGAACCGTAGAACTGCCCATAAGGTTTTACGAACATGCTATTACTGGCCTACCATCTTTAAGGATGCCAAAAAATTTGTGCAGGCCTGTGATAGCTGCTAAAGGGCAGGACGCCCTGGGCAGTCTAATGAAATGCCTTTGAACTCTCAACTAGTGATTGAACCATTTTAACGCTGGGCACTTGATTTTGTTGGCCCTATTAGTCCTCCCTCAAACCAAAAAACATACATCCTAGTTGCAACCGAATATGTCACTAAGTGGGTCGAAGCAGAGGCACTTTCAAAAGCTACAGAGGACTCTGTAGTACAGTTTCTTTTCAAAATCTTTGTGTGCTATGGTCTCCCAAGGGACATAATCACAGATGGAGGACCACAATTTGTAGGTAATAAATTAGCTGAAACATTGCAAAACTACCACATTCAGCACAAGATTACAACTCCATATCACCCACAGGCCAATGGCCAAGTAGAGATCACGAACAAAGTAGAAAACATTAAAATGCCAAGTAGAGAGCATGAACTATAGTTATCTTGAGAAATTTTATTCACACTGAATACTTCGAATTGTGAATTATTTATACAAAAAAATGTTTACAAAATATCTCAGGAATTGAGATAATGTTTTAATAAAAAATAGGAAAGAAAACTTAAAAAGAGGGACAGTTGCAAAACAGTTTGCAAGCTGTTACCTTTTTACAAGAAAAAATAGAACTGATTATTCTAATTTAAATTGATTGTTGTTGTGCACTTTAACCCTGTATTTTTACCATTTGAGGTAACAGTAAAAAATGAATTTCCAAGTGAATTTCCTGTTTTTTATCCATTAAATTCATAGTAGATCTGTGAATTCTTGCCACTTTTCTGCAAAGGGGATCTTCATAGTCTTCAATTTTCTGTAACTTCAATCTGCCTCTGTATACTTGGAAAAGTTAGGCTTGATAGTGAACATATGCTTGATCTCATTATCTAAAAAGAACAAATTTTCAAAATACTGAAGAAGTATTTTGCCTATTGGTGATCCTTGAGGTAGTTGTTGTCTGGCTTGCTCTTTTGCATGATTTCTGATTTTTAGATCATAATATCTCTGAGGCATTAACTTGTCATTCAATGCATGAATATCAGGCAAACCTAATTCTGACAATGTTTTGTATTTGGCTAAAAATCTTGAGATGGATAAATTCATGTCTTCACACCGATCCTCTAGATTACTCATTATGTTTCTTTTGTTCAGGACCTTTTTTATTTGAAGAATGGTTTCTGGTCTATCAACAATTTTCAATTATTCCAACTCTTCCCTGGTTTTACTGTTTAAAAAAGCTATGAGTTGGATTGCTTGGGCTGGTTTTTTGTCAATTTCCCTCTTAGTCTTGTCAATCTCTGCACTAGCAACTTGAAGTAACTCCCTCTGTTCATAAATTATCTGAATTGAAGGCCATTGAGAATGAATGCCATCAATAATTTTGGTCCATAAATGATTTTTTATAAAGGCCAATGGATCTGTAAGATTTACTTGTGCTTGCAGAATATTTACCTGTTCTTGTAGTCGATCATCCCTTTTCTCATGTCCTCTAGAAGTAATCAAGGCATCATTTTTGGATTTTTCTAAATTTTTAATAGTGCCTTTCAAACTAAGAATCTCTTTATCTTGGTCTTGTAGTGTGCTCCTCTGTGAGGATGAAGAAGAAGAGGCAGAGATTAGAGAAGTAATTGGCACTGCAGTTGGCAGTACTCCTTTCAGTGCCAAGTGTTCTGCCAAAGTAGATGGTATAACAGTGCTTACAGTGGGGATCACTGTAGGAATGACCATTGGTTGTGCTTTTCTTAGTTCTTCATTCTCTTTCATTAGAGCTTCTATTTGACTTTCCATTGTTTTTATCTGATCTGTCATTTGATGTACAAGCTGCTTTAAATCATCATTCTTTGTTTTTTGTTGTAGAATTTCTTTTTCTTGAGAGTTTTCACTCTGAGGCAACTTCAACTGTTTTCTAAGAGCAGCTATATCCTCTTTTTTCTATTTAATTAAGACTTTTTCCCCTTCAATGTTGGCTGGGTCACCCCCTGCTTCAATCACTATATCTTCTAGTGCTTTTATTCTTAAATTATTAGCATGCAGTGAGGCTTTGTCCAACCTCATTTGATTTTGGAGGTTGAGCACTGTTTTCTCAAGCCTAATTGATTTCATAGTTTTACTGACAATTTTGGAATATAGCATTTCATTATTGCTCCTATGAAATTCAATTTGATCTAATTCATGAATGGCATCTGTATCCAGTTCAAGATCTGTTTTGGAATAATCTGCCACTGATTTTGGCTCAGCCACTGTAGGCTTCAAGAATGACATTACCAATTTATTGGATGAATAATCAAATGTTGAAAGAAGCCTGTCTTTGTTTCCAGGCTTTTCCTTAAGAAATCTAGAATGAGCTTGATTCTTGAGCTCTTCATTCTTTTCTTTAATCTGTCTGAATCTGATCTGAATCTCTGACTCTGTATTGTCAGTTTCCTAAGAAGAAGGAGGCAAATCGACAGTAGCCTGGTTTTCCTTCATGACTGTATCTTTTTGTTGTGTTCCAATTTTTACATTTTGAAGCTTTTTTAATGTTTGAGTGACTATTCTTGTTTCTTCATCATCTATATCAATATTTACAGCCTTATCCTTTTCTTCTTCTATTGACTTTCTTCTTTTACTATAAGGAGTTCTGAATTTTATGTCCTCAATAGTCTCAGCTATGAAACTATCTCCTTCTCTGTCTCTTTTATGTACATTATCAGTATCTTTTCTTGTAGAAGCCACCTGTACTGTCTATTCAATCTGTTTGCCTTTGCCACTGTCTACCTGTATTACCTATACTGCCTGTGAATCATCATCAGATAGGGTGTTTGGCTCCCATTCAATTTTATTTACATATCTTTCAATATGGGGCTTAGGATCATGCAAGTAAACAAGAAACTTACATTTTACCATTGTTGCACTCAAAATACCTTGTGGGTCATACTTCCATGTAAAACTACATGGGAACTTATACTCTTTAAGTTTGGAATTTATCTCATTGGCAGCTTCTCTGTTATTCACAATGAATGGCCCAATTTGATTTTTCAGCTTAAATTGGGTCTTTTTCTTGAAAGCTATGAATTTGATTTCATCTACATTCAATATTTGTCTCAAATATTCTAAAGCAAATATTCTTGTAGTAACAAATCTGGGTAACTTATATGGGGCCAGGGATGAGCCATACACTCTAATTTCTGTATGATTTTTATATAAATACCAATCTCCAGTTTTGTAGCTCTTTGATAACTGCAGAATTCTTCTTGTCTCATCATTGATCCTAGGGATCTCCTCTTTTTCCAAGAGATACATAGCAGGGGCTATAAATGAGTCATTGAAATCTGTAAAACTATACTTTCTATTCCATTTCATTAGAATAGATGACCAAAATACTACTGATATAAATTTTCCTTCTGCATCCACTTTCTCACATTCAATTGGAAACTTATCTGTTGATAATATAGGAAGAGGTGGAGTAGATAAGAGGAGTATCTGAAAACTCCTTCTTCTGGTAATCTGGATAACTGATAATGCATAATTTCAACAATAAATCTAGCAAAATTGAACTGAATGGATGGTGATTAACCAGGGCTTAGATTTGACAGAAAACCTAGGATAGCCACATCAGTGAATTCATCACTGGCATATCCTAGAATGAAGGAGAGCATTGAGACAATCTGTCTAGTTTCATCTGGGAAATCAATGGTGTCGAAAGGAGGATTTAACTTAGGAATATCAACTTGATTTGGACAAAGAGTTTGGTATATTTTGAATCTAGTATTGAACTCCAAGTCAAGATATAGTTGGGTTAAATCTTCTATTGATAGGGAAGCAGAATTGGGGTCATGATTCATTTGCAGCATGGAATTTATCGACTCTTCAGTGATGTAAAACAGGATATCTTTTTCTTTGTTTACAATAAATCTTTGTTCTGGCATATAATAGGCTTGGCATAATCTGATAAAGTCAGAAACATAATGAGTGAGAGGGACAATATATCTAGGCAGATTGGATTCCCAAATTGGAATATCTTTGTCACTCTTTTCCACTGATTTTCCATAGCACCAATTATAGACATCAAACAGGTTAAATTCTACATTAGGGTCTATTATTCTATAGTCTGGATCAACTAAAGGGCTGTTCTCTGGAGAAATGACTAGAGGCTAGACTGGTCTGACCACTTCTGTAGAATCAGCCGTGAGTACAGGAGTTGGTTTGTCGATTTTGAAGGACATAGGCTGAGGAATCTTTACAGAAGACTTATTTTGAGATTTTGGGCCTCCATTCTTGTGGGTTACCTGTTTCTTGGTCATTTTTAATAATGAACGAAGCAAGATTAAACGGTTTGCTAAGTTCCTTTACGAGAAACAAGGGTTTCTTGGCGAATTTCTACTGAAAATGGGGTTTCTGAGTAGGGTTTTTAGAAAATGAAAGGAATTTAAAGCTCAGAACGTGTATTTAAAATCGATTTCAACAGAAAAATGGACCAGGGTATGGAAAAAACTGCGAGAAAGGGAAATTAGGGATTCCAGGGAAATTTTGACAGAGTTTCCCCTGAAAAATGGACACTTTTTTGCAGTAACTTTGGTAATTATTTTAAATCGACAAGAATTTTGAAATCCTAGAGGGAAACTTCGAAGAAAAGTACCTGGAGAACCAACGAAATTCGGTTGAAGACGTTGCAGAGATGCTCAGTCTTCAATTTTTTGAAAATGGCTTTGCAGAGGACAATGTAGTACTTTCTAATGGAAATTCAGGGCAATGGGCGTCGAAAATTGGTACTGGTAGGTTGAAAATGGCTCTGCAAAGTTTCTCAGGGTTCAAACGACATGATTTTGAGGAAAAACAGTTCTGCAATGTTTTTACAGGTTTAAAGCGAAAAGGTGAAAATTTGAATGAAAAATATAATTTTAATGTATTAAACGATGGTATAACCATAGTTAAATGACATTAAACTCAGGTTAAACGGGTGAGCTTTAGGGAATACCACCAGTGGTATTCGCCAGGGTAAATGGTGGTAAGCGGAAACCATCTTTTCGAATGCGATACAACGTGGTGGCGACACGTAAGCGCGGGTGGTTTGGAAAAACCACCCATTTCGCGCGGCTTTGCCAAAACATCAAACGATTACTTTATGAGTGTGAAAATGTATTAGCGCCGTCGGATCTGGATTCAATGAGTGAACGACCACGATCAAAAGGAAAGGTGTAGGGAAAAGGTAAGTTATCGGGTTCACTTTGGGCGATTGATCTTGGGAAATCGACGCTATACCGACATTTAGAGAAAAGTGTCGCAATACCGACACTTAGAAAAAGTGTCGCAATTGCGACACTATGCCCCAAAGCGTCGCTAGACGGCTGCCTCAAAACGTCACAATTGCTTCAAAACGTCGCTATTATATGTTTTACGAAGATATGGTAAGGAACTCTCTGTTGTTCTTCTTAGAAATAATTATATATAATTTTTTTTTTTTTCAAAATAGGTTAAAAAAATTATATGAGAAAAATTATTAATTCATCAATATGTGTGTGTTGTGAGGAATAATTTCATAGTTCAACTTAATGGTTCATTATATAATCATGTGAGAATCACCAATGATATATCTTAAAAAGCAACTGAAAATACATGTGTACAAAATCGATGTATACTCTAGAGAGTGGTTCTCATATCACTATGTAAATTGTTGTATGCTACTTCAACAAAATTATAAGATAAACTGTAATACACATCATATATGCACCATAACAATTTCCATACAACTAATTTGTTTTAGGATACATGTGGCATTCTAGGGGTAAATTCTATATGATGTGTATATCAATCTATTAGGTGTTGTTAAGTTGTGAGTATCTAAGAAATGATAATGAATATCCATACATCATGATCTTGTAATGTGATTATAAATTGTGTCTATAATTTCCATAATATGTATAAATGATTTGTTTAAAAAAAATCGACACAATCAACCCTAAACAATGCCCATGATGTGGAATGTCATTGGCGAAACCAAAATGATGGTCACATGTCCCATTTTTATGGTAATGGTGATCATATATATGTTGTAGCGACACTTGATGAGTAATTAAATAAATCTCAGAGTGTGACTCATTGTGCCATATTTTTTTAAAGCATGATTTGTTTTCCTAGTTTTTAATAATTTGTTAACATATTTTATTCATTTGGAAAGCTAATTAATGATGCTTTAAGTAATTAGGACCTAATGAGAGATCATCTTCACATCTTCACTGAAATATATTTGGTAATTGTAGTCACTATGTGGACCGCACATGCATGCTACTTAAGAAAAAATGAAATATAAACTATAATACACATCTTATATCCGCCATAACAATTGTCATACAACTTATTTACTTCTAGATACATATGAAATACTTTAGGTAAATGCCATATTATGTGTATACCAATATAGTAGGTGTTGGTAAGTTATGAGGATCTAAGAAATGATAGGGTATCCACACATTAGTAGTGCCCTGGTGAATTCAGAACTATGATTTCACAATAATAAATTATCGGGCTCCCACAGGGCGATGAACTTGGTCAGATGTGACCCTTCTGCAGCAGCTCCTGAATCTACCTCTTGATTTCATCATTCTCCAGAATAGAGCACCGATAGATTGGTTCGTTGGGTAGTGGCGCACCTGGGGTCAGATCAATCGGGTGCTTGACTTGACAGTGTAGAGGAACCCCTGTGGGTGAGGTGAAAATGTCACCGTACTCCTCCACAACCTTATCCATTTGTTGTTGTCGTGCAGAGGAGCCTTTTCTGAAGGTCATGGCCATAGTATTCTTCTTGCCCTGGGGGCAGATCATCAGGAAAATGAATTTCCTGGTTTGGGAAATGAGCTTACTGCATTGTTTTGCAGTAACCAAAGAGATAGTAGCAGGAGGTGGTACCTCTGGTATCCTGTACAACTTATTTCCCAAAGTAACAATAACAGCACAAGGCCGAGACTCATACACAGCATGACGCTTCCACAAGTATGGTTGTCCTAATAATACATCAGAAACATCAATAGGAGCAACGTCACATAATACCTCATCCGTGAAGGGCTTGATGCGATAGGGAAGGCGACACTGCCGGCTGACGCGGAGATCTCGTCCTTGGTGAAGCCACCCGATGGTGTATGGATGTGGGTGAGCCGTGGTCGGCAAGCCCAACCGCTTCACGGCGTCTGCTGAAATGAGGTTCTTTTGGCTCCCATTGTCGACAATGAACTGTACCGGGGAGCCCTTTACCCACATCCGGGAGTGGAAGAGACGTTCCTCCTCCTCTGGATCTTCCGGTTCCTCCTTTTGGATCTTTGTAGTGGCAACAGTGGCGTTGGGCTCCGCATCAATAATCTATTTCCCTTTTTCATTCGCCTTTTCAGGTTCTAATTCGGAGTCAGAGCATGCATCTGACTCAGAAGCCCTCATCTCGGCCACTAGCGACTGCTTGGCCCGACACTCACTTGTGTTGTGAGTGGAGCTCTTATGGAACTCACACCACTTTCCCGTGTCCTTCTTTGGCTTTGTGGTGTTGTTCTTTGCTTGTGGCTTCGACAGGTTGTCTTGAGTCGCCATGCCTTGGCTCTGTCCTTTGTTCTGTGGTTTGGGAGCACCTTTCCCTTGCTTTTGATTTGCAAATCAAAAGTCTCGCCTCTTTTGTTTGAATTTCTGCTCAATCTTGGCAGCATACCAGTATGTCGTACCAAGTGAGGAGATGTCGAGGAACTCCATTTCCTCCTGAATGTATCTGTGCAGACAACTGCGATACTTTAGCACCAGATGTTTCTCTGAATCTTTGATACCCAACTTGGTGCGTAGGGTATGGAACAGATTCGTCAGCTCATGCACATCTTGATCCCTTTGTTGTCGCAGCGTGGTCCATTGTATGTACTTGTCCTCATAGCTCCCCACGGGATATTATTGTTCCTTGATGGCATCTTGGAAAGAATTCCAAGTGGGTACGACCAAGAACAGAGAGGGTTATATCTCGTCCTTTTTCTCACAGTGGGTTTCCCACCAGTCCTTGACATGGGGGGCAGCTTTGAGGAGTGCAAAAATAATCTTCTCCCTGTCGGAAAAGTCATGAACCGAGAAATATCCTTCTAATAGATTCAACCATATATCTACAGCATCTGCATCTATTTGACCCTCAAATATGGGAATTTCAAAATTTACTTGTACCTTAAAAGGAGTTGCACCTCCAGAGTGGCTGCTGGATGCAGATGCGCCGCCGGTGGGCAGCCGTTGAAGGATCTGAGCAAAGTTATCCATCATCGCGTTCCTTTGTTTTTCGAGGGCCTCCTCGAGCAATATTTCGATAGGATCTCCTGCTCCCTCATCTTTCTTTTCGTCCCCCATGGGCGTCCGTCGAGGTTTGCGAGGCTGATCTTGCAAAGGTTCCACCAGATCAAGCCCTAGCTCCTTATACCCCGACCTCGTTGGGGACATGCAAAGAAGGATCGAGAAAAAGCAGACCCCTCTGATACCACTGATCCGGATTTATGCAGGAATGCAATAGAATAAACACATAACCATAAAGACAGAGATGCAGCGGAAATAACACTTCATTTCATTAATATCAAAGAACTGAAATTTGCTTACAGACAGAATGGAAATAAAACTAGCTAGGGCACTGGTAGCTATCTTTGAGAAGAGATGTGGCGGCTACAGGCCTCTGAACTGAGTTACAATGAGGCTCGAGGGCCTATTTATTATTGAGAAACAATGGAGAACCATAAACATCCAAAAACCTAACCCTAGGAGATGAAGCGCCAAAACTATGGGCCCCGTTTGGGTAAATTGGTGTTTCAACTTCCCAGGGACGTAACTTTGGCATACTATCTATGTTTGACGCACATGATACATCATTAGAAAGATCTATCTGAGGAATAAAACTTTCGCCATGAATATAATTCTGAAATCGAATGATACAAAATGATATTCGCTGGAGGCGCGATGCCCAAAAAATGTCGTTTAGGGCCTCAAAACGGCTCCGGAAGTTCAGGACCTGAAAAACTGCTAAAAATAGTAAGTTGTGCCGAAACTGAAAAAATGAAAGAGACAATGGTGGGGCCCCAAGTGGAATAGGCGGGTGGCCACCAGTATCCACCTGGATCATTGAGTGAGCCAAAAAAGTAACTTTCCTTACTTTTTGAGTACAGCCTTGCAGTTGCGAAGAGGACTAGTGTTGCAAAATTATTGGTAAGTGGAAATTAAAGGGCGTAAGAACGTTTTTGAAAAAATTTCAAACGTAAAAATTAAGTCTTCTATCCTTCCTAGCACCTCATGGAAAACGGGAATCCGCAAATTCTAGTCATCAAATATGTGCAAAATGCCTTATGACGGGCAAAATGGAGGACTGGTCCTATGCTGCTACATGAGTTAGGGTTTCATGTGGCAACAGGGAACCTTGTATAGTTTTTCAAGGATAGGAAAGGAGAATATTGTCAATTAATCATCACATGAAACTTCATCACCATTTGAAAATTGTGTCCTAATTTGAAACAATAAGACGACCCAACTATTTCATTATTTAATTTTGATTGTGTAATACAAAAAAATATCCTAGATAACTTAAATAATGTAAGCACTTTTGCAAAAATTTAGTGGAGAGAACCTTCAATGACATTTATTTTGAAGTTCCACTTGCATTTTAAGCCATTTTAATTAGTCTTTCATGGCTATCTAGTAAAAATTTCAACCTCTTGTAGAAATTTGTTTGTCACTTGTATTAGAAATGCAAAAATCAAATGTAAATAAAAATGATTTGAAATGCTAAAATTCAAATGCGCGCTACATAAAAATGTTTTTTTTTTAAACTACATTAACGTCTGATATCATGCGCGCATTCACCCTCAGCTCTTGCAGAACAACATTCGCCCTCAGCATTCGCCCTCAGCTCTTGCAGAACAAAATTTTCCCTCAGCATTCGCCCTCAGCTCTTGCAGAACAACATTCGCCCTCAGTTCTTGCAAAATGGTAAGTTCTTACTGCAGGCCCTTCCTCTTGTAGTAGGGTTGATCCCATTTGGGTTTTTTTAGAGCCTCTGAGAATACAAAGGTTGTGATTGATTACGGGGCACTGCCTATATTTGTGGAACTTATTACCTCTGGGAATGATAATGTTCAAGAACAGGTAGCACGTTCATTTTAGAGGCACAAAATTATTCTTCCCAACTATCTTTATACGTCTGTAATTTTGGAATTTGATTTAAAAAACTACTACCCAACTTTGAGTTCAACTGGTGTTCGTGTAAGGCTGTTTGGGCTTTGGGAAATATTGCTGGAGACTCTGCATAATTTAGGGATCTTGCCCTCAGTCATGGAGCTCCGAGGCAGGTGCTTGCCCAGTTGAATGATACTGCCAGAATTTCAATGATACAAAATACTACATGGGCTCTATCAAATTTTTGCCGTGGTAAACCCCAACCACTATTCGAACAGGTAAGCAGAATACATTTTCTGCCTCTTCTTCTTAGTTCGCAGATACTGTAGATTTTTTTTTATAGATCTTGGTGCTTGGTAGATTTGGACGTAATATGGACCTAGGCGCTTGTTCATTACAATGACTCCGTCATCAGGTTTTAGAAAATGCTCAGAAATTTGGGTTTCACAAGGGGATTACCCTTGCTTGCAATTATCTATTATCAATCACATTCAAAAAAAATCTTTCATAGCATTGCTGAGCTCTTTGTAGGTGAATTTCCGAGGCAATTTCACAATATCTGAATTAAATTTGTCTGTCCTTTTAAATACTCTGCACTTGTAACAGAACCAGAAAAACAATCTAGTGGCCAATGCAACAACAACAACATCTCTTGTTGCAATGCCTGCAATTCACCCTCTCTACACGCATGAATGACTATGGCACCCTATTTTGTGAACAGGTACTGGAGCTGAAGGTACTGGTTTCCATTAGGATCGTGGAATTCAACATCCAAAATAGTATCAAATTCCACTGCAATAGTATTCCCCAGCGAGGGCAACAGTTCATTGAGACCTATTAGACTCATCACCCCCAAATAGCCTCCAGGGCTACCCAGAGTGTGATCATCTGGAGCAATAAAAAATGCTCATCCATCCCCAATTGAAACAAGAACATGACCCACATTGGTTACAGAAAAGGAGAAACACGTTTTGAAAGAAGAAGAAACTTTTGTATTAGGGTCCAGAAATCTAACTGGTCTATTGTACAATGCCCTACCTGCACTTCAAATTGGTACTCCCAACTCCATGCTAAGGCTCACTGTGCCATTCTTCAAATGAGAATCTTAACCTGAAGTTTGATTCCAAAAAACCCAAGTCCCTTATTCTATGTCCAAGACCTCTGTTACAACGAGTAGAGTTCTGAGAAAAATACTTCACAATAGGAAGCAAAAGAAACATCGCAAAATTTCTCTGCTTTAGACTGATAATTTTCTGTGAAAAAATTCAACTGCGGACAATAAAGACATAATATCAAACATAACCAATCCACAATGGAATTTGAACATGAGGATTTATAACCACAGAAAACCCTCTCCAGGTTAAAAGAATTCCAGAATGGCTTTAAGATTCTACTAATGAGCACTTACAACACCATAGCAATTACTGTCACAATGAAATCTGCTGGAAGCAAAGCCCTTGTACAGTTTCTACATTTCCACAGTGGAAGCAAGAATCTTGCTATCTCTCATGATCTGGTTCTGTGGTCAAATCCTTTGCTATGGCTGTCTTGTTCTGCTAAACATGGATCTGTCTTAGCTTTGGCTCTGGTTCTCATTTAGGATCATGGCTATCTGATCTTGCTGTGGATTTGACTATACAAACTTGTTCAGTAGGAAAATTTTTACTCTGCTATATATGGGAGCTTCAATGGGTGCTCTCAAACACTTTTTTGGGCAGCTTTGTTTTGTCTCTGATTCAAGGCAGAACTATGTTGGCCTTGGTTTTTTAGTCCTTGGAACTTAGTTCTCTCATATTTGCCATCCTATCCCCAGTTTTCTACCGAGAAATACATAACTTCACGATATCAAAATTGACTATTTTTGGCCATTTATCTTTAGTAATGGTACAACCTTTAATTTGGTACATTCGTACAGTATCTGAAGAGCACTCTCAAGCTGTTATTATAGTATTTTAGCATAACTACTACATTTAACTACCATGCTCTAATATTTATATCAACCATAAGCATTCTTAAGGTAGTTCCACGTTTGTGAAGCAGAAGGAATGCTTATGATAGCTTCTTATCATAGTGGTACAATTCTGTTCGCAGTTTATCTTTTATAAACCTCCAATTTTCCAAACGTAGTAGAGACTACAGTTTGCATCTGAAATTTTGGACAAATCTATTTAGTATTCTATAGAAAATGCATTAAGAATAAAAAAAGCCCACAATTTGTAAAAAGCCCACAATTTTGTAAAAATCCCACATTTTGTAAAAAGCTCACAATTTGTAAAATGCCCACTTTTATTTTCTTTTTTCTTATATATTGAGCTCCCATTGAGTTCAACAAGTCTTGGGTTTTCTACACCATTGAGAGAGATTTATTGTTTTCTTTATAGGATAATTTGCATCAATGGAAGAAAACATTGGAGCTGAAAAAAAAAATTCAAAAGGGTGAAAGGGGTGATGGCAGAGTTTATTTCCCTTGTAAAAAATGTTGTATGAGAAATAATGTTAGAGTTTTAATAGCAACAACAACAGTGCATTGTAGGAAATATGGGCACATTGATGGTGGATCGAATGACTATCGTCCCGTGGTAATTAATTATCTATCTTCATTTTGATTATATCGTAAAATTTTATATTATTTTAATATTTTTTATATGCGCACTAATGTTTAATTATTAATGTTTGTAATTTTCATAAAGGCACAGTTGCCCCCCAAATTTTTGCAGATGATCAACCAACTTCCACAACAAAATAGTAGTAGATTATATGATGTTGCACCAGTACAAGAGAATATTGCAGCAAATATTATTATTGGAAATGATGTTGTACAAGGTGAAGAACATGAAGCGAATGATGAAGGTAATTTTAATGATCCCATGGAGGTAGATCATGATGACAGTAATGAGATAGTTCACATCAATGATGGGACAAATAAAATGCTCCAAGACTTGTATGGTGAGTCAGATGATGATGGTGGAGATAGCAGTGACGGTATTTATGATGTACCTCTGATTGAAAGGTCAAGTGAACGACTTTTTGAACACTCAAATGCAACTCTTCTCTTTGCTACATTGTTGCTGGTGAACTTAAAGGTTATGAATAATTTGTCGAACAGATTTATGACACAACTCATAAGGTATGCAATATGTATATATGATCACATATATGTAAATTTTGATTATTTTCCCTTTTTTTAGTTGTAATAAATGTGTAAAATAATAACTTATATATATAGTTATCAAAACCAGCCGGTCAGGACGACTGTCGGTTGGAACCGGCCTTGCAACCCGGTCAATAGCCTATTCTCACCTGTTTTGGCCGGTTAACCGAACCTAACCGGCCGGTTAAGTAAGGAACCGACCGGTTTATGCATAAAACGGCTAGTTCCGTACTTAATCGGTCGGTTAGGTGCTCCTCCATGAGTTGAAAATTCCTCAGTGTCTCCTCCATGAGCTGCAAATTCCTCCATTATACTAGCAACAAACTTTTCTAATAACTCATACTCAACACCGTATAGTAGCAAAATACACATGATGACTGATAAATACAAGGCTGGCTAGCATAAAATCCCTGGCAGCATGCAACTCATCAAGTGTACTTGATAACAATTTCTGTTCTCAAAAAAATCAGCACCAACCTTATTTCACACTCAGCTAGGAACTGTCAAACCCTCTCTCTTTGCTCACACATAGCAGCAGCATAAATACAAAACCTTTCACACAGCATACAAGCAATTTGATCATGGAATCAAGACTGATGCAAATGGTCTGACGCCACTCAAGGGACAACAACATACAACCTAATGAAAATGTGACTGGCAATAATAAATTGACCACTAGAAAATTCCCTCTTGGAAATGCACTAAACTGGCTACTGAGTTTTCTGGGTTTTAATGAATCTTTTCAGTGATAAATTTTGTCAAACACATTGTGAGCCGACTGCTGAAGTTGTAATGCTCTCTCAACTTGTTACAAATAGCACTAATAGAGGGTTTCATAAACCAATTCAATACCTCTAAGTGTTGTAGATGTTTTTCTAGAAATTTATTGGCAAGAAAACATAGATAATGAAGAATACAAGATCTTCAAAATGCTGGTATGATATATATATATATATATATATATATATATATACTGAACCCAGAATTGTCTTTAAGGCTGATACAATGAATTGACAACAGATCTGAGTAGGGACAGATTGTATATTATAATATTAACTCAACAATAAAACACAGTGAATAATATAAGAGAAACCTAATACATTACTTCAACAAGTTTTCTTATGTATTTTTCGATGATATGTATTGCATTTGGTGCCATTTTGATATATTCACCTTTGCATGATATATAAATGAGCAAAATTTTCATATTTTGTCTCTATTGGCTTGGAATCATGGTTGAAAATCTTAAAAATAGTTTTTTTTTTTTCATTTTATTAAAAAATAATTATTTAATGTATTTTTTTTTAAACCGGTTCATTGAGATCTGACCGCTACCAGTTAGACCGGTTCCGGTTCGAAACCCGGTTCATTAGCTCCACCGGTCTGGTCACCGGTTCTGGTTTTAATAACTATGATATATATATATATATATATATATATATATATATATGATTAATAATATTTACAAGACACTAGTTTTTTTTTCTGTTGTAGATTGCTGGGTGAATATTTGTTACCATTGCCAAATACTTTACCTCGAACATATCGAGATCTACGTGCTATTATGAAACACTTTGGAATGGAATATAACACTATAGATGCATGTCCTAAAGATCATATTATATATTATGAAGAACATGCGTTGAAAACAGAATGTCCGAAATGTGGTACCAATAGATATCGAACAGATCAACTAACCAAAAAGGTGCCTCAAAAGGTTCTTTGTCATATTCCCATAATTCCACGTTTGCAGCGAATGTTCAAGTGTAACAGCATATCACAGTTTATGGATTACCATTCAAAGAATAGAAGTGGAGATGGTGTTCTTTGAATGCCTGCAGATGGTTCTACATTTAGAGAAATCGAGGAAAAATATGTAGATTCTAAAAATGAACCTCGTAATGTCAGGCTTTCATTGGCAGCTGATGGTGTTAATCCATTCGGAGAGCTTAGATCTACTTACTCAGTGTGGCCTATTTTCATTATCAACAATAACATTCCTCCTTTGATGTCAATAAAGAGGGAGCACATAATGTTGATTATGATTATTCCAGGTATTTGATACATTATTTATTTGAATGTAACATTTTCATTTCTCTTGTTGTTTGCATAAATATATATTTGATTTATTTACTTACTTATATATACATATATCATGGGAGTAATTATTATGTACCGTAATTTTGAACAATTATGTAAGTACCAGGTCAAAGATATGAATGTATATATTGAGCCTCTTATCGATGAGCTAATACAGTTATGGCATGGCATTACTATGTATGACATCACTAAACCAATCAAGCAGAAGAGATTTCAATGTCGTGGAATGCTTGTATGGACAATTCATGATGCCCCAGGACTAACACATGTTTGTGGTATGTAATATTTCATTGCACTTTAATATAATACATAATTATCTAAATTAGATATACCATATTTCATGTTTTAAAAATTATCTCATAGAATATTAATTGTTATTGATCCATCTATTGCAGGTCTTCAAAAAAAGGGTAGATTTTCATGTCCAGTTTGTGGCCCTAAGATGAAGTATCGTCATTCGTCAGACTTAAGAAAGATGGTGTTTGATGAGTTTAGGCACTTCCTCCCTAGGAACCTGTTGTGACCAGCAACAACCCCCCTTTTATTTATTATTAGTAATAATACTAAATAAATGGGGACCCTTAGTTAAAAATCCAAAAAAATCAATTAGGATTTGTTTGCCTTTCAAATAAAACTTTCTATCATAAAATTATAGAAATCCCTTAGAAAGAATATTTAGAAACACTTAAGTTTATGATAGATTATAATAAAATTGTTCTTGAAACAAGATAGCGCATCCATAACAAAAATAATATATATAAAACGCATTGATCGTAGATCGCATAGCGCAGAAAACAGAAATGATTAACGAATATCTTTTGCGCTTTTGCGATTGTGCACTTTTGCGATTGTGCGATTTGCGCTTTTGCGCTATTGCGCAATTACCATTTTTGCGCTATTTTTATGACTGCGATGACTTCATTTTGTGATATTGCGACATTGCGATATTGCGATATTGCGCAGCAAATCATAGATCGCAATGTCACAGATTCATGTAGGCGCGCTATCCCAAGGCAATCTTCCCATATGTCAAATCCGTTATGCGCTTTAATGATTATATTAAATGATTGGATTGATTATTAATGTGAAAAGAGATTGTGTTTAGATTGAAAGTCGTTTCACAATTTAAATATTATATTTCATCCGCTTTCACATTCAAAACAATCTCATCACCTTTCTTATATCATTACTCTCATTTATTCGTAAAACGCAGGCACGAAGGAGCAGACCACTATACAAAGCTTCCACTAAACACTATGGGTAAGAAGGAGAAGAGCTCAAATTATGAGAACAAAGAAATGGCTTCGCTATACGCAGACACCACCTGTAATAAAGACGCCGGTATATCCACTTGGGAGGGAATGTATAATCTGTTAGAAGATGAAAACCTTGTGGTGATAAAAGTTGCAGCTACAGCAGGTTCAAAGAATACGTCCGAAGCAACCCTTAAAGACTTGGCTTGTTCATTTCTGCATAGAATAGTAGCAAGGCCAAGGATTATCCCATATACAGACATGGTGAGATGGGTGCTGGATAGTACAGATATTTTAGACAAACAATTCAGAACTCCATCGGAAGAGCTAATCGGGTCATTCACCATAGAATATCTGAGATTAATGTATAAGCTGCCAGAACCTCAGGCGACTTTCAACAAGCAATTTATGGAAGAGTTTGCCAAAGAACACTCAAATTTGGCAGAATGCACAAAGGAGTGGACCAAGAGAAGTGAACCATTGAAGAAAAACAAACAAGGTATGTATAGCACGGGTTCACTTACCTCTCCTTATTGTTTTACTGCTGCCATGTTATGCAGGATTTTTGGAAAGCCTGACATAAATATGATATTACCCGAATGGCTTCCTTTGTTGAATGCGGCTGTTAATTCTACAATTGTAGACTGGGCCAAAATCCTATTTGATAATCTCACCACTGCTATTTTTCAATACCGGTCAAAACGAAATGTTTCTCAGCGGGTTTATCCGCCTTTTTATTTATCTACTTATGTCATGGACGCCATCTGCTATGTCTCTAAATTCCCTGTGATGGGCTGGAAATGGACTATCCACGACCCTTTGCCCATTCATGTGTACCATAAAGAACAATGGGAGTCTAAGTTTGTCCCCCATTTTTATCAAATTTGTTATGGAATAATGCTACCATTGTACAGAACATTGTATAATAAGGATGCCCCAAGGTTATCCTCAGAAACAGAGGTTGATATTCTCCCCGTCGCGAGATGGTTTGGAGAAGAATTGTTCACCTATATTAGGGTTTTTGGAAGTTATGCTTCTCCCCATGTTTTACCCTTATATGTTCCAGATAAACTTGTAGCTTGAGAAATTGCTTATCAGACCTGTGGCCAGGGAGGTATAACAAAAGATTTAAAAGAGAAGAAAAAGGGCATTTGGCCACAATTTCCCATAAAATGTGGAACATTTTCACTGTTTGATATTGGTCATGCATTTCAAGAGATAGGCAACGTTACATGCCTACAGCTGTTCAAATTCTCGAGAAGGTTATATGACCCCAATGATATTGTTAAGAATTTTACCAATGCAATCAAAGTAAGGGAATTTTCCGGGGAACAGGATCTTTTTGATGATATGTTCCAAGCAAGAAATTCATTCAAAGAAGTTTTGAATTCAGCTAAAGCACAGCTATCTCCAGAGGATTTTCAGGAATTCAAGCTGTACAGAGAAAGGAGACTAATTCCTATTCCTTTGGATAATCTACGCTTAGAGCCTGCAAGGGAGAAAACTCCTAGTGTTAGTCTTAACGACAGTTCAAGTACAGGTAAATCCAAATCAAAATCTGACAGAGATTCTGAACACTCCAATAAGTCTAAAGAAAAGGAAGATAAAATGGAAGAATCCATTAAAGATTCTGCACAATCTAAAGAGCTTACTCAACAGCAAATTTTGACCTCTCAACAAACAAATCGTCCTCCACCCAATGTATAGCAACAGCCAGTCACCATTGAGTTAGACAAAGAATAGGAAACCTTTAATCAGTTGATTAATATAGAAGGACAGAATGTACAGACCCCTGTCCAGACAACCAAAGTTTTGAGCACAGGAACAAGCAGCACAGCCACAGTGACAGAGCACATACCAATCACACCCTCCTCTGAAATTGTACTTAATGTAGAGGACATTCCTCCTCTGGATGTATTCTACAGCCCAAAATACAAAGCAGTAGTGAAGAGACAAAGGAAAAAGAGAAAAATAGAAAGCGCAATTGCTACTGAAGCAGAACAAGTAGATGTTTTGTGGAAAGATCCTGCCACAGAGCCTACTCATAATCTCACTAAGTTATCTCAAATAACAGGAGCTTATGCTTCTGCAACAATTGATAAAGCAGTTGAGATACAACTTTTGTTGAATGAAAAAGAAGAACAGGTAAAAGCTCTGTAACAGCAATTGCAACAGGTACAGGCCAATAAGGAAGCACAATTGAAACTTGAAGAGTTACAACAACAACTTCAAGAAATGCAAATAGGACATAAAAAAAGCTTGGCTGATAAAGACAAACAAATATAGATTATCCAAGATCAGCATAAAGATGATCCTAAGCTTCCGGAATTCATTTCAGAGACCATCTCTTTGAAGAATCAACTACTGCAACAAGAGGAAGTTTTCTGCCAAAAAATATTGCAATGGAATTCTTTATGCCAAGAGAGCGATAAAATCACAAATCATGTCGTAGATTTACGAAATGGTTATGATTTGATTAATGAAAATATCAATGATTATCTAGCATGGCAAAAGACAGAAGAAGGCAGAAAAGCTGGTGCACCCATCGTTAATGAAAACCATAAATAAATACTGTTTAATAATTGGGATGCACAAATCAGAAGGGCAGAAAAGGCAGCAGAGGAGGCATCTACAGCGGCAAACACTCTCACTGATTGTGTAAATGACAATTTACACAAAGCTAACTTGATTTCTGAAACTGTTCCAGGATATCTCCCACAGGCAAATCAACTGCAAACAGAATGGATGCAAAAGGCAGAAGAAATAGAAAAATCCATCCAAGGGCTGACAAGATTGAATTGGGACTCATATTGGATGTACTTGGTAAAGCCACACAGTCAACACAGTGCACTCAATTGTATCATCAATGCTACAGAGAAGATTGCTCCTACGCTTGCCAACTCTGTCTTTTCAGGACAGTTGAATTCTGAAGTCGGTCAACCGCATCTTCTCAAAACTATGTTGGATGCCTGCAAGCTTAAAGATCAAGTTAATAGATAGATAGATTTAGTTTTAATTTCACTATATTTTAGCCTAGGAAAAGGACGGTCATTGAACCAAATCCTTAATTTTTGTAATAAACTATTTTTAGAGTTAGTTAAGTAGTATTTAAACCCCTCTCATGTATTTAGAGAGGGGTCCCGGATCTTAATATTTTTGGACTTGGAGATTGCATTTCTGTACTCCATTGTCTTATATATTTTTTGAAAAGGATCACATCTGGTGATTTTCATGCGGAATTATCTTTGAAGTGTTGCATTTATGTACCTTGGAATTTGGTTTTGCATTATAGTTACTGGATAGAGTATCAGATTGCATTTGAAGTCATCAAGATGAGCAAGGTATTTCTATCTGTTTACTGTTGATCTCTTTTGTTTTATGATATTTGTTTTAAAATTGCTATCATTTATATGTATATTAGTTTTCACAACGTTTCTTTTTATATATCATTTCTGAGTATAATTGAAGCGTTATTTTTCACAGTTACATGTAAATGGTATACAATGATGAATGCAATATGTTTATATAACTCTGTTTAATTTCTTAAACAGAGTTATCTTTATTTGTTTCTGCATATTTCAATTTAATCAATAATACATTTTCATGGTTATCATGGAATTGAAACAATCTTAAGTTGTGGCCTGCTATTATGTTCCGTTAGTGTTATACCTTTTGCATCGCATTTACTTAAGGGATTTAGCTCATTTCAGTTATTTAGTCCCATTTCCACCCATCCAATCCAATCCATTTAGTTACAAGGAAACTGTCTCAAATCCGCCGAGCCACCACACCAAACGGAAAAGGAGCTGTCTTAAGGTCCCGACCGGGTGGTTTTCCTCGATGTTTGAAGCAGAGATTTTCTAGGCTTCAACATTTTTGGCACTAGAAGGAGGGCATGAGCTATGAATGGCAAGTAAATATTTATCCACAAGCCATTCTGAGACCAAAACACCCTCAGTAACTTCTTCAATTTCTTCTGAAATTGAAAATCCTCGAGAAGAAATTGCAGAAAATATTCAGACACCCACTACCAAAATTTCAAAACATTCAGACAATCAACATCCTGAGTCTCCTGAAGTTCAAGATTTAATTCATAAATTAAAAGGATTCTCATTATCTCTTGAGGAGTCTGAAATATCTGAAGGTAGTGTAACTTCAAAATTTGTTTCTTCCAAACCGCTTACTAGGCTTCAAAGTGAAAAACTTGGTATTTCTCCCAAAGAATTCCCTTTACCTAGTAGAGTTAAGACAAGAAAAACACAATTGGAATCAGTAAGTTCAACCTCTAATATTCAAATATCTGTTTCCGAAATCTCAACCCAACAAAGTACAGTTGTTTCATCATCACCTCTTCAGTCATCATCTCCACAAGCATCTTCTCCTCAATTCTCATCAATATCAACATCATCTATAACAACCACTTCAATTCAAATACCACCAGTTTCTACTATCCCTCCCATAGTCTTCCCAATAATGGCACAAAGACCATGGTCTACTCCAGGAGCAGTCAACATGGCTGCACCTTTACATGACTTACCAGACAATCCTGGAAAATGGCTTCCAAAGTTTAGCCCAGATCTCAACATTCAAGCTGAAGAACATATTAATAACTTTATGCTGGCTATTAATTTGAATGGAGTCATACATGAAGATGTTGTTGTTAGATTATTCCCATATACTCTTCAAGGAGTAGCAGGATCATGGTACTTTTCATTACCATCAGGATCCATAACGAGTTGGGACATTTTTGCAGATCATTTTCTGACCAAATTTGGAGATGACCGATCAATTGCAACTTTACTCAATGATCTCTCAACTTTGAAGATAGAACCCAAGGAACCTATAAAAGAATTCAATGCTAGATTCAACAAACTTTTGAACAAAATTCATACATATTCACAACCCAGTGAACAAGTTAGAATTGAATGGTATATAACTTCCTTACCCTCAAACATAGCAATTTTCGTAGACAGAGCTGCAAAGCCTACATTGGCTGAGAACATGAAAGAAGCTATTACAGTAGAAAAACGTTTCACTTCTCTCGAAAAGAAAAATGCTATTGAAGAAAGGAAATCAAAGAAGGTCAGCTTTAGAGATGATTCAAAGAAAAAGGCCAAAGATCCATATGACATGGAAGGTTTACAGAAAGTTCTTAAAACCATGTCGAATGAAATGGTTGAAATTAAAAAACAAGTGGCTGAAACTTCTACCAAGAAACCATTCCGAAATTTCAGAAGAAACCAAGTTGAATCTAAACCTCCTAATGCAATCTCCAATGCAGAATCAGAAGAAGAGGAAGAAGAAGAAGATACATCTATAGTATCAGATCAAGAAGACGAAAATGAAGAAATAGCTGAATTAAATCGAATGTGGGATTTTATTCTCCCTAATTCTGATAGTGAAGAAGCTATGCCTGTAAGTACTAGGAGTAAATCTACATCAGAACCAGTGAAAACAATTCCTAAAAAGAAAATTACAACTCCAAGTACCAAAGACAAACCCATTGTGAGGAAAAATTCTCCATTACCTACTCAAAATCAGCCATCCTCTTCTAATCCTCTCACATCAACAACGAAAACTTTAGTAGTATCAGATCCTATGGAATAAAATATTGTTGAAGACATGAAAAAGATCAAAGCCAACATTTCCTTACATGAACTCAGCAAACTAAAACACCAGCAAAAGTTGCTATTGAAAGAATTAAATGCTACACCAATTGCTCCTTTACCAAGTGGTGTAGTTGCAAAAGCAGCAAGAGGAACTGGTAAGCCACCAGATAAGGTAGATGCTACTGATACTGTGCTCATCGGAGAAAAGTCAAATTCTCAAACTCCTCCTTTTCTTTTGACTTATGAGATGTACAATAAAAATCTGCACAATTGTTTGATTGATTCCGGAGCTTCCTCCAATATAATGCCTACTTCTGTCTGTGCTAAATTGAATATTAAACCACAGAAATCAGCAGTTCATATCGTTCAGTTAGATCACTCTAAAGTCCAAGTGATAGGAGAAATCAATTCAGTTACTTTCAGATTAGCCTCAGATCCTAGGATTGTCCAAAGAATTGATATTTTAATTGCTGATATTCCTGAATTCTATGGATTAATCTTGAGCAGGGACTGGTCTGCGAAACTTAACAGTTATATCTCAACCGATTATTCACACATGTGGCTTCCCTACAAAGGGAAACCAAATCAAATCAAAATTGAACGAGAAAAACATATGATGCACACTGTCACTGAATTTGAACAACCTAATGAACCTGTAGCATTCAACAACAATATTCTTGGAGGTTATTCTGCTGAATCATTTCTTGGAAATTTCAAAGCTCCTCAATCACCTTTTTCTGTAAATACTTTTGTTCTCAAATAGAAAATTTTTCACAATCTGATACTTCCAGAATTGTAAATATTTCGGATGAAATTGTAGATAAGCCAATAGATAAGTCTTTATTTTGGTCATTATATTTTGATGGATCGAAATCTAGTGATGGAGCTGGAGCTGGATGCATCCTAATTGATCCAAATGGAGAGAAAACCATGCTGTCATGTAGATTAGAATTTGAGTGTACTAACAATACCGTAGAATATGAAGCCTTGGTTCAAGGACTTTATAAAGCTATAGGGTTAGATGTTAAATACTTGAAAGTTTTTGGTGATTCCGAAATTGTCATTAAACAAGTTAGGAATACTATTCATTGCCTTTCAGGACATCTTAAACACTATCAAACCCTAGTACAAGACCTCACCACTCATTTTTTAGCATTCAATATTTCTCCTATTCCTAGGAATCAGAATACATCAGCTGACTTACTAGCTAATGTTGCATCTAAACTCCTACCAGCTGAAGATTGCAGTCCTGATAGGTTTTCTGTTGAATTGATTTTCCGTCCATCTGTCCCAGATAATGTTACAAATTGGAGAGTATTCTATCATGATCAAGATATTCTAAATTTCATGAATTCAGAGAAATCATATGATGAAAAAATTATTGATGAAGATGATCATGATTTACAAATTGCTTCAAAAGGTAATGAAAACCCCATTCCAAAATCTATTGTTAAATTAGAGGATTTATATGACATTAGAGACAGATTCAAGAAAGTTACAAATACGAAACTTCAAAGCTCAACTTTGAAGTTTGAATTAGTAAATCTTGGTTCTGATTCTAAACCTCAAAACGTTAACTTAGGACTCAATTTAACACCGGAGGAAAGGAATGCATTCATTAAACTGCTGAACAAGTATAAAAACGTTTTTTCTTGGAATTACGATGATCTAAAAACATATGATACTTCGATTATTCAACATACAATTCCAATGCTTCCTGATATTAAACCTGTTCAACAGAAGTTGAGAAAGATCCATCCAAATCTCGAAAGTCAAATCAAATCAGAACTTAATAAACTTTTGAAAGCCAAAATCATTTTTCCAGTCAGGCACTCTAATTGGGTTTCCAATATGGTACCCGTAAGGAAGAAGAATGGTGATATAAGAATCTGTATTGATTTCAGAAATTTAAACAAGGCATGTTTAAAAGACAATTTCCCATTGCCAACCATGGAACAGATACTTCAAAAGGTAGCTGGTTCTAAACTTATGTCTTTTCTCGATGGATTTTCGGGCTATAATCAAGTTTTAGTTCATCCAGATGACAGATTGAAAACAACTTTCAGAACAAAATGGGGAACTTATGCTTATCAGAAAATGCCTTTTGGTCTAATAAATGCAGGAGCAACATTTCAAAGAGCCATGGACATAGCATTCAAAGGTCTGATCAATAAATCAGTTGTTGTTTATCTTGATGACATAACAGTGTTTTCAAAAAAAAGAGCCAATTATCTACATGACTTAAAACAAATATTTGAAAGATGTAGAAGGTTTGGTATCTCCTTAAATCCCAAGAAATATTTCTTTGCTTTAGATGAAGGAAAACTCTTAGGATTTGTTGTGTCAAAAGATGGTATATATATTGATCCAGATAGAGTGAAAGAAATTTCTGATATTTCCTTACCACATAACAAAAAATCCATGCAATCTTTTCTTGGACAGATAAATTTTGTTAAAAGATTTATTCCTGATTTTTCTTTAATTGTTTTACCTATGAAAAATATGATCAAGAAGAATTCAATATTCAAATGGATGCATAAAGAAAAAGAAGCTTTTGATTCAATCAAACAAGCAATCATTAATGCACCAGCATTGAATACCCCGGATTTTTCTAAAGATTTTATTTTGTATACTCTGGCCACTGAAACATCCTATGCAGCCGTTTTAACACAACTCAATGATCAAGAAATCGAAGCACCAATTTCTTTCTTTAGCTCAAATCTGCAAGGAGCTGAGCTTAATTATTCTGATGTTGAAAAACAAGTCTTTGCTGTGTTTAAATCAATCAAACATTTCATACCTTTTCTCTTAAAAACTCATACAAAAATCATTGTCCCATTCTCTGCAGTGAGGCAATTATTAATTCAAAAAGAAGTAGGAGAAAAGAGAGCTAACTGGGTAACAGCCTTGCAAGAATATGATATTGATATTAAACCAGCTAAGATTTTTAGTGGACAAGGTTTTTGCAGATTATTAGCAGGAGCTCATAATATACCAGAAAATCAAGATTCAAATCAAGATATTCAAGTAAGTCAGATAAATGTTACAAATTCCAAATCTTAGTATGCTGATCTTATCTATTACTTGAGAAATGGGTATGCTCCTTTTAATCTCAGCTATAAGAGTAAACGCGCTTTGAGGTTAAAGGCTATTAAGTATGAGATCATTGATAATGTGTTATTTAGAAAAAATTATGATTCAATTTTAATAAGATGTTTGGAAAAGACTGAAGCTGAAAAGGTTTTGCATGAATTGCATGATGGACCAGCAGGAGGTCATTTTGGAGGTGATACCACAGCTCACAAAATAATTCGCGCTGGTTATTACTGGCCTACCCTTTTTAAAGATACGCATGGTTACGTAAGGAAGTGCCAAATTTGTCAAACTGCAAGTGGAAGACAAAGGAAACCAACTTTTCCTTTGCAACCAGTAACTATTGAGCAACCATTCGAACAATGGGGTCTTGACATTATTGGTGAGATAGTACCTCATTCTTCCAAACAACACAAGTACATCCTTACTGCAACTGATTACTTTACAAAATGGGTAGAGGCAATCCCGTTGAAGGTAGCCAATTCTGATGCAATTATTGATTTCATAGATCAATTCATCATAACCAAGTTTGGTGTACCTCAAGCTCTTGTCTTTGATAATGCATCTTACTTCTCTGGAAATAGTTTAATTGAATTTGCAGTCAAAAGAGGTTTTAAATTAAAATATTCAGCAAATTATTATCCACAAGGTAATGGTTTGGCTGAATCCACTAATAAAAGCCTTATCAAAATCATTAAAAGGACCGTTGATCAAAATCAAAAGAATTGGCACAAATATTTAATCTTTGCGTTATGGGCTGATCGTATCACTGAAAAAGCTTCAATAGGGACTTCATCTTTCAATCTGGTTTATGGAAAAGAAGCTGTGATACCATCAAATTTAACTCTTCCATCATTAGCCCTAGTGCAGTTTATTGAAGAAAATCCTTCATCATCCATTCAATTGAGATATGATCAAATCCTTAAACTAGAAGAAGATAGGGATAAAGCAAAAATTACTCATGAAAAACAACAACAGATTGTAAAATCTTCTTTTGATGCAAGTTCTACCGGCTCAAAAAATTTGTCAATTGGTGATCTCGTTTTGAAATGGGATAAAGCACACGAAGAAAAAGGTAAACATACCAAATTTCAGAAAATGTGGCTTGGACCATTTCAGATCGTTGAGAAGATAAGCTCAAATACATTCATTCTCCAAGATTTAACAGGTAAGAGAGAGTCTCTTCCTGTAAATGGGCTTATCTTGAAGAAATTCTTTTCATAAAGAGGTAACCCCTTCTTAAACTGTACATATTTCTTTCTGCAAAAGTTTTTGATTATTTTTGTTTTTACAAATAAAGGTTGTTTATGAGTCTCTGATTGACTGTTTACTATTTGAGAAAATTTCTTCGGAAAAATATTATAAATATTTATTTTGTGTAAATAAAATTTTTTAAAGTAATGATCACAGTTTTTGAATAGTTTAAAATAAGATGTTAAACTTTGAAAAGATTATTTCAATCATTTACATGATCTTTTGAAAACTTGAAGAAAATATAAAGCATTATAAAGTTTATTAAGCAGAGAAAGGTTATCTATCAAAGTATAGATTTTTTTCAAAGTTTTGGAATTCAAAAAACTCTAAAAATTGTCATCCGTTGATTCTTAAGGATAAAACTATTTCACCCCATCCATTTAAGTTGTGATTTTTTAGAATGTAATTCTAAGAAATAATACGAAAATTTTAAGAGATAAGGGGTCTCATTACGAGCCGACTTACCATGTTCATAAGGAGTAATAAAACTGACATTACCAATACTGCATACCAAAACAGGGTAATGGCTTATAAATATAAGACAAGGGGTCTCATCACGAGCCAGCTTGTTCAGTTTAATTATAACTAGTGAATGACATTGTTATTAACTGGCTACCAAACCAGAACAATGGCTCTTAAAATAAAATAAATAAAAGACAAAAAACATGAGATAATAGGTCTTATGAATTTATCTTTTAAAAAGTCATAATTTTAGTTGGATGGGACAATGAATAGTTAATGGTTTAAAGGTAACCCTGTCGAGACTATGAACGTTTGTTGGCAGCAGAGGCAATACCTATGGCAATAGAGTATATTATAAAACCAAAACTTGGAGAGATCCACTTACTTCATTATTAACACCAATCAAAGCTTGATATAACCCAAAATGTTTTTATTTCTTAAGGAATTAGATAGAAATTATGAAATGATTTTTATTTTTCTTTTTCATAGCGACATTTTATTTGAATTATCCTAAGATAGTTTTCATTATCTTTAAAAAAATTTACTTACTAAAGATAGAATGTTCATTTTATTTTTTCAGAGATAACTATTTCTTTCAGTGAATCGCCAATTGTTGTGACCAGCAACAAACCTCCTTTTATTTATTATTAGTAATAATACTAAATAAATGGGGACCCTTAGTTAAAAATCCAAAAAAATCAATTAGGATTTGTTTGCCTTTCAAATAAAACTTTCTATCATAAACTTATAGAAATCCTTTAGAAAGAATATTTAGAAACACTTAAGTTTATGATAGATTATAATAAAATTGCTCTTGAAACAAGATAGCGCATCCATAACAAAATAGTATATATAAAATGCATTGATCGCAGATCGCATAGCGCAGAAAACAGAAATGATTAATAAATATCTTTTGCGCTCTTATCAATTCTGCGCTTTTGTGATTGTGCTCTTTTGCGATTTTGCGCTTTTGCGATATGCGCTTTTGCGCTATTGCGCAATTTCCACTTTTGCGCTATTTTTATGACTGCGATGACCTCATTTTGCGATATTGCGACATTGCGATATTGCGATATTGCGCAGAAAATCGCAGATCGCAATGTCGCAGATTCATGTAGGCGCATTATCCCAAGGCAATCTTCCCATATGTCAAATCCGTTATGCGCTTTAATGATTATATTAAATGATTGGATTGATTATTAATGTGAAAATAGATTGTGTTTAGATTGAAAGTTGTTTCACAATTTAAATATTATATTTCATCCGCTTTCACATTCAAAACAGTCTCATCACCTTTCTTATATCATTACTCTCATTTATTCGTAAAACGCAGGCACGAAGGAGCAGACCACTATACAAAGCTTCCGCTAAACATTATGGGTAAGAAGGAGACGAGCTCAAATTCTGAGAACAAAGAAATGGCTTCGCTATACGCAGACACCGCCTATAACAAAGACCTCGGTATATCCACTTGGGAGGGAATGTATAATCTGTTAGAAGATGAAAACCCTGTGGTGATAAAATTTGCAGCTACAGCAGGTTCAAAGAATACGTCTGAAGCAACCCTTAGAGACTTGGCTTGCTCATTTCTGCATATAATATCAGCAAGGCCAAGGATTCTCCCATATATAGACATGGTGAGATGGGTGCTGGATAGTACAGATATTTCAGACAGACAATTCAGAACTCCATCGGAAGAGCTAATCGGGTCATTCACCATAGAATATCTGAGATTAATGTATAAGCTGCCAGAACCTCAGGCGACTTTCAACAAGAAATTTATGGAAGAGTTTGCCAAAGAACACTCAAATTTGGCAGAATGCACAAAGGAGTGGACCAAAAGAAGTGAACCATTGAAGAAAAACAAACAAGGTATGTACAACACGGGTTCACTTACCTCTCCTTATTGTTTTACTGCTGCCATGTTATGCAGGCTTTTTGGAAAGCCTGACATAAATATGATATTACCCGAATGGCTTCCTTTGTTGAATGCGGCTGTTAATTCTACAATTGTAGACTGGGCCAAAATCCTATCTGATAATCTCACCACTTCTATTTTTCAATACCGGTCAAGACGAAATGTTTCTCAGCGGGTTTATCCGCCTTTTTATTTATCTGCTTATGTCATGGACGCCATCTGCTATGTCTCTAAATTCCCTGTGATGGGCTGGAAATGGACTATCCACGACCCTTTGCCCATTCATGTGTACCATAAAGAACTATGGGAGTCTAAGTTTGTCCCCCATTTTTATCAAATTTGTCATGGAATAATGCTGCCATTGTACAGAACATTGTATAATAAGGATGCCCCAAGGTTATCCTTAGAAACAGAGGTTGATATTCTCCCCGTCGCGAGATGGTTTGGAGAAGAATTTTTCACCTATATTAGGGTTTTTGGAAGTTATGCTTCTCCCCATGTGTTACCCCTATATGTTCCAGATAGACTTGTAGCTCGGGAAATTGCTTATTAGACCTGTGGCCAGGGAGGTATAACAAAAGATTTAAAAGAGAAGAAAAAGGGCATTTGGCCACAATTTCCCATAAAATGTGGAACATTTTCACTGTTTGATATTGGTCATGCATTTCAAGAGATAGGCAACGTTACATGCCTACAGCTGTTCAAATTCTCGAGAAGGTTATACGACCCCAATGATATTGTTAAGAATTTTACCAATACAATCAAAGTAAGGGAATTTTCCGGGGAACAGGATCTTTTTGATGATATGTTCCAAGCAAGAAATTCATTCAAAGAAGTTTTGAATTCAGCTAAAGCACAACTATCTCCAGAGGATTTTCAGGAATTCAAGCTGTACAAAGAAAGGAGACTAATTCCTATTCCTTTGGATAATCTACGCTTAGAGCCCGCAAGGGAGCAAACTCCTAGTGTTAGTCTTAACGGCAGTTCAAGTACAGGTAAATCCAAATCAAAATCTGACAGAGATTCCGAACACTCCAATAAGTCTAAAGAAAAGGAAGATAAAATGGAAGAATCCATTAAAGATTCTGCACAATCTAAAGAGCTTACTCAACAGCAAATTTTGACTTCTCAACAAACAAATCCTCCTCCACCCAATGTACAACAACAGCCAGTCACCATTGAGTTAGATAAAGAATGGGAAACCTTTAATCAATTGATTAATGTAGAAGGACGGAATGTACAGACCCCTGTCCAAACAACCAATGTTTTGAACGTAGGAACAAGCAGCACAGCCGCAGTAACAGAGCACATACCAATCACACCCTCTTATAAAATTTTACTTAATGTAGAGGACATTCCTCCTCTGGATGTATTTTATAGCCCAAAATACAAAGCAGTAGTAAAGAGACAAAGGAAAAAGAGAAAAATAGAAAGTGCAATTGCTACCGAACCAGAACAAGTAGATGTTTTGTGGAAAGATCCTACCACAGAGCCTACTCATAATCTCACTAAGTTATCTCAAATAACAGGAGCTTATGCTTCTGCAACAATTGATAAAGCAGTTGAGATACAACTTTTTTTGCATGAAAAAGAAGAACAGGTAAAAGCTCTGCAACAGCAATTGCAACAGGTACAGGCCAATAAGGAAGCACAATTGAAACTTGAAGAGCTACAAAAACAACTTTAAGAAATGCAAATAGGACATCAAAAAAGCTTGGCTGATAAACACAAACAAATACAGATTATCCAAGATGAGCATAAAGATGACCCTAAGCTTCCAGAATTCATTTCAGAAACTATCTCTTTGAACAATCAACTACTGCAACAAGAGGAAGTTTTCTGCCAAAAAATATTGCAATGGAATTCTTTATGCCAAGAGAGCGATAAAATCATAAATCATGTCGTAGAGTTACGAAATGATTATGATTTGATTAATGAAAAGATCAATGATTATCTGGCATGGCAAAAGACAGAAGAAGGCAGAAAAGCTAGTGCACCCATCGTTAATGAAAACCATAAAGAAATACTGTTTAATAATTGGGATGCACAAATCAGAAGGGCAGAAAAGGCAGCAGAGGAGGCATCTACAATGGCAAACACTCTCACTGATTGTGTAAATGAAAATTTACACAAAGCTAACTTGATTTCTGAAACTGTTCCAGGATATCTCCCACAGGCAAATCAACTGCAAACAGAATGGAGGCAAAAGGCAGAGGAAAGAGAAAAATCCATCCAAGGGCTGACAAGATTGAATTGGGACTCATACTGGATGTACTTGGTGAAGCCACAAAGTCAGCACAGTGTGCTTAATTTTATCATCAATGCTACAGAGAAGATTGCTCCTACGCTTGCCGACACTGTCTTTTCAGGACAGTTGAATTCTGAAGTCGGTCAACCGCATCTTCTCAAAACTATGCTGGATGCCTGCAAGCTTAAAGATCAAGTTAATAGATAGATAGATTTAGTTTTAATTTCACTGTATTTTAGCCTAGGAAAAGGACGGTCATTGAACCGAATCCTTAATTTTTGTAATAAACTATTTTTAGAGTTAGTTAAGTAGTATTTTAACCCCTCTCATGCATTTAGAGAGGGGTCCTGGATCTTAATATTTTTGGACTTGGAGATTGCATTTCTGTACTCCATTGTCTTATATATTTTTTGAAAAGGATCACATCTGGTGATTTTCATGCTGAATTATCTTTGAAGTGTTGCATTTCTGTACCTTGGAATTTGGTTTTGCATTATAGTTACTGGATAGAGTATCAGATTGCATTTGAAACTCTTCAAGATGAACAAGGTATTTCTATCTGTTCACCATTGATCTCTTTTGTTTTATGATATTCGTTTTAAAATTGATATCATTTATATGTATATTGGTTTTCACAACGCTTTCTTTTATATATCATTTCTGAGTATAATTGAAACGTTATTTTTCATAGTTACATGTAAGTGGTATACAATGATGAATGCAATATGCTTATATAACTCTGTTTAATTTCTTAAACAGAGTTATCTTTATTTGTTTCTGCACATTTCAATTTAATTAATAATACATTTTCATGGTTATTGTTGAATTGGAACAATCTTAAGTTGTATTCACATATAGCTACCCGGGTTAATGTTAGAATTTCTTTATCGGTATTTAGCTTAAATTAGATAGTTTTATTTCAGTTAGTTTAGTCCCATTTCCACCCATCCAATCCAATCCATTTAGTTACAAGGAAACTGGTCCTTTAAATCCAGTCGGAGCCACCACACCAAACGGAAAAGGAGTTGTCTTAAGGTCCCGACCGGGTGGTTTTCCCCGATGTTTGAAGCAGAGATTTTCTAGGCTTCAACAGAACCATAAGTATCGTACTACTGAAAAACATATTTTCAATGATAAAGAAGAAACTAGATTAAAACCACGAAGAATGACACCTCAGTTGTGGATGTTGGAATATAACAGAATTAATAATCATCGAGCAACTGGTACGTAATTTGTGTGTATATATATATATATATATATTATTTGTTTATATAATGTTTCGAAATTTTTTTTTAACTAATGAATTTATTTTATTGTATTTTATAATTAATATTTTTCTGATTTATTTTATTCTTTGATATCAAGGTCATCGTCGTCGTGAAGGTACTAATATTATACTTCCACCTGGAATGAAATGTTATCCTTCTCAATTCACAAGGTTGCCCTACTATGAGGACCTAAAAATAGCTGATTTGTTTGATACAATGCATGTCGGGAAGAATGTGACAGAAATGTTATGGCGAACCATAGATGGTGCACATGATAGAGATAAAATTGACAAAATTTGTGCTGACATTGAGAATTCGAATCATGCAATGAAAAGTGTGATTGGCAGATCAAATAACAATGGAGGTCGAAATTATAATAATATTCCATGGTTATTAACATAACAACAAAGCAATGATGTAAAAGAGGTCGTTAGAAGAATTAAATTTCCAACAGGTTTTGCTTCAAACATAAATAATATCTTAACGAAGAAAGGTGACTTCAGTGGGGTGAAAACACATGATTGGCATACCTTTGTTAAGGTAATTTTTTGGTATACGTTTTTGTATGTTATTGCTTGAATACATATTTTAAATTTTCCTTTTTTCTGTTTAATTTGGAAACCAATAACGATTCATTTTTTATTGTTATAGTATGTTCTACCTGTATCTCTCCCAAACGACTTCGACAACAATGTTAAATAAGTTATATATGGTCTTAGTAAATACATGAGGTAAGTAGTTTTGATTTATACGCAAAATCTAATTGCTACAATTTATTTTCGTACTTGATGAAATGATGTATTAATTTACTGATAATGAAATATATATTATGTTTCATTGAAATAACCTTGTGTAATGATTTGTAGATGGTTTTAATTGAAAGAAATCCATCAAGATGAAATAAAGTATTGGAAGAGAGAAATTCCTTGGCTAATGTGTGAAATGCAAAAGTATCTACCTCCAACATTTTTCAATGCACAAGAACACTACTTGATACACCAAGTTGAGGAGATTGAAATGTGTGGACCAGTACACACAAGGTCAATGTGGATGGTCGAGAGGCACCTGAAATCCTTGAAGGCTTTGGTTAAAAAAAGAGCACGTCCTGAGGGTTATATGGTGGAGGGATATGTGTTATATCAATCCATGGTGTATATTAGTCATTATCTTCCTAAATTAGCTGCGCCAGCCATGAAGGTGGTGGATTTCATTTGGGATGTGAACTCCATCAAAAAATTTGAAGAGGAGCACCTGTTGGGAAAATGTAGAATGAAGAAAGTGAGAGGTAAAAGATTTATTATGTATAATACATATAATGTTTCATTTTTTTACATCATGTATATGATCATTATATTCATTTAGGTCTTATTCTTTCATACTTTATTAATTAATATAATTTACCATGGTTATAAGTAATATTTATTAATATTGGTGAATTATTGTTTTTTTATTCAGGTGCTCAAGATTATGAGGCACTACTTTTATACATTTTAAACAATATTGAGTGGATGAGTGAATGGATTGAAACATGTAAAGCACGTAACGACGGTAGGTTATCATGGAAACTACTATCTGAATTGATTAGAGAAGCGTATCGTAGTGGAGATGGGAACGTTACAGATAGGGAAATCGATTTAGCATATGGTTTGAAAGATAGAAAGGTAAGAAATTAATTCACCTATTTTATTCATTACTTATTTTATACTATATTTATAATGTGACAAGAAGTTTGATTTTTCATTTAATTTTCATGCTGTGTAAATTATATGTTTAATTATTAATTGAGAATGCATCTTTTTCATGTTTGGCATATTGCAGTTGAAACACCACAAGGCTATGTGGTGCAATGGTCGTCAATTTCGCGTTAAACAGTTGGATGATAACAGAAAAAATTCTGATAGTGGGATAACTGCAGTATTCCAGGTCACTAATGTTTCCTCCAGGAGTGACAAACATCCTCGAGAATATGAAAATAGATATTATGGGTTCTTAGATGATATAGTTGAGTGTGACTTTAATTCCTTCAAAATAGTTTTGTTCGACGTCAAATGGTATAGGCTACGAATGAATGTATGTGATGATGATAGAACACTTATTGAACATGAAAATGGATTTCCAATGCTTAAAACATCGCAGTTTGAAGCAGGAAAAGATCGCTATGTTTTTCCAAGCCAATGCGAACAAGTCTTTTACTCAGAGGTTCCAGGTGAGAACGAATGGTCATTTGCTATTAGATATGATCCAAGAGGAAGGCTAGTAGAGTATATTGTAGAGGAAGAAGATGATATTGATCAAGAAGAAGATGACGCAGTGGCAGATGAGCAAGAAGATGCATTGAAAGACGAAGAAGATATCTTAGAAAATGAACCAGGCATAGGAGATGAGGCAACAATTATTGATGATGATGTCGATGAAGATATTATTGAAAATGACATAATTGATGATGATGATGACATGGTCGATCATTTCAACACCGTTTCTGAATCAAATGTTGATATAGATGTCGATCAATTGGATGAAGTTCAAGAAGATACAAAAGAAGAATATTGATACAGATGTTATGTTCGAGTATGAGCTTCTATGTTATAACTTTATATTTTAATACGTAGGAATTATTGTCTTTTGGGAAAAATACTGAGAGGGGGGGTGAATCAGTATTTAGGGCTGACTGAAAACTTTTCACCAGAGATCTTATTATGCTGTTAATTCTTTACTTAGATTATTGCATCATTCTTTTAGTAAACATGTGAAAAGAAATAACAGAATAAGACATTACACAAAAGGAACACATATAAACACCAGTATTTAAGGTGGAAACCCAATTTGGGAGAAAACCACCGCTGTTGTCATCTCAGTCTTCAATATTTATTATAAAGAAAACATCTTACAATTTTGTGCTGGCGTAGACTCATACCAACACGTAGGCACCAACCTGCAGAAGGCTTCAACCTTCTCTTGTTATCCAGCCTCTCCTGGAAGGGAGCTTCGACCCCCTGATTTAACACCAGCTTGAACTGGTAGAAAGCTTCCACTTCTATGCAGAAGACTTCAACCCTCAGATCCACCGAATTTCTTCAATTTCTTCATCAGACTTGCATCAAATCTTTATTATTTCTTCAGATCTTTATTATTTCTTTACTGATCTTCCTAGAGCTTTTTCATTTCCTCGATCAACTCCATAGGTGCATCATGGATTCAGCATTATCAGACAACAGAGTTCGTTCATGATGATATCATAAAGAGATTTTTATTTACAATGCCTCTGCATGCACACCTCGTACTATGATTCTCATCACCTTATATAGTTTTCTCCTTTATTGAAACCATGGGTCAAAACCATTCAATTGCTAATGGTATTATTAAATTTTGAACCAATACAAATTGAAATCCTGATCTTTGTTCTTCCATGCTCGAATTGTCCCAAAGGTAATCTCTATCTCCGCCAAATAATACTATAGCCAAGGTAAAGTACTAATAACGTGCTGCTAATGGTTTTCTTTCTTTTATTTATCAAATTCGTGGAATTTGATAAATAAATATTATTCACAACCTTTGGCAATTAGATATATAATAGAACTTTATAGTAATAACCAGCGCTTTTATCAAAAGGATTTTAAATAGACCTTTGGTTCCGTCCCCACATACATAATCGACGGCCCAATCAATATAATTTAAAAAACTGGGGCCCATCGCTTACGATCGTTTCCATCTGACTGTGGAGAACACATCGCTCAGCATCAGATGATCCGATGGATATCGTTCGTTGACGATGCACGGATGATAACACGCGATGGCGCGCCGTACCTTGGGTAACTTTCGCGCATCTATAGCAAATGAACACCGTCCGATGACCCCTTCCCAGATCAACGGTTCTTATCAATATCGCTGGGCATCCTGGGTCAAGCAATAATGCGCGATGGCGTGCAGTGACAAGCGGTATTGTGGAGTTGTACAGGGACGCGTGTCACGCATTCTAGGGAATCGCTCCCAACCTCTTGAAAACAACTTGCCCGTCAAAGGTGGTGCGATAGAAACCACAAACCACCTTTACTGTTTACTCGGTCACGGTTCCGCTCTTCCACGCAGGGTTCCGTCGCGCTTTCATTTGTTATGTTCCACCTCTTTCCTTCCAGGTTCCGTTCATGATTCCAAAGGGTTAGTCTGTGTTCCATCGAAAGTTCAATGCCAAATACTCTGTTTTAGTTCTTTCGCGTTATAACTGGTTTTCTCTCGCTCCTCGTTCCTTTCTCCATGAAAGCCAGTCAACTCCTTACTAATAGCGTAGACCCTTCCATCATATATTTAATGAATATATATAACTCCAATGTCTACCAGTTTGGATACACTGTCAACCGTATTAACATCGGTTCCTCGATCAACATACAGAGCACATGGTTTCTTACGGATGTCAATTATCCTTCATCAGGATGCATACATATTTTCACACATGAATTAACTCGTCCTTATTTATATCAATTCTCCATTAAATACAAAGCTTTCCATCAAGGACAATCATATAATAGGATACAGGAAACATATTGCCAACATTGTATTTAAATAATTTACTAATTATGTGGGTTTGTTGCATGCTGTTTATTATTTCAAACCAATAAATAATGGCCTTACTATTGTTTATTATTTCGTAGGATTCACAGGATTCATTTGATTCTATGGTTAGGTCTCTGAAAAAACCAATTAAACACTAAAATAGTCAAGATCTGGAAGACATGCTTTACCCCCACCATAAATTGCTGAAAAACCGGCCTTCAGTTCAGCTTGCTGTGCTAAAGACGAGGGTGGATTTGCATGATCAGTTGAATGAAAATGAATCAGATATTCAGGATGCTTTTGAGGGAAGATCCAAAAGCCCCATAGATGAAGATCCCATTGCTGCAGAATTTCTGTCTGCGTTGAAGTACAAGTATAGTGTTGTATCAGAATACAAATTAGAGGACAACTATACCAAGTCTAAATCAACTGAATCTAGTTCTAGTGCTCTTTAACTCACCGAATTAAAGCCAGAAGCAGGATTTACAATCTCTAATGGGAACGGTTATGGTAGTTCCAATATTGGATTGGATGTCCAGAGCTCTGCAATAGGCACTGGACCTAATCGTAATGAACCCCAACTAATTCAACGTGATGAAAATATGGACTTTGATGATGATCAGGAAAACAAGCTAGAGAATTTTGGCAATATTGAAGAAACTGAAGAGGTTTCCTGTGATCGATTGAATCAACTCAGCCATAATACATCTACTGTAGGCTGGTTTGTATCAGAAGGAGAATCGGTTTTTCTTTCCCATGATGATGGATGATGCTCTTTTCACGATATAGCAAATTCATAGGTGTGGAGGTTTTAATTATTGTACTTAATTTTGGGGTTTATGGGTGTTATAATATATACAGTTTGGGATTTTCTATTAGAAATAGGGAAAATCCTAGGGGTTAGATTATTCTCATGGTTTAAATTTCTATATTTGAAATAAAATTCACCAATTTCTATTTAAAAAAATGATTTTCCTAAATATTTGATGTAGTTTAAATAGGATGTAGTTAATTTCAAAGATTGTTGAAATTTTATAGAAACTATGATTGGGATTTCAAGAATATTTATGCACTCTTTAAATTTTCCCTTAACATAAAGGGCAGTTGATGTATGAGTAATACTCAGTATTTTTTTTTCCAATCTCCAGGAGAAGGCTGAATATAAAGCTCCATATGGGCTTAACCCAAACATGTGGGGTGATTGTTGGTTGATCAGAGAAGCTGGTTCAGATGGTCGCTCTGGTAAATATGTTGTGGCAGCATCTGCAGGTTGTACATTGGAATCAGGTTTCTGTTCATGGGACTTTTATAATAAATACATTATGGCATTCCATACTAAATCAGAGGCCTTCACTTCAACGTCTAGTACCATCTCTCCAATTTTGGCAGAGAGGGATGTCTCGGGGAGAAATTTTGGATTTGCAAATGTTGTGCTAGAGAATCAAAATTGGTGGTATAGGCCATGTGGGCCTCTTATGGTATCTACTGCTAGTGCCCAAAATACAGTTAATATTTATGATATCCGTGATGGAGATCCTGTGATTTCAATGTGTTTGTTTTGAAAGTTTAGGTTTCATAGTAAATCATCAATGGGCTCCGAAATAAGGCCACATTGAAATCTTGGATACATGTTTCATGCCAAAATCAGTTGTATCTTCCATAAATACACAATCTTGGACCACTCTATATAAATATTCTTCTCAAACAATATTACATCTCCCTCATTATACAAGTGGTGTTCTTACATGCATAGCAAAGGCATTGTTTTGGCAATCATTTTTTAAGTCACTAGATATTGTGGGTACAAGGATCTAGGGTCTCCACATGAAACTATGTTTCTCGGAGACTCACTCTGCCTGTCCTTAAATTTGTAAACATAGTAGTATGCCAATGCTTCTTTCATTTTGTATGCATAAGATGATTTTTTGTCAAATTCCATAATTGTTTTTAAGTTTTATCCATCCCAGTTTTGTTGTGAATGCACAAGTTTTTGGGTCAACACATATCTATTATATCTTTTTACTTTTCCTTTACTAACTATTTGAAATTTCTAGTTATATTTAGAGGTGTCTTTTAAGGGATGAGGGGAATTACTTGGATTTATTGCTGCCAGGCTTATCATTTATTCTCCAAATGAAGCCCTGTAATCTGTAACACTATATGGGCATGCAGCTCACTTGTTAAAATATAGTTGATACAATATGTTGTACATGAAGCCTGGAATTGTGTAAATTCCTGGAATATATTAATTTGTAGGCATGCTTAAAAGAGAGATAGGGTTTGATAAAATCAAAAACCTTGAACATGAAGAAAAAAAAGAGGAAATTATTTTATACAGATAGAACCAAGACACTATCTCTTCATTAATAACAAAACCTCAGTCCAAAAATCATATGTACAAATTCTAGAAGTCGAAAGTTGAAAATTTCTGAAATGGAACCAGGCCCTTTTCAAAAGAATAAATTTAGTAAAAACGAGGGTGAAGAAAGTTATCTTATCAAAATTTCCACATACCGTGTTAGCAAGGAATGACTCCGAGTCTTGAGCAGTGAGACTGAGGAATTGCTCTTTTGCTGCAGGTTGCAGTTCTCTTCTCCAACACGATGAAAAGAAAATTATTAGCTCTGGAGTCTGAAGCCCGAGTCACAACTTGGAAGTTGGTAAGGAAAATTATCAGGGTTTTTGCCAGTTGGCTTGGAGTTTGCAGCCTCATTAATTTTCTTTAATGCATTTCCTTCAATGTTGCAGTTGTCACTGGCCAGCAACCTTTACAATAAAATTTATTAGACCCGTCACGCTACGAGGAAAATTTGACGTGATCACTGATCATTGATTTCTTATTGTGATAACAAATATTGGAGATTTACTGTCCTGTTTTAAAGTTTCATTTTTTTTTTAAAATTGAAACCGCCGTCGGTATACTGACGCCTTGTAAGCGTCGCTCTTCTAACGTTTTGAACGATTTCCATTTTCGTCGGTCTTGTGACGTCCGTTGATATTGCGACAACTCTAGAAACGTTGGAAGAGCGACAACACAAAGATGTCAGAAGGGCGATGTTCAAAATTTCAGACCACATTTCATCGTAATTGCGACAATTCTTCCTGGCGTCGATATTGCGACGCTTCTGGAAAGCATCGGTCTTGTGACACTTTTGCAATACGTCGATCTTCTGACACTTTTGTACAGCATCAGAATTGCAACAGTTTAGACACGTCGGAAGAGCGACAATATAAAGACATCAGAAGAGTGACGTTCAAAACATCGGACGACATTTCGCCAGAATGGCGACATTTTACAAACGTCGGAAGAGAGACGTTAAAAACTTCAGACCAAATTTCGTCGGAATGGCGACACTTTACAAATGTCGGTTTGGGAAACGTCGGAAGAGCGACGCGTGTTTGGAAGCGACGGAAAAAGTGTCGGTAGTGCGACATTTTGTAAATGCGTCGGAATTGCGACGGCATGAAAAACCATGTTTTTCCCGTCCTCGAACTGTCGCTCTTGAGACGACTATGTGTTGGAATAGCGACGATTTGGCCGTCGGAAATTGTGCCAAATTTTCTAGTGAGAGATGCAAAAGCAACACACAAAAATAATGCAGCACCTGATCAGAAGAGTGGGCCAAACTCTCTGACCAGGGCTGCGATTAATTCATAACTTATAGGTAGAACAACAAAATGGATTGCATTCAATTAATTAACAATATTCTATTATAAAAATTGATCTCTTGCATGCTAGCCCCATTCACAGCCCTGAGACCCTTCTTATAAAATTGTTCAGAAAACTATCTTATTTATCTGACAACTAATATCTACAAATATACAATTGTTACAATGACCAAACTAGTTGCTGAGAGAAAACAAAGAAAGTTCTAAAATAGATCTGGAGTATGTTGGAATCTGTTATGTTGTTATAGCATATCAAAATAGCGCTTTGAACTCAGAGTTGATTCTGAGACTCACAGATGCGACCCTTTGACTGCTGAATCTATGGAAATAACAAAATTAGTGCTCGCATAGGTAAAATCCCCATGACTATTATTTCATTAATTAAACATTCCAGATAATATAGTGAAAGGGGGTTTACCTTATGTGTTTAGAGCATTTAACGAATATTAATGATACAAAGAAGTGAAATAGTGGGTGAAAATGGGAGAGAAAAGTATGCTGATTTGGTACCCAACATCTCCCACCAACTGGTCTATTTGCATGTCCTCATGCAGCTCGTCATCTTTTCAGATCTGGGTTGGACTAACTGTGGTCGACATGAAACTGAGAGAGGTCATATTCTATGGCCATATCTGTTTTAGGGGGTTTGTACCCTTCTATCAGGATGATATCCTTCCACCAATATTCAGTTACAGTGTATGCTGGAGTATACTGATATATTGGCAACCAAATGAGAGGGAAATGAAACCTTAGCCCCATCCATCGGAATCCACAAGTATGAATACATGCAACAAAATGAGGCACTCATTTTAATGCCCATGCAAAATTGGGTGCTCCAAAAGGTTCCCAGTTTCTGACAGTTGATGACGAAATCATCCATCTCCTTTTAAAACTATCAAGAGCTTCATTCTGAAAATAAACTACCTGTCTGACACAGAGGTTAGTACACCACTTCTATGTTGCCAGCATATGTTCCTTATGTCCCTGAATTTGTAAAAAGGTAGAGTTCTTGTTATAAATATTCACTGCCTGACTATGCTCCCTCCTTAACATCAGTGGTCTTGTAACTTGATTTTCCTCAAAAATATCAAAGGCCTTCCTCCATTTAACCTAGTTGATGGTGTAGGAGGTGAAGGCTCTCAGGTGAATATCCCCCACAAATGGAACATGATTGAAGGTATGATCATCCTTCAAGAAATAATTATGCATGTAAAGTTCGTACATAGTGTGTTGACCCACAAAATCATGGATTTTCAAAATACGAAGGAACTGTATTGGATCCTCAATCTCATGGCTGATTTCCTTATAAATAATTTCCAGGTAGAAGAAAAGGAACTTCTCATGAAGAAATAAAGCATAACTATGGGCGAGAGGTCTACAGGCCATTACTTGTTGCGCCAAGGTAAACATATTTTCTTTATCTGCTTTCAGCATTTGCACTTGTTCCTCTAAATCCTTCATCTTACCCCGTTGTTTCTCTTGCCTCTGCTGTGCTCTGTCTAACTCGTCTATATACCCAATAAAAATCCCAATGGCCTGCTCCCGAACCCTCTTCGTCTCCTTCCTATGTTCATTTGTAGCAGATTTCCATTTCTACAATTCGGCAGCCATGAGGAACTTTCGCGCTTCAAAAAAATGTTCAATGGGTTCAGTCTGCGTGGCAATAGAGGAAACCTCGATCTTGGGCTTTATGGCCTTCCATTTTTATTTTTAAAAATTTTTCTTCAACCGAAATACTTGCTTCCTCAGTTTCCGAACTTCCTTCTTCAACTGCATGGTATCATTGAACTGAAGCTGGTACCTTCTTTTGAGAGGTGGTCTCCTGTTTTCTCATTGTTCTATCCATTATTTCTTAGTAGTGAATTTGTCTTCTGGCCCTGCAGTAGGTTCATAAGGCAGTGGGTCGCTTTTAACAGCATTAGATGGCTTCTCTACCATCTCTTCTTTACTTGGTCCCCTTTCTTCAGGAGCACTCCCCTCTTCTTCTTTCCTTAATTCAAGAATTTTTGTCACTTGGTTAGTGCCTTCATCAGCCACTCTCTGCTCTAGTTCTTCTACGAAATTCCCTTATTCATTTTGAGCTTCAGGATGCCCTTGCTGAGAATCAACAATTGATGGAATGATGTTGGCCATATCTTCCCTTGAATTGAAAAACTTCAGTACTGGTGGGACAACGATCTCTTTTATTAATCGTTGGGGATAACAAAACCCCATTGCTCCTCTTGGCATCATAGTCTGGAAAGGAGAATGAATAGTATATTTCACTTGCTCTGTGTTGGTCTTTCCTGCCACCTCTGATTCCTTTTCTTCATCACCTTCATTCCTTAATTGGACTGAGCCTCCTTCGTGCATTGCTTCTTCATCTGTGGTCGACACTGGTTCTTGTGGAGCAGTGTCAACCTCAAGGGTCGTTCCTTCCCTGCTTTCCTATCCTGATTGAGATGAGGTTGGTTCTTATGTGACACCCTTACCTATTTCAATATCTAAATTCATTTGGGTATATGATGTTGTTTCTTGCGTAACAACATCACTTTCCAACCCTCTGGCTGGTGTTCCTTCTCCCTGTGCTTCATAAATGAAATTCGATGACTACGGGACAATATCAACTTCATCCCCTATATCCGTGATTCCTTCGTCAATAGGTTCCACAGGCGAGGCTGGTTCTTATGTGACAACCTCGACTGTATCACCAATTGTTTCTTCCATTTCCATTTCTTCTGCTTCTTCCTCTTCTTCCTACATTTCCTTCGGCTCTTCCTCTTCTACTGAATTGAAAAGAGGTGTTGGTTCTTCCTCCATTTCCTCTGGCTCTTCTTCTTTGGTTGAATCAACCGGAGGTACTGGTTCTTACTCCATTTCCTTCGACTCTTCCTCTTCTTCTAAGTCAGCTGGAAGTGCTGGTTGTTCCTCCCTAGCAACGATAACTATTTCTACTTCCTCTTCCGATAGTTCATAGAGCTATGCCCAAGGAACTTGAAATTGGGCCATTGCATGCATAACCAAAAAAAAAACCAGTCCGTGATTGGTGAGGATTGCCAGCACCTGGCGAGAACGCCGAGCAGACTGCACCATGAGTTGGAGATGTTTTAATAAAAAGAAAGGCATGTTTAAAGAGTGAACCTGTGCCTGCGGGAATCAAAGGTGAGCCAGGATTTTGAAATGGTACTTGAATAGAGTTGTAGACCATCCTTCACAGGTTATATATTTCATCACAAATCCTGCTACCTCATTCCATGGGTACAGTAAATATTTACTATCATACCCTCTCCCATACTAAACAATGCTTTTTGTTGCCTGCAGAAACAGGTCATGAAACTCCGGTAGGGGAATACTCTGAGAAAACCATTGTTGTCCTTGTCATGTTAGCCCACTAACTTCTACAATGGCTTCTTCTATGACGAGAATTTCTATTCCTTTGACTCGTGAGTGATCCCCAACCAAATTTAGTGCAAACCATGTCGTAATTCCATTGTCGAATCCCTACAATCTATTAAAATAGTTATCCCATCCTACATTGACGAAAACTTGCCACACATCTGCATTGCTACGAACCAAAATTGTATCTTCGGGTTCATGCTACACAACTAGTTCGCCCATCATGTTGAGACTATAACAACACTCTGGACGCAGCATCCGTTGGAAGGAGTGACGGCTACCAAATTTGGCAAAAATATCATGGTGAAAAATGAAATGGAATAACGGTAAATATGGAAGGTGATTTCTCAGGAAACAAAGAAAAACATGGAAAAATATGGTAAGTACGATGAATGAGATGGTAATTATTTTTCATAAGTTGGAAACATGTGCATGTTGCTAATCCAAATACATATTAATGATTATACGAAATACAGTGAGGATCGTGGAGCGTACCAACAACACAAGGTTTTAATAATGACTTTGGAATAATCATTGGTGTGGTTTAATTACACCGTCATTTACTTATGACAGCACCCCCCCCCCCCGGAGCTTAAAAATAGCCATATACGTCATCAATGTATTATCCATGGAATATTTAATTAAATCCATAAGAGTCAAATGGCGACGTACCTGGAGACCTACCTGAGGGAAGTGACAATTGGCAGAATAACGACAAAGTAACAATGCGGACGAAGTAACAAAATCAAGGAATAGCAGCATCGCGGAGTAATAACATCTCAGAGTAGCAGCATCCAAGGAGTAACAACATCACGAGTAGCAATATTTGGAGTAACAACATCCAAGGAGTAATAAAAACCAAGGATTAAAAAAACATCATGAAGTGGCAGCATCCAAGGAGTAACAAAAAACAAGGAGTAACAACATCACGTAATAGTAGCGTCCAAAGAGTAACAACATCACGGAGTAGCACCATCAAGGAGTAACAACATCACTAGTAGCAGCATCCAGAGTAACAACATCCAAGGAGTAACAACAACCAAGGAGTAGCAACATCCGATACTTAGGAAATTTCCAACTCTGCAACATTGTACCTCAGTAGTAACTACAGAAAAAAGACAAAAAGTAAATAGTAACAATATTTATTATATATATATATATATATATATATATATATATATATATATATATATATATATATATATATATATATATATATATATATATATAGAACAAGGATGCAGAGGAAGAATTATTTTCACTGATAACCTTCAGACCATATTTCTCGGAGAGATGTTTAATGAAGGCATCCTTAGAGGCTGGACGATAGTACAGTCTCATGCGATGTCCATTTGCTATGAAAGAATCATGTGTATCGTCAATTGTGATTAGTCTGACTGTTCCATTATCAAGTACAACATCCATATCGTAAGGTCCCATCCAGCGAGTGAAAATATTTCCTTTAAAATCCTTGAAACGGGAGTCATATAGTAATGTCCAATCTCCTCTATGAAACACCTTTTTTTGATAAACTTATCATACCATTTCATCCTCTCCTGCTGAATAGCAATAGTCCTCTGGACAACCTTTGAACAGATTCCATCTAGTTCATTAAGCTGATCCAGACGGTGTTTTTTGGCATCTGACAAGTCCAAACCTACTTTAGGAGTTTTTTTGAGCACACTGATTTAAAATTATAGTGGGAACAACGAGGATTTCTCATAAACCAACTCAAATGGTGAAAACCCAGTTGTGTTCCACCATGTTTTTCTGTATGCCCAAAGAGCTTCATGCAACTTTTGAGCCCAATCTCGATGATGGTATGCCACAGTTTTTGTCAAGATATTTTCCAATACCTTATTTGTGCTTTCCACTTGTCCATTTTCCTGGGGGTGGTATGGAGATGTCACCCTGTGCTTGACCCCATATTTCTGCATAAGCCTTGCTATCATGTGTGACGTGAATTGTGCTCCTCCATCTGAAAAAATCTCCCTCAGAGTACCATAATGAGAAAAAATATCTTCAAATAGAAAATATGAAACTGTATGTTTTGTTGCTTTCGCAACAACCTTGGCTTCTACCCACTTAGTCACATAATCATTGCAAACCAAAATGTGAACCTTTTGCTAGGAAGGTGGGTTAAAGGGCCCAAAAAAATCGATATCCCACTTCTCAAAAGGTTCGAGGACTACCTGGGGCTACAAAGGAATTTCATCGGATCGACCGGGCTGCCCCATGCACTCGCAAATGTCACACCTCCGGACATAATTTTGCGCATCCTCAAAGATAGAAGGCCAGTAATATCCCATCTGTAACACCTTATGGCCTGTTATTTTATCTACAAAATTCCCTCCACAAGGGCCATTATGGGCAGCCTTCAACACTTCATAGATATCATCCTCAGGTACACAGTGCCGAACCTGCTTATCGGCTCCTGTATGAAAAAGGTATCCTACCATCCATGAATATCGAGCACTATGATGAATAATTTTCCATTGTTCCCTGTATGACAAATGACGGGGCACCTTCCCTATAGAAAGATAGTTAGCAATATCTGCATACCACGGAGGATTAGTAGAAATTGTGAAAATATGCTCATCCATAAAACTATCTTCTATGGGTGTGCCTTCACCATTATTATCCATTCTGGACAGAAAATCAACAACTATGTTATTCTTTCCTGGTTTATCTACTATTGTGATATCAAATTCTTGAAGCAATACCAGTCATCTTGTAATGCAACTAGGAGTGATAGGTTTATTCATCAAATACCTTATTACTACATCATCAGTATGTACGAAAGCAGGATACCCAGTGATATAGTGTTGGAACTTGTTGATAGCATAGATGACAACCAGGAATTATTTTTCAGTCACCATGTAATTTAACTCATCATGAGTCAAATTCTTGCTAACATAGTAAACTGAATATGGTGTCTTGTCTACCTGCTATCCTAACACTACAAGGAAAATACCCTCTAGTAGATGTTTTTGAGGAAACCCTTATAAAAATACCCCAGACATCCATTTCTAACGGAGGTTACTAGAGGAGTTTGGCGGGTGGAGGTTTTGCAGATGTATTTTTTCCGGTGTGCTTATCACCGTAAAATGCATCGGTGCATTCAACAAGAGAAATCACCAGTGTGCACAAAACATTGGCACACTAGACACCGTGCGCTCTGTACACACCCACCTGGTGTGTTGTATTACTGTAGCGCACTGGTGCTTTACAACACTTCTGCACTGGTGCCTCATAAAAAGCACACAAAAACAGAAACCACCTGGTGCGGAATGAAGCAAATGTACCGGTACGCCCATAAAAACCCCGCGCATCGGAATAGGGTTAAATAAAAAAAAAAAAATTACGGCCAAAAACTACATTTTTCACTTTTTCAGTGCTCCAGAGCTCTCAAGCACCGGTGCAATTTATCCTTGTCTGATTTTCCCTGACATCGATGCTCCCATTGCACTCATTGCATGCACTTCTGCTGTGCGTTGCCCACCAATCTACAACTTGAATTTTGCAAAACGGTGGACAAATTTTCTTTTGCAAATTCTACAGCCAATATACCTCCTCGACGACCAAATGTAAAAGTATTTTTCTTGTTTTTCCATAATTAAGCCTTTTAGCAGATTAGAATTTCAAATAACCTTAAAATTAACCATTTAAAAGAAAAATAAATTGTCGCGCGGTGCGCTCGAGCCATTTGGCTCGCACCGGTTTGCGGTGCTACCTATAAATTTATAGGTCACACCACAAATGGTGATAACGATATCCACACTGGTTCTGAGGCAGTACCAATAGGTGCACCATGTTATTTTAACCATTTAAAAGAAAAAAAAATTGTCGCACGGTGCACTCGAGCCATTTGGCTCACACCGGTTTGCGGTGTTGCCTGTAAATTTATAGGCCGCACTGCAACCGGTGCTAACAGTATCTGAACCAGTTCCTGGGCGGTACTGATAGGTGCACTGTGTTATTTTAAAAAAATTTAAAAAGTGCAGTGCGGTCGTTTACCAGGCTGCATCGTTGACAATGTGGAATAGTGAAAACATGGTGCGTTGACTGAATTATCCACCCCAGGGTGGGTAATGTTGTCATTGCACCGCATTCCACATTTCGACCAGGTCAACGGTTCAGTCTGGTAAACTGGTACTAATGGTATCCACACTAGTTTCAGGGAAGTACCGAAGGCGTGCCGTGTTATTTTAATTTTTTTAGAAAGTGCGGTGCGGTCGGTTACCCAGCCGCACCGTTGACCTAGTGGAATAGCGACAACGCAGTGCATTGACCAAAATCGCCGCCCTGGGATGGATATTTTTGTCAGCGTACATATTTCGGTATTTCTCTTGGGTCAATGTTGTGGCCTAGTAAAATACTTTATCATTCAATATGTAATGATGGCATGAGGTCGGTCTGCTGACTTAACTATACGCCCCGGGGCGTAGAGTTTAGTCAGTGCACTGCCCTCCTGACACCATACATAGTCAACGATGCGCTAAAATTTTTTCTAGAGAACTGCCCTCAATGTGCTGAATATTATTTGGTGCACCGATATCGGTGCGATCCATAAAAATATGCATCGGGACTGGTGCGTGACTATTTGTTTGGTGCACCAACTATTTTTTATTTTTTTTTCAAAAAAAAATTATATATGTATATTTCTAAATACATATCTCATTTAATAAAAAACTTGTATTTAATATGTCAATCATTCAAAGGCATGAAAGGAGAGAATAGGGGGAACAAAAACAAGAATAGGCGGAGAAATATAACATGGTTCACCTGTGGGAGGCACGAGAGAGAGAGAGAGAGATGTGTACCCTCGTGTTATTATAGTAGCTATGCAGGGGCTCCTAAGGTGGGTAGGCCTCCTCAATTTCTATGAGGAGGCTACTTCCCTAAAGGGCCATGGTTTGTTTTTGAGACTTCTTATCCGAGGTGGAATTCCCACCAAAAGGCTTTTCGGGTTGGTATCAACTAGTGGGACACACCCATTGAGGAGGATATATATTTCATTATAGGGCTATCGAGGAGAGGGGTGGATTTTCCCTCGTTCCCAGAGGTTCCAGCTGGCTGTGTAGCAGGGATTAAATTAGTTTACTCCCAGAGATATATTGGAGCAAATGTATTGTCTCCTACAGATTTTCAGGTCGCTGGAGGTCAGTTACATATTGGTGCATTTGGTAGTGAGGAGGTGCAGTGTCTCTCACTTCTCATTTCGACCATTTCGCACAACACCAGTGATGGGCAACACATTAGTTGATTGCTTCTATATTATGTTTATTCTTTAGTACAGGAGCCACGGCTTGTCAGGTGGTCTACCATTTTTTTTGCGGCAGTTCTGTAAAGCCTTAGACAGATGTCGTGCTCATGCACAAGGGAGGGTCAAATTCCCTTTTGCTTCAGATTTTTTTTGTTTATTTTTTGAGAGGTTTCCAAAGATAAGGCCTACTTTTGTTCGGCAGCCTCGTAGGTCGATGTTTGAGGAACATATGCACATGTGGGGGCAGATGATGCCCAAGAGGGGCGAGACTCTGTTTCTAGCGAGGATATCACATGATGCAGTGGATTTGATAGCCAATGTTGACGAGAATCCCTTCATTATGGTCCACTGTACTTATGAGAATTTGGATTGGTGAGGGTGTGCCAACATCCTCTTCACAGCTGATGAGCCGCCAGACGATGGAGGTAATATTAATATTTTATTTAAATTTATTCTAGCATGTTCTTTAACTTGTTTTTATTAAATTGTAAAATGAAATTGTCTAATTATTGTTGTGTACTTGTATATATTTTGCAGACATTGGCTCTTTTGATGGCGAGGATGTGCCGGCACCACCACATGATACAGGTGTGGATCCTGATGATGATCAGGGCATGCCAGATGCCAAGGATCATCAGGAGGCTAGTACAGAGAGACTTGCTCCTACTGGTGCATCGATACTGCATTTTGATAGGCGTGGTCGACTTGATACTAGATACAGGATGGAGTTGGGTGACCAACTCACTACATTTATTATTGAGGTGGGCATCATGCCCACTCATTACAGAGACATACAGGCTGATGATAGGCTATTACATATGTGGAGAGGCATGCCGCCCGACATGTACAACCTGATGTGGCATGTCGTAGGAGCTACGACCTTAGTTACGCGGCTGAGGAGGATTTTTGCACATTATAGGCATGGTCGAGACGCAGCACGTGATCGACAGTCCACGAGCAATGACTCATCATCTCATGATCATTCACCTTGCACCACACTAGATGAGCAGCCTCCACTAGCATCTAGCAGCAGTCATCATGGAGATGAGGCTGGACCATCGGCCACGTCTAGTCAGTAGCCTGCAGCATCCATCAGTACTCATGATCATGAGCAGGCTGGACCATCAACTGTCGAGGCTGCACCATTGACTGAGCATGCCTACACTAGTAATGTTATTGATGTTGTACTACCACCAGTTGATCCATGACATTTATATTACAGTTGTATATTTTTAACATTATTCAGTTATATATATATATATATATATACATCTCATGTTAAATAACTCATGCTATCACATACACATCTATCTGCATGCTAAACATTAAATGAACATATCTAACATGACCTAACAATATACATAATATGATGATCACCAACATGTAAATTAAGTACAACTACAACATGAACATAAAATACATGGACCATATATATATATATATATATATATATATATATATATATATATATATATATATATATATATATATCTGTGTATATTGTTAGGTCATGTTAGATATGTTCATTTAATGTGTAGCTTGTAGATAGATGTGTATGTGATAGCATGAGTTATTTGACATGAGATGTATATTTTATGTTTGTGTTGTGATGAGGTTAATATATAATATTAATTGTGTTTTGTTAGATGATCATGATCACGATGATGATAGCGATTTTGAATGTGTTTTTCAATCAAATATGATGTTTGTACGATGGTTATCATGAACGTGATGTTTATTAATTAATTTAATATTAAATGATCATGATATTGTAAAATTGTAATATTTGTAATTCTAATTGTATGTAAAATTATAAAATTGTAATTGTAATGGTATATATGTAAATTTGTAAAATTGTAATTGTAATTGTTATTTTTTAATTTGTAAAACTGTAATTGTATATATGTAAAATTCTAAAATTGTAATTGTACGTGAAATTGTAAAATTGTAATTGTAATTGTAATTCTATGCAAAATATTTGTAAAATTTTAATTATATTACTGTGAATTGATTGTAATTGTAAAATTGTAATTGTATGTGAAATTGTAAAATTGTAATTGTATGTAAAATATTTGTAAAATTTTAATTGTATTAATGTGAAATGATTTTATTAAAATTTGTAAATTTTAAATAATTGTAAAATAATAAATCTAGAATAGTATGAATTATTGTAACATAATAAATTTTAGAAGATAATGCAAATAAATTCATGTACTTTAGAATTATCATTATTTTATTATGATCTTAGATACAAAAAAAAACTAATTTATACAGTATGCCATTGTTTTTGAGATCAACATAATTGCAAATTATCAAGTGAAATATTGATTTTAACATTAACACAATGCAAACTACCAATTAATTCAAAATACATATTATAATGTTTTGAAAAAGCCATCTTAAAAAGTATAAATATTGATGAAATAACACATGTACCATATCACTCTCGGTTCTCATGATCACCCTCATTATATTCCATCTTGCATGGCATAATAACACTATTTTTCTCAAAAATATGTTTTGATCTAGGGTCATGTGTTAATACGAACCACCAATCCCTATCCAACACATCCAGGTAAAAAAACACCTGGTTGCATTGTTTGGGGAAAACATAGGGCTCCTTAGCTTCATCCCACATCTTTCTAGAGTTGATACATATCAGCCTACTATCGTGATCTTCCTTTACATTATTCCGATCAAAGGTGTCCCACCACATGCACCTAAAAATAAAAAATTGGAAAGAAGATAAATCCACTTCAATGATCTCTTGTATCTTTCCGACGTAGCATAACGTCCCTTGTACTAGGTTTTGATCATGGTGGCTAGATCGAATAGATTGATCGAACTCGACTTCCACTCCACAGTCTTGCATGATGTTTCCAGCATCGGCATTTTTTGTGCGAAAATGGTGTCCATATGCCCACATAGACGGGAACAAATGCATCTATTATAAAAAAGTTAAAAAAACCATAGTGTCATGTGTCTTATAATAACCCAACAGTTAAAATATGAAATATAGATGTCTTATAAGTTTCAAATTTACATAGAAATTAAAAATATTATTACCGAGTTGCTGCACCTAATCCCTACGTTTAGCGCATCCTCTTTAGCACGCGGGTAACGACCAGTTGCACCGTATTTCTCTCTGACTTGGTCAGCAAACCAACTATTGGGGCATATTTTTGGCATATTTTCTTTTAAGTGATCGGGATAAGGCACACTTATACCATTAAACCGTCTAAATTCTTTCCTATCACTATCCCATTTCATCCTCTTTTGTTCGTACAATGTGACCCACGGTTTTGTTGCTTCAGAATTGTAAAGAACGAATTTATTGATTGCTTCAATGCATTTGTTGATGAAATTAAACTGAAATTATATAGTACTTAGAGATCAAAATATACATTATATCGAATTTCAACATGAATATTAATTACTTTTTGTAAATTTGAAAAATTATAATTTGCTTACTCTTTATCAAGAGATTTTTTCCACTCTTTTAGAGTAACTCCCTTTCTCTTTTGTGTTCATCCCTTTCATTGTCTCAAATCACCATGTGTGGTCTGTTTTCTATCTACTTGATGTACTCACTGGAAAACTCCTAAGCCTGGATAATCATGTGTCGTGTAAGCACATATGCCATACAACGTAAAACTCCCCTCTGCTATGATGGGTCTTGATACATCGTATACATTTATCCCATCCCATAATTTCTTCAATTCATCTACCAGTGGTTGTATTATTCACTTGTCTTCTACTAGGAACTATGAGAGCCAACATAAGATGTTCATTCTTCATGAACAACCATGGGGGAATATTTGTATTGATCACTACTACAGGCCAAACATAATAGTTGGTGTTCTGGAGGGAATATGGGTTGATGCCATCCATGGCTATGATGAGTCATAGACTTCATACTTCATGCTTGAATTTTTCAGGCCATGTATCCTCTATATGCTTCATGGCTATTGAATCAGTTGGGATTCTCATAAATTCCAAATCACTTATGTGTGAGGCATGTCATCCCTACAACATAGCTAATTCTTTGCAATGAAAGAGCCTTTGAATCCTTGGGATTATAGGCATGTGCCTCAATATCTTGAAAGGAGGACCAGTACGTGATTTACCCTTCTTTTTCGATTTATCATACCTGTCATGCCCACATTTCGGACACATCTCTTTGTCTGCATATTCTCCTCTATATATAATACAATCATTTGGACATGCATGATACGATATGTACTCAACACCCAACATTTTCAACAATTTCTTCGCTTCTTTGTAGCTACCAGGAAAGACATTATCACTTGGAACAACCTTATATTTGAATAAGCTATAGTTGGTGATCATGGAAAAATATATTAATAAATGTACATTAATGTCGATATAATTATTAACCTTCATAAAATTTACCATTTGTAATGTTCATTGCAGTGTACTGAATATATTTCAAATTTATATAAGGGAGTACTTTATGGTAACTTACCTCAAAAATTCCAAGAAACATGCATTCGACAAGCCAAACTTTTCTTTCAAGTTGTACAGTAACATTTTTGTCCCCAAATGGGTATACTTTGAATGACTGCCAAGTCCAAAGAGAGGGGTGGTGGAATAAAATTTAAGGCTTTCGAAAAAGGTGTCAGCGATATGAGCATCATCCCCTAGCTGATCATCGTTTTGGAATGCATCTAAAAAAATTGTCTCCATGGAAATCGTGTCCCTTAATTAATCATCCATACCAACCTCTATTTGATTGCCTCCATTGCCAGCTTGTGAAGAACTACTATTGTTGTAGTCATTCCTAATTGGTGAATCTGGACATAGCGGGAATTGAATCGGTGGTTGATTCAACCATTCTTGGTATCGTTCCTCTCTTATTTTTCTCTTAATTCATTCTTCTCTCGATTTTACATTGTTGTGGGGTGCGAAGGAAGATAGTAGATAGGTCGTTCATCATCACTAGAATCCTAATAATTTAAAAAAATATATTTGAACATGATTAGAACAAAATATATGATATCAATTAGTAACCAAGTTGACAATATTACATGATTTTAAATTGGTTTGACGTTGAAATAATTACATATTAATCAATATACCAAACAATTATAATTATTACCATCAATGTCTCGGGATTGTGGCTAGAATATGCAATATTGTTACAATTCGCAGGGTGAAGCGATTGTCCATTTTCATCTACCAAATGTGCCTTGTGGTATGCAGCTCCTGATAAGAGCTTCCGACATTTTGGAGAAGTTTGAATATTTTGTGCATCTGAACTCAATGTTGAATCTGCATGAACCTAAAAATTTGTATACATTATAAATTTAATTAAGCTGTGCATAATTTACTGCATGGATAAAAAAAAAAAAAATTAGATAGTGAAAATATAAATAAAATCTTAAGTAAATATTACGTCTCGAGATGGATAGGGAGAAATCTGTGATGGAATTTGAGAAATATTATGGAATGAGCTGGATTTTGAAGAATTGTCCATTCGATATAATTATGATATTTTCTCCCTGCATTTGAGAAAAACATCAATAAATTTTGGTGCACACCTAAAATTAATTTTGGTGCCTAATGTACAGATCACCGCACTGGTGCATTTTTAGTAATGTGCACTGATGCCATTTTATACATAGACGCATCGGTGCGGTTCGATTAAGGGAGGCACCGGTGACAAGTAAGCGCAAATAAAAAAAGCGCAACTCTATTTTCTTTAAGTGAAAAAAAAATGGTAAATTGAAAAATGGGCAGAAAAATATTTTCAAAATTCTAATTTCATAAAACATTTCTTTAAATACTAAACACTTTTCATTATTTCACTATTTTTGCAAAAACAATTAAGCCAGAGATTTGTAGGAGACATACTTGGAGCAAACAGAGCACGAGAGCACTGTGGAGCAGGGAAATACATTCGAACAGAAGTATTCAGAAAATCATAATTCCAAACCTCTGGTGATTCAAACCCTGTAGTATAGAATTTCAAACAATCTCGTGAATAAATTTTATTATTTTTTTTACTTTTTTCTGTAGTTTTTTTTATGCAGTAAAAGAAAAAAATCAAATTTTATTGTTCTTTTTTACTTTTTTTTTTTGTAGTTTTTTTTATGCAGTAAAAGAACAAAATCAACTTTTATTTTTATTTTTACTTTTTCTGTAGTTTTTTTTACATTTTCTGCAGTTTTCAGAAACAAAATTTAAAAGAATCTATTTTTAGAAACAAACCTTAGATTCTTTTTGTTTCTGCCCTTTCTTCTCCCTCTTTTTGTGATTTTAGAATTAGGGCTTTTCAATTTAGATTTATAGGGTTTGTATTGCTAAATATAGGCGTAAGACATCCAACCCATGGGAATAATTGCGTCGGATCCCAATCCATGTCGGTCGTTGCGTGAATTTAAAAAAAAAAACACATTTTTTTTCATCGGTGCACCCGATGTAACCTAGTGCACCGGTGCGCTGTATTATCCCAGCGCATCGTGAAAGTATGGTGATAAGAAATTAAAAAATAAAATAAAATATTTTTTTTATTAGTGCGCCATATGTAAAATATGGCACCGGTGTGCTATTTCATTATGGTGCATCGTGAATGTGATGTTTCACACAAAAAAAATCCATTTTAGAAACAAACCCTATATTCTTTTTGTTTCTGCCCTTTCCTCTCCCTCTTTCTGTGATTTTAGAATTAGGGCTTTTCAATTTACATTTATAGGGTTTGTATTTCTAAATATAAGCGTAATAAATCCAACCTACGGGATGACTTGCATAGTCGGATCCCAATCCATGTCAACCTTTGCGTAAATTAAAAAAAAAATGATTTTTTTTCATCGGTGCACCCTGCGTAACCTAGCGCACCGGTGTGCTCTATTATCCCAGTGCACCACGAAATTACTGTGATAAAAAATAAAAATAAAAACAAAATATCTTTTTCTTAGTGTGCCATATGTAAAATATGCCGCTAGTGCGCTATTTCATTATGGCACACCACAAACGTTCTATTTCGCACAAAAAAAAAATCCATTTTAGAAACAAGCCCTACATTCTTTTTGTTTCTGCACTTTCTTCTCCCTCTTTCTGTGATTTCAAAATTAGGGCTTTTCAATTTAGATTTATAGGGCTTTTATTTATTTCTAAATATAGACTTAAGCCATCCAACTGATGGGACGATTTGCATAGTCGGATCCCAATCCATGTCGGCCCTTGCATGAATTTAAAAATAACATATTTTTTTTTCATCAGTGCGCCCGACCTAACTTAGCGCATCAACGCTCTGTATTGTACAAGCACACCGCAAAAGTACTGTGATAAAAGATTAAAAAACAATTTTTTTTTTTATCAGTGTGCCATATGTAAAATATGGCACTAGTTTATGCTACAAAAACTAACAATGGACGATTTTTATTATTTTATCTATGTTAATTGGTGTGGTGGTTGACATGTAACCCACCGGTGCTCCTTGTTGACGTAGAGCACCATACATTCTATTATACTATTTGTGCAGTGTGTTTATAAGACCCCCATGCACTGGCATCGGTGTGTACATCACGAATGGCGCACCGGTTTCTTGAGATTTTTTTTTTTTTACCTAAAAAGTTGATAGTTTATTTATAAATATATTAATGAATGATATGGTATGGGTTTGAGATTGATAAAGAAATCACTGACAAGAGATCAAGTAACAAAAATACTGACAACACATCAAGAAAAGAAAAAAAGGCAAGTTCTTTGTAAATTCTTTACAAAAAATATTATTTTTGAACTATATGTAAGTTTAACTAATATGTATTGTTTAATATGTATCATGCAGAGCCACAAAATGATGAAGCTCGATAATATTATTTCTGGTCTAGGACCAGAAGAGCGTAAAAGCTTGATTGAAAAATTGCAAAAGGATGTATCAGGTGAATGAAAAAATACTATCGATCCAATATGAGTTTATTTTTTTAATTTTCATTAATAATATAATTAAAATTATTAGATAGCATGTGTCAAACAGTCTATTAATTCACATTTGTTTAATGTTCTACAGGGACCAACAACTCAGAAAAGGAATGTTGTTCTAAGAAAAGAAAAAAAATAGAACATGCAAATGAAAATGAATTGCTCCTTATCTCATCTGGAGTGGTGTTGGAGGTTAACGAAAAGGGGAAAATATTTTAGAAAAGTTTGAGGGATTTAGTGGAACGAATGTATAGACGTTATTTCCACTTACAATACAAAAACCAATCCAATGATTCCATGAACCAAATTTTATCTAAACTACAGGAAGAGTTTAGAGAGAATTGGTCAATGAGACATCTCAGAATTTTAATAGCAAAAATGTACAACAACAACAAAAGAAGAAATGAAAAAGTAATATTCCTTTAAATGTTTGTCTAGAATTATTATAAATATTGCTTTTGTTATATTTAATTTTCATATATCAATATAAAAATTAAATAGTTTATTGTCATGTTACATTTTCAGGAAGATTATAAAAATCTCAAAAGATGAACGAGCTGATATCATAAATATGCTAGTAGGAATGTCCAAAAAGGTGTACAAGGAGATGGTCAAAGAAATGGACAAAATTGCATTGCAAGAGTAGCCATCTCAACAACAACGTGCTTCAAATGTAATATGTAATCATTGAATTTTTTGATCATTAGGTATAGAAATAAACGAATTAGAATTAAATATTAATTTTCAAGTATTTTCTTGTAGAAAATAAAAGAAAATAGAACTCATTTAGCACATAAAATAGGATGACAAGGAAGAAAAAGGTTGATATCTAAGTTTGTGAGTAATTGTTACTTCCTTATAACAACTTAACTAGATTTCATTTTTGTATTTTTTAAGTTGTTTTACAAAAAAAATCATTGAATGTCTTCAAAAAGGTGCTAACATACAAATAAGAACCATTAGAGGAATTGATTGAAATAGGGTTAAATATGGGTTGTGAGTATATGTTGGCATATCAGAACTTAATTGTGGAATTTTCAAGCATTTATCGATCTTGTTTTACTTAGATCCATCTATGATTAATAGAACAAAAAAATATTTTATATTAAATATATGATTTGTTATGGGGTATAAAACTTGCAGGTAAAAAAGTATGGAACTGCGCCAACAAATGAAATCTTGAAAGATGGCATGTTTCATGGTTTTGAAAGAATGTGTATATTTTATGAGTCAATTTTTGCAATGGTACGTCATTTCTTTTCGATTTACATTGATGTATATTATTTAATATTGAAATTTTCATTATTCTCACCAATGTATATACACTCATTACAGTTTCTTTTTATGTTTGTAGATGGAAGGTGAAGAAGAAGAAAAAAATCAACACCGCGAACAAAACATTCCTGAAAATAACCCAAGTCATGGAAGTACCTCTAGCAGTGACAGCAATTCAAGCGAAGAATGATGATCACTATGTTTGGATATCAAAGCAAGGCGTTGTATTTTTTGAAATATTATCCTGTGAAATCAGACATTTTGTTTAATGTAATGGACATAGTGTCCCAATTGAAAGACAAAGGGATACCAATAACTGTCCCATTTTGTATGAAAAATACTATCTTATTCATATATATATATATATATATATATATATATATATATATATATATATTGTTGGGTATGTGTTATATTCTTTCCACGACTAGTCACGCGTGGACCCACCCATGGTTTTGTGCATAGGTTTGCACATGGTTTTAGGGCATGATGGTTTTCGGCCCCTGGTATTTTATAGATCCGGTCAAGGGAACTATGGTTATGTTCTAATCCAGGATTAATGGAATGGGGTTTATGTATGCTTCGGCATGTATATATATGTGTTGTAACACTAAAAGGAATATAATGAAAAATCAAGCTGGTTGTCCCGATTTAGGATCCAAGGAATCTCTATGTTTATCTGTTTTATGTTTTGTGCTCTCGATATTGTTTATTTTCTATTTTAAATATTCGTTTTTAGATAATTTATATACAGCGTTAAAACCTACATTTGGTATGAGTTGTTTCAGCTTCAAGGGGACGCCTTTGCTGCTGAGGGGTTTTTTGCTCACTCCTGTGGTAGACCCTGTTTAGTGAGAGATCTGCAGGATCGATTCTTACAGTGAAAGAAGATGGCGAGCAGCAGAAAGATAGAGATTGAGAAATTTAATGGTAAGAGTTTTGAGTTGTGGAAGCTCAAGATGGAGGACCTACTGATCGATAAAGATCAATGGATTGCGGTAGATCCAGGTAATAAACCAATGACAATGTCAGATGAAGACTGGAAGAAGTTGGATCGAAACGAGAATAGCACAATATGGTTGTGTGTCTCAGATTCGGTATTTTTGAATGTATCTGGGGAAGCTACGACGAAGAATTTGTGGGACAAACTTGGGACTTTGTACCAATCTAAGTCTCTAGTGAATAAATTGTTCCTGCGGAAAAAGTTTTATAACCTAAGGATGAAGCATGGAGACTCGATGACAGAGCATCTAATCACCTTCAATAATATGGTAAGTCAGATGTCATCTGTTGATATTAAAATCTTAGATGAAGATAAGTGCATCATTCTGTTGTGTTCTCTACCAGACTCGTGGGACAATCTAGTTATTGCAATAGGTAGAAATACAACTACCTTGAATTTTGATGACATTGTCTCAGCCTTGCTGTTGAAGGAAATGAGATAGGAAAATATGGAGGGTCAGAATGGAGATGCCTTATCTGTATGAGGAAGGTCCCAGAACAAAAAAAAGAATAAGGTTTCGAGTGGGAGATCTAAATCTAGAGGGAGATCAAAATGTCCTGGAAAGTTTGTAAAGGTGTGCTGGAAATGCGGAAAGGAAGGACACTACAAAAAGGAATACAGATCTAAAGCTCCTGAGAAAGGAAATGGATTTGATGATGCTCCTTCTGTAGAGGCAAAAACCACCTCGAATGAAGGTGGGGATGCGTATTTGGCTTCTTCTTCAAATACACATGTAGATCATGAGTCATGGCTGATTGACTCGGGTGCATCCTTTCACTTCACTCCCCATAGGGAGTGGTTTTGCAAGTATGAGAAATATGATGGAGGTGATGTCTTCCTAGGGGATTATAGGAAGGCCAGAATTGTTAGACGTGGAAAAGTCAAGATGAAACTGCAAGGTGGTAGGATTATAACACTTCTTTTTGTTTTGCACATTCCTGCATTGGCTAGAAATCTGATTTCTGTTAGCAAGATGGATGATGCAGGTTCAAAAACAGTGTTTGAGAAAGATACCTGTAAGATGGTTCGGGGAGCACTGGAATTAATGCAGGGAGTTCAGATTGGAACTATTTACAAGCTTCAGGGCAACAATGTTATTGATGGGTGCAATAGTTCTGTGGTTCCTGAAGGTGGGGCAGAAATCCTAGTGGTCTCTGGAGAGAATACCATGCTATGGCATCAAAGGCTTGGACATATTGGAGAGAAGGGCCTTAGGATACTACATGGAAATGGTATGGTAGAAGGTATGTCTAATTTCTCTCTAGATTTCGATTTCTGTGAACATTGTGTATATGGGAAGCAAAATCGGGTGAGTTTTCCTTCTAGTGCTAAGAGGGTGAACAAGATATTAGAGCTTGTGCACGGTGATGTGTTTGGACCTGTGTCGGTTCCATCACTGGGTAAGTCTGTGTACTATGTTTCATTCATATATGACTTCTCAAGGAATACATGGTTATATTTCTTGAGGAAGAAATTTGAATTCTTTGACAAATTTAAAGAATTTAAGGCTCTGGTGGAAAACCAGACAGAGAAGAAGATAAAGGTGTTGAGAACAGATAATGGTGGGGAGTTCTGCAAGAAGGAATTTGAAGAGTTCTGTAAGAAGTGTGGTATAGCATGGCAGAAGACTACTTCATACACACCTCAGCAAAATGGAGTTGCAGAAAGAATGAACAGAACGTTGATGGAAAAGGAAAGAAGCATGATCAGTGGTACCAGGTTAGGACAAGAATTCTAGGTAGAGGCAGTGGAGACTGCATGTTACCTGGTTAATAGATCGCCTTCATCAGTGTTGGAGGATAAGACTTCACATGAGGTATGAACTGGTAAGAAACCCTCTCTTTCACATCTGAAGGTATTTGGATTTGATGCATATGTACATGTTCCAAAGGAGAAAAGTACCAAGTTGGATAATAAATATGAAAGGTGCATCTTTATTGGGTATAAGGATGGTTTAAAGGGTTACAAGATTTAGATCCTGGAAAACAAGGAAGGTTGTGTACAGCTAAGATGTGGTGTTTAGAGAGGTGAAATATGTTGTTAAACATGAAGTCCTACCAAAGGAACCTGAGAAGATATTGTTTGAGCTAAAGGAGGATGAATCAGACTCTACAACAAAAGAAGACTCAGAAGAGGAAGAGCCACAAAATCCAGCTATGAGCAGATCAACTCGGGAAAGAAGACAACCAGAAAGGTACAGTCCATCTGCTTTCTATTCAAATTTTTCTTTAACTATAACTGATGATGATCCAAAAACTGTCAGAGAGGCAGTAGATTCAGAGGATGGAAAACTCTGGAATGAGGCCATGGTTGATGAAATGGCATCCTTGTACAAAAATGAGGCATGGGATCTGGTGGAGTTGTCGGCTGGAAGGAAGCCCATTGGGAGAAAATGGGTGTTTAAGAAGAATATGAATGTAGAAGGAAAGGTGGAGAAATACAAATCTGGGTTGGTAGCAAAAGGTTATTAAAAGGTGCCGGGAATTGATTTTGGTGATATTTTTTCTCATTTTGCCAAAGTTACTTCTATTATATTAATTTTATTTGTTGCTGCTGCATTTTATTTTGAGGTAGAACAAATGGATGTGAAGACAACATTTCTTCATGGGGATCTGGAAGAGGAGATCTACATGAAACAACCTGAAGGCTTTATGGTGAAAGGGAAGAAATAACTGGTATGCAGGTTAAAGAAGTCTTTGTATGGGTTAAAACAGTCACCAAGGATGTGGTATCATAAATTTGATACCTATATACGGGGACTTGGCTTCACCAGAAGCAAGGAGGATCACTGTGTTTATTTTTAATTAATTGGTGACCGTGTTATTTATTTGGTATTGTATGTGGATGATATGTTTTTGATTGGAAATGACAAAGAAATTATCCAAGATTTGAAGACCCAACTGTTCTCCAAATTCGATATGAAGGATCTTGGTGCTGCAAACTATATTTTGGGCATGGAAATTAAGAGAGATCGGGAAAAGAGGAAGCTCTGGTTAAACTAGAGGAATTATGTCGAGATATATTTCAGAGGTTCAATATGTAGGGTAGTAAACCGATGAATGTTCCAATTCTTGTAGGTGTAAAGCTGTCTGCTGAACAGTTTCCCAAGACACAAGAAGAAGAGGAGGATATGTCCCGTGTTCCATATGCAATTACAGTGGGTAGTCGGATGTATGCAATGGTTTGTACTAGACCAGACATTGCACATGCAGTGGGAGTATTGAGCAAGTTTATGTCAAACCCAGGGAAGGAGCATTGGATAGCAGTGAAGCGGGTTTTCAGATATTTGCGTGGCACTAGTGATTATGGCTTGTGCTACCAGGGAAGACCAGGATTTGAAAGAATGTTTGACATTTGTGGTTTTGTTGATGCAGAATAGGCTGGAGATATAGACCAAAGAAGTTCTACAAGTGGGTATGTGTTTAGCCTATTTGGGGGTGCAGTCAGTTGGATGAGAAAAATATAGTCTGTAGTGGCTGTTTCAACTAAAGAGGAAGAATACGTAGCAGCCACTCATGCAAGCAAGGAAGCAGTTTGGTTGTAGATATTGTGTTCAAGAATGGGGTTGGTACAACAAGCTATAAGGATAGAATGTGATAGCCAAAGTGAAATTTTCTTGGCTAAGAACCCTGCTTATCATTCAAAGACAAACCATATTGATGTTCAATATCACTTTGTGAGAGATATGGTTGAGGTGAAAAGGGTGTTGCTGGTAAATATGGACACCTTGAAGAATGTTGCAGATGCATTGACGAAGTCTGTGAGCACTTAGAAGTTCTCCTGGTGTAGAGAAACAATGGGTGTTGCAGAACTGGTCTAATGACTAAGCTCTCATGTGGCCCCCTGCGGAAAGAAAACAACAAGTGGGAGAATTTTGGGTATGTGTTATATTCTTTCCATGACTGGTCACGCGCGGGGGGGGGGGGGGGGTCACAGGGGGGGTGAAAGCTACCCCTGTACATTGCGCTAGGTGCAGCAGGGGGGTCACAGGGGGGCAACGCCTTAGGAAAAATGTTTTAGACCTTATTTTCTGGTGGGAGGACCCGCCCATGGTTTTATGCATGGGTTTGCACATGGTTTTGGGGCATGATGGTTTTTGGCCTCTGGTATTTTGTAGATACGGTCAAGGGAACTACAGTTATATTCTAATCCAGGGTTAATGGATTGGGGTTTATGTATGCTTCGGCATGTATATATATATGTGTTGTAACACTGAAAGGAATATAATGAAAAATCAAGCTGGTCATCCTGATTTGGGATCCAGGGGAAAATCTCTGTGTTTATCTGTTTTATGTTTTATGCTCTCGCTATTGTTTATATTTTGTTTTAAAGATTCATTTGTAGATAATTTCTATATAGGGTTAAAACCTATATATATATATATATATAATAAAATATGTTTTAATTTATTCTATTGCGTTCTCCATTGTCGCTGTGAAATATAACACCACTGATTAAATTTATGGATGATCAAATGTTACAATGAAGAGATGTGAAATTTGATTATATGATATAACAAATTAATCCAAACATCACATTCAAATGCACTAATAAAAAATTAATTCATATGAATGTTGTTATAAGATATATATGTGTCGACTTTTGATGAGTAATGAATTTTAAAAAATCACTATAATTACGATATGATATAACAAATTAATCCAAACATCACATTCAAATGCATTAAAAAAAAATTAATTAATATGAATACTATTATAAGATGTGTCGACTTTTGATGAATAATGAATTTTAAAAAATCACAATAATTGCACTATCACAGGTCGATGTTTCTAAACAATAAAAATGAAAACTGGTGCGTGTTAGTTACTTTACACTGGTGCGTTTGTATTCTGAAGCGCACCAATGCATTTCTAAGACCTATGGCCACCGCACAAATACCGATACCAATTATAAATCTCGGTGCATTTGTGTGATACTGCACACCAGTGCATTTATGTGTCTATATGCACCGGTGCATTTGTACGGCCTATGCACATCGCATGAATACCGATACCAATTATAAATATCGGTGTGTTTGTGTGATACTGTGCACCAGTGCGTTTATGTGTCTATACGCATTGGTGCATTTGTACAACCTATGGGCACCGCAAGAATACCGATACCAATTATAAATCTCAGTGCATTTGTGTGATACTTCGCACCGGTGCATTTCTATAAGTCTACGCACTGGTGCATTGATACGACCTATGGCACCGCACAAATCCCAAGACCAATTAGAATGGCCCCATGCATTGTATCACCAACACTACGCCTGGTGCAGTTTTATACCTTAACAACCTGGTGCATTCTCCTTTGACCGGCCTGGGGCACCTTCTACATGTACGCACCAGTGCGTTAAAGCCTGAGTAGCACACCGATGAAAAAAACATTCATAATAGCCTTCGACCACCCATTTTGTCTTTAGTTGTGTTTAATTTCTGTTAAAAGCTTCGCTAAAACCAATGTAACCATAAACAGATGTTGTGGAAAATGTTTTTTTGACAATTTTGGCCAATTTTATAACACTAAAACCTCCGTTATAACCTTTGCTAGAGGGTCTTTTCCTTGTAGAGTAAGAATTTTCCTACTACTATCTGAGAGGTGTTGGGAAAAATACTGAGAGGGGGGGTGAACTGGCAGATTTAGAGCAGCATCGAAAATTTTCACCTTTTCTTTTTCTTAAAAAACTATATGCTACTTTATCAAATCCATACACATAGATACACGCGGATATCCTTAAGAAAACTTGCGTATGTCCAGATCTTATTATGAATTTAATACTTTACTTAGATCATCGCATCATTCATTCATCAAATGTTTAGTAAGCAAGAAGCATGTGAAGTAATAATAGAATAAACCATCACACATAAGAACACATGAACGCCGCATTTAAGGTGGAAACCCAATTCGGGAGAAAACCACCGCTATCGTCGTTTTTGTCTTTTATATTTATTATAAAGAAAACTTCTTACAAAGATTTTGTACTGCAGTGCACTACAAAATAGACGAAAAGACTCCACTTCGCGTAAGGTCGCAACCTTCTCTCGTTCTCCAGCCACTACTGGAAGGGAGCTCCAACCCCCTCACTGAAGGCTTCGACCCTCAGCACCACCATGGACCACATTTCATCAATTTTCATACTGGATCCAACATCTTCCACACAACATACCTTGTAGGCCACTTTTCATCATATTTTCAGACTGCAACCCACTCCATACATCAAACTGAAACTTATAACTCCATCAACCAATCAACCATCAACTTGATCTTCAATCAACATAATCAGCAACATATTCAACATTCAAACAACCCAGAACTGTATGAATACATCATTGATAGATAGCAGTAAAACAACAAAACATATCACACTTCATTCCACATACTTCAGCAAAACCCTAGATTCCATACGCGCTTTTACTTCAACGATCCTGGCATTATGCTACGTGCTTTCACGAAGACAAAAGCACGTATACGCGCTTTTCGAAATGAACCGGCATATACGTGCTTTTAAAGATGAGCTTTCATATAGATCTCTAACTTTCAAAACTATGTAGCTCTTGAGTGGATAACTCGATTTCACCTCTACTTCGTGAAGATTCACCCGAGATCATAGATCTAAACATTCCATAAAGAGATCCTGAAAATACATAGTCATTTCGAATCTAAGGATCAATCAATAAATTGTTACCCATTCCATGTGAGAAATACTTCGGAGTGAAGTATTCATTAAAACCAGGACTTCAAAACGAACTCAACCCTGAACAGACATTGATTCAAATAGCATACGCTACTTTGCTTTACTGAAGCCACATACATACGCGCTTTCCTACACATCAACCCCTGTATACTTATGTGTATTTTATTCTTCAAAAACCCTAACTTCCATACGCGCTTTTCATGTAGCGAACCCGCGTATATACACACTTTTGTTGAAACCAAATAGCGTATAGATCTGTAAAAATAAATTTTGCAGAACAGACCAGATCTATAAAACTTACCCAGATTTATTTATTTAATTCAGCAGACTTGCGCCAGTTCTTCACCATCCCTTCAGTAGGTCATTATGGAGATTCATCAGATCTAGAGATCTTGAACCATCATTATATCCATGGGTGCATCATAGATTCAGATCTAACAACAGAGTTCATCCATATAGATATCTCTTAAAGAGATTTATTTATTAACAACCCTTACACATGCACACCCTTGCACTATGATCTTCTTTTCTTTATATAGATTTAGCCTTTGTCAATACCATGATTCAAAACCACTCAACAGCTGATGGTATTCCTGGACGGGATCAAATAGATAATCCAACGCTCAATACAGTGGGCCAATACCATGGTAATGTCCCCTGGTTTTATAAATTCAGAGTGCAAATAGGCATATGCTACTTGGTACGTAATTTTCTGCGTACATACGCTACTTTTCCTTTACAAACCCGCGTATGCTTTGTGACATATCTTATTCATCATTACTCTAGCACTTACTGGAATTTATTTCTTTGTTACTTCTGAACTGCTCTGCAGATACATCAGATTTACATTATTAACAAATAGGTTGCTATCCAAAGTCAACTCATCAAGTTAGTTTCCATCAAGGACAACTTCATCAAGTAGGTTGCCATCAAGGACAACACATTGCATCATATTGCCAACAATCTCCCCCTTTGGACTTGATGGCAACCATGATGGTGTTTGATCACCATAACCACAACAGATAGATACATTGATTATAACCATTATTCAAACACCATGATATTCTCCCCCTTTGACATCAAGGGCAAAGGGCGGGTTTTTATTCTCTTGTAGAAAGAAGAGCTCTCTAGATCTGATGTGCACTGAAGTTACCATGCTTGCTCCCCTTGAGCTCATGCTGAATCTTCAAACATATTTTTCAATGAAGTACATGTCTCTATGACCTTTCCTATCACCAAGGACTCATACTTATATCAATTATCCAACCAAGTGGATTTACATATGTGACTCAAGTACCCAACCAAGTGGGTTTACACATTTTGACTCAATTACCCAACCAAGTGGGTTTACAAATTTGAAGAAGTCCTTACATGACTGAATATAAAAATTTACATCATAGGTATAACCTTTTCATCAAAATATAGAAATAACTTATACAATCAAGACCAAAGAATCTCAAGCATGAGATCAGACCACAACAAATAATTAGAATGCCAACAATGCATCCTTTCCATATGACCAAAGCTCCCCCCTAGCTTGTGCATCCGTGCCTAACGACACCGTGGTAATGTGAAGAATGCTGACCCAGAAAAATTCTGTCAGCAAACACCCATACGCTGTTTTCTGTGTATAAACTCGCGTATATACGCGACTGTCCTTCAGGAAATCCGCGTATCCAATTTAATCTTCTGAATTTAAGCAGATCTGATCCTCTGCATGGCAGAGACTACTCCAAGCTTCTGTCTGAGATATTCGAATGCTTCCCTGGGTAAAGGTTTGGTAAATATATCAGCAACTTGTTCTTTGGAAGGAACATACTCCAATTTCACCTTTTGTTCAAGCACTTGTTCACGTAAGAAGTGATACTTGATGGGAATGTGCTTGGTCTTGGAATGCATAACAGGATTCTTTGAGATACTGATGGCACTTGTATTATCACACATAATAGAGATAGGAGGTGAACATTTGATTTGAATGTCTTGTAAGGTTTGCATCATCCAAAGAAGTTGAGTGAAACATGATGCTGCAACCACATATTCTGCTTCTGCTGTAGATAAGGCAATAGAGCTTTGCTTCTTGCTGAACCAAGATACTAACTGGGGCCCCATATAGAATGCACCACCACTAGTGCTTTTCCGATCATCAACATTTCCAGCCCAATCTACATCAGTGTAAGCATGAAGAGTGAGATCAGCATTCTTTGGATACCATAGTCCAAAGTCTTGATTTCCTTGTAGATATTTGAATATTATTTTGACAGCCTGAAGGTGAGACTCTTTTGGATTAGCTTGGAATCGTCCAACAATCCCAACTGCATGCATAATGTCTGGTCTAGTCCCAGTGAGATAAAGTAGACTTCCTATCATAGATTTGTATTCTGATTGATTCACTGTGGGAGAATCATCATGAGAACTGAGATTACATCTGGTTATCATTGGTGTACTTACAGGTTTGCACTCTTCCATGCCATACTTCTTCAGAATTTTCTTAAGATATTTTCTTGTGATAAGAATATGCCATCTGTTGCTTGATGCACTTGCAAGCCAAGAAAGAATGTTAGTTCCCCAAGTAAAGACATTTCAAATTCTTGCTACATAACAGAAGAAAATTTCTGACTCATAGACTCTTCATTACTTCCAAAAATGATATCATCAACATATACAACCACAATCAATAGTTTATCATTTTTAGTTTTTGTGTATAAGTTGCTATCAGCAGACCCCTTTGAAAATCCTTGTTGATGAAGATATTTGTCAAGATGATAATACCATGCCCTTGGAGCTTGTTTGAGACCATATAGAGCCTTTTTAAGTCTACAAACAAGTTTTTCATCATTTCCTAAAATTAATCCTTCTGGTTGTTCTATATAAACTTCTTCTTCTAGGTCACCATTGAGAAAATCAGATTTAACATCCATTTGATAAACTTTGATTTGTTGGAAGCTTGAAAAAGCAAGAAACATTCTTATGGCTTCAAGTCTAGCTATAGGAGCAAAAGTTTCTTCAAATTCTATACCTTCTTGTTGAGCATACCCCTTGCAAACAAGTCTATATTTATTTCTTATAACAACCCCATTCTCATTTAACTTATTTTTGAATATCCATTTAGTTCCAATGACATTTTTGTCATGAGGTCTTGGTACTAATTCCCAAGTGCGATTCTTTTCAATTTGATCAAGCTCTTCATTCATAGCTTGAATCCAACATTCATCTTTCCTATCTTGATTGACATTGTGTGGTTCAATAGTGGATAGAAATGCTAGATAGCTAGAAGATCCCACAAGAGTCCTTCTTGTTTGTACACTTGATCCCTTTTCTCCCAAAATTTGATATTCTGGATGATTCTTTTGAACATATCTGGATGGAGTTTTTTCAGATAAATCATCTTCAGGTTCTTCATTGGGTTCACTGTCTATATCATTTCTATTTGATGTAGAAGGATATATGTCACCATCGTCTTCATCTGTTGTTTGTTTTTCTTCTTTTGGAGCTGCAGGAGACTCATCAATAACAACATCATTACATTCAACAATATTCCGAAGTCTTTTATTGTAACATTTATATGCTCTACTCCTAGAGGAGTAACCAAGAATTATTCCTTCATCTGCTCTAGGTTCAAACTTGCCAAGTTTTTTCATCATTATTTTTTATAAAGCATTTGCTTCCAAAAAATCTAAAATTCTTCACAGTGGGAGGATTACCATACCAAAGTTCATATGGAGTTTTATCACTATTTACACGAACATGTGCCTCGTTAAGAATATTTACCGTTGCTTCTTCTCCCCAAAATGTGTCAGGTGTTTCGGAATCATCAAGCATAGCTCTAGCCATTTGTTGAACTGTTCTATTCATTCTTTCTGCTACGCCATTTTGTTGTGGAGTGCCAGCTACAAAAAAATGTATTTTTATGCCATGTTGTTCACAAAATTCAAGGAATTCATCTGATGTATATTCTCCTCCTCGATCAGATCTAAGAAACTTGATTTTTAGATCTAATTCATTTTCAACCAGTGCTTTGAAGATCTGAAATTTCTCAAATGCTTCATATTTGTGTTTAATCAACCCAATCCAACACATTCTAGAGAAATCATCAATAAATAAGATATAGTATTGTTCACCACGTGGTGACTTTTTCCTCACAGGTCCACATATGTCAGTATGAATGAGTTCAAGAGGCTTAATTGATGATCCTTCCTTGGCATTAAATTGCACTCTGGTTTGCTTACCGAATTGGCAAGATTTGCATATGATACTTTCAAGTAGAGTAATATTGGGAAGATCACAAACAAATTTAAGTCTGCTTGATTTGTTGATTTGAGAGAAGCTCAGACACCCCAACCTTTTATGCCATAGCTAGTTTTCTGAAGATTTACTCAAGTAACATTTTTCTTTGTAGTTCTTCAATACATATAGGTTGCTTGGATTTCTTTTTCCTTTTATAATTGTTTTACCTGTATCAATATCACGTACCACACATTCTTTTGAACTAAAGACAACTTCAGTTCCTTGATCACACATTTGACTTACACTTAACAGGTTATGCTTTAATCCATCCACATACATGAAATTATTAGCTTTCACTTTTTATTTTAGAAAAATAGACCCTTTTCCCTTAATGACAGCAGGAGTATCATTTCCAAATGTAACATTCTTTTCTTTTTCTAGAGAACTATATGCAAGAAGTTTGTTTTTGTCACCTGTCATGTGTTTTGATCATCCACTATCAATGTACCATTGGTTTTATTTACCTTCTGCAAATAAATTTATGCCACAATTTTCAACCTATAATTCCTTCTTTTTCCACACTTTGGAGCTTGAAGGAAAATGCTCTTTTGGCTAAATTTTGCTCCTGCATTTAGATTCTTCATGGCCAAAGTTATTGCAATAAGCACATTCAACTTCATTTTGAAGAGGATAAAAGTTGTTATAGGTATTATTCTTTGTTACAATATCAATCCTTCTCTTTCTTGCTTCTCTTGTCATGATGGTTTTATATGCAACAGATTGAACAACTTTATGACCAAAATTGTGACATGAGAAACATTGTCCATTGAAGAAGAAATTTATGTGATCATGAAATATTCTACTTGAATTTACCTGTTGATTGTTGTTTCTTTGAAAGATATTCCTGTTAGTGTTCTTTGAATTGAGATGATCATGCTTTACCTGTAAATATTCTTTATTCCCTTGCTGAGTGGCAGAATGTTGTATACTAGCTGTAGCTACTTTTAGATAATTTAGTGCTGGAGCCTGAGAAGATTCTCCGATATATCCAAGATCTGTCTTTATAAGAGGAGAACGTTGTACCTTGATAATCTCATCTAAGGTTTCATATCCTTTAGCAAATCTAAGATTCAAATTCTTTACTTTCTCAATTTCTTTTCTTAGACTTACTATTTCACATTCTAATTTCTCATTGTGTTTCTCCTTTTCTTCGAGCTGTTTTTTCAGAGTTTCTATGGATATTTTAATTTCTTCTAAGCATATTTTGAGTTTATTGAATTCATCAAGAAAATCATTGTCCTCTAATGCATCCATAAAAGTATCTTTTTCTTCTCTAGATTCCTTTTCAAATGCCATGAGAAGTCTAAGATCTTGTTCACATTCTTCCTCACTATCAGATAACCCATCACTGTCTTCATGAGTATAGAAACCTTTTATAGTCCTAAACCGATTCTTATTCCTTCTTGCTACTTCCTTCCCTTTTTCATGTGTTTCTTTATGAGGACACTTAGCAGCATAATGACCACTCTTCCACAAGCAAAAAATTTGAAAGGAATCTTACCTCTGAACCGTCCTGTGCCAAGTTGGAATTTCTTTACAAAATTTACCTCATCTTCTTCTGAGATATACCCTGATCCTTCTATCTCTTGTATTTCTTTCCCTTTTGTAGAATCTCTAAAGACGACTTCTTTGACTTCAGATGGTCCTCCTCTTCTCGTTTCACATGCAGTTAGTATGCCATGAAGTTGCACCACAATAAGATTTTGAAGATCCTACTTTTCTTCAAGAGCAGAAAATTTTGACTCAAATTTTGCCATTAGTGATCTTAAAACTTTCTCAACCAAAGTAGATTCAGTTATTGTTTCTCCCAGATTTCTCATACAATTTACAATATCATCAAGACGCAAAAATAAATTGGCAATTCTCTCCTCATTATGCATTTTTAGATTCTCATATTGAATTCTGAGAGTTTGGAGTTTAACACTTTTTACCTTTGCATCACCTTCATAACTTAGAATGATTTTGTCCCATATTTCCTTTGTTGTATCCAGCTACATGACTTTGACAAATTCTGTTTTAGTTAGACTTCCCAATAGAGCATTGACCGCATTTGCATTTGTTTTATAATTTTTTCTTTCTATTGGATCTGTTGGTACTGTGGCTGGATATTGATATCCTCCTTCAACAATAGCCCATACATCTGCTCCCAAAGACTGAAGATAGGATCTCATCCTTGTTTTCCAGAAGATTAAATTTTTTCCATCAAAGAGTGGAAGTCTGATAGATGTTGTTCCATCTTGATTGCTCATCTTGTTTGATATTCCTTCTAGCGGCTATGCTTTTTCAGAAGAACCTGGCTCTGATTCCAATTGTTGGGAAAAATACTGAGAGGGGGGGGGGGGGGGGTGAATCAGTATTTAAAGCAGACTGAAAAATTTTCACCTTTTCTTTTTCTTAAAAAACAATACGCTACTTTACTGAACCCAACTCGCGTATACACACGGATATCCTTAAGAAAACTTGCGTATGTCCAGAGATCTTATTATGCATTTAATACTTTACTTAGATCATTGCACCATTCATTCATTAGATGTTTAGTAAGCAGTAAGCATGTGCAGTAATAACAGAATAAACCATCACACATAAGCAACACACATGTACACCAGTATTTAAGGTGGAAACCCAATTCGGGAGAAAACCACCGCTGCTGTCGTTTCTGTCTTCAATATTTATTATAAAGAAAACTTCTTACAATTTTTTACTGGTGCAGACTCATACCAGCATGCAAGCACCCACCTTTAGAAGGCTGCAACCTTCTCTCGTTCTCCAGCCACTACTGGAAGGGAGCTCCAACCCCCTCACTGAAGGCTTCTACCCTCAGCACCACCATCGACCACGTTTCATCAATTTTCATACTGGATCCAACAGCTTCCACACAACATACTTTGTAGGCCACTTTTCAACAGATTTTCAGACTGCACCCACTCCATACATCAAACTGAAACTTATAACTTCATCAACCAATCAACCAACAACCTGATCTTCAATCCACATAATCAGTAGCATATTCAACATTCAAACAACCCAGAACTGTATGAATACATCATTGATATATAGCATTAAAACATATCAGAAATTTCATTCACACACTTCAACAAAACCCTAGATTCCATACGCGCTTTTACTTCACTGAACCTGCGTATATACGCGCTTTCACAGAGACAAACCTGCGTATACCTGCTTTTGCTGAAACGAACCTGCGTATATACGCGCTTTCGCTGAGATGAACATGCGTATAGATCTATGAATTTTCAGAACTATGTAGCTCTTCAGAACATATGACTCAGATTTCACCCTTTACTTCAGCAAAGATTCGCCAGATCACAGATCTAAACATTCCATAAATAGATCTAGGAAATACATAGTCATTTCAAATCTAGATATCCTTATTCATCGTTTTCTTCATAGGTACATTATTAATTCAGATCAATCAATAAAATGTTACCCATTCCATGCAGAAATACTTCAGAGTGAAGTATTCATTAAAACCCAGACTTCAGAATAGATATGCAGATACAAACTCAACCCTGAACAGACATTGATTCAAATAGCATACACTACTTTTCTTTACTGAAGCCGTGTACATACACGCTTTCCTGCACATCAACTCGCGTATACTTCTGTGTATTTTATTCTTCAAAAACCCTAACTGCCATACGCGCCTTTCATGAAGCGAACCCGTGTATATACGCGCTTTTACTGAGACAAACTAGCGTATAGATCTGAAAAAGATAAACTTTGCAGAACAGACCAAATCTATAAAATTACCCATATTTCTTCAATTTCTTCATCAGACTTGGGCTAGGTCTTCATCATTTTTTTTGCAGATCATCCTAGAGATTCATCATTTCTAGATCTAGAGATATTGAACCTTCATCATATCCATAGGTGCATCATAGATTCATATCTATCAATTAAGACCAGAGTTCATCCATGCAGATATTCCTTAGAGATATTTATTCATTAACAACCCTTACACATGCACACTATTGCACTATGATCTTCTTCTCCTTATATAGATTTAGTCTTTATCAATACCATGAGTCAAAAACACTCAACTTCTGATGGTATTCCTGGATGGGATCAAATAGATAATCCAACGCTTAATACAATGGGCCAATACCATGGTAATGTCCCCTGGTTTTATAAATTTAGAGCGCAAATAGGCATATGCTACTTGGTACGTACTTTTCCGCGTACATACGCTACTTTGGCTTTACAAACCCACGTATGCTTTGTGACATATCTAATTCATCATTACTCTGGCACTTACTGGAATTTCTTTCTTTGTTACTTCTGAACTCCTCTATAGATACATCAGATTTACATTATTAAAAAATAGGTTGCTTATCCAAAGACAACTCATCAAGTCAGTTTCCATCAAGGAAAACTTCATCAAGTAGGTTTCCATCAAGGACAACACATTGCATCATATAGCCAACAAGAGGCATCAACATGTATATGAAACGGTAATTCCAAATTAGGTCCTCGAAGGATCAGAGATTCGTAAACCAGTCCCTTGATCTTCACAAAATTTGCTTCATAGTCCTCTGTCGACAAAAATTCTGCATCTTTTGTTTGCAATTGAAAAAGTGGATGTGTTATTTTAGAAAAATTTTCTATAAAAAGTATATAATAACCAGTGCAACCAATAAAGCTACGTACCTGCATAGGTGTCTTAGGTATGGAGAAGTGTAGTATTACCTCTACTTTTTCCATATCAACTCAACTTCCAGCAGCCAAGAGCAAATGTCCCAATACTATCTCCTCTTCCCTCATCATTTTACATTTAACTGTACTTAGAGACACATGGTTTTGTTTACATATTTCGAGTACTTTTTCTAGATTCTCCAGTCCTTCTTCAAATGAGTTCCCATATGGAGTAAAATCATCCATATAGATTTCAACACTATCATTGACGAAATCAGAAAAAATTCCCAGAATTTCGCTCTAGAATGTTGCAGGTGCATTACACAGACCAAATGGGAGAACCCTGTATGCAAATGTCCCCCTTGGGAATGTAAAGGTTGTCTTATCTTGGTCTTCTGGGGCTATCTAGATTTGATTATACCTGCTAAACCTGTCTAGTTAGGAGAAAAACTTCTTCCCAGCCAGGGTTTCCAGGACTTGGTCAATGAATGACGAAGGGAAATCATATTTTTGAGTTGCTTTGTTTAGTTACCTATAGTCCACGCAGGTCCACCATTTACCATTATTTTTAGGAATGATAACCAACAGAGACACCCATTGGTTGTCCGAGATGGGGTAAATAAATCCAACATCCAGTAATTTCTAAATTTCATCCTTGACAATGTTATTTAAAGCATGATTCATTCTCCGTTGGGGTGGTCACACAAGAAATAAATCTTCCTTAATGTAAATATGATGAGTACATAAACTACCAGGAATCCCCTTCATGTCAGTATAATCCCATGCGAAGGCTTCCTTATGGTTTTGAAGGACTTTTAGGAGCTTCTTTGTCTAGGATTCTGATAGATTCAGGTTGATGTTTAGTGTCTTTCCTAGTTCAATTTCAATCGGAATAATATCATGGGATAAATTTGCAGGGATGTCTTCAATTTCATCTTCTGGTTCAATATTTTCTTGCATTTCACAACTCATAGTAGACTCTAAAATTTGAAGAGTTAAATCAGAAACAGAACAAGGATCATTAATAAAAGTGTTAATGATATCATCCTCAGTTTCTGTTTTGAATTGAAGGGCCTGCCCAATGGTAAGGACCGATCTAATTTCTTTATTTTCAGGTTTAGATTCTTCCATTGGTAGATTTTTTCACTTGGCTAGTAGTTTCTTTGATGGGATTGGTTCCGCAGGAGGATAGAGAGTGAGGTTCTTTGTAACCGTCCCATTTGATATAACCATATGTCCAGATCGACACCCGATATAGGCATTCACAGTTTCTAGCTAAGGTATTCCTAAAATCAAGGGATTACCATCAGTTGGGGATCGTGTCTATAATACAAGGAGGTCCACGGGATAGTGCCATGAGTACACCAAAATAGTAACGTCTTCCAACTTCCCTACTGGTTTAATTGTAGACCTATCTGCCAATTCCAAGATAGTAGGGGTTGGCTTAATGTTTCTAAGACCTAATGCATTCATTGTTTCAGAGGTAATGACATTTATGGGAGCACCCAAATATACCAGTACATTTGGTATTTCAACCCCATTAATTTTTACCATTAGAATTGGGTTCCCTGGGTCCCCATATTTTACAGGCATGTTTTTTCCCAGCATGATGTCAAATAGTCTACCCATCACATGGATGGTTAATGGATCCCTTGATTTCTTCTGAGTTTTTTTAGAAAAATATTCTTTAAGAATTTTTACATATATAGGTACGTCCCTCATAGCTTGGAGCAGGGGAATTTTAACAAAATAATTTTTTCATTCCCCTAGAAAATCAAATTATGCTTGAGGGCTTTGTTTACTCATGGAGAATCTTTAAGGATATGGAGGATTGATTGGACGTCCCTGTTTAATATTAGGTTGGGGAGGTGTTTTATTTACAATGTTTTGGTCTGGTTTATCCCCAATCATTTTTGGTTCTGGTTCTATAACTTCAATTTCAACTTGTTCAATGATAATAGGTGAAGTTGGAGCATTCACTACCTGCCTAGATTATAAGTTTATTTCATTAAGCCCTGCGGTATAAATGCTATATGATGGAAGGTTAAGAGTGTTAGCTTGTTGGACCCCTTTATTATTAGGATTTGGGTTGGGTTGGATAGGAAGATGATGTTGAAGGGATGGATTACTTGTAGGTACATTGGAAGGAAACTGAAGTTGTTGTTGTTGCATTGATTGGGGAAACTATCCAGTAGGAGAGGGTCCATGTCAGTTCTGAACCCAAGTAGGATTCGAACTAGTCTGGGGAAACCATTGTTTCTAGGTTGGAAATTGATATTGAGACCACATTAGTGAAAAAGGTATAGACTGGGGACCCATATTAAAATTATTAAAATACCAAGACGGGTCCTGAAGCATACCTGGATTCATTTTTGATGGTCAGGGCTGCCATGGCTTCTTCGATCCCATGAAATACAGTGGATCCACCGCGCTCTCTTCACTTGCTCCTTGAAACACTGCCTTCAATCCTAGCAAGGAAGGGCATGAGCTGGTCGCATGGGCTTGTTCACACATTGCACTAGATTCAACTGTGTTTAATGGGAATTCCTTCAACGGATGTTTCTTTTTGCACTGAGGGAAAAATATAGCCATAGTCTTTTCCAATTCCATTTTCTTCTCCTTTTCTTACAAGGTGTCCATATGGGCAGATAATGTACTTAGGATACCAGTCCTTAGGCTATCTAGTAGATTTCCAATTTCTACCTTTGTGACTCCTCCACCAGAAGTTTTTGATGACCAAATTCCTTTTCCATTTCTTGTAGCCCCTCATGAACACTGAATGCACAAACCACAGATAGTGTCAAAGTATTCCTTCGAGATGTCCCCCTTTCCTACTATGTTTAAAAGTTGCAGAGAATCTTTCCTGAGTGCCCTGAGAAGGATGATCTTCAGAATATATTTGTCCATGTCACTATGGCTTGACCTATGCAGTATGTATTTAAATCGTTCCACACAATCTTCCATATTCTCATATTCTTTCTACGCAAACTTAAAAATATCATCCTTGATGTCATGGGATTTACAATAATCCTGGTATTTCTCCAAAAAGTATTCCTTCATTGCATCCCATGAGGAGATAGTCTTTCCCCCTAAACCCATGAACCATCGCAGGGTTGTTCCTTTTAAAGTAGCAGGAAATATATTTAAATTATGAACATCAGTGATATAGTCATACCCCTGACAGACAATATAAAATTCAAAGAGGAATGTATCAGGGTTCTCAGAGGAAAGCCCATGAAAATTAGGCAAAGATGTTAAAGGGATGGCCTTCATTAGTGCATCACCTATGATGTTCCCAATTGGGAAATCAATAGAGGAACTTGTCGGTGCCATAAATATCCTCCAATACTCACCCGGAATTTCAATTGGTCCCGCAACTGATATTTCGGGTGATTCAATTGTAGGAGGTTTCACAACACTCCCTCGGTCTCATGGTGATGCAAAATCCTTCAAGAGTTCTTCTTCCCAATTGGAATTTCTCAATTGCTCTGATCCCCTGCTTGTAGTTTCTTCTCCTTCTGCTGAAAATAGGGGTATTTCTTCTACTGATACTTTATTTACTTCTTCTTATACCATTGAAAGGATTTCCTATGGTACCGTGGATGGCACTGGCTGCTGAACTGACTTCCCCTCAGACTTCGTATGAATCCTTACCTTGACAGCAGCACGAGAATATGCTTCTGATTTAGCCTTTGTGATGATCTCCTGGATATAAGTATTCCTTCCCAGATACCTTCCTTTCTTTAGGGGTCTTCCTCTGCCCCTCTTCTTTAAATATTTTTTAATACAATTAGTGGGAATAAATCATTAAAATAATAGTAGTGCTAAGGACTTGGAGTAGGAAAAATAATTTCCTCCCCATGAAGAGAGATTGGACTCAAGCATAAAATAAAAAAAACTAAGAAATTTAAGGTTTAGGACTTGAAGTAGGGTAATCAAATACCCTCCCCGGGATGAGAAATTGGCCCCTAGGAAAATAATCAGAAATTAAGAAAGTAGAATACTATGCTCAGGACTTAGAGCAAGGTAAAAAATTCCCTCCGTAAGACGAGAGGTTGATTTCCAAAAAAAAACAATCGAAAAGAAGGAAAATAGAACTCTACGCTCAAGACTTAGATCAGGGTAACAAATTCCCCCCCCCAAGATGAGAGATTTATTTCTAAAAGAAACAATCAAAAAGAAGAAAAACAAAACACTACGCTCAGGACTTAGAGTAGGGTAACAAATTCAATCCCTAAGATGAGAGATTGATCTTTGGATCAATTACAGATCGTGTTCTTGCACCTTGTTATCCTTCCCTAGCAACGATGCCAAAATGTTGGTGTCCGAGTGTGAATAAACTATTCAACCCTTTTTCCACATTAATTTATCAATCTGGGTGCATACATTATTTCAAGGTAACGCGCAAGGTATATGCAGGATCAATGGCACAATTCAATATTGATTACATATTCAACAATTAAAAAACCCAAAAATATTATGACAATAATTAAAGATAAATTGCAGAATTATAAAAGCATTAACAACAATTGAAGAAACATACCATAACTGTAGTTAAAATACTCAAACAAAAATGCAAAAGCAACACACAAAAATAACGCAGCACCTGATCAGAAGAGTGGGCCCAACTCTCTGACCATGGTTGCGATTAAGTCACATCTTACAGTTAGAAAAAAAATGGCTTGCATTCAATTAATTAACAGTATTATATTACAAAACTTTATCTCTTGCATGCTAACCCCATTCATAGCCCTAAGACCCTTCTTATACAATTTTTCAGAAAACTGTCTTCCCTATCTGACAACTAATATTTACAAATATACAATTGTTACAACGGCCAAACTATTTACCGAGAGAAAACAAAGAAAGGTCTGAAATAGATCTGGAGTAGGTTGGAATCTGTTATGTTGTTATATCATATCAAAATAGTGCTGTGAATTTAGAGTTTCTTCGATGCGACCCTTTGACTACCGAATCTGCGACAATAACAAAATTAGTACTCGCATAGGCAAAATCCCCATGACTATTATTTCATTAATTAAACATTATAGATAAGACAATGAAAGGGGGCTTACCTTATGCGTTTAGAGCATTTAATGAATATTAATGATACAAATAAGTGAAAGAGTGGGTGAAAATTGGAGAGAAAAGTATGTGGATTTGGTACCCAACATCTCCCCCCAATCGGTCTATCTGCATGTCCTCATGCAGCTCCTCATCTTTTCAGATATGGATTGGACTGACTGTGGTCGGCATGAAACTGAGGGAGGTCATATTCTGCAGCCATCTCTGTTCCACGGTGTTTGTACCCTTCTGTCAGGATGATATCCTTCCACAAATATTCACTTACAGTGTATACTGGAGTATACTGATCTATTAGCAACCAAATGAGAGGGAACTAAAACCTTATCCCCATCCACCGGAATCCACAAGTTTGAATACATGAAACAAAACGAGGCACTCTTTTTAATGCCCGTGAAAAATTGGGTGCCCCAAAAGGTTCCTGGTTTCTGACAGCTGATGACGAAAACATACATCTCCTTTGAAAATTGTCAAGAGCTTCATTATGAAAAGCAACTACATGTCTAACACAGAGGTGAGTACAAGACTTCTATGTTTCCAACATATGTTCCTTATATCCCTCAATCTGTAAAAAGGTAGAGTGCTTGTTATAAATATTCACTGCCTAACCATACTCCCTCCTTAACATCAGTGGTCTTATAACTTGATTTTCCTCAAAAGTATAAAATTCATTCCTCCATTTAACTTGGTTGATGGTGTAGGAGGTGAAGGCTCACATTTGAATATCCCCCACAAATGGAACATGATTGAAGGTATGATCATCCTTCAAGAAATCATTATGCTTGTAAAGTTTACACATCAAGTGTTGACCCACAACATCATGGATTTTCAAAATATGAAGGAACTACATCGGATCCTCAATATCATGGTTGATTTCCTTATAAATACTTTCCAGGCATAAGAAAAGGAACTGATCATGAAGAAATAAAGCATAAGTATGGGTGGGAGGTCTACAGGCTATTACCTGTTGCGCTAAGGTGAACATCCTTTCTTTATCTACTTTCAGCAATTGCACTTGTTCCTATAAATCCTCCATCTTACCTTGTTGTTTCTCTTGCCTATGCCATGCTCTGTCTAACTAGTCTATATACCCAGTAATAATCCCAGCGGCCTTCTCCCGAACCCTCTTCGTCTCCTTGCTATGTTCATTTGCGATAGATTTACGTTTCTAAATTTCGGTAGCCAGGAGGAACTCTCATGCTTCAAACATATGTTCAATGGGGCCAATATTCGTGGCAGCAGATGAAATCTTGACCTTGGGCTTTATGGCCTTCCATTTGTATTTTTTTTCTTTTTTCTTCAACTGAGATACTTGATTCCTTAGTTTCCGAACTTCCTTCTTCAGCCACATGGTCTCGTTGAACTAAAGCTGGTAACTTCTTTTGAGAGGTGGTCTCATGTTTTCACATTGTTATATCCATTCCTATTTAAAAGTGAATTCATCTTCTGGCCCTTTAGCAGGTTCAAAAGGTAGTGGGCCACTGTTCACGACATCATATGGCTTCTCTACCAGCTCTTCTTTACTTGGTCCCCTTTCTTCAGGAGCACTCCCCTCTTCTTCTTTCCTTAATTCAGGAATTTATGTCACGTGGTCAGTGCCTTCATCATCCACTCTCTTCTCCATTGCTTCTAATAAATTCCCTTCTTCATTTTGAGCTTTAGGATGCCCTTGCTGAGAATAAAAAATCGATGGAACAACATCAGCCATATCTCTCCTTGAATCGAAAAACTTCAGTAGTGGTAGGACAACAATCTCTTTTATTAATCATTGGGGAGAATGAAACCCCCTTGCTCCTCTTGGCATCATAGTCTGAAAAGAATAATGGAGAATATCTTTTACCTGCTCTATGTTGGTCTTGTTTGCCACCTCTGAATCATTTTCTTCATCACCTTCGTTTCTTAATTGGGTCGAGCCTCCTTCGTGCATTTCTTATTCATATATGATCAAAACTAGTTTTTGTGGATCAATGTCAACCTCGAGGGTCGTTCCTTCCCTGCTTTCCTGTCATGACTGAGTCAGGTGTGGTTCTTGTGTGAGACCCTTACCTATTTCAATATCCAAATTCATTTGGGCAGGTGATGATGTTTCTTGCGTAACAACATCACTTGCCAACCCTCTAGCTAGTGTTCCTTCTCCCTGTGCTTCATAAATGAAAGTCAATGTCTACGAGAAAGTATCAAATTCATCCCCTATATCCATGATTCATTCGTCAATAGGTTCCACAAGCGAGGATGGTTCTTGTGTGACAACCTCGACTGTATCACCAATTGTTTCTTCCATTTCCATTTCTTTTAGTTCTTCCTCTTCTTCCTCCATTTCCTCCGGCTCTTCCTCTTCTGTTGAATTGACAAGAGGTGCTGGTTATTCCTCCATTTCCTCTGACTCTTCTTATTCTGCTGAATCAACCGGAGGTACTGGTTATTCCTCCATTTCTTCTGGCTCTTCCTCTTCTACTAATTCAGCTGAAGGTGCTGGTTATTCCTCCCTAGCAATGATAACTACTGCTACTTCCTCTTCCGATAGTTCACAGAACTCTGCCTAGGGAACTTGACATCGGGCCATTGCATACATATCCAAAAAATGAACTAGTCTATGACTGGTGAGGACTGTCAACACCTGGTGCGAACGCCGAGCGGACTGCGCCATGAGTTGGATATGTTTTAATAAAAATAAAGGCATGTTTAAAGAGTGAACCTGTGCCTACGAGAATCAAAGGTGAGCCAGGATTTTGAAATGGTACTTGAACAGAGTTGTAGACCATCCTTCGCAGGTTATATATTTCATCACAAAGCCTACTACCTCATTCCATGGATACGATAAAGATTTATGGTCATACCCTCTCCCATACTGAACAACGCTTTCTCCTACCTGCAGAAACAGTTTGGGAAGCTATGGTAGGGGAATCCTCTGAGAAAACCATTGTTTTCCTTGCCATCTTATCCCACTAACTTTTATGATGGCTTCTTCTGTGATGAGAATTTCTATTCCTCTGACCCGCGAGCAATCGCCAACCAAATTTAGCGTAAACTCTGTCTTAATTCCATTGTCGAATCCCTAAAATCTATTAAAATAGTTATCCCATCCTGCATTAACGAAAACTTGCCACACAGATGCATTTATACAGACCAAAATTGTATCTTTGGTTTCATACCGCACAGCCAGTCAACCCATCCTGTAGAGAATGTAACAACACTCTAGACACAGCAGACCGTTGGAAGGAGTAACGGCTAACAAATTCGGCAAAAACAACATGGTGAAAAATGACATGGAATGACGGTAATTACGACACGTGATTTCTTGAGAAACGAAGAAAATCATGGCAGATTATGGCAAGTGCGATGAATTAGATGGTAATTATTTCGTGTAAGTTGGAAAGGACTGATTGGTTTGCAACATGTGCATGTTGCTAATCCCAATACACATTAATGATTATACGAAATATGGTGAGGATAGTAAAGTGTACAAATAGCACGAGTTTTTAATAATTACTTTGGAATAATCATTGGTGTGGTTTAATTACGCCGTCATTTAGTTATGATGACACCCCTGTTGGTGTCCTGGTATGAAAGATTTATTCACCCTATTCTGACATTAATTTATCAATCCGAGTGCGTATCCTTTCAAGGAAACGTGCAAGTTATATGCAGGGGAAAATACATAATCCGTTCCGACCAAGGGTTCGTGGTTTAAGATTCAAAACATGGCTATGATATTAAACTAACTACAGGACTTCAGAAATAATCATAAACAGAAAATAACCACAACAACAAGCATAAACTATTAAATGACACACACAAAAAGACGCAGCACCTGATCAGAAGAGCAGGCCCAGCTCTCTGATCAGGGCTGTGTTATTCACGGAGAATATTGGAGCAGCAAAATAGATGGTATTTTATTAATCTGTAACAGGTGATTACAATAGCGATGGGAGAACCCCCATTCACAGGAACAATCTGCATTTTATACACAACAAGGGAGATTAACAGATCTCCCTGAAACATGGTAACCGCATATTCAGAATGTACATAATTTGGAACGACACCATCACCAGATGTCCGAGATAGCAAAAAGGTCCAAGAATATTTCTAGGGAATCATGGCTCCAGCTGTGCAGCCTCCTTATGGCTGGCCGTTACCAGATCTTTTGCGAGATGCTGAAGCAAGGGTTCCTGTTCTCCAAGATGCGGTCAAACATATGTTTTAGTACTGCGAATAGATAAGACTTCGTGAATTTACTTCATTAATTAAAATATTCTAATTGGACAAGTCAGGGGTATTTACCTTGTAGGTTTAGCATAACAACATAGGTAAATGAGTACAAAAAGGTCAAAAAGGGTAATAGAAATGGACAGAAAGATGGCCCAATTTGGTACCCAACATCTCCCCCCAACTAGCCTTCTGCATGTCCTCATGCAGTCCGTTGCCTCCACAAGTCTTGATTTTGTAGACTGTAGGTTTCATGAAGCCTGACGAGATCATATTCTGAGGCCATATCTATTCTTGGAACTTTAAACCCATCCGAAAGGAGAACTTCCTTCCACCAATCCTTTGGAACATCATAAGCTGGAGTGTAAATTTTGGTAGGCAACCAAAGAACATGAAACTGAAACCAGAGCCCCATCCACTGGGCCCCACATCTCCGGGCACATGCCACATATCTGGGCACTTTGGTGAGTTCTCGTGCAAAATTTGGTGCCCCAAAAGGTTCCCTATTCCATACAGCTGTAGGTGACATCATCCACCTTCTTTGACAGCAATCAAGGGCCGCTTCTTGAAATGAGGTGAGTTGCTTGACACAAAGATCAAGACACCATCTTTGTGTCCTCACCATTCTATCTCTATTCCCCCAATTCCTAGAAAGGTGTTATGCTTAATGAACATTGTGACTGACCTCTCATGTTCTCCTCTTACTATAAATGGCTTTGTAACTTGATTGGACTCAAAGGTGTTACAAGTCTTCTGCCAGTGAATCTGATTGAAAGCATAAGAGGTGAGAGCCCTTAAATGAATTTCCCCTACATATAGAACCGGGTTAAAATCTTTGTCCAGACGTAGTAGATACCTGTGCAGGTAAAATTCACACATCAGATGTTGAGTTGGCATGTCATGATTCCTCAGGATTCGGAGGAATTGTACACCATCTTCTATCTCATACCTGATCTCGTTTTTGATGCTTTCCATGCAAAATAAAAGGAAACATTCATGCAAAAATAAAGAATAACAAGAAGTAGGGGGACGACATGCCATAACCTCTTGCACCAGACTGAACATCTGCTCCTTATTGGCCTTCAGTTCTACTAATTACTTTTTCGGCTGCTCCATCTTGAGCTGCTACTTCGCATGCCTTTATCTCATAACATCTATGCGCTCCACATATCCAAATATGGTTGTGGAGGCTCTTTCCTTAGTCCTCCTGATCTCATTTTTGTATTGAAACACAGTATATTTCCAAGACTGTATTTTTGCTATTAAGGCATATTCCCGGTCTTCAAACAGTCTTTTGACCAGGTCTGTTTGAGTGGTAGCAGAGGTTGTGGCTATCAGGTCCACTTGGGTTTCTGCTTCAACCCCAATGGTCTTGGACTTTTTGGCTTGCCACTTGTACTTATTTATCTGTTTCTACATTCTGTGCACCTCCTTTCTCAGTTTCCTTACCTCCATTTTGAGCCACATTGTCTCCCTAAACTGCAACTGATACTTTTGTTTAACTGGAAGTCTTCGCTTCTCACACGACTCTATCAATTCTTACTTAATGAGTACTTCCTCCGTTTTGCCAGTTGGAGGTAAATCCCGCGAAACCTCTTCTGTTGTGCCCATTGTCAGGTTTTCCTCCCCTGCTTGCCTTTCTTCAATTATTTTGTGCTTCAAGGCCTTCTCACTAGGCTGTGTCATTGGCTCATTCATTGGGATTGCCTCGCTTGGTCCCTCCTCTTCGTCAATGGTGATTTCTTCTTTGTGCACACTCGCTGCGACCAGTGATGCCCTGGTGAGATACTCTCCTGCTACTGTGCTTGTTGGGATCCTTTCCGGTTCTTCAGCCTTGGAAATCTCTGTCTCTTCTCTCCTTTCTGACTCCGAGGTGCCTGCCACCTGTGTAGCCTTCGCCCCATATGGTTGTGGCCTTTGTGACAAATTCAGGTCCATAGGAACAGTAAAATCTTCTTCTTCTTTCTGTCGTGGGGAACGAGTTACCCTCTCTCCTCTTGGGATAAAGAAGGAAAAATGGAGCAAATCCTCAACATTTGGCCTTGAAGTCGACGCTGGTTCTTGTGGGTCAGCATCGTCCTCACACCCTGATTCTCCCAGTGTTTCCTCCACGAGTCCCCTAGTTTCCTCAGCTCTAGGCCCTTTTTGTCTTTGTTCCCCCTCTTCCATGGGTCCTATGGTCAGAGTGGTCACGACCTCTTCCATCAGCTCCATGGTGGTGGGAGATCCTTGTGGAGTACCCTAGGTCACCATATCGAGCGCTTCGTCCATGCTGGCTTGTTTTGGGTCTACTTCCATGGTTGCCATATTATCAACTTGCTCTGCTAGCTCCACGGGCGAGGCTGGTTCCTGTGGGACAGCCTCGGCCATGGTACTGGTGGGCCTTTCTATATCAATCCTCACATCTGCCATTGACTCCAAAGTTTCGGCTTGCTCTTGGGGACCCACCTCATCTCCAAGTTCTTCCATTTCCATCTCTTCCGGCTCCTCCTGGTCAACATAATCATCATCTCCTACATCCTCCTCCATAGCTTCGGGTTCTTCTACCCTAGTAGCCACAACAACTGCTATTTGTTCCTCTGTGGAATCCCAAAACAGCTCCCATGGAATTGGGATTTTTCTAATGGCATTCATTATCAACAGCTGAACCAACAAGTGGTGAGTGGTGACCGCCAATATCTGTCGCGACCCTTGAGCCGAATGTGCCATTAAGTGAAGACTCCTTGGTAGAAAATAGGGCACATTCATTGAAAAAGCTTCTACCTATGGAAATCACATGCGAGCTAGTATACGAAGATGTTATTTGAAGATGGTGGAGTATCTTCCTTCACACGTCATATATTTTATGACGACCTCTTCTACTCCTCCCCATGGACGTGGTAGCGAGTTTTTGTCATACCCCCGACCCTTCTATGCAATATTCTCACTCGCTTGTAGAAAGGCCTCGGGGAATTTTGGGAGGGGGATCCTTCTCAAAAACCATCGCTGCCCAACTTGAGGAAGCCCACTGACTTCTGTGATTATTTCCTCTGTTACAGGGATCTCAATTCCATGAACCCAAGAGCCTCCTTCTCTCAAGTTCAATGCAAATTCCGTCGTCATTTATTCATTCAACCCCCTCAATTTTTCGAAATAAACATCCCAGCCTGCGTTCTCGAAAACCTGCGACACCTCCTTATTATTCTGAATTCCCCTTGTATTCTCAGGTTCATGTCGAATAGATCGGCCACCCATTGTTGCAGAGGCGAGATCAGCACGATGACTGCAGTTGGATGGAAAGGGAGAGTGACAGGTCTCCAAACCGTTGGAAATTGAAATAACGTCATGGTCGATTTGGAAACAAAGGATGAACAGTACTGGTACATTTGGAAATGATGACAGATTAAGGTGGTACTGAGGGATGTATCTGGAATTTAATGCAGTGTGTTGGGAGGGTGACTGATACAACTCGGCGCATACGAATACGCATCCCAACACATCAAAGGTATAATTACGGAGTATCGAAATCATTAGATTCAGTTAGGTAAAGATCATGTGTCATAAATTCTTTTTCGAGGTACGACGTCATTCATTATGATGGCCCCCCCCCAACTTAATTACGGTCGTCCACGACACATTTTAATGTCCTTTTTGGAATATTTAATTAAATCCATAAAATTGATGAAGACGTACTTGCAGACCTACCTTATGGTGGAGTAGCAGCAAAATTTCTGACAGAGTAGCAGTAACAACTAGTGACAGTATAGGGAGTAACATCAACAGTTTATAGCAGCACAACGAGTAACAGTAGTTACAGAGTAATGGCAATGATGGAGTAGCAACAGTTGCGGAGTAACGGCACCGGCAGAGTAACAACAGTTGTAGAGTAGCAACACTGGTGGAGTAACAACCGTTTCAGAGTAGCGGCACCGGCGGAGTAACAGCAGGTGCAGAGTAACGACACAGCGGAGTAACAGTAGTTGCAGAGTAGTGGCCCTGGTGGAGTAACAGTAGCTGAAGAGTAATGACATTGGCAGAGTAACAACAGTTACAGAGTAGCAGCATCGGTGGAGTAACAACAGTTGCAGAGTAACGACACCGGTGGAGTAACAACAGCTATGGAGTAACAACAGTTACGGAGTAATGAAAGTTACAGAGTAACAGCACTTAGTGACACACACTAGTGAAATATAGCAATATCTTCATGATAGCACTGGTGGAGTAACAACACCGAGTGTTACTTTTCCCCTCGCCATATTTCTTTGTTATTCCTACAAAAGGAAAACAAGTAAGTAGCAACGGTATATATATATATATATATATATATATATATATATTTTTTTTTTTTATTTTTTTTTTCTATTATATGTTTTTATTTTATTTTATATTTTACAACAGAGTGAGAGTATCCTCTTTTCCAATGACCATTAAATCAGATACAGTAGAAATATTTTTAACAAAGGCTTCTTTAGAGGTTGGACGGTGGTATAATTTTAGACGGTGTCCGTTTACTAAGAACGAGGTATGGTTCTCATCTATTGTCCTCAGTCTAACTGTTCCATTGTCGAACACTGCATCCACTAGATATGGACCCATCCAGTGAGTGCAGATATTGTCTTTGAAATCCTTAAATCAGGAGTCATACAGTAACACCCAATCCCCCACATGAAACACCTTAGTTTTGATAAATTTATCGTGCCATTTCATTCTCTGTTATTTAACAGCAGTAGTTTTTTGGACAGCTACTGCTCAAATCTCGTCCAACTCGTTCAGCTATTCCAGTCGGTGTTTTTGTGCCTATGATATATCTAGGCCTACTTCTAGAGCTGTTTTGAGTGTAATAATCTCAAATTCCACCGGAAACAAGGGGAATTTCCCATAGACTAATTCAAACAGAGAAAACCCTGTTGTATTCCACCATGTTGTTCTGTATGCCCATAAAGCTTCTGGAAGTTTCTGTGCCTAGTCCCGGTGATGGCTTGCTATTGTCTTTGTCAAGATATTTTCCAATACCTTGTTTGTGCTTTCTACTTGTCCATTCGCTTGGGGATGATAGGGGGTTTTCACTCTATGTTTGACCCCATATTTCTGCATCAACTTTTCTATCATATGAGATGTGAACTGTGATCCACCGTCTGATACAATTTCCCTTGGAGTCTCGTACCGGGCAAACATTCTTCAAAAATAAAATCTGCCACTACTTGCTCTGTTGCTCTCGTGACTGCTCTAGCTTCCACCCATTTAGTTACATATTCAGTATAGACCAAGATGTAAGCTTCCTGATGAGGTGGGTTGAAGGGCCCAAAAAAGTCAATGGCCCATTTCTCAAACGGTTCCAGGACTTTCTAGGGCTGAAGAGGCATTTCATCTGCTTTCACAAGTTGTCCCATCCGTTGACAGCTATCACACCTTCGAACATAATCCCGAGCATCATGAAATATGGAGGGATAGTAATATCCCATTTGCAACACCTTATGACCCGTTATTTTATCTGAAAAATTTCCTCCACAGGTTCCATCATGTGCATCTTTTAATATCTCAAAAATATCATCTTCTACCACACAATGTCGAATCTGCTGGTCAACCCCTGTATGGAAGAGATATCCTGCCATCCATGAATATCAGGTACTCTGATGAATGATCTTCCTTTACTCCTTATAGGACAGATGATGAGGCACTTTACCTGTAGGAAGATAATTAGAAATATTTGCATACCACGGAGTGTTAGCAGAAACTGCAAAAAGATTCTCATCTGGAAATATATCTTCAATTGGTGTATCCTTACCATCATGTTCTATCCTAGATAAAAAATCTGCAACCACATTGTCCTTCCCTGGTTTATCTACTATGGTAATATCAAATTCCTGTAGTAGCAACAACCATCTTGTAATTTGACTAGGGGTAACAAGTGTTTTCATTAGATACCTAATGGCTGCATGATCAGTATGCACGAAAGTAAGATACTCGGTAATGTAGTGCCAGAACTTATTGATGGCATAAATGATAGCGAGGAACTCTTTCTCAGTCACCGTGTAGTTTAATTCAGCAGGGGCCAAATTTTTACAAACATAGTAGAATTCGTAAGGTACCTTATCCTCTTATTTTTCGAATACTGCACCAATTTCTGTTTGAGAGGCATCTGTATGAATGTGGAAAGGTAATGCCCAGTTTGGCCCTCTAAGGATTGGAGCACTACAGAATAATTCGTTAATTTTTTTAAAGGATACATCACAGTCATCTAACCACACAAATTCTGAATCTTTTGTTAGTAATTGAAACAGTGGGTCTGCTACTTTTGCAAAATTTTCTATAAAAATTCTATAATAACCGGCACAACCAATGAAACTGTGTACCTGTGTGGGCGTCTTAGGTGTTGGGAAGTGCATAATTACCTTTATCTTTGTTGGGTCCATCCTGATCCCTTCAGCTGAGAGAAAATGTCCTAGAACGATTCCCTCTTCCATCATCATGTGGCATTTTACCGTACTCAGAGAGACACACGCTTGTATACACCTTGCGAGAACTTTTTCCAAATTTTTCAACCCCTCCAAAAACGAGTCCCCATATGGAGTAAAATAATTCATATAGATTTCAATGCTGTCATCTATCAAGTCAGAGAAGACTCCCAGAATTTCTCTCTGGAATGTTGCAGGGGCATTACACAGGCCAAAAGGAAGGACCCGGTATGCAAATGTTCCCCAGGGGCATGTGAAAGTGGTCTTGTCTTGGTCCTCAGGAGAAATTTGGATCTGTTTATATCCACTAAACCCATCCAGAAAAGAGAAAAAATTCTTGCCAGCCAATGTGTCTAAAACTTGATCAATAAATGGCAGGGGAAAATGGTCTTTCTGCGTCGCCTTATTTAACACTCGATAATCTACGCAAATCCGCCATTTTCCATTCTTCTTGGGGACCATTACTAACGGTGAGACCCACTGGCTATCTGAGATAGGATAGCTAAAACCTAAATCCATTAATTTCTGAAGCTCTTCTTTCACAACATTTTTCAATGCAGGGTTCATTCTCCTCTGAGGTTGTCTTATAGGACGACAATCTTCATTGATATATATGTGATGGGTGCATAAGTTGGAAGGGAACCCCTTCATATATGCATAATCCCAGGTGAATTCCTCTTTATGTTTCGGTAGAACGTCTACAAGTTGCTTCTTCTGGGATTCTGACACGTTTGGATTAATATTCAAAGTTTTCCCAGGTTCCAACTCCACTTGAACACTTTCATGGGGTGTATCAGCAGGTGGCTCCTCTAATCCTTCTGTTCTTTACATGGTTTCCTGAGTCTCACAGCTTAGGATAGATTCTAGGATCTGCTGGTTTGGTTCTAAAATGAAACAAGGATCATCCATGAAGGAAGTGATTACGTCGTCTTCCGATTCCATTTTCAACTGAAGGGCCTCTCCAATAGTAAGGACTGGTCTCACTTCTTCATCTTCCATTTCAGCCTCTAACGCAGATACAACTTTCTTGTTCTTGTTGGTTTTATGGGTGGATTTGGTTCTGTCGGTGGATATAGCACTAAATTCTTAGTGTTATGTCCATTAGAAATAACCATATTTCCTGAGTGACACCCAATGTCAGCGTCTGCAGTGGCCAGCCATTGTCTACCCAAAATCAATGGATGGCCACCCACTGAAGATTATGTATGTAATACCATGAAATCTATGGGTTAATGCAATGAATCCACTGAAATTGTCACATCTTCCAACTTCCCTACAGGTTTGACTGTAGATCGATATGCTAGTTCCAATATTGTAGGTGTATGCTTCAAATTGCGAAGACCTAACACATGCATGGTTTCAGTAGTGATGACATTGATGGCAGCACCCAGGTCTACCAGCACATTTGAAATCTCTACCCCATTAATCTGTACTATCAAAATCGGGTTCCCCGGATCTCCATATTTCACCGGCATTGATTTTCCCATCATCAAGTCCGATAATTTTCCCACAACATGTATAGTAAGGGGATCTTTAGTTTTCTTGGTAGGTTTGTTTGAACAATATTCCTAAGAGTCTTTGCATAGATTGGCACATCCTTGATAGCTTGTAACAAGGGAATTTTAACAAATAATTTCTGCAATTCTCCTAATAAATCAAATTCAGGTTGAGGGCTTGGTTTACTCACAAGTAGTCTCCCTGGGTAAGGTGGTTCAGATTGCTGTTGTTTAACAGGAGGCGCCTGGTTTATATCAATTTTTTTTTTCTCTTTACTAATCATTTCTTCCTCCTTACCTTCACTATCAAGTTTTTCAATGATAACTGGATGAGGTTGGACGTTAACTGTCTGACATGAACATAGATTCATTTCATAGAACTCTGCAGTGGAGATACTATATGAAGGCAAGTTAATAACATCAGCTTGATGAGCTCCCTTATTGTTAGGATTAGGGTTAGGTTGCATTGGAAGCTGAGGACGGGCAGGCTGGTTACCAGGAGGCACATTGGAGGGTAATTGGAGCTGCTGCTGAGGTATCTGCTGAGGAAACTAACCAGGAGGCGACCCTCGCCAATTTCGAGTTGATGAAGAGCTCGTACTCGCTTGAGGGTTCCACTACTGCCAAGGTGGATACTGGTATTGCGGCCACATGGGGGGATAAGACATGGTCTGAGGAATCATATTGCAATTATTGAAATACTGATCGAAGGAGGATAATATTTAAAATTGCCTTATCCAGGGTAGAATGACCTGACCTCTGTAAGATGTACTTAAAACTTTCCACAAAATCTTCCAGGCTTTCATATTCTTTTTGTGTGAACTTAAAGAGTTCCTCCTTGATGTTTTGGGATTTATTTCTCCAGAAAATTTGTTTTCATATCATCCCATGTGGAAATGGATTTCCCCCAAAGGCCCATAAACCATCGCAGAGCTATTCCTTTTAGTGTAGAAGGGAAATTTTTTAACTTCTTGGTATCTTTTGTGTATTCATACCCCTGACACACTATGTCAAACTCGAATAGAAATGTGTCGGGGTCTTCTGAAACAAGCCCATGAAATTTTGGTAAGGCTGCAAATGGAATAGGCTTTATAGGTGCGCCAGCCCCCAGATGCTTGATCGAAAAATTGATGGTGGAGGTTGTGGGAGCCATAAATATCTTCCAATACTCACTAGGGATTTCAACAGGCTCTATGGAGGGTTTTTGAATATTCTTTACTACTGAAACTTGAGTTGCTTTAGTAGAACTTCCCTGGTCTCCTGAAAATGCAAGTTTTTCCTCGTTTCCTTCTTCTGAGGCCTGATGGCTTGAACCCTTCATTGAAACTTCCTTTCCCTTACTGGAATAGTCTGACCCTGTCGATGTTCTACTTGTAATTTCTTCCTCTGCTATCACCAGTGCAAGATTCTCCGAATCAGGTCTACTGCTAGAGGAACTTGTTGTGTCGAATCACCAGAGAATGTCGTAGCCTGCACTGGTTGCTCCACTGACTGTCCCTCGGACTTAACTCTCCTTGCCCCTGGTCTCACAGCTGCATGAGAGGATGCTTCTAATTCAGCCTTTGCTATGATTTGTTGGATATAAGTTTTTCTTCCAAGATCTGGTCCTCCCCTCTTTGGGGCTCTCCCTCTGCCCCTCTTATTTGATTCTTTTTTCATAGAAAAGTTGGTATGATGGAGGGTCTTGGTATGAACCTATAATGCTTCAACCTTGGAGTAAGGTGTCAAAGGACCATTCCTTCCCCAAGATGAAAGAACTCACAAAAGTAAAGGCAGGTAACAAAAAAAAAATCTATGGTTTCAGGCCCAGATCAGGGCGTCAAAGGACTCCTCCCTCCCTGGGATAAGACCCAAAAATAGGCACACACCATGGGAAGCCGTAATACTTCTAGATCTGAAGCAGGGAGTCAAAAGACTCCTCCCTCCCGAGGGTAAAAGCTAGGGTTTTCCCCAAAAAGGAAACACACAAGTGTTAAAAGGAAGTAAATCTTACCCACGACCTGGAGCAGGGCGTCAAAAGACTGCTCCCTCCCCAGGACAAGAGAATGGCCCAAAATAAAACAGAAAAGAAAAAATAAACAAGAAGATAGAATACTTATGCTCAGGACCTGAAGCAAAGTGAGAAAACTCGTTCTCTCCCCAGGACGAGAGATTGACCCTCTGGTTGGTCCGTATCGTTGTTTTCACCTTGTTAGCCTCCCCAGCAATGGCGCCAAAATGTTGGTGTCTTGGTATGAACGATTTATTCACCCTATTGCGACATTAATTTATGAATCCGGGTGTGTATCCTTTTAAGGAAACGTGTAAGGTATATGCAGGGGTAAACGCATAATCTGTTCCGACCAAGGGTTCATGGTTTAAGATTCAAAACATGGCTGTGAGATTAAACTAACTACAGAACTTCATAAATAATCATAAACAGGAAAGAACCACAACAACAAGCATAAACTATTAAATGACACACACACAAAGACACAACACCTAATCAGAAGAGCGAGCCCAACTCTCTGATCAGGGCTTCGTTAGTCACGGAGAATATTGGAGCAGCAAAATATATAGTATTTTATTAATCTGTAACAGGTGATTACAATAGTGATGGGAGAACCCCCATTCATAAGAACAATCTACATTTTATACACAGCGAGGGAGATTAATAGATCTCCCTGAAACATGGTAACCGCATATTCATAATGTACATAATTTGGAATGGCACCATCACTAGATGTCCGAGATAGCAAAAAGTTCCAAGAATAGTTCCAGGGAATCATGGCTCCAGCTGCGCGGCCTCCTTATGGATGGTTGTTACCATATCTGTTGCAATATGTTGAAGTGAGGGTTCGTGTTCTCCAAGCTGTGGTCAAAAATATGTTTTAGTACCGTGAATAGATAAGAATCCATGAATTTACTTCATTAATTAAAATATTCCCATTGGAAAAGTCAAGGGTATTTACCTTGTAGGTTTAGCATAACAACATAGGCAAATGAGTACAAAAAGGTCAAAAAGGGTAATAGAAATGGATAGAAAGATGGCCCGATTTGGTACCCAACAACCCCCCCCCCCCCAAACTTAAAAATATCCATCCACGGCGTCAATGTCTTATCCATGGAATATTTAATTAAATCCATAGGAGTCAAATGGAGATGTACTTGGTGACCTACCTGAGGGAAGTGATGGTTGGCAGAATAATGACAAAGTAATGATGCAGACGGATTAATAGCATCAAGGAGTAGTAGCATCATGGAGTAACAACATCGCAAAGTAGCAGCATTCAAGGAGTGACATCATCCCGAGTAGCAGCATCCAGAGTAACAACATCTAAGGAGTAACATCAACCAAGGAGTAATAGCATCACGGAGTAGCAGCATCCAAGGAGAAACAACATCACGAGTAGCAGCATTCGAAGTAACAACATCCAAGGAGTAGCAACATCACAGAGTAACAACATCCAAGGAGTAGCAGTATCCAAGGTGTAACAGCATCATGAGTAGTAGCATATGAAGTAACAACATCCAAGGAGTAGCAGCATCACGGAGTAGACACATCATGGAGTAGAAACATCCAAGGAGTAACAACATCACAAAGTAGCAGCATCCGAGGAGTAGCAACATCTGATACTTAGGAAATTTCCAGCTCCACAATATTGCAACTCGGCAGTAGCTCCTGCAAAAAGACAACAAGTAAATATTAACAATATTTATTTATTATTATTATTATTTTAGAACAAGGACGCAGAGGAAGAATTATCTGCACTGATAACCTTTAGGCCATCTTTCTTGGAGAGATGTTTAATAAAGGCATCCTTAGAGGTTGGACGGTGGTACAGTCTCAGGCGATGTCCATTTGCTATGAAAGAAGAACGTGTATCATCAATTGTGATTAGTCTGATTGTTCCATTATCAAATATAACATCCACCTCGCAATGTCCCATCCAGTGAGGGCAAATATTTCCTTTAAAATCCTTAAAACATAAGTCATAAAATAATTCCCAATCTCCTCTATGAAACACCTTGTTTTTTATAAACTTATCATGCCATTTCATCCTCTACTGCTAAATAGTAGTAGTCCTTTGGACAACCATTGAACGGATTTCATCTAGTTCATTAAGCTGATCCAGTCAATGTTTTTGGGCATATGACAGGTCCAGCCATACTTCAAGAGTTGTTATGAGCGTACTGGTTTCAAATTCTATTGGGAACAATGGGGTTTCCCATAAACCAAATGGGAGAGAAAATTATGCAGATTTGGTACCCAAGAATAGGTCTGCGATCATGGAGTCGAAGTGGTGAAAAAATATCACTAAGTCTTCATTTATCATGGAAAAAAACCTTCCCCAACACTTCAATAAAAAATTTAAAAAGTTTATGAAATTATAAAGTTAAAAATAATGAACTATACAAAAGTGGGTTTTCAAAATTTCATTATAAAAATACCTTTTCAACTCACCCAAATTCATTTTAACCTTTTCAAGTTTTGAGAAGATAGAGCTTTGGAGAAAATTTTGGCAACCTAATCCAATCAATTTCACCAACTAATTTATCCATCGCAGCCTACAGGTATTTCTAAACCCTAAACTTGTCCATTTTATCACAATTTTTAATGGATTCATTCAATTTTAACAGGAGGATATTTTTATTTTAATAATCTCTCAGCATGTACGTGGGTCAACTCTTTCAAAACCGCGTGTAGAAATCCCTACACGCGACTTTTCAGAGGAAAATACACGTGTATACACGACTATATTTTACGAAAGTCACATATTCGCAGAGAAAATTGAAAATTTTAATTTCTAATGGATGAAACCTCCCAAATTTTCAGAATGTCAATCATTTCGAGAGAGAGAGAGAGAGAGAGCACAATGATGTTGAAAATGAGGTTTTAAATTATCCCCAATTGTTGGATGCACTAAGAAATTGTGGATTTCTCAAATTTTTCATGATGCCAAATATGAAAACACAAACTCATTAGTGGAAATGTTGATTCATTACTAGGACCTAGAGCATGAGATTTTTATGATTTATCATATGCCTTTACAGATCAAAGTAGAGGATATCTACTTCATAATAGGGATTTCTCGAAGAGGGGAAGTAGTTGATCTGAGAGGAAGGGCCCGTGGAGGCCTTAACATTACATATTAGATAGTTGTGTTCTAAACACTGAAGACTGGCAAGGTCGGATCACAGGTTTGAATTAAAAATTTCACAAGCCTGCCAATCAAAATTATCCTCTTCACTATTTCCAAACTAGTAGGTTCAACCTCATTACATCAGGCTTCTCTTCCAGTTATGTTCCTAGCAGTGGAGTGCCTATGACATATAGTCTATGATTGGTGTACAATTCTCTTGATCAGTTGAAGAAGAAATTGACATTAGTTATGTTAGCACTCCGTAATTTCAAGGCTGAAGAAAAAACATCAGAGGTAACATCAAAACCGCTTTGGAAGCTAGGATCTAGCCTTGCCAGCTTCAGAGAGGGATATCTCTTTATGTTTTAACTTTGTTTTGAATAGATATTAGGCTAGTTAATGGGCTTAGAGTTTTGTTTTTTAATTTTTTTGGTTGGAACATCAAGGGAGGGCCATTGGGCAATGGATTCAAAGAGGTTTGGGGTGATCAATTTGCAAAAATATCAAGCTTGAGTGAAACAGGGAAAGCTAGGTTGCATTAACTGGATTCTTTTATAATTTTTAAATGAATAATGGAGATGGCAGGAAAGTGAATATCAGTTGAGACTAAAAATAATTTAAGTATTTTTCAATCTGACTTCAGAGGAAAACATATAAATTGTAAAACCAACCAGAATAAGGTGCTTTAAATAACATGTCCTATTCATCACACTTTCTGTTTTACAATTAAGAATTTTTGATACACAGAGAAAAGGAAAAACAATGGAATAACACAGTTACAGAAGAAAAACTTCACCAGTGAATACACCACATGAATCCCGAAAAAAATTGGTCTTGTATTACTTGAAAATGGTCACTTGAACTCAATGAACAACTTTACAATGAATGGTAGTATTCCTCATTACAAATCCCAACATCTATGACTTCAAATGATGAAGTATTTATATAAATTCTAAACTAAAATTTAAAAAATTGATTACAATAAATGTTGTCTCAACAGATAGGGCATTATTAGCTTTAAATCTAATAATAAACTCTAACTGTTACAAAAAATAGGCTCAATGTAGTTGATCTGGCTTTCTGGCACTATTTTTAAGGAATCAGTTGATGAGTAAGCCTATTGGTAGGCTGCGCTAGCTGTAATGTTTTTTGATGTGCTATCTCGTGAGCTGGCTGTAGATGACTTCTCTTTGTTACTTTTCACTCTTGGAACTCAGTTAAATTATCCCATCACTCTTCATCTGGGATATTTCTGTTTACAAGAGTTTAATACCTGATAGGACTCAAATTCTATCTATTACACTGACAGTCTTTACATAATGTATTTGTGATGATATTATCGAACATGACCACTTTGAGTGAAGTGGCATTGTCCATAACAAAAAAAAAATAATAACTAACTGATGTTAAGGATCTTCTCCTCGAAATTTGGAAATTTCATGGCTTCAGGCTTTTGCTGTAATTCAAAACCTTAATAAACCTTGATAATCTTTAGCTGGTGGCATATACATAAGTAACCATCTAATCTTGTACTTAAAAGATTTAATGAACCATATAATCAGACATGACTTTAAATCATCTTGCATCAGGAGTTTAGGAGCAGAGGTGATAAGGTGGAAACAAAATGTTTTATGATTTGTGATTGCGATGAGTGATGTGGCGGAAGGTGGGTCCTACCGAGGTGGTAACAAGGTGGCGGGATTGTGACACAATATATCGCATTATCGCATTGGGTTTTAGGATTTGGCACATAAATGGTGAGTGATGTGTGGGTGATAATTCGATAATGCGATAATGCAATGCGGGCGATAATGCGAAATGCGATAATGCTATGCAGGCGATAATGTGATCTGCGATTGCGATTTGTGACATATCACATTGGGGTATCACAATCGCAAGAGGGAGCGGAAAACATAAGGCAGGGATAAAGAAATTTTTAATTTTGCGATGCGAGAAAGGATAAAGGTTGGATTTTTTTTGAAGTTTTGGATGGTTTTTTAACTTAGAGCAAGGGAATATGCAAAACAAAAAAAAATGAATGTTATTGGTGATAACACCTTACCTGGATTTACCTTGGGATCTATCTTAGTCCTCTTCTTATACATGATTTTTAAATCTTTGCTGGGAGTGTCAGTCACTCAAGGTGAATCTTCTTCTCTGATCCTTTTTCCTGCTTTTCAAAGCTATAATAGAACTTCTACCTACCCTTTAACTTTCATTTATTTTTCTAAGCTAACATTTTTTCATCTCTTTCCTTAGGGTGTATTTAAGCTAACAGACCCGCATATTTTTATTTATTTTTTAATTCTAAGCTACTCAATCACTTATTTCTCTTATTGATTGAGATTATATTGTTGAATCAATCTCATTTTCTACCTAATTACTAATTTGTCGAGATTAAACTGTTTGACAAAACTTTATTCACTAACCTAATGAACATGAAATTCACACTTTTTCCATCATGATTAAGTTATATTATTGGAACAAAATCTATTTATTTTGGCATTTTAGGACAAGCTGCACACAATCTTATTGAATTTTTACCATAAAGGAAACTAATTTAATAGTAGTGGCATTTAAATTTGCAACACTTTCAATATTATTTATATTTTGCTTTTGTGGAGTTTTATTCTCTTTTATTATTTTTTCTCATTTTCTTGATTTTTTTCTTTTCTTCATATTCATTTTCTTTTTGACATACCCTCTTTTGATTTTCTTTTATATGTAATTTTTTTGGGAAATCATTTGCAAATTGAAAATTATTTACAATGTAAAATTACAAATATGAAATACTCAATCGCCTTGAGATCTTATAAAATATAGGACCCTAATAATGGCTCTGGCTGGGGGATGGAACTCTCCTTGTGAGGTGTCAAGAACCACATAATTCTGTCTTTCACAGATCAATGCCTTATCCATTGGGATGATCCCAAGCCATGCAAACTGAAACTGAAATTACAACTGAACTCTGTACTGCAAACTATAAAACTAAAAATTTTGCACACTGAAAATATGAGTGTTGAAAGGATGCTTACCTAGTAAGCTTATTTATGTATACATATTCCTATTCTAACACTGAATGTCTAACTTCAATCAATGTAAAATATCCAGTATATCAAATCAAAAATATGATCTAGTACTTGGGCTGCTTTAATTCCTTTTACAAAACTCAGGGCCAGAATTTGTAAATACACTAGACACTGACTGTAAGTTTGATCTTCACAACAGTGAGCTATGAGATCATGAAAAACATGCCAAATACTAGAAATTAATTGAGATTCTACAGTGAAAAACTCGTCCATATAAAAAGCAATGGAATCATGAAATTTATGACCTATTTCTTGATGTTCAAAGTATTCTGCACATCCCTCGTCGTAATTGTGTATTGCACATATACGTTTTATATCTTTATACCTTTTCAAACAAGATTTATCAAATTCACTGCCAAAAAAATCCTCGATTTCAACATCAAATTGCAGCACTATTTCTTCTTGTTTTGGAGGAAGGAGGTTTTCCAAGACATATGTACTAAGTTTTAAGTGATAAAAGAGACTGTAAATATGTTCTGGATAGTCTTCCTGCCATGAAAATAAACCTTTAGATTTATCCTTACCTTCATGCTAGATTAACCCACAATTGTCCTGAGATAATTGTAGATTTCCAAACAAGCCTTGTAATGATATTTCTGTCGAGCATGACAACGGAAATGCTTGCCTGGTGAAACTTTCAGCCTCTTGATCTTGAAGCTCACAGTCAGATGATGGAGGCAAACTTTGATTGAAAAAATCATCCAACACATAAGCTATTGGATCATGAAAAACTTGGAAATACTACTATTGAGCCTTGCAATAGGTATGTATTTACTCTTGATTACTGCCCTTTTTCCTCTTCCTTATCCGTCTTGTGCCATGATATAATAATATAATAGAAGGATTTTGATGAAAAATTATCTTGATACGATTTAACCGTCCAAACTAATTCTCGTTGCTTTTTATGCTGAAAATAATAGAAGGAACAACAGGACTTAATCACAGGAAAGAAGACACTTTAAGTGGGGTCAAATTAGAAGACAAATCAGTGAGGATTAGCACAAGAACGAATGGACTTTCCAAGGATAGCATTTTTTCATGGATCCCTCAAGATCCCTTGATCTTGAGGGATCACATTTATCTTTCCTTTTAGCTATAAAGGGACAGGGAGAGCTAGTTCTCGAATATGATGTATCTTTCACTTCTACATAATTCATAATTGTAATTCACAGAACTTAGTTCTGAACAACAAGATCGTATTGTGATGTCAATTTATTGTGATGATTAATATATAATTCTCGTTGTTGTTCATTCAACTATTCTGGAGTAGTTAAGCAGTATTCGCCGGTGGCTAGGGGCCCGGTCTCTGGTAGATCTCACTATTGTTCCCTGTGTTATACTTTTCCATTTATTGCAAGTGTATTTTGATTTTCTGCTTTGTAGTTGAAGTACTTTTGATAATTCAGATTTTTGGTATTTATTCCATTGAATACGCATTTCCAATTTATTTCCTTAATTAATTGCTAGTTAAAAGAACTGGTTTTGATTATTTAAAGTGTAGACAGTTATTTCCAATACTCTCGTTCTGTTAAATAGTTCAAATCCAGCTGAAATAGCTCGGTTAATGATTCAGTGCTCTCGGTTGATTGTCATTTGAATTAGTTGAATTAAGAATGAATCATAGTTTTGGGTCATAATACTTAGATGAATCACTTTCTTTAAAGCTTCAAGATTTATGATTGCATCTATATGAAACAATTGATTTTAGCATTACTCTTTGTATGTATAGCTTGCACATATTGTGTACACGCTTGAGATAAAAGCACTTAACCAGGTTGATAATTAATGTGAGGCAATTAGGAGTTTTTAAAGACACCTATTAGCACCCAACATTTTGGCGCCGTTGCCAGGGAGCGTGTTGCCACTCTGTAAAGAGTAATGTATGATTGATGTTTTTTTTTGCTGAGGGAGAATTGGATATTAGAAATGAAAGGTAAGAACCTGCGTAGCGAATGAGTAAAATGCTCGCTCATCTCCCTGCTTTCTAGCAGAATTGCATCGGCGTTTAAGGTAGGAATGAATGTTTGTATTTTTTCATGAATGACTAAGAAGGAAAGACCCGAAAAAGAAAAAATTCCTCCTTCTAAACCTGAAAAACCTAAGGGACTGGTGATCCTTGGAAAATCAACTTTATCGACGAAATCTTAAGAAAAGCTGAGTCTCAATCATCGGTAGGACCCTGAATTGTTGTTGCCAGACATCCTACTGACTTCCTTCAAGCCACAGGAGCACCATCTGTAGCAAACGCTGAGATTCACAGTAAGAATAAAGGGATTGACCAGAGTTTTCAAGATACTGAGAATTCACAAACTCGCCCTTCACAAGAAGGAAATTCTTGCAACCTCCGTAAAGGAGAAGGAGAAATAGGAAATCTTGAAATTAAATTATCATAACCTAGATCTCCTGAAGTAGTGACTGAGCAGAGGACACCTAGTATTCTAGATTAAGGTAGCACTGCTAGAACCATTCCAGCCTCTTTTAGACATCCTAGGAATAACTCTCCAGCTCCAGAGATCCCTGAAGAATATTGGCATATTTTTGACCAAATGGCTAATAACCAGCAACCTCAAACTTCTACATTGAAATACCCTATTGTTGACACAGTTGTTAATGCCCCCAGGAAGGCTATCCCATTACAAAAAATTCCTAAATTTTATGGGCTAACTTCAGAAGATCTCGATGCATTCCTTTTCGAATTTGATGTCTTATGCAAGGGTTATGACTACACTACCAACCCCCAGAATCTGAAGATATTCCCCTCTACTCTGAAGGGAGCAGCTCTCTGTTGGTTCATGGGACTCGGTGGAGGCACCATCAATGATTAGGACGAAATGAAAAAGTATTTCCTTAAAAAATACCAATATTATTGCTAAACTAGAGAACTAAAAGATGAAAATTTTCAAATGGCCAATGGGGACAACTCCTCTACCTCAACCAACTTTACCAGCACCTTACACGTTGCAGCAGAATCCTCAATCTAATATACGACCGCAAATTCCAGCTCAACCCAACCCGAATCCTAACAACAGACCAGTTCAGTCAATACAAATCATTGAGGGTCTGGACCTTGAAGATGAGTTGAAAGAATGTAACAAAATTAAGTTGAGATCTGGACGCATAATCACTATAGATAAGGATAAATATTTGCAACCTGAAGAACCACACACAAATAAGCCTTTGACTGTAGATGATCAAAAATTAAAACAAGGGGAAGATACAGTTAGACAAAAAAATCCTAAACAAATCATAACCACTTCCCCCCCATTCCCAGAAAGATTTCTGATACCATGCTCGATTGAATATCCTGACTTTGATCTTCTGGGTGAACTTAAGAACATTTGTATAAAAATTACCCTCCTCCAAGCTATACAAGGTATTCCAATATATGCCAAAAGTATTAAAGAATTATGTATAAAGAAGTCTGTGAGGAAAACAAAAATATCCCCTACTGTCCATGTTGTCGGGACTTTGTCTGATATATTACTAGGAAAAGAGACTCCTATGAAATATGAGGATCCTGGAAACCCCATTGTCACAGTCCATATAAATGGCCATTCTTTTCCCAATGATTTAGTTGACTTAGGGGCAGCCATTAATATTCTCACAACTACAACTTGCAACATTCTTGGCATCACAGCCTTGGAACCAACAACTACCTTACTGGAACTAGCTGATTGCTCAGTCATTAGACCAGAAGGAACATTACAAGATGTGATGGTCTCTGTAGACACTTGGGAATACCCGGCAGATTTTTTTATTATTAACCCTAGGAACCAGCTAGATGGACATCCTTAATATTAGGAAGGCATTGGCTAGCGACTGCTGATGCTTATATCAGCTGTCGGACAGGCAGTATGACTATAACCAGGGGGAATGATGTGAAAAATTTAGCTTTATACCCTCCTGCTCAACCAAGCTTGACTATTATAAAAACCAGGAAGCAACCTACAACATACTTAACAGAAAATATTCGGTCACCATTGACTGTGGTAGATGCCCTTGAATTCAAAAACCAAACTGAAGACGATGTCATTAATACTTTCATCAATCATCCCACCACAGTATCAAGTTCAAAATGCCACATTATTAAAGCAGTCCTTGATAATGAAATCGAAGAATATCCCCTGAGAGATATCAATGACCAAAAAATACAAAAAACCACTGTTTAAAATAGCAAACCTATCGAAATTGAGCCAGGGAAGATCCTGAACATTAACAGTAATTTGAGTGATGACCAACAATAGAAACTTATTCAAGTCCTTAGGAAAAATAAAGGGGCTTTTGCTTGGGATTACTCAGATATGAAAGGGATTGACCCTCAGTTATGCATGCATCACATCTACACTGAAAAGGATGCAAGAACCATTCGACAACCTCAGTGTAGATTAAATCCTCACCTAAAAGATATTGTGAAAGAAGAACTTCAAAAACTGTTAGATGTGAATTTTATCTATCCTATATCTGACAGTAAATGGGTTTCTCCATTAGTTGTGGTTCCTAAAAAGAATGGGAAATTGCGAATATATGTTGACTATAGAGAACTCAAAAATTCAATGCAAAAATACCATTTTCCCCTTCCATTTGTTGATCAGGTCCTAGATACACTGGTAGGAAAAAAAAAATTATTTCTTGGATGGCTTCAGTGGCTACAACCAAATTCAGATTTCCCCTGAAGACCAAGATAAGACTACTTTTACCTGTCCGTGGGGAACATTCGCTTACAGGGTATTACCTTTTGGATTTTGTAACGCACCTGCCACATTCCAAAGAGCCATACTCAGTATTTTGCAGAATTGATAAATGAAGGATTGGAAGTATACATGGATGATTTCACACCCTATGGAGATGACCTCGGGCAAGCATTATAGACATTGGAAAAAGTTCTGGAATGGTGTATTGCTACTAGCCTATGTTTAAGTCACGAAAAGTGCCATATGATGATGATAGAAGGCCTGATCTTGGGTCATTATATTTCAGCAGCTGGAATTCAGGTAGATACGGAAAAAATACAGGTAATTCTCTTACTAGCTACTCCCTGCACTCAAACAGAGGTACGTATTTTTCTGGGATTTGCTGGATATTATCGTAGATTTATCAAGAATTTTTCACAAATTTCTGCACCATTATATGCCTTAACAGGAAACAGTGATTTCATATGGACTGACAAATGTGACACTGCCTTTACATATTTAAAATGGCTAGTATCAACATCACCAATATTACGAGGCCCGAACTGGGATATACCATTCCAGATTTCATCAGATGCATCAGACATAGCCATTGGAGCAGTTCTTGGCCAAGAAGAAGACAAGAAACCCTACGCTATATATTACATTAGCAAAAACTTAACCCCTGCTGAATTGAATTACAGAGTAATAGAGGATTTTTTAGCTGTTATTTATGCTATTAACAAATTCAGACACTATATAACTAGATACCCTATAATTCTATATACGGATCACTTTGCTATCAAATACTTAGCTAATAAACCCATTACGAATGGAAGAGTGACATGTTGGTTGATAATTTTGCAGGAATTTGATATAACTATAAGGGATCGACCAGGGAAGGAAAACCTTGTGGCAGATTTCCTCTCCCAAGTGCCAAGAATAGATGACGCAATAGCAGTAGAGGATCAGTTTCTGGATGAAAAATTGTTTGCTGTAACCATGAAAACGCCATGGTACGCAGATGTGGCGAATTATTTAGTAGTGGGAAAACTACCTAAACATCTGACATCCAAAGAAAGGAAATCGATAGTACAACACAGCACTCGGTTCTCCTGGATTTGAGGATGCCTTTTTCACACAGGGGCCGATATGCACATCCACAGATGTATCATGGAAGAAGAAATTTATGAGATCTTAAAATCCTACCACGATGGACCTTGCGGTGGACATTTTGCAGACCGTATAACTAGACATAATATTTTACAAATGGGCCACTACTGGCCCACGATTTTTAAGGATGCTAATAAATTTGTTCAGGCTTGTGATATTTTTCAAATAATGGGACGCCCTAGCCAATATGATGAGATTCCCCTGCATCCACAGCTGGTCATAGAACCTTTTGAGAATTGGGCATTAGATTTTGTTGGGCCAATCAACCCATCATCCAACCAGAAATCATATATATTGGTTGCAACAGAATAGGTAACTAAGTGGGTAGAATAAGTAGCATTACCAAGAGCCATAGAAGAAACTATGATAAACTTTCTTTTCAAATTTTTTGTACGATATGGGTTACCCAGAGAAGTAATCACTGATGGAGGGCTGCAATTTGTAGGCCACAAGATCATTGCTACACTAAAAAATAATCATGTTATTCACATAATTACCTCTCCATACAACTCGCAAGAAAACTGGCAGGTAGAAAGCACCAACAAAGTAATTGAAGCTATTCTAACGAAGACAGTCTCATCGCACAGACGAGACTAGGCTACTCGACTGCCAGAAGCCTTATGGGCATATTGCACAACTTGGAGGAACACTACTGGATACTCCCCATATCAGCTGGTATTTGGTAAGGAACCTATTTTTCCCATAGAGTTTGAGATACAAACACTAAGGATAGCCCAGGAAGTGGGACTAGATTTAACTGAAGCCCATATTAATAGATTACAACAAATAAATGAATTAGACGAAATTCGACTTTTGGCTCTGTAGCATACTGCACTTATTCAACAACAAAGAGCCAAATGGCGCGATTCACTGATCAAGAAAAAGACATTTCATGAGGGCGACTGGGCACTTCTCTACGATTCCATTTTTCAAGACTTCCCTAGTAAATTATAGACTAGGTGGTTAGGTCCCTATGAAATAAAGGAAGTACATGAAAATGGCACTCTTACATTGGCCACCATTGATGGGTCTGATTGTTCCTTTAAAGAAAATGGGCATCGGGTGCGCCTCTACAAAAGACCACTCATAAGAGAATATATTTATCAATAGATACGCAAGGACTCCACCATGCAAGTTTTAGCTGCAGAAGATAATCCTTCGGCAACTTCATCTTTGTAAAAATTCATTTCTTCATTCAAAAAAAAAACTGTAAATAGGATTGCTGATTCAATTTGTTTTCTTTTCTTTTCTTTCTCTGCCTATTCCATCTTCAGAACAACACTTTTTGGTTTTGCTGTTCCATCTTTGGAACATCATTTTTTGGTTTTGTTGTTCCATCTTTGGAACAACACTTTTTGATTTTTCTATTCCATCTTCGAAACAACACTCTTTGGTTTTGCTGCTCCATCTTTGGAATAGCACTTTTTGGTTTTGTTGTTCCATCTTCGGAACAAAAATTTTTGATTTTTCTATTCCATCTTCGGAACAGCACTTTTTGGTTTTGTTGTTCCATCTTCAGAACAACATTTTTTGGTTTTGTTGTTCCATCTTCGAAACAACACTTTTTGGTTTTGTTGTTCCATCTTTGGAACAAAAATTTTTGGCTTTGCTGTTCCATCTTCGAAACAACACTTTTTGGTTTTGTCGTTCCATATTCATAATTTTTTTTTTTTTTTTTCCTGTTCCATCTTCGGAACAACACTTTTTGATTTTGTTGTTCCATATTTGGAAACAAAAATCTTTTTTGTTTTTTTCTTTCTGTTCCAATTTTGGAACAACACTTTTCTTTCTTGTACAATTTTTGTGTGTTCTGAACAACACTTTATATATATATATATATTTCATAAACACCTCTTTTCCCTCATGGACTTATTCCTAGCTCATTTTAGCCTCATTTCTTTGATTCCTTTTATGGCCCGAAGTACAGTGCCTTCATGTAGATAAGAATTATGGATTTCATTAAAGCAGGTGAATATTTTTAACATTATGATCTTTGACAAAGATAACTTCTTGATGATAGACTTAAAACAATTGAAAGGGACACAATTATTTATATTTCACTTTACTATACCAATTTCTACTGTATATGATATTTATTGATCATCTTTACCATGCTGGTTCTACTCTTCTTGGTTATAATTCTATTTGTCTATTATCAATGGGATTATGGGTATAATTTTTCTTATTATTGAAATGCTTCAACTTCTTACACCATCCCTACTCTTAAGAAGTACTGATCCTCCCTCTATTTATCATAAAAATATGTAATGACAAGTAAATTTTATACAGATAGAGGATAGGGGGTCTCATTAAGAGCCAACCTACCATGTTTATAAGGATGTAGCAATGTGACATTCCCACTATGGCCACCACGCCAAGGTTATGATCCATTGGATGGCTAAAACATCCTTGGAATAGGAGGTCTCATCATGAGCCAGCCTGCTCACTTTTGCTACTTCCCAGTGAATGGTAGTATGGTTATTTGGTTACCAGGCCAGCATACTGGTCTCTTATGTAGAAACAACAATGATTTTTTTTATAAATTGAGGATCCTGGCTCACATGGGTTGAAAAGAAACTTTGTCGAGGCTATGGACGTCTGCTAGCAACAGAAGCTCTGCTTATGGTATTTAAGTTATATTTCCTCAATCTATAATTCTTATAATACCCTCTTCCCATTTATCTTTTTATCCGAGAGATTATTTCCTATAAACACTTCCCTACTTTCAGCCTTTATGCACGCATTCATGTTTTTTTACTCAAACATATCGTGTACAGCCGGAATATCATCAGCAAAGCCTCCTTTTGTACATATCGTTGTCCTCTTTCCTTATCACATAACTTATCATCAACCAAAGTGTCTTGTTTCTTGTCATTTACTATGATTATACACCACGCTTCCACTCTATCCATCTCTCTTATTATTCCGTCATTTATTTACGTACTCTGTTCCATTTACTACTATACCCTTCATCCTTATATCCTACTGTCGGAACAACCATTTCCCGTCTATTCGGTCGTAGGCGACCTCTCATTTCGAAGGGGGAGAGAACTTCCATTACACTTGTGCATGCGTTGTCATTATTTCATTGACTGATAAGATATTCCATGATTACGTGGCATGCGGAAATTTAACAACCCTTCAAATAACATAATTCATATCAAATACACTTAGCTGTTACAACAACTTGTTGTTCTATCGCTCTAAGTGTTACTGTGATTTTTTAGTATTGCTGTGTTTTTTTAGTATTGCTGCATTTTTCCATTACAATCATCCTTTGCAATAGTAGGAAGAATTCAAGCATTATGGGTGGTAAGACAATGTGCCGCTAACCTTTAGTGTTAGAGGTCTCCGACAGAGCCAGGGAAATTCTGATCCGTGCAGGGTGGATATCTTATCTCACAAGATTTCAGCCATTGAATTTCTACAACATCTATAGAATGGGGAATCCATGGTGAAAGGTAGAAGAATTACAGTCACAGACGTTGTAATAGCTGAAGTATCTGGGCTACCAACAGAAGGAACTATATGGTCACAAAAACATGTATTGCTGCAAGACGCAGTGGAAACTTTCAAAGACAAAGGTGAAAAAGTAGTTAGGAAAGGCAAAGGCATCGAACCATATTCTCTGGCAGAACCATGGAAATAATTAGCAAGCATTATCCAAAGATACATTAACTATGATGGATGCCGAGATGTGGTAAGACTATGACAACTTAAACTATTAGCTGTCTTGAAACAAAAAATCACTGTTAATCTGCCATCTCTTTTGAATTCTTTACTGCATGATACTACTATTAGAATAAGATGGGCCAGACACCCTGAAACTGTAATAATTCACCATGGATTGATTAGCTTAATCATCAGTCGTAGCCTGGTTCAATACAACTTAACTTGGGACGGTTTCATGACGGCCCTAGAGAGCATGCAAAATAATGTAATCCAACATCCCACAATTGCAGAGACAAGCCAGCAGAACCCTCTTTCGAAAAGAAAAAGGACCACCTGTTCAAAGTAACCCCATAAACATAGGAGGTCTGTAAGAATTGAACTAGCCCAGAGGATGTATGCAAATCTTCGAGATGAAAGTAATCAACCTGTGGAGACAACCAGTCCAGTTAGGATAAAAGATTCTGAATATGAAGAAGAGGCACCTAATTCCACATCAGAAACCAAAGAAGAGGCACACAATTCCACATCAGATCCTAAATAAGAGCCCAATTCAGAAGAAGAACAAGTAAAAAATTATAATAATGAACTGGAAAGTGAGGCACGACCGGATGATCCTTTGGAAGTTTTTGAGACAAGGATGGCCGAGGTCCTGGAAAATCTTAATGTATATATGCAACCTGGAGGACCACTTGGTCTCAGCAGAATGGAAACACAAGTCCCAGAGAATTCCGGGCATATAGAAACACTGCCATCTATAGAGGATGTGGACATAGAAATTGTTCAGGAATCCGATGACCAATCCGGTGACACAATTTTGTTGGAATACAGCCATGAGGACTAGCAGAAGTCTGTATACATATAAGTTAGTCATGATTCTGAAAATCAGTCAGGAAATACGGTTCTTTTGAAACACAGCCCTGATGAGCAACAAGCAGCTCTAGAAAACATTGATAAACCTGTTAGTGGAGTGGACGCTCCTCAAAAGAGCCAAGTAGCCAGAGAAAAACTTAAGAAGCTGCGAAAAATATACTGAAAGCTCCAGAAGATAGTCAGAAGGCTATGATGAGAAGTTAAAAACTATAAAACTCAGAACATCGCTCCTGAGGTAACCTTTGTAGCTACACAAACAAGAATATGCGAGAATAAATGAATAGGAATTCAAACCAAACTCGCTCCCACCGGAACAATAGCCACCCAGGTTAATTTTCATGGAAACCTGGTAAATGCGGCTATTCAAATGGAGGGTTGGTTCTCCCACAATAAGGAAATGCAGAATGAAGAGGTATTCTCTTACAGCGTCGACACTCAGACAGAAGGGCAATCCAAGGACCTCTTGTCAAGGAATGACCCTATTATTTTAAAACTTTGGGAAGAACTGATGCAAGCCCAGATTTATTTAGAGAAGCATCAACAACAAACAGTCTCCCTGCAACAATACCAGGAGTTACAAAAATAATTGAGGGAATTAGCCCTAGCAGAGAACACAACTTTTGATAGGGCTAGACAGGAAGAAGAAAAACTAAAGAGGATGAAAAATAAGCTGAACAATGTTAGGGATCAGTTGGACACCATTTTTTCATTACATTCGGATATCTTGACCTTTCGATCTCCTGCTACAAACTATGCCTTTTTCTTATTAGAACGATATTTATTGTTAAAAATCAAAGCTATTAGAGCCGGAAAGCCAGTTGAGATGAAGACAATGGAGGATTTTATAAACTGTTGTAAGACACATGGAGTAAAGGTCCAAAGGCTTCTTTGTGAATTTTATTTTCATAATTTCATATTAGATAAAGAAGGATGTGAATCCTAGCCCTTTTATTGGAGATATTCAATTTCAGGCTTTTATCTCTTTTGCAGTCAATGAACTCAAGTGGTTGAAGGCTTATAATTCGTCCCAAATATATGAACACAACTTAAATCTTTGGATAAGAAGTGAACCTACTCACCCTCTGCAATTGTTTACTAAGCATAAAATACTGATGACACAAGAGGGCATGCTTAAAATTTTAGGGCCCATACATAAGGAAATTGTGCAGAAAGGAACAAAATATTTCCTCTCCATTCAGGAAAGATCCTTGGTTGCATCCAAAATTAAATGCATGGTTTCAAGAAACAATGTTAAGGAAAGAGAACCATTTAATTATGGAAATTTCAAAGTTGCTGCGAGACAGTTAGTCCCATACGACAATTTTATCTTAAAAGAAGGACTCTATTGGGTGGGATGTCGCTTTAGAAGCCCCATTATTTGGTATCCTCCTGAAGGGTATCAGCCTGACTATGAGTTACCTGAAGGACAAGAAGTGGCAGCCTTTGCAAACCTGGCACGATATCATGGTCTCGGGCCTATTACAGACAGATCTTCTCCGGCCTACTCCTTAACTTCTTTGCATAAGAATTATTTATTTTTCATGGGGACATGAAAAAAGGTAAGTAGGGGAGTATGTTGAGCCTTGCAATAGGTATGTATTTACTCTTGATTATTGTCCTTTTTCCTCTTCCTTATCCATCTTGTGCCATGATATAATAATATAATAGAAGGATTTTGATGAAAAATGATATTGATACAATTTAACCATCCAAACTAATTCATGTTGCTTTTTATGTTGAAAATAACAGAAGGAATAGCAGGACTTAATCACAGGAAATAATACACATTAAGTGCAATTTGATCAGAAGACAAATCAGTGAGGATTAGCACAAGAATGAACAGACTGTCCGAGGATATCATTTTTTCAGGGATCCCTCAGGATCCCCTGATCCTGAGGGATCACATTTATATTTCCTTTTAGCTATAAAGGGACAGGGAGAGCTAGTTCTCATATTTGATGTATCTTTCACTTCTACATAATTTGTAATTGTAATTCACAGAACGTAGTTCTAAACAACAAGACCGTATTGTGATGTCAATTGACTGTGATGATTAATATATAATTCATGTTGTTGTTCATTCAAATATTCTGGAGTAGTTAAGTAGTATTCGTCGGTGGCTAAGGGCCTGGTCTCTGGTGGATCTCACTGTTGTTCCCTGTTTTATACTTTTCCATTTATTGCAAGTGTATTCTGATTTTCTACTTTGTAGTTGAAGTACTTTTGATAATTCGGATTTCTGGTATTTATTCCATTGAATACGCATTTCCAATTTATTTCCTTAATTAGATGCTAGTTAAAATAATTAGTTTTGATTATTTAAAACACAGACAGTTATTTCCAATACTCTCCTTCTGTTCAATAGTTCAAATCCAGCTGAAAGAGCTCGGTTAATGCTTTAGTGCTCTCAGTTGATTGTCATTTGAATTAGTTGAATTAATAACGAATCAAAGTTTTGGGTCATAATGCTTAGATGAATCGCCTTCTTTAAAGCTTCAAGATTTATTATTACATCTATATGAAATGATTGATTTTAGCATTACTCTTTGTATATATAGCTTGCACATATTGTGTTCACGCTTGAGATAAAAGGACTTACCCAGGTTGATAATTAATGTGAGGCCATTAGGAGTTTTTAAAGACACCTGTTAGCACCCAACAACTACTGCAACCTATTATATGTTGGTTCCAATGAAACCTCATAAATTTCTACAGGTTTCTCATTCTCTATTTCAGATCTATTGTGAAAATTCTCCTTAAAAAACTGAAATCTTTCAAAACATAAAGGTAAAGAATTTACCTGTTTCATTTGATCATGTATTTTAATGGAACTTGATGGCTACAATTCTGAAACTAAGGAATTATGATCAAGAGTTTCACTGTCCTCTTTGTTGTCAACATAAACATATAAAGACTGTTGATTGATGATCTTGGAAAATTTTTCTCTTATGAATTGGAATGAAGTAAAATATAAGGGGAGAAATCCTTCATTTACATCAAAAATTTATACATTTTTTTAATCATTGTAATAACATATATACCTAGGCTGATTATTTCCTTTCTGTTGTTTAAACTAAACTTCCTCCTTATACAAACCAGCTACTGATTTCTTTACACAGTTAGCTTCAATTTGGGGGACATAATCATCTTCGTATTGATCAAACTTTGGCACATTATCAAAAGAAGGAATTTCATTAAGCATACATATCTGATCATTATATTGCTTCTCTGCCAACTAATTTGTAAATCTAATTTCTTTATTATCCCTTAATGCATACCTAAGGCAATTATCAGATTTATGACAATTGGGATAGGAATGAAATTTTTTCAGATCAACAACTTGATTTTCTTCAGTCAGTGAGACATGATCCTGAAAAACATATCCTTTCTCATTATTAACTTTTGCATATTCTTTTCCAAAATTTCAAGCTTTACCTCTAATGATATAGAGTGCTCTGCATATGTGTTCTCCCTCTTTTCTGGCTTTAATTTTTCCCTTATGATCAGCATATTAGCTTCTACATCTACTGCATTGTTTTTCATTTTTCCAAGTGTTGTAAGGTTCCTTTCTCTCAGTTGAAAGTCAATTTTTGGATAATGTAAGAGAGTTGAGCCAGGAAGAGGTCTTATATTAGATGGCATCGAGTAATAGGATTGATTAAATCTAGCCTAAAATTATTGTATTATGTCGCCTGACTTTATTTTTAGCTGGTTATACCCTTCTAGAATCAGGAAAAGGTTCACTCTGATTACCCACTTGTCAAGGAAAAATTTGGTGAACTACTGGAAATATGAGATGGATGCAGTAGGTAGGTTCTTGAACCAACTCTTGACCTTGCCTTGAAAAGAAAGAGAAAAAAGCCTAATAATAACATTCTCTTCATTAACTTCAAAAAGGTCAAGAAATTTTTCAAAACCCTGAATGTGTTTCTCAGCAGTGATGTTACCATATTCTCCATCAAATTTGGGAAGATATTTATAGTAATTTTATGGGAAATCATAGAGGATAGGAGGTAAGATGAGTGGTTTGTATCTATCTGGAACTTTACAAGGTATAAGTGTATGTACAGAAGTTGAAATATTAGTCTTGATCACTTAAGGCTTATTAAGCAGAGGATGATCATCATGAGATTTAGAAGAAGGTTCATTACATAGATCAAGGGAGTAAGGATAAGTTACATTTAGAATATTCAAAGGAGAGTAATAAAATATTGGTCTAGGATCTTTTCTAAAATACAATATACATTGAAAAACCTTCTTGATGACATAGAACATGATGTCTTTGATGAAAACCCAAGTTAAATACATGATCTTCCCATGTTGTCCTTTCATGTTTCTATTGGTAAGGTTTATTCCTCCAGTGGAGTCTTAGATTTGATTTTGAATCGATTTGGAGTCGCCAGGTGGATGATTTTAGCCTTTGTGTTCCTGATCACTCTCCACCATCATTGATCAGATATGATTCTTGTATAATATTTCCCAAGGAATATGTTCGATCCCCAGTATGGTCGCCACTATGTTAGCACTTCGTAATTTCAAGGCTGAAGAAAAAACCTTGGAGGTAGCATCAAAATCGCTTTGGAAGATGGGATCTAGCCATACCAGCTTCAGAGAGGGATCTCTCTTTATGTTTTAAATTTATTTTGAATAGATATTATGCTAGTTAATGGGCTCAGAGTTTGGTTTTTGAATTTTTTTGGTTGGAATAGCAAGGGAAGGCCATTGGGAAATATATTCAAAGAGGCTTGGGGTGATCAATTTGTTGAAGTATCAAGCTTGAGTGAAATAGGGAAAGCTAGGTTGCATTAACTGTATTATTTTAGATTTTTTAAATGAATAATGGAGATGGAAGGAAAGTGAATATCAGTTGAGACTGAAAAGCATTTAAGTATTTTTCAATCTGACTTCAGAGGAAAATATATAAATTGTAAAAGAAGCTAGAATAAGGTTTTTAAATAACATGTCCTATTCATCACACTTTTTGTTTTACAATTAAGAATTTTTGATACACATAGAAAAGGAAAAACAATGGAATAACACAGTTACAGAAGAAAAAATTCACCAGTGAATACACCACATGAATCTCGAAACAACTGGTCTTGTATTACTTGCAAATGGTCACTTGAAATTAGTGAACATCGTTACAATGAATGGTAGTATTCCTCATTACAAATCCCAACATATATTACTTCAAATGATGAAGTGTTTATATAAATTCTAATCTAAAATTTACAAAATTGACTACAACAAATGTTGTCTCAATAGACAGGGTATTATTAGCCTTAAATCTAATAATAAACTCTAACTGTTACAAAAAATAGGCTCGATGTGGGTGATCTGGCTTTCTGGAATTGTTTTTAAGGAATCAGTTGATGAGTAAGCCTATTGGTAGGTTGCACTGGATGTAATGTTGTCTGATGTGTTGTCCTATGAGCTAGCTATAGATGACTGCTCTTTGTTAATTTTTACTCTTAGAACTCAGTTAACTTATCCCATCACGCTTCATCTGGGATATTTCTATTTACAAGAGTTTAAGACCTGATAGGACTCAAATTCTATTTATTACACTGTCAGTCTTTACATAATGTATTTATGATGATATTGTCAAACATGACCACTTTTGAGTGAAGTGGCACTGTACATAACCAAAAAAAATAACAACTAATTGACATTAAGGATCTCCTCCTCGAAATTTGGAAATGTGATGGCTTTAGGAATTTGTTGTACTTCAAAACCTTGATAAAACTTGATAATATTTAGCTGGTCGCGTATACATGCATAACCATCTAATATTGTACTTCAAATATTTAATGAACCATATAATTAGTCACAAATTTAAATCATATCGCATTGGGAGTTTAGGAGTAGAGGTCATAAGGCGAAAACAAAATGTTTTGCGATTTGTGATTGCGATGAGTGACGAGGCAGAAGGTGGGTCCTACCTAGGTGGTAACAAGGTGGAAGGATTGCTACGTGATATATCACATTATTTCTTCAGGGTTTGGGATCCAACACATAAATGGTGAGTGACGTGCCGATGATAACGCGATAATGCGATACAGGCGATAATGCGATAATGCGATAATTTGATATGCGATAATGCGATGTGGGAGATAATGGGATTTGCGATTGTGATCTGAGATATATTACATTGGGGTATCACAATTGCAGGAGGGAGCGAAAAACATAAGGCGGGGATAAAGAAATTTGTGATTTTTTAATGCGAGAAAGGATAAAGGTTGGATTTTTTTGAAGTTTTGGATGGTTTTTTAACTTAGAGCAAGGGAATATGCAAAACAACAAAAATGAATTTTATTGGTGATAACACCATACTTGGATTTACCTTGGGATTTAGCTTAGTCCTCTTCTTATACATCATTTTGAAATCTTTGTTGGGAGTGCTAGTCACTGAAGGTGACTCTTCTTCTTTGATCCTTTTTCCTACTTTTCAAAGCTATAATAGAACTTCTACCTACCCTTTAACTTTCATTTCTTTTTCTAAGATAACATCTTTTCATCTCTTTCCTTAGGGTGAATTTAAGCTTGAAAATCCACATAAAATTTTTTTTATGTATAAAAATATAAGCTACTCTATCACTTATTTCTCCTATTGGTTCAGATTAGACTGTTGAATCAATCTCATTTTCTACCTAATTACTTATTTGTGAAGATTAAACTATTTTACAAATATTTATTCACTAACCTAATAAACATGAAATTCACACTTGTTCCATCATGATTAAGCTGTATGATTGGAACACAATATATTTATTGTGGAATTCTAGGACAATATGCACACAATATTATTGAATTTTTACCATAAAGGAAACTAATTTAACAGTAGTGGCATTTAAATTTGCAACAGTTTCAGTATTATTTCTATTGTTCCTTTGTGGCGTTTTATTCTATTTTATTATTTTTTCTCATTTTCTTTATTTTTGTCTTTTCTTCATATTCATTTTATTTTTGACATACCCTCTTTTGATTTTATTTTATATATACTTTTTTTTGGAATTCATTTGCAAATTGAAAATTATTTACAATGTTAAATTACAAATATGAAATACTCAATCACCTTGAGATCCTATAAAATATAGGACCCTAACAAGTTAGACAAGGTGAGATGAATAATTTTGGATATGGAAGCATTATTTGTTCATTTTTATTTGAGGGAATTCTAGCACTTCGAACCAGAGTGTCCACTGCCATCAACAGTCCCAAAGATCCTATGATGGTTAGATGGGCATATTTTATCAAGTGAATTGGCAGAGGCGAAGTCACTTGAGCATATTTTGAGGATGAGTTCTTCCTCTCGTGTGAGAAATAATTAATGGCTATAGATGATTACCCTTATGCAAAAATTGATTACCGAGAGGACCCATATCTAACACTTCCTAAGGGCGTTGCATGGGGAAACATTGGTAAAATTTTTAATTTGATCTTATTTAATTTTAATTTTAATTTTTGAATATGATATTTAGAATTTCAAGGTATTTTTTTGCAGGAAAAAAATATCTTACTGTTGTTGTGGATTAGTCACACGGGTGTACGAAATCGCACAAGCTTAGAGAGTGTGGTCTACTCTCTAAACTATTGGTAACAGGAAGAAAGTGGGGGAGCTCAAAAGCATAAAAATTAATGGAAATAGTATTGTGAAGTATGATCTGGTTAAACTAAAACTAAAAAACACAAATATACATAAGCTATATAGAGAGTTCCAAATGATAATAATGCAAATGATGGCTTGATGGCCTCTTCTTATTAAACGTTCTAAATGGAGAAGAAATTTTACCCACTTGCCAAAGGGCACCTATGTAATGACTCTAGGTCTTGATGCAAGGATGTTTCCTTCCAAGCTCTGCCTCTGATGCAGTCTCACTTTCTTTCTCTGCTATGGTGGACTAAGATGTTGGGTGGCCAACTATCGAGTCCTCTTTAGCTCTAGCTCCGGGTCACACACAATACTGGTGTTTCTTGGGCAACTTTGGCCAAGATAACCTTGTGATCACCATTTGTTCATCTCTTAGTGGGTTTATATAGGTGAGCTTCAAATCCTCCTTCCCTCCCTTGGTACATGATGGATGGTAACCCAAGGGAGAGGTGTGATTCCATTGTGTGCTCAAATATTCTTTTTTGTGCTCACATAATGTCTAGGGAGGCACTAGTGGCTTGTCCTTAGGCAAATTTCACATAAGGAGTAGCTTTCCTTTGCTTGTTGTGGTCTCGGAAAGTGACTTTTTTCCATTTCCAGGAATGTGCGCTTATCGGGAAAAAAGGCGAGCAGAAGGCGCTCTTCTCGAAGGATAAAGCGCACATTTGAGCATTTATGACTAGTTCAAATTTGATTTTCTCAAAACCTTAGATATTTTAAAACTTCTTGATTCCATAATGGATTCCTGTCCTATAAATCCTTGGGCTCGACATTAATTTATGTCTTCTTCTTCTATACGATTTTCCAGTGTTAACAACTTCCCCCTAATGTGTGAGGTCTAAGAAGAACTATATAGCCGAAATACATTATAGTTTCTTTTATGTATCATACGCAGAGAGAGAGAGAGAGAGAGAGAGAGAGAGAGAGAGAGAGAGAGAGAGCTTTGCATGTATTTTTGGAATTGACAACACCTTGCACCATTTCCGAGATAACCATGGCCTAAGGGACCCCCTGCAAGTAGACAAAATATACAACATATTTACAAAATTTCAACGAGGCGGGCATGTCCCATGCTCGTGATGCTATGGTTAGTTAAACAAAATTGACAGATACATGTGTTGTCTGTGCCACTACTATGGTAGTGATGCTGGTGGCTATTGATGATGACTGCTGATGCCCTCAGGGGCTTTTTTTATTTGACGATAGGTGGAATGTGGTACCCATATGCGTAATCTTGGTATGTCATATCACTGTGTCATGTACGCATATGTACTAGCTAGGACCTTCCCGTGTAAGAATTGTTGTCAGAGACGCTTATGAAGGCACGGGTCTTCGACGGATCTTGATCAAAATGCAATGGTTTTAAGGTATGATACCATCATGACATGAAAGCCTTTGATGTAGTCGAATGTCAAGAGGATCGAGGACATTTGTGGAAAATTATTTCTCCCATAGTGCCACCCGAGGATACCCCTTTTCATGGGGAGGGGTCATCCAAGGTACCGCTTCCTTTTTGGAAAAGAGGTGTTGAGGTCGACAAAAAGGAAGCCTTAACCGAACCATGAGTCACCGACCTGAGGGGTTGGGGATCAGGATATGATGGGTTTAACATAGGCATGTTGGTGAGCGGTGAATGAAAACAGGTGATGGGGATTCAGTGGCCCAAGGTCGAAGTATACTTGAGCAACTTGGTAGTAGTCATAGGTATTTCTGAAGGAGAAATCCCTGGAGTCGGTAGGACTTCCAGGGCGGGTGTGAACCGGCTATGATTGTCTCAATGGTGCGTGCATGGGGGGTGAAATACTTTGACCAAGGGAGATGGGGTACTTCTTCCATGGGAGAAAAGGTGAAATATGAGGGCGAAGTGGCAAAGGGCATTGTTTGCAGTCTTTGTACATTTACCAAAAGAATAAAATAATGGGGTTTGGTTTGTACAAAACACAGAGACGGGTACCCCAAATCATGAAAGCGGGTCACTTTCTGAAGGTGGGAGGATGGTGTTTTGCTGGGGGTAGGGGTCCCATTCGTTTGTCTCATGTGTGAGGTTGATGAAGCGGAAGATGTCACAGATGGGATTATGCTAACGGAGGTATGGCAGGCCAAATGCAGTGCGCGGAGGTGCGCTTTCAATCTTCTTGTACAACCTGATCGTCTGGGAAGGGGGTTTAGTTTGAATGGTGAACTTGACCTTATGCATGACATGTGGATGGGAATGAGGTGCTTCCCAGACTAAAATGGTATGGCCATGGCGTCACTTGTGGGGTGATGTATGGTCTACTTTGGATGACGATCGCCATGGAGGGGAGGCTCTACCGACCATCGCGGGCGTTTATCATATGAAGGGTAAGGTGATGATAAACGTGGTCAGGTATGAGGACCCTATGGTTTATTTCTAATGGAGAAATGATGTCAAGATATGAAAATTTCTCTAGGACTCTATCATGCTGAGGGTAGAATGATACATACTCCGGAATTTTCAGTGGATGGTGCTGTGAGCGGTTTGCTGGTTCTTCTTGCAAAAAAAAACTACCTCAAGTGAAAGCATCTTCATTTCATCCGATATTATTGAAAAAAATGAATTTTGGAAAGGAATATGGGAGGGTGCATACCTTCTGGCGCTGAAACAAATATTTTTCTGAAAAGCGAATGTGGGGCATCGCTTTCATTCGTCATGGTATACTGATGATCATTCTGTTCTCCTGTTATGGAAGTCCGAAGTTCTGGAAAAGGGAGATAAATATGGGATTGTGGCCCTAATTCTATTCATTTGTACTTGCTAAGTTTTGGGAGATCAGAGGTGATTGCAAAGCCTTTCTTGCCATTGCAGTCATCCTGTGTACTGGGGATTAGCGATATTATGCCGAGGTAACTTCCATGACGTCCTGCATTTCAATTTTTTCAGTTTGGTGATGTCGGGGGCCATATAAATTGGGTTTGTACAGCCTAAAAGGGGATTTTTTTCCTACATTTCGCAGGCGATCTAGGCAAAGAGGTTCCCCCCTTGCTCTTATTTTCGAGGGACAACCGCGTGAAGGTGCATTGTTCCCTCCTTTTTGCGCGCAAGGGCAGGTTTTTTTGTAAAAACTTGGGTTTTTGATGTCCCTTTTGATGTTTCTCCTCTGTACTGATGGGTGCCTGTTGCTTGGTAGGTTGGTGTGGAGAGAGCGAGATTGGCCTGAGATCTAGACCGCTCTGGCTGCTGATGGTGGGGCACGCTGTCAGTTGGCCGCATGGGGGCTTCTGAAATTTGCTGAGAACGAGTTCCTTCAGTCACAGGACTAATTGTTACGTTATATCATACAACATTGGCGTAGGAGGCACATTATGTTTGTCCTGAGGGGGAGGAACTTGATTAACCTTCCAGAGACGGATATATACTTTGTGACCGGATTACTGCCTCAGGGTGAGGCACTGAGGTATCCACTCCCTACTGGAGGAGTGAACATGGATAGGTTCCGGAGGAGGCATTGCGGTGGTGTGGCTCTTATTGAGGGGTGCATCAATATTTCATCAGTGACAGATGTGGCCGATCAGTGTGCTCTGGCCATTATTGTACGACTGGCGGGGTCATTTGCGCCACATCAGGCATTGGGCCCATAGGTGGGAGTTTTACGCTGTTTGAGGAACATGCATTTTTTCAATTTTTCCTGCTTCTGTTTTGATGGTATGGTGTCGCAACTAAACAAGGTCCAATGTGGATCCAAATCATTTTCATATGCTAGCATCTTATGTAGCATTATGTACGAGAGGGTCGTGCTACTGAGGCTCATTGTGGTTGTGCCTATTGGGGGGTTGAGGGAGCCATGCATGAGGAGGTGGGCTCTGGTGATGCCATGCGGCGGTGGTGTCATGGTGGGTCATTATTGGAATGACACGATGGAGGCCTGGTTCGAGGCCAATCCATAGATATTTTTTCCATACCTGTATGTTGGGATGGACTTTCAAGGTGATCCAGATATCGGTCTCCCTTTCGGTTATGTTTGGGGTCCTGCAGGTATGCGATATATTTCTGCATTTGTTCGAGTTTTTATGTACTTGAGTGTTTTTTATTGACACTGACATTATTTTTGTTACTCCTGTATATGTTGGCAAGGTGGGACGCCCAGTGGCCTGATTGGTGGGTCATGATCCTCTGCCATGACCACAGGATGGTCAGGGAGGAGGTGTCGTAGGTGGACCTGGTTGTGCTGGTGGACCTGGCAGGGATGGTTCTAGCCCTTTTGGTGAGGGTAGCAGCTCAACTGCAGCTGAGGTAGTGGTCGAGCGAGCTCGTGCAGATGCGGCTGAGGTGCGCATCGCAGTACTTACAGCTCAGGTGGACACTCTAGAGGACTTTTGGGGTCGAGTGGACCGTTTGACCCATGGGATGCCTGCCCGAGGTTTTATGGATGACCTCGAGGAGGTTTGGCTAGATACAGTGATCTCCTATGAGAGGGATTACCGGCCCACTCTATGACGGGTAGCTATCGCAGTGGCGACAGTAGCTCTGGTGGTGGCACCAGGAGTAGTGGTGGGCCAGGTTCTCCTCTTGAGGGGGCACCCCCTAGAGTAGCTTTGTACACAGGGAAAGCACCCATTATGAGGATGTTTCCCTTATTTTTTCCAACCCTGGTATCTTTAGGCTGGCCAATGGGCCAGTGATACTATTTTTTTATTTAGATACACATATTTTTTGATATATATATGAGAGATCTTTTTGCGGCTCTACATGGTGTGCTATCTATTTCAGTTTATGGATTTTGTGTTATGCTGATGGATATATATGTTTTTTGTTTTTCATGTATGGTGGTTTATTCACGATGCATTCCATTCTAGGATATTGTTAGCTATGCGATTGGTTGCTTGTTTTTGATTCCTTGATACATGTGAAAATTTAATGTAATAAAATTGTCTACATAATATTTTGGCACGCAAATATATTTTAAACAGGTTTGTGTCTTTGGTTTCAAATGTTTGGTTCAACTGCGATGCCACTAACAGGGAATCGAGGTAGACATGCTTATGGCGGATGCCCTGATGGAGGGCCTCGCACATAAGTCCAATAACGGCGTCATACTCTGCCTGATTGTTGGTTTTTGATCTGATGCACATGCTATTTGAACACAGTGGTGATCGGTCACGATGGTAGATGACCCAGGCGGCTGCAGCTAAGTTTTGAGACCATCGCGATGCTCCATAAGCAAATCCGAAATAGGGTTCAAGTTGGTGATCCATGGTGGCACTTTGAGCATGTTTAGGTATTTGGGTAAAAAATATTTTGGTATTTGGATTTTTGTGTACTCTAACTCTAGGGGATAAGGGCTACTGGGGCCCTTATGGGTAGAAATTCTTGAGGTAAAGGTTTTTGACGAGATCAGTGAGGTAGGTCCCATCTAGTTCCATCAAGATGTATGCCCCTTGCTGGAGACAATGTTTGATGATATAGGGCCCTTTCCACAAGGTTTCGAACTTTTCTAGCCCTAAGGCCTCTTTTGCAACATCATAGCGAAGGACTAACTCTCCCTCGATAAATGAGTGAGGGGTGATGTGGCAGTCGAATGATGCTTTTACCCTTTTCTTATGGGCCTCATTGTGTTGCAGCAATTGTCGCCTGCTTTCGTCAACTAGCTCTAGCTATACTAGCCATTGTTCTAGAGGCTAGGTGTCATCAAGGAGTTCAATGGTGGTATGCAAGTTTGGGATCTTGTGGAAATATATGCAAAAGCGTAAGGTGCCTTGGTCTTTTGCGACATGAATAAAGTGGGATTCCTGTGATGCGGGGGTGGTTGAAATCCTGTCTTGAGCATGTGATGATACAAGTCTTATGTGATGAATTGTGTCGCTGTCATGCGGCGGGGGAAGGATCTCAGTAACGGAGTCCTGTGTGAGCCTAAGGTCAGATTTCCCACTAGGATAGACAATTTCTTGTAGGTGGAAGTTGTTTTTATCACAGAGGTGCCTGAACGCTTTTAGCAGCGGGCATACCTTCGGCGCGTGATCATGACCGGTGAAAATGGTGCATGGTATCACAGCGCTGACAGAGTAGATAGTGTGAGATTCTACACTACTTGATGTTCCTGATGTGGACACTTGGAAAGGGTCGGTTGTGGACCAGTTCGTCTTCTGCTTCCATTTTTGCATCGTAGGTTGAGACTTGCCTCCCTTTTTGGTGGGTGGTTGACTTAATGCTGCTCTAGCTGCTCCCAACTTGGGGAGATGTGTACACTTAAACGTATGATGAAAGTATGAGAAAATTAGGAAATAAGTGTGTGTTATCTTCTCTTGATTAGAGAGAATTTTTTTAGGAAGAGCCGAGATTATGCGGAGACCGTTTGCAAGGGGTTTGATTTCTCTGCATTGGTTGACTCGATGATCATTTAGATCACAAAGGCTGCATGTTATCCTAGGCTTTTCCCGGGGTATACGTGGTTGATGTGTGGTCTTATCAGGCTTGACACACCACTGCGGTGGTGGGGACGTTGAGTCAGCGATGTATCTTTTATGCCATTCTTGGAGATCGCCCGTTCTCTTTTCTATGGTATTAATCATGTCGATAGTGGGACGGATCTGTGAGACATAAGTACAATGTCGGTCATAATGATTACCCTAACATATCAGGAAAAATATCCGTGATATGGGGGTCCCATCGTGCTTGGTCTGAGGCCAGGCGGGTTACCAACGTCGTAATGCTGCTAAGTGAGGGCAGTGGACTACTATATGGTCTGTCTGCTTACATAACGTGCATGCGGGTGGGTTTCATGACATGCCTTTAGGGTTTAGTAGGGGTTCCCCACTCGACTATTCTTCGGCTGACAAGAACATGATAGACCCACTCATCTCCTCTGGCTGGGTCATGGAGCTACTAATGGACTCATTATCCATATCATCTTCCTGGGAAAGATGAACTATGGCTGAGCGGAGACTAGCAAGGGCTAGCCGGAAGCGAGGTATGTAGTGACAATCTTCCAATAGGTGATTGTCGGCGCATAACGAGCATGTGAATTGTGCTACCCGTAGCCCCACGTAGTAAACCCTTTCGATTGGATACCATCTGTGAATGAATTCCAATGTGGAACACTCTTCAAGGTAGTGGCCACGTTCATCGCATAGCGTACAACGTATAATGGGCATTACCAAGGGTATTTCTATGAATTTATGCTCCTCTTGTAAGTATAGGATGGTACACGGCTCGTCATTGATAGAATGGATGGAGGGATCCTCTTGATATGATCGCTCGACCGCATGTAAGGCATCCCTGTATCGTGGTATTTATGGACAATGGTGGGTATAATTCCCATAGGTGTCATAGAGAGCGCATGCGTGATTAATATGCAGCGGTTTTCTTGTATTTTTGGTGGCAAGTTCCTTTTTATGGGAACGTTGTTTCGAGGTGCCTGCCTCGCAGCCGAGGAGTGGTTTTAATTCATCCAACTCCAGGAATATGTGGGTAGGGTGTCCTGTGACATCACATATAGCGCAGGCTGATGACTACCTTTGCATGGTGGGGGTCACCACTTTCTTTCCTTTCTTGGCGATTTTCTTGGTCGTGGTCACCGGTTTTGCAATGGGAATTTCCCTTGCGGGGGCGGTTTTGGCTACTGCTTGGGTAGGTTGGGGCTCCTTGGGACTGGGGGACTTTATACCAAATGCAGTAACTATTGAAATCTTATTTAAACTGAGAGGGAGGGGTGAATCAGTTTAACAGAGACATGAGCTTTTTAAATTTTTCATCGACTTATTTACAACTTACTTTTATAACCAACCTTAGTATATTAACAGACTTAATATGGTGCAGCAAGTATTAAATTAATGTGACATCAACCTTATTATGAGAGCAGCAAAAATTAAGCAGATTTGGTAAATCATCTCGGCACACAGGCAACACAGATAGAGACAGCAGGTATAAATGGAAACCCATAAAGGGAGAAAACCACATCTTATTATTGTTGTGATGCAAAGGCAAGCTCCTACTCCCTCTCACCACTATTTTTCTGCAGGCACCAACCTACAGAAGGCTCCAACCTCAGTTAGCTACAACTGACAGCTATCAAGCTTCAACTTGATAGGGAAGCTCCAAATTCCTCAATTTATCAAAAGAAATGTTTGCTGATTTACCTCAGATATCAGCTCTGTTCTGTAGCATCTCTTTCTTCTCCTCTCTTCCTTATCTTCTATGCCTCAATCTTCTGTACTCTGCATTCTCTATACTTACTCTCTCTAACCTCTCTATGCATATCAAGTTGATATTCTATATAGAGTTCATCACATGACTGTTTGTATTCCACAAGGAATTTGGAATGAACAACCATGACTCTTTGGCTTCTGCCTTCTCATTCCTTTTTCCAACTCATTTAAAAAATATAACAATATGTACAAATTTCAATGTTACAGTGGGATTTTTCTTTTCCTTCGGATACTTGACTTTGCATCACAAACAATATAAAACAATTAAAACATTTACATTTTCAGTTTCAATATATAAACTTCACTCAGCCCTTGGCTTGTTGGTCTTGTCCATTCTATTTTTTTCATGCAACTATCCTGCATACCTCTGTTTACTGCAACTCTGAGCACCTGTCCATGTAAACCTGTTCACTACAAATTTGAATCCCTTCGCTGCATACCTCTTCAATTCTACAGTCTCTATTTACCATTGTACATATTCTCCAAGCTCACTGTAGTTGTGTATCTGCTGTATATATACCTGTTTTATAATACAGGGTAAAACCCCCAGTCCCTGAATTTTTCTCTCTGTACATATAAAAATGCACCTCCAATTTTCTATCCAACACAATTTCCTTATGTGGGAAATTTTGATACTCTGTTTACTGAACTGGTAGTTTAATTACGTGGAATCTCCTCTTACAAATCCCTACCATGAAGACTTCTTCACCGTTAATAAATGGCTATGAACCCATAGCTACAACACTCACGAATATAATATTCTTTCATATACAAAGGACCCAATCAACCCAGCTTTCAGCACTTCTATATGCACCTATTTCAAATCTATGGTAAAAGCCCATTTCATGGATGCAGTCATTTTACATACGAAAGATATCTAATTAAAATTATGGTGAAAACCATAGCCAAAACCCCACTTATCATTTTTCAAATTAATATTTGAATATTCGCCCATAACTCAGGTTTTAAAACCAATGGTCAATGAATTGTCTTTGAACCCCGCTTAATGAATACTTTATATTATGCCCAAACTTCATATCTGAACCACTGCACTTTTACCACCACATTCACCTTTTAATGTTAAAATACATATATTAGAACGAAATGTCTCGGGCCCATAATATGCACAGTTTGCCTTTGATATTAACATGTAGCACCTTTTTATAAAATGAACCATGGCTTCGAATCACTAATCGATCTTCATATGTAAACCCATAATGGCCCACCATATGAAATGGGCATTACATCCCATAATACAAACCTTCGGCTTTGTTTTTAATTACCCAGACTTTATGAAATGCGAATCAATATAATGAAGTGCCCAAATCTTATATCCAAGGTTTATTCACGAGCAGAAACCCTTTCATATAGTATTACCATATCCTTTTGTCAACAACCCTCAACATTATATCTATGCTACTCAACCTTATAACTTATATTAAACCCCACTTCATATGAAACTCGGCTCTATTTTTCATATCAAACCATAATATATATAGTAACATATGATACGTCCTCCGTTTAAATATTTGGAACATTATATTAAAACCCACAGATTTGGATTTAAAACCACACAATAACATATACATCATCTTCGAGCCCACAGTACTTCCCTCTCACATCTGATGGTTGAGAGGTTATCGCTTGGTTTTGGGATGATTCGACGATGATTGCACAACCAAACTACCCTCCTTTTAACCGCTCAAAAGCACACGATGATGATGGGTCCCAGCATTAACTTACCCTGCTCATCCAACGGTCACTATCTTATTGTGCTCCAACCCTCCGATCCTACGGAAATCACATGATTAAACGAAATGAAATTTAACTCTCAGAAGCCATGTGATGAACTAGGGCCTAGCTTCTTATCGCGTCATCCCTTGAGTTATCTTCCGTGCTATTTTGAGTGCGATTGTTGTTCGATGAACCCTCCTCCAGATCGGACAGCGCACAACTATATCACATTCATTACATCACCGATAGTTATCGCGCGATGAGGGAGCGATGGGAACGATTTCTCCAACCTGCTTAAGACCACATGTCAGCTCCTAGCATATATCGCGTTGATTTGGAGTGGTTTCACTTCCGTAAAAAGGTGGTGCGATATGGGTGGGTTTGGTTTTGCAAACCCACTGTCACTGTTCATACCTCGTGGTTCCGTTCAGCTACGCTCGAGGTTTCGTTCCTTCCTTCATTTGTTCACGATCCCAATATGTCTTCTTAAATTCCTTTTCATATGGTTCTTCAGTTATTCTCTGTCGCTCCTTCTCATATGTTATCCCTTGCTTTGTCAACACTTCAACACGGCGCTTCTGCTATCATAACGCACAACTCCATTCACGCATAGGTTTATCACCAATCCTCTGCGCTCGATTCATGATTCCTTAACGCGGGGCCTTATCCCCGACTCTGTCCCGAGGTCCCTCCTTCACACTATAGATATCCTCCATCTATTAGGAGGGTAGACATTCAAGCTCAATTCCCAATATTTAGTTGCAGTTGCCAATTATTCATCAGAGGAGTGCGAAACTCCATTACTCCTTTTTAACAAATTCATTTACCCATCTATAAATCAATGCCAAAACTTTAATTCATTACTCTGTTCCCGGTTCTCCAATACTGAAATGAACATCCGGAATAGATTTCCTTATCAAACAGGGTTAAAACAATTCAGGATCTTTGCAGGGTTAAGACGTTTCATCGCATAATTCCTCAAATTCATAAAACTGTGTTGTCTCTGTAAATAGACTCTCCCTCAATTCTTCTCATGCTCCCTGTAAAGACCTGTTGTCTTCCCCTTTGCCTCTACTGCTGTCCTTTGTCTGTCTCTACCTCTGATGCCTCCTTTGCCATCAATGAAAATATTTCTAATAGTCTCCCCCTTTGGCATTGATGGCAATACAATTCCTCTGCTTGCCTTTTAGGACCCTTCCTTCTGTTGCTTGCTTTTCCTCCCCCTTTGAAATCAATGGCAAGGGGTTGCTCAATTTTTTTTCTGTGTGCTTTGAAATCTTGCCCATGTTGTACTGATCTTGAGGACCTATTTCATGCTTTCTTTGCTAGCTAATCTCCCCCTGGAATGATATTTTCATTTCTGTTCTCCCCCTTAAACTATGCTTTCTCTTCATATCAGAGAGTAGCATCTACAAATAACACCCCTAGTCTATCTCTCAAATATTCAAATGGTTCTGTAGCAAGAGGTTTGGTAAATATATCTGCTATCTATTCTTTTTTGGTACATACTCCAGCTTTACTACCTTCTGAGCAAATTGTTCTCAAAGAAAATGATACTTGATTGGGATATGTTTAGTTTTTGAATGAAGCACAGGATTTTTTGATATGCTTATAGCACTTGTATTATCACATTTGATAGAGATAGGTTCATCAATGCTTACCTTCATGTCTTGGAGGGTTTGTTTCATCCACATGACTTGTGTACAGCATGTTGCTGCTGCTATGTATTCTGCTTCTGTTGTAAATAGAGAGATAGATGTTTGTTTCTTGCTTAGCCATGCCACCAGACTTTCTCCTAGATAGAATGCACCTCCACTTGTGCTTTTCCTATCATCCACACAGCTGGCCCAATCTGCATCTATGTATGTTGTTAATGTAAGGCTTTTTCCTTTTGGATGCCATAGCCCAAACTGTATTGTTCCTTATAAATATCTGAATATTATTTTGACTGCTAGAAGATGGTTTTGCTTTGGTGTTGCTTGGTATCTAGCCACAAGTCCTACTGCTAGCATGATGTCTGGTCTTGATGTTGTCAGGTACAACAGACTTCCTATCATGGATCTGTAGAGTCTTTGATCTATATCAGTAGATCCATCATCAGCACATAGCTTGCATCCCGTGATCATGGGAGTTGACACAGTTTTGCAGTCTTCCATTTTGAACTTTTTCAACATTTCTTTTAAGTATTTTTCTTGTGAGATAAATGTACCTGTGTTCTTTTGCTGAATTTGAAGTCCTAAATAGAAACTGAGCTCTCCAATCATAGACATCTCAAACTCTGATTTCATCTCCTCAGCAAACTCTTTTTCTAGCTCATCTCTATTGCTTCCAAACATAATGTCATCAACATATACTACAACAACCAGGAGTTCATTTTCATGGGCTTTTATGTATAGATTGTTGTCTACTCCTCCTCTCTTAAAGCCTTGTTTTTGCAAGTATTTATCTAACCTTGAGTACCAAGCACGAGGAGATTGTTTTAGTCCATATAGAGCCTTCTTTAGTCTGCATACATAGTCTTATTTTTCTGTTAATGAAAATCCTTCTGGTTGTTCCATGTAGACTTCTTCTTCTAGATCTCCATTCAGAAATGCAGATTTCACATCCATTTGAAATACCTTGAAGTCTTGGTAGCATGCAAAGGCTAGAAACATTCTGATAGCTTCCATTCTGGATACAGGGGCAAATGTTTCACTGTAATCAAGTCCTTCGATTTGTGAATATCCTTTGCAGACAAGTCTGGCTTGATTCCTGATTACTTGTCCTTGCTCATTCATTTTATTTTTGAATACCCATTTTGAGCCTATGAATTTTTTCTCGGTAGGTCTAGGAACTAGTTCCCAGGTATTATTCTTCTCAATTTGGTCCAATTCTTCATTCATAGCATTCACCCAATACTTGTCCTTGCTGTCTTCTTCAAACTTCTTTGGCTCTATTTGTGATAGCATGGCTATGTATACCTCTTTTGTCTGTTCAGTTAGCTGCCTTCTTGTCTGGACCCCTACTCTCTTGTCTCCTATGATCTGATATTTAGGATGGTTCTTCTGAGTGTATCTAGAGGGGGCTTTAGAGCTCAGTTCAACATATTTTGTTGTCTTTCTTGTTTCATCATCATCTTGGTTTTCTTCTTCATGGTGGTCTGAAGGACTGCTGCAGTTTGTACCTCTTGTATTGTTTGGAAGTTCTTCATCAAATATCATGTCAATGCTTTCTACAATTTTTCGAAGAGTCTTGTTGTAGCACCTGTACCCTTTAATTTTGGAAGCATATCCTAGAAATATCCCTTCATTTAATCTTGCATCAAATTTCCCAATATTTTCATCATTATTCTTTATGTAACACTTGCTTCCAAATATCCTAAAATGTTTGATTGAAGCTAGTTTACCATGCCATAGTTCATAAGGAGTCTTGTCACTGCTTGGCCTTAAGTGAGCTTTGTTAAGGATATGCACGGCTGTGTGTATTGCTTTTTCCCAGAAGGTTTGAGGAATATTACTCTCTTGCATCATGGCTCTAGAAATTTGTTGTACAAATCTGTTTTGTCTCTCTGCTACTCCATTCTGCTGAGGTGTCCCTACAATAGTAAATTGTTGCTTTATGCCATGTTCATTGCATAGGTCTGCAAAGTCATAATCTGTGAATTCACCTCCTCTGTCTAATATTATGGATTTTAGCTTTCATCCTGTCCAATTTTCTGCTAAAGCTTTGAATATGAATTTTTCCAGAGCTTCTGATTTATTCTTGAGAAATGCAACCCATGTCATTCTAGATAAATCATCTATTATCAGCATGAAGTAGGATTTTCCACTTTGTGTTTTAGTTCTTTCAGGTCCACACAGGTCCATGTGCACAAGCTGGAGTGGTCTTCTTATTGATAACTCATCTTTGGCCTTAAAGGATGTGCGGGTCTGTTTGCCCAATTGACATGATTTGTATATGGTATTAGAAGGCCTTTTTATTTCTGGCATGTCTCTGACAACTTTCTTCTTGCTCAGTCTGATGATATGATCAAAGCTGAGATGTCCCAATCTCCTATGCCATAACCATGAATCCTCAATTTTGCTAAGATGGCATGCTTCATCTTCCTCTTTCACTATGTAAACATTACTCTCTGTTCGAACACCTTTGAGCAGAGTCTTACCTGTGGTGCTTGATCTGACTTCACAGTCTTGTGCTCTGAAAAGAACTTCGTAGCCTTTATCACACATTTGACTGACACTCAACAAATTTTCTATCAGCCCATCTACAAATAGTACATCTTGGGCCTTACCTCTACCATGATTTAAGCTAACTGAGCCCTTTCCCTTGATTTTTCTTGATTTATCATTGCTAAAAGTAACATTACTAGTTTTCTTTTCGTCCAAAGTTATAAATTTGCTTCTGTCTCCAGTCATATGTTTTGAGCAGCCACTGTCCAGATACCATTGGCTTTTCAGGTCTTGAGTATTTAGAGCCAGGTCACACTTATTCACCTTATTTTTCCACTGGAAACATCCTTTTGGTTGGTATCTTTTGTGAGATGATGAATCACATACTCTCAGAGGAAATTTGGAAGGCATATGTCCAATTTTACTGCATACACAACATTTGATCATAATTTTTGTAGAATTGTGAGTATGAACAAAATTTCTTTGATTAATAAACCTCCTTGAGGTGTTGAACATCAATTTTTGTCCATATTTTCTACACTCAATGATTTTGTGGCCAAATTCCTTACAATAAAAACAGTAACCATAGAAACTATTTGCATACTTGATGTAAGGTTGTCTTCTCCATTTGTTTTCTTGAGACAGTCTCTTCACTGTTTGCATATTTTTTTGGTTTGAATTACTCCTCTTTGTATGACAGTATGCAGCAATGTGTCCCAGCTTGTGGCAGACATAACAAGTATCATTTTTCATAGGAGGGAAGAATCTCCTTTGATGGATTCCAAATTTGACATATTCAGGGGTATATGAATCTTTTTTTGTTGTCTGAGTATTTCTTTCATTCTTTGTTATTAGAGGATTATTCTAGGTTCTGTCTCCCTCCTTACATGTTTCTTCTTTTGTAGGAATTATTTGAGCTGCTTCATCATCCTTCTTTTCTTTTACAAAAATAATCTCTCTGTTTTCTTTTTCTTTGCTTTTACTTGATTCTCCTTCATAGCCTATTCCAGTTTTTATCATAGGAGATCTTTGAGCATCTAGAATTTCGTTCAACTTACCAGAGCTTGTTGTTTGAGAAGAATTTATAGCCACTTTTTTTTGAGAATTTTCTAATTTCTTCCTGAGACATACTACTTCTTCTTCTAACTTCTCTTGTTCCTGTTTTTTCTCCTTGATTTGCTTAAGTAACATATCTTCTATCTTCTTGGCTTCTTCAAGCTTTATCTTTAGTTGCATGAGGACTTCTGAATTCTGTTCTTCTTGTACATACTTGAGGAGAATGACCTTTTTTTTCTGCACTTCAGTTTGAGTCTATCAATCTCCTCCAGGGCACTTCTTAGCTCCCCCTCAAGGTCGACTTCACCTTCTTCTTCTTCATCTTCTAGCAGGAGTCCTTCAAGTTCTTCTATGGCCATCAATAAAAATTCAGAGGTTCGTTCTTCACTTGAAGGTTCATCTGAGTCTTCAGATGCACTGCTGTCTTGTTGAGCATAGAAGGATTTTCTACTAAATTTCTTTCCTTTCTGCCAGTTCTTTGATATATTTTTCCCTGATTCTTGAGCCTGATTCTTTACTTTCTTGTGAGGACACTTAGTAGCATAGTGTCCAACTCTTCCACAATTAAAGCATTTGGAAGGAAGTTTACCTTTGTATTCACCTGAGCCTCTATCTAGTTTCTTGAAAAATTTAGCCTCTTCTTCATCAGAGGAAGAACACGTATATTCCTTTTCTTCTTTCTTCTTTTCTGTTTTAAAAGCTACCTCCCTCATACTTGGCTTCTTCTGTGGGAGTCTCATCTCATAGGTTGTTAGATTTCCAAGTAACTGGTTCATAGTCAAGGTCTCCCAATCAGCTGTTTCTTCTATTGTAGACACCTTGGGATTAAACCTGGATGGAAGAGATCTTAGAATATTTTGCACAATTATACTTTCTGGTATGGTTTCTCCAAGAGCTTTCATATTTTTAACAATTTCTGCAACTCTTAAGAGGAAGCTGCCAACATCTTCATCATCATTCATTTTTAAATTTTCAAACTGGGCTCTATATAATTGAAGTTTGGTAGTCTTTACCTTTTCATTTCCCTCATGGATATTCTCTAGAGTGTCCCACATATCTTTGGTAGTCTTACTGTGCATTATTTTGATAAATTCAGCCTCACAAAGTCCACTTAAGATTGCATTCATGGCCTTTGCATTTGCTACAAATTCTTGTTTAGCTTCTCTTTCTAGGTCAGTTGCCTTTGGGGCATATCCAAATTCTACAATAGCCCATACTTCTATTCCTAGAGACATTATGTATGCTCTCATTCTGATTTTCCAGAAGGCATAATTAGCACCAATGAAGAAAGGGGCTTTATTGGTTGAACTTCCTTCTTGACTAGCCATCCTGGGGGCCTAGGATCTCCTTTCAGTGGTTAAACTGGTACAAAAGGAACTTGGCTTTGATACCAATTGTTGAAATCTTAGTTAAAATGAGAGGGGGGGTGAATCAGTTTAACACAGACATGAGATTTTTAAATTTTTCATCAACTTATTTACAGCTTACTTTTATAACCAACCTTAGTATATGAACAGTCTTAATATGTTGCAGCAAGTATTAAATTAATGTGACAGCAACCTTATTATGAGAGCAGTAAACTTTAAGCAGATTTGCTAAATCATCTCAGCACACAGGAAACACAGATAGAGACAACGGGTATAAGTGGAAACCCATAAAGGGAGAAAACCACATATTATTATTGTTGTGATGCAAAGGCAAGCTCCTACTCCCTCTCACCACTGTTTTTTTGCAGGAACCAACCTACAGGAGGCTCCAACCTCAGTCAGCTACAACTGACAGCTATCAAGCTTCAACTTGATAGGGAAGCTCCAACTTCCTCAATTTATCAAAAAAAATGTTTGCTGATTTACCTCAGATATCATCTCTATTCTGTAGCATCTCTTTCTGCTCCTCTCTTCCTTATCTTCTCTGCCTCAATATTCTATACTTTTCATTCTATATACTTACTCTCTCTAGCCTCTCTATGCATATCAAGTTGATATTCTATATAGAGTTCATCACATGACTGTTTGTATTCCACAAGGAATTTGGAATGAACAACCATGACTCTTTGGCTTCTGCCTTCTCATTCCTTTGTACAACTCATTTAAAAAATATAAAAATATGTACAAATTTCAATGTTACAGTGGGATTTTTATTTTCCTTCGGACACTTGCCTTTGCATCACAAACAATATAAAACAATTAAAACATTTACATTTTCAGTTTCAATATATAAACTTCACTCAGCCCTTGGCTTGCTGGTCTTGTCCTTTCTGTTGCTATCATGCAACTGTCCTACATACCTTTGTTTACTTCAAATCTAAGCACTTGTGCATGTACACCTGTTCACTACAATTTTGAATCCCTTCGCTGCATACCTCTTCAATTCTGCAGTCTCTGTTTACCTCTGTACATATTATCCAAGCTCACTGTAGTTGTGTATCTGCTGTATACATACCTATTTTATAATACAGGCCAGTCCCTAAATTTTTCTCTCTGTGCATATAAAAACGCACCTCCTATTTTCTATCCAACACAATTTCCTTATTTGGGAAATTTTGATACACTGTTTACTGAACTGGTAATTTAATTACGTGGAATCTCCTCTTACAAATCCACACCATGAAGACTTCTTCACCGTTAATAAATGGTTATGAACCCATAGCTAAAACACTCACACATATAATATGATCTCATATACAAAGGACCCAATCAACCAAGCTTTCATCTCTTCTATATGCGCCTATTTCAAATCTGTTTTAAAAGCCCATTTCATGGATGCAGTCATTTTACATACGAAAGCTGTCTAATTAAACTTATGGTGAAAACCATAGCCAAAACCCCACTTATCATTTGTCAAATTAATATTTGAATATTCGCCCATAACTCAGGTTTTAAAACCAATGGTCAATGAACCATCTTTGAACCTCGCTTAATGAATACTTTATATTACGCCCATAATATGCACAGTTTTCCTTTGATATTAACATGTAGCGCCTTTTTATAAAATGAACCATGGCTTCGAATCACTAATTGATCTTCATACGTAAACCCATAATGGCCCACCATATGAAATGGGCATTACATCCCATAATACAAACCTTCGGCTTTGTTTTTAATTACCCAGAATTTATGAAATGTGAATCAATATAATGAAGTGCCCAAATCTTATATCCAAGGTTTATTCACGAGCAGAAACCCTTTCATATAGTATTACCATACCCTTTTGTCAACAACCCTCGACATTATATCTGTGCTGCTCAACCTTATAACTTATATTAAACCCCACTTCATATGACACTCGACTCTATTTTTCATATCCAACCATAATATATATAGTAACATATGATACGGCCTCCGTTTAAATATTTGTAACATTATAGTAAAACCCACAACTTTGGATTTAAAACCACACAATAACATATACAACATCTTCGGGCCCACAATACTTCCCTCTCACATCTAACAGTTGAGAGGATATCGCTTTGTTTTGGGATGATCTGACGATAGTCATGCAACCAAACTGCCCTCCTTTTAACCACTCAAAAGTGCGCGATGATGATGGGTCCCAGCATTAACTTACCTTGATCCAATGGTCACTGTCTTCTTGTGCTCCAACCCTCTAATCCTATGGAAATCGCACGATTAAACGATATGAAATTTAACTCTCAAAAGCCATGTGATGAACTAGGGCCCAGCTGCTTATCGTGTCGTCCCTTGAGTTATCTTCTGTGCTATTTTGAGTGCGATTGTCGTTCGATGAACCCTCCTCCAGATCGGATAGCGCACGGCTATATTGCGTTCATTCCATCACCGATAGTTATCGCGCAATGAGGGAGCGATGGAAGTGGTTTCTCCAACCCGCTTAAGACCACGTGTTAGCTCCTAGCATATATCGCGTTGATTTGGAGTGGTTTCACTTCTGTACAAAGGCGGTGCGATATGGGTGGGTTTGGTTTCGAAAACCCACTGTCACTGTTCATACCTCGTGGTTCCGTTAAGTTGCGCTCGAGGTTCTGTTCCTTCCTTCATTTGTTCACGATCCCAATATGTCTTCTTAACTTCGTTTTCATACGGTTCTTTGGTTATTCTCTGTCGCTCCTTCTCATATGTTATCCCTTGCTTTGTCAATACTTCAACGCAGCGCTTTCGCTATCATAACACACAGCTCCATTCACGCATAGGTTTATCATCAATCCTTTGCGCTCGATTCATGATTCCTTAACGCAGGGCCTTATCCCCAACTCTGTCTCGGGGTCCCTCCTTTGCACTAAAGATATCCTCCATCTATTAGGAGGGTAGCCATTCAGGCTAAATTCCCAATATTCAGTTGCAGTTGCCAGTTATTCATTAGAGGAGTGTGGAACTTCATTATTCATTTTTAATAGATTCATTTACCCATCAATAAATCAACGCCAGAACTTTAATTCATTACTCTGCTCCTGGTTCTCCAATACTGAAATGAACATTCGAAATAGATTTCCTTATCAAATAAGGTTAAAACAATTTAGGATCTTTGCAGGGTTAAGACGTTTCATCACATAATTCCTCAAATTCATAAAACTGTGTTGTCTCTGTAAATAGACTCTCCCTCTGTTCTTATCATGCTCCCTGTAAAGACCTGTTGTCTTCCCCTTTTCCTCTACTGTTGTTCTTTGTCTGTCTCTACCTCTGCTGCCTCCTTTGCCATCAATGACAATATTTCCAATAGTAACTTTGGTAGCTGTCGTTCCTGGAGGGGGAACTAGGTACCACACTAGGAATGCCAATGATATATTGGGTAATACTAGTGTTTCCAAGACCTGCTAGAAGGTGAAGCCAGGAGGTGGGTAGAGGAAAGGAATTTGGGAGGCAGTGTAGACTAGGGAGGTTGCAGTAGCTGATGCCTCGGTGTCATTACTACTTGATTCTATGTCCTGACTAACCTTAGTGCTTGATGTGTACATCATGCATACTGGGGCCCCTGTGGCATTGGGTGATACCTCAGGGATAATGGGAGGATCTCCTAGGAATGACCCTAGGAAGGACGATGGTTTGAATTGGCTAGGGCCATATTATTGATACCGTGAAAGACCATCTACGACTGTATCTACATAGCGTATAATTACATCCGTGTTGGTCAAGGGACGCTTTTCGCTGTGCGTCAGCTGGTCTACTGTGATGATTCGATCCTCGTGGGGGAACATCATGATGCGGAAGATGGAGGATTTTATGGCAGACATGGCGTACATGTAACTCCGCACAAGGAGTATATTGTAATCCAAGTGAGCATCCAAGACTTCGATGTATGTGTGGACCGTCTTGCCAGCTAGATATACTGGTAAATTTTGGAAGAGACCGACGGGGGTTGAGGGACGACCGTCATATGCTCTGAGTGTGATGATGGAAGGTTTGAGTTCAGGGGCTCCTAACCTCTACCATACATTCTTTGACATGATGCATGTGGATGCATCCTCATCAATGACACATTGGTGAATAGTGATATTCTGTACCGATACTGGTATCTGGAAGGCGACCATGGAGGGAAGCCTAGGGGTGGATTTTTCTAAGTCAAAAGCCATCATGCACGTGTCGACAGGGTCGACAGCACCTAATGCAGAAAGTAGGGCTTTCCGTTGCTTTGGGCACGACTTCAGTACTTCCAATGCGGACATAGAAGCAGGTGATTGAGCTAAATCATCTACGATGTTGTAATTGTGGGCCTCTTTGAAGTAGTTACTTGCTCCCTATTAGGCCCTTTTACCATTTTTAGCAATGGTTCGAAAGGAATATTTGGAATGGTTAAAGGTGCAGTCGGTGCTCTCATACTAGCCCCTGACGTACTGGTGTTTAGTGGGGTGTCGTAGCTGTAATTCCGAGTTTGGAAAAGCATTTCTTCCCCAACCATGTAAATTTCAGGGTTTTTTTTCCCAAAATCGTCGGGGTTTTGCTACTGAGTGCTGACCGTTCCTTGATGGGGGAAGGGTTCTTGCATCACCCCAGTTGTCTGGGAAGATCCTCTTTGTCCTCGGTTACTCTGAAGCTTTTTAAGCTCAGGGAGTTCAAGACAGTGGTGAGTATAGTGTCCGTACTCACCACATATTGAACAAGAATGGTTTGTTCGTAGAGGTGGCCTTTTGTCTTGCCTTTGGGCATTGCTTGGCTCCTGGTTCTGATTCCAGTTGGAGTTACCTCCAGCTTGGGATTGTGGTGGGCACTGTTGGTTGTTTCCCCCTTATCCAGGGTTCCCTTTGGGATTTCTTTTTTACTTTTTATTAAACACGTTAGGAGGGTAGTTCTCCTGATCATACTGGTGTGGTTGATTTTGGGACGGCTGCAAAAAGTTCACCTGTGCATTGTTTTGCGTAGGTGGGTTATGTGCTTGGGACTGATCATATTGTTGTCCCATGTTTGCACTTGGCTATTGGGGGGGTTCTTCCGTCATTTTTTCTTCCTGCGTACTGGGTCCCCTCAGACGGAGGATAAGGTCCTCCTTGGTGATACGCTTGTGCCCTATTAGTCAAATTTTTCTGCTGCATATGATGACTTTGAAATCTGGGTTGAGACATGTTCTGGGTAAACCCATGTGTGTAACTGGGATTCTGACTGCTGCTGTCTAGGCACCCTTGGGTCATTGACCCAATAAGTCTGTCTTCAGAGTTAGACATGCTTGGAAATTCTTGATAAGATTGCAGGCATAGGGCGTTGGGTAGGATATTGTATATGTATCCTAATTGCGTGTAGATCAGTTCAAGATGTTGGGCTTTACTGATTGTGTCCTCTTCAGATGTGGGGTTACATTGTGCCACATCCTTTGAAATCTCCACTGTCAAAGTTTTCAAGAATAAATATAAAAGGACTCAGTCATCGAGTTTTTCTTTGCATAAACTGTGACACTGCCTCCACTCATGGAGATGTTCTGAAATATGGCTAGAGGGGGATTTTCTAAAATGAGTCAGTAACTCCATTCTCGAATCATGATGAATGGGCAACTGAAATTATGTGAGGAACGCGGTAGCGAGGGTGCTAAAGGTTCCATGTGAAGCAGGAGGTTGCTCCACATACCATTTCATGGCCACTCCTGTAAGAGTGCGTTGAAATAGCCACAATCGAATAGTGTCGTCAATGATGCTATTCGATGAGCACCACAGGTGAAAGGTCATTATATGATTTCTTGGGTCTTCCGCTTGCTTGCCTTCAAACTTTTGTATGCATGAAGCAAGCTTCGTGGGCATGGGAGGCCAATTTGGGTCATGTGCGATGGGGTCATTAGTGAGCTTCGTCAAATCTAGTAGATTCAATGCCGCTAAGAAGGATGACTGGGAGGTTGACGCCATGACAATGTGTGAAGACATGAAGTTCTGGTTAGAACGAGGGCTAGTCTGTTACGTACCCTGTTGTGAATTCAGTTGACTTCCCGTATGGGATGCACTCTTTTGCCCCCCAGGGACGAGGGGGGTGTGGTGTGCGATGTGGTGTTGGGAGACCAAATAGGGTTCCCAGCTAAGGTTGCTCCAAGAAAGGAGGAACCAACCACTATGGCAATGTTCCGACTTTGATGCCTAAACGGCGAAAGACCTGGAATGCCTCCCGGTAATGGGGGGAGATACAAAAGACGCCTGGACTGACGAGGTTCTGTTGGAATTGTTTGAGTGTTGACCAGGTTAGGTTTTGGAAAACATATGAGGGGATCGAGTCTGTGATCATGATAAATTTATGGCCACATACATAAAACAAAGAAAAAATGAAATGAATTTTCCTTTAACTTAATCTATGTGATCAATCAAGAAAAAAAATGGTTTTGTTTTTTTGTGCGTGATAATCAAAATCCTAGAAGACCTAATACGTCCTCACACACTCAAAAGTAACTGGGCCTTGAGAGGATTTCTTGCGAGTGCTGGCACAACGTCCTGTAAGATCTGGCGACACCCCTAGTCAGTCGAAGAGAATCAACCAAGGTAAGGGTAGAGGGTCTGGCGCTTGCCTACACCGTCACCTATAGGGTAAAGGATGCCCTATTTTTGGCCACTAAGAACCACCGTCCCACGTGAGCGTCTGATTATTGGGCTTCTTGGTAGTCAAATAACAGTACCGAGTATCAGTTGGGTTAGGTAGCCCCAACTGATACCGCACGCACTGCACCTAAGCCTAACCCCCTCTGAATCAGGTCTCTGCCGCGCTCAGGTTTTCTTTTCCATGGGATGATAGGTGGATTTTAAAGCTCCCTAAATACAAAAATTCTATGTTTCAATGTGAAGTGTGATCAAGGCGGCTCACTGGATGCCTACCCCCTTGATCCTAACTTAATCTATAAATTCTCTTGTGGCCCCTATGGGGAGAATTTCGTGAGTTGGTTTAAGTTGTTTTTAGGTGGATTTCTTATCTTAATGGGTGAATTTGTGTGAGCGTATGGTGAAAAATCTCATATTTTGAACATATCGATATCGGTGATCCTTTACAAAAATCCCCTAGTTAAACTATGTGACGTTGTTCCTTGCTCAAATAGAAAGCATTTGCGGATAATGGGCCGCTTCCAAATCCTCCTAGTTAGTCTATGTGAGTGACTAAAGGGAGATGGTGAATCATGAATGTAGAGTGTTCATATGCTTTTCTAGGGTCACCAAATGGTGCAAAGACAGCAAAGATCACTTGCTCTAATTGGCAATTCAATCCTAGTCCCGCAATTTCCTAAATGCAAAAATTGAATTTAAACTAAACAATTTCTAAACTATCTTATGCATATGTGGCCTTGAGCCACTTACTTGGACTAGTTAAACTAAGTGTGCATACTAGAATGTGCAAAAAACATAAATTGTTCGGAAAGAAATTATTAATTTCCCCCCTACTTAAACTATGTGAACACTTTTTTGCAAAAACCAACTTAAATGAAAAATAACTAAATGCCTACAGAAAGCAGCAAAAAATGAGTTCTCAGAAGCTGTGGGCTATCAACACAGGTGTTACACAACATTTTTTCATTTTCCCTACAATCCCCAACTCGCACATTGGAAGGTCATTTCTGTGACCAATGCACAGTGTCATGCTTTGCAAATAACATCCTTGCATCCCTTTTGATGAAGGCAACATTCTTCTTATTTACATTTCCCTAAGCAGAGCTGTAAAAATCCATATTTTTGCCTTGGTGCGAGTAGTCCTTTACCTCCTCGCGCCAACCTAGGAATTTTAACACTAAGCATGCACCACTTGGCACTCTATCCCAGTGTAATTCCCGTGCCAAGCTATTTATGATTTTTTTTTTTCAAATAGAGGCAGAGGTTCCATTCCAACCACCTCGGGGATGAGTCATTGGGAGTGGTTGAACTGAAACAACCATGGGCTCCCTCCTTTATTTAGTAGTTTCCATCTCCCTTGGAACAATCCTAAAGGATAAGCATCCCTCCCACCTTTTTAGGGATCCAAACCTCCTCCTTTGCCTCTATATAAACAAGCCTTCTCTCTTTATGAAAACTAGCTGAAGCTGAAAAAAGATAATTATACAACTGAAGTGTTGAACTTGAAAGACCAAGCTATAGTTGAATAACTAAGTTATTGAAAAGGTAGAACAAGGGATAAATCCATCGAGAGGGCCTTTATCCCATCCAAATTCCCCAACAAACGTTGAGACGTGCTTCACCCGAGCCCCGCTGGAGGAGACCGCAACGTCAAAGCATGGTTGTATCTCTTCTTTCTACCTATTAATATAAGTGACTATTGTCTGGTTCCCATCTTGTGTTTTATCTCTATAGAATGAAATATGCTAGTCCTCTCTAACTAACTAGTAGATTTTGGATGAAATTAGTATGTGGAATGTGGTTGTCATTTTCTGATCTTTGTGCAGGTGTCCAAGTGCGATAAGCAAATGGATTGTGACTTGCCTTCGATCAAGAGCGAGAGGTTCTCATCAACACTATGATTGCTGACAACAGCATTGGACCAAAGGTAGGTTATCTTATCGCATCCTCTTTCATTTGAATATCTAGGAACCTACACCTTATCATGATTCCTTGTTACTAGACCCACCCTAGGGTTATAGGGATCGTCTTTGTCCACAGAGATGATTTACCTAGCATATGCGTGCGCTATAAGTTTGTCCTTCAGAAAAATCCATCCTAGTACATTTTACAAGCCCTAGAAAGGACTAAATCGAATAAATTCATGGTGACGAGGTCTGATTTCATCAGGGTTTAACGAGTCTGACAAAGGGAGAACTTGGCATCTTTTGATGTTTAGAGAGTTTGAAAAGAAGATAGAAAATAAAACTCCAATATTCCCTTTTCGTAGGTAGTCTCATAGATCTGAAAAGGTAGAAAACTGTGTCTGAGAGAACCTCTTAGTCATGATAGGCTAAGGTATTCCTTTTTTGTAAATAATCCATCCTACTCGAAAAATGGGTAAACGTATACTAGGTAGATATCGTTTCACAACCATTTAACGAGTTCAAAACGACAAGAATCTCAGTGATATTTTCAATTTTAGAGAGTCAGAAAAGAGCTGAAAGATGAATCCACCTGGAGGAACGATTGGTATTAAGGGTAGCAACTGGTTCCGATAATGGCGGAACTGCTCAGAACAAGTAAAGGTCAAGAGGTTGGCTAACAAGACCACTCATCGTAGTAGTTCCTCAGGAATGGGTAAAACAACCAAGTGAAGGCATATGATCGGCCAAGCAGATAGTGACGATGGAGTGAGAAAAACAAGTCTCATCTGACAAAACAGGCTTATAAAATGGCAATCACAAAAGGTAAAATGGGAATGGTTTCATTTTTACACAAGCTTGAAATCAGGAAACTCTGCTTGAAGTTGGTTTCATTTTTACACAAGCTTGAAACAAAGATAAACTATGCTTGAAACCAGTTTCATTTTTACACAAGCTTGAAACAAAAATAAATTATGCTTGAAAAAGTAAGCATGCCCCCAACATGGTGACTCAATTCAAGGTACATGCCCCCCAAGCTTCAGTCCATATGGAAGGAAGATGGAGCGTAGGACCCTGGATTTTGTCTGATAAAATCCAGGCTGCGGATTCTTTGTGGATTATCATGACTTATTGCATGACTATTTGATTGGATGGTTGCGACCATACCTGAGTCTATTTTTTGATATTTACTAATGGATGGCTACGTCCATACCTAGATCTCAATTTTTATATACTCTATTATGGATGGTTGCGCCCATGCCACATGCTCATGTATTAGAGATATTAGTTGTATTTGTAATTGTAGGTTTTCCGATAACGGTGTTTGGTTCGAATGGGTTATCATAAAGAATTTCGCCCCTCCCTCTCCCTCGAACCTCATGCTTTAGGGGGCATCTGTTACACAGCATTTTTTCATTGTCCCTGCAATCCCCAACTCACACATTGGAGGGTCATTTCTGTGACCAATTCACAGTGTCATGCTTTGCAAATAACATCCTTTCATACCTTTTGATGAAGGCAACATTCTTCTTGTTGACATTTCCCTAAGCAGAGTTGTAAAAATCCCTATTTTTGCCTTGGCGCAAGTAGCCCTTTACCTCCTTGTGCTGACCTAGGAATTTTAACACTAAGCCCACGCCACTCGATGCTCTGTCCCAGTGTAATGCCCGCGCCAAGATATTTATGAATTAAAAAAAAAAATAGAGGCAGAGGTTCCATTCCAACCACCTCGGGGATGAGTCATTGGGAGTGGTTGAACTGAAACAACCACGGGCTCCCTCCTTTAGTTAGTAGTTTCCACATCCCTTGGAACACTCCTAAAGGATAGGCCTCCCTCCCACCTTTGTAGGGATCCCAACCTCCTCCTTTGCCTCTATATAAACGATAATAATGTCAACGATGGCTCGATGGCCTCTTCTTATTAAACGTTCGAAATGAAGAAGAAATTTTACCCACTTTCCAAAGGGCACCTAGGCAATGGCTCTAGGTCCTGATGAAAGGATGTTTCCTTCCAAGCTCTACCTCTGATGCAGTCTCACTCTCTCTCTCTGCTGTGGTGGACTAAGATGTTGGGTGGTCAACTATCGAGTCCTCTTTAGCTCTAGCTCTGGGTCACACACAATGATGGTGTTTCTTGGGAAACTTTGGCCAACGTAACCTTGTGATCACCATTTTTTCATCTCTTGGTGGTTTTGTATAGGTGAGCTTCAAATCCTCCTTCCCTCCCTTGGTACATGATGGATGGTGACCCAAGGGAGAGGTGTGATTCCATTGTGTGCTAAAATATTCTTTTGTGTGCTCACATAATGTCTAGGGAGGTGCTGGTGGCTTGTCCTTGGGCATCTTTCACATAAGGAGTAACTATCCTTTGCTTGTTGTGGTCCTGGAAAGTGACTTTTTTCCATTTCCAGGAATGCGCACTTATCAGGAAAAAAAGGCACGCAGAAGGCACTCTTCTCGAAGGATAAAGCGCGCATTTGAGCATTTATGACTAGTTCAAATCTGATTTTCTCAAAACCTTAGATATTTTAAATACTTCTTGATTCCATAATGTATTCCTATCCTGTAAATCCTTGGGCTCGACATTAATTGATGTCATCTTCTATTGTACGATTTTCCAGTGTTAACACTTAAAAAATGATTATGATGCATATTTTGGACCGGTAATACCTGAGTGACTATCAATGCACAAGCGTCACGACATAGACACAGAGAGAGCGAAAAATGAGTCTACGAGAGTCCTGCACACAATCCAAAAGAACTTGGAGAGTTTGAGTCACCGGGTTTCCATGGCATCAATAGAGGATATCCCTGAGGCCATATCAAGATGAGTAGTAGGAGTAACATGAGAGTGGGAATGACTCTTCCGACGAGTGGCGAATGCCATTGTATTTTTTCGAGATGCTCATCTAGGGAAGGGCCTGCAAACTTAGATTTAGATGACTAATATTTTTTAAGATATGGACACGATTGGGCTTAAGCCCTAATTTTGTAGGAAATTTGTACACATTTTTTAATTTTTTTGACATACTATTCCTATATATATATAAATATTTTGTGATGGTTTTATCATATATGAAAATTATTTTATGATATTTTTTTTTATGTGATGAATGATTGATATGCCAATCTAGTGCTTGATTAGCTATATAATCAACAAATCCATTTTTTGATCGTGAAATATGAATAACAGTAATAAAATTAAATAATATTTGTAATAATCTCACTCTCAGAAATTGGCGATGTAATAAAGGATTCCTCACATGTTCAATTTATTTTAATTGAGACACAAGAAGTTGTGAATTCAAATAAACCACTAATGATTCAATACCAAAAGATATTGGTTCAGATAGTAAATTAATGACAGTACTATATTCAACCATATTATTGGAAGAGGAACCTATACATATGCCTCTTGAGACTAACAATTGACTAGATGGATAATATATTACCAAAGAATCGAAAGCAAGGTTCCAAGTATGTCTACTAGCTCCATCGATGAATACTAGATACACCAGATCACCCATCGAAACCTCCCAAAGTACATCAAAAATATCATCATCACCATGAGACCCATAGATAGAAACAAAGACTATGTAAAATATTTACAAACCAAACATAATACTTCTTAAGATAGAGCCCATTTATGGGCTCCAACAACACATTTCCTTCAAATTCAATCAATTCATACACACCCTTCTTCAAGACCTTTTTAATAATAAAAGGATTGTACCACATGGGTTTGAACTTTCCTTCCCCTAAGGTGTCTTTATCTTGGTCATAGAATAATACAATGTCACCTTTCGATAAAATCCTAGGACGTGCAATATTGTCATATTGGGCTTTTACTCTCTTTTTGGGAGCTTCATTCATTGTGGCTGCATCTCAACAGTGCTCATCGAGGCATTCCAAATGAATAAGGCATTCTTCTAGACTTGAAGTGTCAGGAAGAAGTTGTATTTATAATTTGAGAGATGGAATCCCACATTCCATAGGTGATATGAAATGACTGTTTTTGTTTAGATGTGCTAAGTGTCTTTTTAGTTTAAAAACATGTGCATAATCAGTTCATTAGTTTTCTTAATGATTGAGATGTTTTTCCATGAATTGTAGATGATTTTTAGTGAATTAAAAGCATAAACCAAGCTTAAATAACACTAAACAACAGTTTAAAATAGAGAAATAATTCACCACATGAAATTTACATAGCAGGCATGATGAACCAGTTCACACCTCCTGGGATACATCTGCTGGTCCAGCTCCTAATGGCATGTCCATCTTTCATTATGCTAAAATTTTTGCTATTACATGTAGTTACAGTGCTGTAATGGTTGTTTTCTCTGCACCAATGGCTCCATAATTCTCCAATTAGTCAAAAATGACTCTTCATTCACTCAGAATGGGCGAAAATTGAGTCTCCTACTCTTTTTCCTAGTTTCACCTAGAAAAGCTCCACTAAAAGTGGAGAACTCCACTTAACTGGAGATAAAATAGGACATTTCGCAATTTTTTAGGCACGCCCCTCAACTACCACCGAATTTAACTGCAACATTTAACTTGATGTTTGGGGTGGCCACATGCCAACCCCAAACCACGAATTAAAAACTACAACTGTTGGCGAAACTTGGCATAAACTGTGGTTGGATTGCATTGAAACTCTGGTAAGTGTTGTGGGTTAAGTATTATCTACATGGAATATAAGGTAAACCATGGCCATGTGACACAAATGACGGTAACTATAGTGGAGACTTCGGGTTGGAGGTTAGCGCTAACCGCGATGTTTGGAGTTTTTTGGTTCCATGTGAACTGCTTTGGGGATCGCTGGTGGGTTGGGTCTGCCGGCAGTTCCCAACCACCAAATTTTAATACATTACAACTTAAATAAAATCCGAAACATATGATTGTTAAGTCACAAAGCGTAGAGAAATTGGAAAACTTGTCTGCGTGCCCAGAGGGAGGTCTCGAGGTCGAGCCCTGCGGACCTCACCAAAATTTTACACTGCCCTTTCAAGGCCACATGGTGGCCTCAGGGCTGGCCACGTGGCACCTTCTCATTTGTCCTCCAATCCCGTACCATGAATAAAACTGAGACACTTGTCAAACCCTGATTGGTTCTGAGGAAGGTAATATTCCTCATAATATTCCCTTTTTTCTAACTGTGCATCCCAGTCAAACTTGGTCAAACTGTCGCAATTTTACATATTTGTCTTTTCGATCAGAATGTGATATCTCTCTCATATGACATAGGTTTTTAGAACCGTTAATAGTGCTGGAATTAGGAAGTAGAGATCTACGCAACCATCCTAGTTTCAACCAAATCCTGTAACTTTAAATTTTGAGCAAAATTTATGAACTCCTGATCACTCCTCCCCATTGGGTACAACTCCCTCACCTTTCCAAACTACATCCCTTTTTCCTTGCTTGGTTTGGTGCCTTTGATCCCAACTCGAAGGTAGTCAACACTTCCCCTCTTTGATGCTCTTGTCCTCCTGTCAAGAATTGTATCTTCTTTGAGCTCATCTAGAAATTCTGGCAAGAAATATTCGATAGAAGGTAGTTTAACATCACTTCCTTGATCGTCGATCAAAGGTGGCTCATACAAACGTAAGTTTTCAACATCAAAAACTGAATACATTTGCATATAAGAAGACAAGTCAAGCTGGAATGCATTATTACCAACTTGTTGTATGATCTTGAAAGGACCATAGTGAATGGGTTTGAGATTTTTACCTTCCCCTTGCATCCTTTCTTTCCTAATGTGCAACCATACCTCATCTCCCTCTTGAAATTTTGGATCAACCCGATGTTTGTCATGCCGATCTTTGTATTTTCTTTGACTTTTCTCAAGTTGTTCTTGAACTTGTTGATGTATAATCTGAATTTTGTCAATGAACTTTCGAGCCTTATCAATGTCACTATGGCCATCAATTGCAACATCCTTCCCAAATATGAAGTCTAATGGAGATTTTGGAAAATTCCCAAAGCATACTTCAAAAGGTGAGGTTTGTGTAGAAGAGTGCTTTGCCCGGTTGTAAGCGTGTTGAATGTACTATAGTTGTTCATCCCACAACTTAGGATGTTTTCTGTAATAACCTTTCAATAGATACACAACTGTTCTTTTCACCACCTTGGTTTGTCCATCTATTTGTGGATGAAAAGTGGTACTCATTTTCAACTTTGTGTCCATCATCTTCCATAGATTTGACCAAACGTCCCCAATGAACCTGGAATCCATGTAACTAACAATAGAAGTTGGAAATCCAAAATGAACCCAAACATGTTGAAAATAAAGTTTAGCAGTAATGGTTTTCTTACATGGCATACGTATACACATTTTACTGAATCTATCCACAACTACATAAAGATAACCATGATGCTTTCTTGACATAGGTATACCTCCAACAAAGTCCATCGAGACACTCTCCCATGGCCTTGATGGTACCGGTAGTGGTGTGTAGAACCCAATCTTTCTATTACTAGGCTTACTTGTTGCACATATAGAAAAAACTCTTATAAAATGCAACACACTATCTACCATGCAAGGCCAATAGAAATACCACTGTAGATGCGCCACTATTTTTGCTTACCCCAAAGTGTCCAACAATAAGAGATGAATGAGCTTCTCTCATGACACTTAGCCTCTCTCCTTGTGGAAGACACAACTTTCCCAAACGAAACAACAAATTTTTATGCATGTGATAATATTTTTCTTCAACTTGATTCCCTTCACTCAAAATATCATACACATCTTGAAAATCAATGTCATGTGCATATTGTTCTATGTAACTCTCATGTACAAAAGAATCATTTTTGAGTAAAGTAGATGCACTAATGATTGGTCTTGAAAGAATATTTGCAACTTTATTGAAAATACCTTTCTTGTACCTTATAACCAAGTGAAATTGTTGAAGAAATCCCATCCACCTGAAATGTCTTGATTGTTGCAATTTTGTTTGTGACTGCAAGTACTATAATGGTTGGTGATCGATATGCACAATAGTCTCTTTACCCATCAAGTAGTGTTTCCACTTCTTGACACTTTGTACCAATGCATATAGTTCTTTGTCATATGTAGGATAATTAGTCACAACACCATTAAAAGTTTCAGAATGAAAAGCGATAGGCTTACCATACTGTAAAAGTACTGCATCCATGGAATAATCACTAGCATCAGTTTGTATCTTGAATGGTTGTCTCAAATTTGGTAATGCAAGGACTAGAGCTGAACTGATCATGTATTTTAAAGCTTTGAAATATTTCTATTGTTTTCCTCTCCATTGGAAACCTTTCTTGACACTTTTCACTGCGTGCATAAGAGCTGCGATGGAAGAAAAGTTAGGAATAAACTTTCTCCAATACTGAGTTGCACCTAAGAAACTTCTTACCTCGGTTACTATTTTAGGTGTGGGCCAATTCACAATGGCTTCCACTTTATAAGGATCAATCCTCAATTCTCCTCCTCCTACAATATGTAACACTGTTATCGATGAAATAGGTAACTGCACTGGTACCTACTTTTTGACATAACAAGAAAAACACCCGATTTTGAAAAGTGGTGATGCAGAATCAATTTTTTTTTTTTTTTTTGACCATGCTTTTGACACTTTAATTTCTTTTTATATTTTTATTTTTTATTTTTGTGATGCTTTTTATGTCGATTTTGAATAGTGGTGGCGTATCATCACCAACTTTTTTTTAGAGGATTGATTTTGACACTATACATTTTCTAATGTCTTCTTCTTCTGTGAGATGTTTATTTTTAACTGCATTTAAGTACTTGTGTTTTAAAAAGAAAAAAATAATTTTTTTAAAATAAAATTTTTTAATGATATCTTCACTTTTTCACATAGATAAAAAATGAAAAAAGGGTCAATATTATAAAGTTTATATTTTCTATAAGTTTATGTATCGCTAATTAATTTTTCAATGCACATCAAATAATTGTCGCTAAAAAACCAATATTTTGAACGATATGACAAAAAAATACAAATATAATGCAAAAAATACACTTTTAGAGACTTTTTGTTAAAAAAAACATGTTAAGTAAACTAATTTTTGGGAAAATATTAACAAAAAAACTTAAGAAAATAGCATTTTTGTTGAATTTTATGTCAAAAAATAATAGTAATCACATGTTTTTTGCAAAAAATAATAGTAATCACATGTTTTTTGCAAAAAATAAGGATTCTTCTCTTAAAATATCAAAGCCTAAACAATACAAGTAAAACTGATTAATAGATTTCAAAAATGAGCTTTGTTTGCAAGCATAACTTAAAGATCCTCAACAATATCAACTAATACATGTTCAACATCATCTAGAACATCATTGATGGCTTCTTCCACAACATTTTATACTTCATTTTTGTCATTTTCATCTTCTAATGGATCTTTCACGACTGCAAAATCTTCCATAGTGTCCCTTTCCAATCATTCCATATAATGGTGGTTGAGGTTCCTTTGCTTTTTTTGCCACACGTGATTCATTAAAATCCCCTTTCTTCAAACCAACTTCTTGCTTCGCATCTGGAAGGAATTTAAGAGAATTGATTATTTGTTGAATAAATTTGCATTGCACTTGGTCTTTCTCAATGGAAATGCAATTTCTTCCTTTCGGTAGACAACATGCTAAGGTTGTACGTAATCATCTAGTACAAAAGAAATAAGTAAGAAAATTAGTATAAAGACATAAAAAGTAAAAAATAAAATATTTAAATTTAAATTTGTATAATAAAACTTACTTGAACCTAAAAATAGATCCAAACCCCAATCTCCTTCATTTGACAGCGTCGCCTGGCCTTCCTCCGGACCCCGGCTAGGTGGAGGGAAATTCCAATAATCGCCCTCCGCCCAACCAGGGGCCGGAGCCAAGCTAGGCAGCCCTCGACAATGCCACTCAACCGGCCTCTGCCCACCCGGGGGCGATTCTTGGAATTTCCCTTCGCCTAGCCGAGGGTGATTCTCGAAATCACCCTCCGCCCAGCCGGGAGCGATTCTCGGAATTTCCCTCTGCCCAGCCGAGGGTGATTCTCGAAATCACCCTCAGCCCAGTCGAGGGTGATTCTCGGAATCACCCTCCGCCCAACCGGGGGCTAGAGGCAGGCCGGGCGGCACCATCGAGGGCTGCCCAGCCTGCCTCTAGCCCCTAACTGGGTGGAGGCAGGCTGGGCAACCCTCAATGGCTCAACCCAGCTGGCCTCCAGCCCCTTGCTAGGTGGAGGGAGATCCTCGGAATCACCCTCCGCCTGGCCGAGCGGCACCGTCGAGGGCTTCCCAACATGCCTTCAGCCCCTGGCTGGGCGGAGGGTGATTTTGAGAATCACCCTCCACCTAGCCATGGGTCGGAGGCAGGCTAGGAATCCCTCGATGGCGCTGCCAGGCCTGCCTCTGGCCCCCGGCTGGGCGGAGGGCGATTCCGAGAATCACCCCCAGGCTGGGCGGAGGGCAATTATGAGAATCGACCCCAGCTGGGCGGAGGGAGATTCCGAGAATCACCCCCGGCTGGGAAGAGGGCGCTTCCGAGATCGGGGGTGATTCTCGGAATCGTCCTCTACCCAGCCGAGGGCCAAAGGCAAGCTGGGCAGTGTCATCAAGGGCTGCCCAGCCTGCCTCTGGCCCCCGGATGGGCGGAGGGTGATTCTTGTAATCACCCTCTGCCCAGCCAGGGGTGATTCTCGGAATCACCCTCCGCCCAACCAAGGGTGATTCTCGAAATCACCCTCCACCCAGTCGGGGGTGATTCTCGGAATCGCACTCTGCCCAGCTGGGGGTGATTCTCGGAATCGCCCTCAGCCCAGCTGGGGGTGATTCCTGGAATCGCCCTCCGCCCAACCGGGGATGATTCTCGGAATCGCCCTCTGCCCAGTCGGGGGCCGAAGGCAGGCTGGGCGGCACCATCGAGGGCTACCCAGCCTGCCTCTGACCCACAGCTAGGTGGAGGGCGATTCTCAGAATCTCCCTCCACCTAGCAAGGGGCCGGAGGGAGGCCGAACAACTCTCGACGGTGCTGCCCAGTCGGGGGTCGGAGGCCAGCCGGGTGGCACCATCGAGAGCTGCCCAGCCTGCCACCGTTGAGAGATGCCCAGCTTGCCTCCGACCCCCGCCTCTGCCCAGCCGGGGGCCAGAGGCAGGCTGGGCAGCCCTCAATGGCACCGCCTGGCTTGCCTCCAGCCACCGGCTGGGCGGAGGGCGATTCCGAGAATCGCCATCCGCCTAGCAAGGGGTAATTCTCGGAATCGCCCTCCGCTTAGCCAAGGGTTAGAGGCCGGCCAGGTGGCATCGTCGAGAGCTACCCAGCCTGCCTCCGGCCCCCGACATGCGGCAAATTATTTATTTTTTTTATTTTTGATTTTTTCAAACACAAACTATTTAAAAAATTTAAATTTTTTTAAACAAAAACTATTATAATAAAAAAAAAATGTACTGTTTAATAATAATAATAATAATAAAACTATTCAATTAAAATTTTAAAATATAAAAAATAAATAAAAACAAATTAAAAAATATGTTTTAAAAAACAAACAAACAAATATAAAAAATATATATATTTTTTAAATTTTAATTTTTTTTTAAATTAAAACATTTGTTATTTAAAATATAAAAAAAGCAATAAAAAAAAATTTAAAATATGTTTTAAAATATAAACAAACATATATAAAAATATTTTAATTTTAATTTTTTATTTTCTTAAAACTAAAACAATTATAATTTAAAATATAGAAAAACAATAAAAATAAAATAGAAAATATGTTTTTATATATAAACAAACAAATATATGAATAATAAATTTTTCATTTACTTGTTCATTTTTAAAAATTGTTCAAGTCATATAATTTCTCCATAATTTCATGGTTCAAGTATCTTGAAAACTTAAGATTTAAAAACTTGAGATTTACAACTTGTCATTAAGGTTTTTATGCACTGCGAAATTTTATCTTTAATGTTATGGTTGAAAATAATTACAATTTTAGTGTTGTTTAGAGTCAAGATATTTTATGTTTAACAACATGGATAAAAATTGTTCGAAATGATAAGCCCTTCAGACATGATTTTGTTTATATTTAACATCATCTATCAAAAAATTTAGAATTTTACGATTTTTCAATGTCCTAATATGTTGTCTTTAATTCCATTGTTACAATGTGTCAGAAGTGTGACACAATGTTTTTTTTTGTTATTCGAGCATCAAATCGTTTTGTTTTGAGGGTGTTTTTTCAATCATTTTTTCAAGAAACAATTTCGTTTTTAGCCTAATTTTATAAAAAGGTGAAATTTGACCTTGAGAAAAAAATAAATGCATTCTAGAATACACACTTTTTGTTTTTGGGGCATTTTTTCATGTTTTTTGAGTCTTTTTGGGCTAGAGTTCCTGTTTTGAGGTGATAGTTCCCGTTTCATCGGTAACATTGTTATGTCCCAAATATACCAAAGAAGTATTTCCAAACTCACACTTTGACATCTTAAGAAACAATTTCGATTTCTTCAAAATATCAAGCACTCTATTCACATGCAAGACATGATCTTCTCTTGTTTTGCTGAAAATTAAAATGTCATCTAATTATTCAATAAAAAATTCATCAAGGAATGGACGCAAAACACTATCCATAACACGCATGAAAGTTTCCAGTGCATTACACAAACCAAAAGGCATAACTAGCCACTCAAACAGTCCTTGTTTGGTTTTGAATGCAGTTTTCCATATATCACTTTCTGTAATTCTTAATTTATGATCTTGACTTCGTAAATCTAACTAAGTGAAAAAATTTGCTTCTTTCAACTGATCAAGAAAATAATCTATTCTTGACAGTGGGTAACGATTTTTTACTGTAATTTTTTTCAAAGTTCGGAAATCTACACACATGCACCAAGTCCCTTCTTTCTTTGGTATCAAGACTATGGTTGAACCACATGGCGAGGTGCTTGGCCTTATGATTTCTTTATCCAACATGTCTTTGATTTTCCTCTTTATTTTAGCATTATCCATTATCGACATGCAATACATACCAACTTTTGGAAGAGGACAATATTGCTGCAACTGAATCTCATGTTGAATCTCCCTTTTTGGAGGCAATCATGTTGGGTCCTGAAACATCTCATGATGTGCATTAACTACATCATGTAAATAAGATTTCAAATTAGGATCACATCCCTCAAATTATTCATGATTAATATCAGCTTTAGGCTTAATCATAAGAAGAAAAAAATTATTACTTGAATTTACCAACCTCTTTACCTGTCCATAATTTACCATAGCAATGTTTGTCTTCTTGCGATGTGCTCTAACAATGAACCCCTTGCCATCTTTGAATAAATGATACTTGTTCTCATGGTGATGGAAGATCGCTTTCTTGTCATACAAGTAAGCGCTCCCTAATACAATACTAGTGATGTCAAGCAGAGCCATATCTAATTCAACCGTGTCAACAAAATTTGCAGTCATTGAAAACCGCAATATGCATTTCTTTGAAACATGTAGATTTGCATCCTTACAAATCCAACCTAATGGATATGGTTTTGGATGTGGTATGGTCTCAAGGTTAAGTTTCTTGACCAAATATTCAAAAATTAAGTTTTCTTGTGGCCCACTGTCAAATAATGTGTCAATCTTGGTATGCTTGGATATGACCCTCACATGAAACAATTCTATTATTTCTTCTTCATTTGGAGTGTTTATGTGACAGTTTGATGTACTTTTACTGGGTTTAGTTTCAATTTCTTTTCCCTTCATGTTCTTCAATCCCATGGTTGTAATCTTATATTCATCACTTGAATCAGATCCTAAATCATGTTGAGCTATAACAACGATTTTATTTTTCCCTTTGTTATTAGGTTTCTTTGGCCTCAATTCAGGATGTAATTTCCAACAATGAGCTTCATCATGGCCTTATTTTGAACAATTTTTACAAACCACTTTTTCTACCTCTTTCTTAATAGATGCATTCTTTTTGTTTTTACCTTTTGAGGTCTTTTCCTTGGCTTTACCCTTAAAAGGTTTCTTTCTACGCTCTTTAGAAATGTTCTTCCCTCTAACTTCTAGATGTGTGGCCTGAACGCATACTTCATCTAGACTCGTGGGGTTAAACATGAGAATAGTATGTTTTAGGTAGCTATGTAAGCCTCCTATGTACTTGAGCAAAGTATCTCGACTTTGAAAATCTACCCCTAATAAGAGAGTTGTTCTCCTAAATTCTTGGGTGTATTCTTGCACATGTTGTCCCTTTAATTGCCTAAAGTTTTGCTTGTTCATGATGCCTTTCTGCATATGATCTATTGGATAAAACTGTTGTTTTATAGCAGTAATTAAATCTTGCCATGATAGAATAATATTACCATGTTTCTTAATTTCCTCCTTTGTCTTCACTTCCCACCAAACAAGTGTTGCACCTTCCATTATCAATGAAGCTAATTGAATTTTTGTATCATCATCTTGAAGTTTATGTATTCTTAAATAGACCTCCAATTGTCTAATCCAATTATCAAGATTTTATGCATTGACTTCACCATTAAACATTGGAAATTCAAATTTAACATCAAGTTTTAAAAAATGACTTTTACCAGTGTTCTTTGACTTGTGTGACTGATGTACTAAAGAAGAAGTAGAGGATGATGATGATGAGGGTGGGGATGATCGTTCTCCATTTCCTCCATTTCCCTTCTTTGACTTATCTTCATCATGGTGACCTCCTAAAGATCCTTGTCCTTCTTTGTGAAGTTTAGATCCTTCTCCTTCTAGTCTCTCATTCCTTTCTTGATAAAGGATTCTAACCATCTCAGTCATGTCAAGAAATGCTTTCCTGAACACTCTTTCTTCTCCCTTGGGATCAAATTAGTCATGGATTTCTCCTTCCTCTTGAGGCATGCTTAAGGGAACTTCTACTTCTTTAGGAGGTGAAATAGGTGGTGGAGATTGTGGAAATATTTCTCTCCTTTTCTTTGGCTCTTCTTGAGACCCTTCTTCTTCCACCAATTTATATTTTCCTCTCTTGAGCTTGAGCCTTGTAAGCATATAAAACTTGCAAACAGTTAAACAATTATTTGCACTAAACAACACCAGAGAATAAACTCTATCTCTGATACCAATCTGATCTGAAATGACTATATTAGTTTTTTTGTGCTAAGTGTCTTTTTAGTTTAAAAACATGTGCATAATCAGTTCATTAGTTTGCTTAAGGATTGAGGTGTTTCTCCATGAATTATAGATGATTTTAAGTGAATTAGAAGTAAAAAAACAAGATTAAATAACACTAAAAAGCAATTTAAAATAGAGAAATAAGTCACCACATGAAATTTACACAGTAGATATGATGAAGCAGTTCACCCCTCCTGGGCTACATCTCCTGGTCCATATCCCAATGACATGTCCATCTTTCATTATGCTCAAAATTTTTCTATTACATGTAGTTACAGTGCTCTAATGGATTTTTTCTCTACACCAATGGCTCTAGAATACTCCAATTAGTCAAAAATGACTATTCATTCACTCAGAATGGGCGAAAATTGAGTCTCCTACTCTTTTGCCCAGTTTCACCTAGAAAAGCTCCACTAAAAGTGGAGAACTCCAATTAACTGGAGATAAAATAGCATATTCCACCATTTTTAGGTGTGCCCCTAAATTTATGCCAAATTTAAGTGCAACATTTAACTTTACGGTTGTGGTGGCCACATGCCAACCCCAAACCGCGGATTACAAACTACAATTGTCGGCGGAACTCGGCATAAACTATCATTGGATTGTGTTGAAACTCTGGTAAGAACTGTGGGTTAAGTCTTATCCATGCGGAATAGACAGTAAATCATAGCCATGTGACATAAATGATAGTAATGCTGGCGAAGACTGTGGGTTGGAAGTTAGCACTAACCGTGATGTTTGGAGTTTGTTGTTACCATGTGAACTTCTCCGGGGACCGCTGGCGGGTTGGGACTGCCGGTGGTTCCCAATCCCCAACTTTGAATACATTACAACTTCAATAAAATCCGTGACCTATGGTTATTAAGTTACAATGCGTAGAGCGGTTATCAAACTTTTCTGCGTGCCAGGAGGGGGGTCTTGGGGTCAAGCTTTGCGGACCTCACCAAAATTTTACACTGCCCTTTCAGGGCCATGTGGTGGCCTCAGGGCTGGCCACATGGCACCTTCTCATTGGTACTCCAATCCCTTACAACGAATAAAACTGAGACACTTGTCAAACCCTGATTAGTTCTGAGGAAAGTAATATTCCTCATAATATTCCCTTTTTGCTGACTGTGCATCCTTGTCAAACTTGGTCAAATTGTCACAATTTTACCTATTTGGATTTTAGATCAGAATGTGATATATCCCTCATATGACATCATTTTTTTGAACTATTCACAGCGCCGGAATGCGGAAGACGAGATCTACACAACCATCTTGGTTTCAACCCAATCCCATAACTTTGTATTTTGAGAAAACTTTATGAACTCCTGATCAATAGGGAAGATTTATTCCAAACCATAAACTAGCTGGAAAAGAGTAAAACCTGTAGTGGCCTTGAAATACATCCAGTATGCCCAAAGCATAGGATATATCATGATGTTCCATTTGGACTTAGATTTATTGATCATCCTTTGCAGGATAGTTTTATGGGATTTATTTACAACTGCTACCTGAGCATTAGCTTGACGGTAATATGGAGACGAATGCTCCTTCCAAAATCCCTATTTCAAAGCCAACTCAGACATTATCTTATTATAGAAATTAATTCCATGATCAATGAAAATATCACCTGGAATATCGAAGTGTGAAATATTTGGTTCAAAAGGAAAAGAGTTTTTGTCTCACCGTCGTTATTGAAAGTAGGCCTAGCTTTGACCCACTTGGTAAAGTAGTATAATTATATGATAATATACTTGTGGACCTTAGCTAAAGCCAGGTTACAAGTAGTAAAATCAATACGCCACTTAGTGAATGGAATAACATTGATAACATGAAAAAGTGAAGTCGGTTTAGCACGCATTTTTTGAGTATATACTTGACAAGGATGGCACTTTTTCACCGCTTCAATGCAATATTTGAAAATTGAGGGCCAAAATAGCCTGCACACAAGTTTTTTGGGTTGTATAAAGCCTAGATAGATGACCTCCACAAGATCCACTGTGGAAGTCATTCAAAATATACTCAGCTCTTCTAAGGTTAAAAAACACCTAAGGATTGAGTCAATCCCACGATGATATAAAGTATCACTAATAATAAGATAATATTTAGCTAGGTCACGCAATTTCCTATGTTCATCCTTAGAAAAAGTCTGAGGGAACTTCAAAGTCTAGATATATACAATGATGTCTCCATACCAAGTATCTTGTGAGGAGATGAGGAAGAGATTCTCATCAGGAAATGATTGTTCATAAATGACATCCTCTTCACAAGGAAACTACGAAATAAATTCCGTGAATACTAGAGATTTTTTGGATTTCAAAAACATAAATTAAAGATCAAATTCTTGTAAAATCACAATCCATTTATTATATTTTCCCCCAATCACTTACCTATTGAGAAAAAATTGAAATGGGTCGATGTAAACAAATACAAAGGTTTTTCTAATCACAATATAATGACAAATTCGCTGGACAACATGAACCGCTGCCAAAGCCAATTTATCTATATGATAATACCTAAGCTCAGGAATGACTAAGCCACGACTCAAAAAATAAATCATATGCTCTCTGAGAGCATGGTCTTCCTGAACCAAAACCATACCAATGGTTGATTCTACTTGTTAGCGTAAATTCTTAACGCAAGTTTATGAAAATAGCCTACTTTAGCCGTGTGTGACAAGAACGCTAACAACAAAAATGGTTTCTTAACTCTTTAGATATACAAGGAATAGTTAGAGCAAATGCTGCAAAAAACTAGATATATGCAATAATAGAAGTTAAACAGCAAAAAGAAATAGTAATTTCTCCATGCATCCAATAGACAAGTCAATATTTAAAGAATGTTTTCATATAATATTACACCTGGTGAAGGGAAAAAATAGATGTTACCAGTCCCCCTCGATGGGATGGGTTCTTGGTTGTCCTCAACGCTTCATTTCTAGAAGTTTCTCTCTCTCAATGATGCAGAAAAGCCAAAATTTATGTTGAACTCAAGTGGGAGCTCAAGAAGCAAAAGAAAATAGTAGAAACAATGAGAATGATCAAAGTGCAACAATGAAAAGGATCAAAGTGAATAACGAATGGAAAAACCATTCTATTTATAACAAAATATTGAGTTATCCTCGATAATGGCGAATAATAAAATATTATTAACCAAGATCTAGATATAACCACTTGGAATATTTTATTATATTTTGTTGGAGGGAAAAGGTATTTAAATTGGTTAAATACCTTTATTTAGAAATAATATAAAAATAAATTATTTATTTATCATTTGAAGAATGTGGTTAAAGAACAATAAAAAAATAATGATTTTTTAAGTTATTCTTAGATGATTTAGTCAAATTTAACAAGAAATAATAACTAAATAATGATTTGATTAATTATTCCTAGAGAAAAATAAGAAAAATAATGATTTATCTATTTATTCTCATAATTGGGTTAAATATGACCAAGTATATTATTAAACAATGGTTTAGTTAATTATTCCTAGAGGAAAATCAATTAAATAAGAATTTATTTAATTATTCCTCACAGAGTTTCTTGTTTTAACCAGAAATAACTTAACAAAATATGGTTTATTAAATTATTTCGTATAGTGAAAGCAATTTTACTATGGTAAAATTGGTCCTACATGGTGTACTTCGATCCATCTAATTATAAATGGTTAGATGACCAATTTTTGGTGATAACATTGTTGTTGTGAGATACAAGAGGAAATCCCTACTATAATCGGGTGAACTCAAAAGAGGAGAAAGGTCAATGCATTTATCAAACAAATGAAGGAGTTCTGAGAGAAATCGTCCTGAACAAATGTAACTCCTTTCTTCAGTAAACGCATAAATCCTTTTGTAATCTTGGCATAGTTTACGATAAATCTCCTTAAAAATTTGGATTTTCCTTGGAGACTTTGAAGTTGACGGATAGTTTATGGGGGTGGCAACTGAAGTATTGCCTCAACCTTGAAACGATCAACAAAAGTCCCTTCATTGGATACGATGAATACCAATAACCGACCAGCTGTAACTACAAAACTACATTTATTAGGGTTCAACCAGATCTTATAGTGACGATATCTCTCAAAAAATAAAACAAGGTGCTTTGGATGATCCATTCTCTTTCAAGAACAAGCAACTAAATCATCCAAATATGCTTCAATTTTGTGCTTGATTTTGTGGAAAGCATAGGACATGGCCTGCTGAAAGGTGGTTCCAACATTTTTTAGGCCAAAATGATTTTTCATGTATGCAAACCTACCCCAGGGGAAAATAAATGTTTTCTTGTCTTGATGTTCATGACATATAGTTATTTGATTGTATCAAAAGAATCTGTCCATGAAGAAAAGTGTTTCATTTTCAACACACTCATCAATGATCTTATCAATAAATGGAGTGGGGAAATTATTTTTCGGACAAGCCTTATTAAAATCCCTAAAGTCGATGCATACCAGAAACATTCCTTGTTTCTTATCAATAGGGACTGGATTTGAGACCCATTGAATCAAATTAACAAGGTATATGAAACCTGCTTTAAGTATTTTTTGTACGTCAGCCTTAATATGTATGAATTTACAAGGTAAGTTCCTTAGATCAAAAACCAAAGGTCACCGCTCACAAACAGAACAAAAATCAGTACACCAGTATTATCACGTGGTTAAAACCCTTGAAGAGGGAAAAAGTCCACAGCCTGAGCCAATGTGTCCACTTCAGGAAATTTATTAATATAAAAAGAAAATTTACATATGTTTCTCTCATAAACAGTTACCAGAAAAATGACCCTCCATGCTCTTTAAATAGAGATCATATACCAATCGAGTACCAAGCCATGGATCAAGTGTCGTTAATACCAAGGAGAGAGAGAACCGTCGAATCGCTACAAATCGTGACTGTCGGATTATAAGTTACAAATGTACATAGTGAAGAAACACACTTTACCTAACTCTACACTAGACTAATTTATTATTAACTATTTCCTATGTGTCGAAATATCATAACATCCCCCCTTAAGAAAACTTGGGATAAGATTGAAGGATTTACAAAGGTGACACAATAGGAGCCTATTTCCTATGTGTCAAAATATCCTAACATCCCCCCTTAAGAACAAATTGGGATAGGATTAAAGGATTTACAAAAGTGACACAATAGGAGAAGGAAGGAGGCATTAGAGCCTATCTCTCCTTAATGAGAACTTTCTTGAACTCCAAGCATAGATCAAAGTTTGGTAAAATTCGCTTCTGTGAGAGCCTTTGTAAATATATCGGCTACTTGATCATTGGTTTGACAATACTTCACTTCAAAAACAAAATCATGAATGAGCTTTCTGATGAAGTGTATGTGGACTTCAATGTGTTTCATACGCTAATGGATCTTTACATAGATGAATGGCACTCTGATTATCACACCAAAGTGTAGTTGGATGTTGTGGATGAAGACCAAATTCAGACAAGATCTGACGAAGCCACATGGATTCCTTGTTGGCTTCAACTACACCACGATACTCTTCTTCTGCTGAAGAAAGAGAGATGGAACTTTGTTTCTTACAATACCAAGTGATAGGTCCTGAACCAAGAGTGAAAACATGTCATGCAGTAGAATTTCGATCATCAGGGTCACCAGCCCAAATAGAATTAGTGAAACCAATTAACAATGGAGATGCCCCTGCATTGTATTGAATCCCGAACTGAATTGTACCTCAAATATATTGAAGTATTCTTTTAGCTTCTTTCTAGTGACTTTCATGAGGTTGGTGCATAAACCGAGCAACAATACCAACGACAAAGGAAAGGTCGGGACATGTATGGGTTAGATACAGAAGTTTACCAACAATTTGACAGTATAAGGTAGCATCAAATTCAAGGGTAGTACAAGTGCCAGAAATATTGAATCTAGACTGAAAAGGAGAAGGGGCTGGCTTATAGTCTTCCATGTGAAAGTGGTGTAGAATATCACATGCATACTTGGACTGAGAGAGGGTAATGATTTCTTTGGATTGCAAGACTTGAAGACCAAGGAAATAATGCAAGTGTCCTAAGTCCGTCATTTCAAAATTATTTTTGAGGCTAGACTTCACATGGTTTATATGGTTTGGATCAATACCAGTAAGGATAAGATCATCAACATAAAGAACAAGGATGGAGAAGGACTTACCCACTTTCTTGGTGTAGACAGTGTTGTCAGAATGACACCTAGAAAAGCCATTATCTAATAGAAATCTATCCATTTTGGCATACCAAGCCCGAGGATCTTGTTTGAGACCATAGAGAGACTTCCTAAGGTGAAAAACAAGGTTGGATTCGTTTTGGATAAAGCCAGGGGGTTGTTCCATGTAGATTTCTTCATGAAAATATCCATGTAAGAAGGCGGATTTAACATCCATATGATGAACTTCCCATTTAAAGGAGGCAGCAATGGAAAGAACATGGCAGATAGAATTCATTTTTGCAACAGGGGAGAAGGTTCCAGTATAGTCAATGCCTTCAACTTGTGAAAATCATTTAGTGACAAGTCGATCTTTATGTCTATCCACTTTTCAATCTGGTCCAAACTTGGTTTTGTAAACCCATCTGCATCTGACAAGTTTTCATCCTTTTGGAAGAGGAACAAGATCCCAAGTATTGTTTGCCAATATGGAATGATATTCTTCATTCATAGCTTCATACCAATCTGGATGACCAGAAGCTTCTTCAAAGGTTTCTGGATTAGGATTTTCTGGAACTTGAGCCAATAAGGAAGAGGCTCTTTCAAACTGAGAACGTGTACATCGTCGATCTGCAGGGTCACCTGCAAGATAACCTGCTGCATCCCGAGTAGAGCGGACCCATCTTGGAAGCTATGGAGTAAAAGGAATAATTACAAGAGGTGGAGGAGGATGGTCATCCTCGATGTCATCATCTGAACTAGAAGGAATGCTATTAAAAATATAAGAGAGAGAGAGAGAGGTGGCACATATGCTGAATCAGGCTCGCAGGCCAAAGGTGGCACACCTGCCAAACTAGGCTTGTAGGCCAATATATTTTCATCAAATTTTACATCTCTTCTAATGATTATATTTTTGGATTCTTATTGAAGAAGTCTATATCCTTTGACATCTTCAGAATATCTAACAAAAATGCATTTTTCACTCTTAAGTTCTAAGGATTTATGTTTCGCATCTGGAATATGGGCCCAAGCATCACTTCCAAAAACACGAAAGTGACTTACATCTGGTTTGATTGAGCTCCAAGCTTCTTCTCGAGTTATATTCTTTAAAATTTTAGTAGGAGTGTGATTTACTATGTAATTTTCACAGTTAATTGCTTCTGCCCAAAAATTGAGACTAAGTCCTTTAGATTGAAGCATACAATTATCCATTTCTTTTAAGGTGTGATTCTTCCTTTCAACTACACCATTTTGTTGTGGAGTATATGGAGCAATATGTTTCAATTGAATTCCATGCTCAGTGCAGAAGTTCATAAATTTGTTGTTGATATATTCTCCTCCATTTTCTGATCTTAACTTAAGAATTTGATGTCTAGATTGTTTCTCAACAAAGGCCTTAAAGGCCAAGAACATGTTTAAAACTTCACTCTTGAGTTTTAAGAAGTATACCCAAGTGCGTCTGGAAAATTCATCAATGAAAGTTAAGAAGTACTTGCAACTAGAGAAAGAAACATCAGGAAGTGGACCACATAAATCACTGTGCACAAGCTGCAAAGGGGTTGAGGCATGCCAAGAGGCACGTTTGTCAAAACTATCTTGATGATGTTTTCCGAGCACACACCCGGAGCAAACACCATCTCGGCAAGATACCATAGGAAGACCTGTTACCATATTTTCTTTACATAGAGTTTGAAGAGAGCAATAGTTTAAGTGACCAAATCGCTCATACCAAAGTTTTCTCACATCATCATTATGAGCAACAAAAACGGAGGGAAGACATGATGACCCAAATTTGTCAAATTTATACAACCTTGTGGAATCATCAATAATGCCAGTAGCTAAAATATATATAGGATCTTTTAGATCCTTGATTAAAACATTATGAGGTGAGAATTCAACTATTTTCCCTTCACCTGAATGAGTTAACTGATAAACAAAAGAGAAGGTTGCATGACAAGGTAGGAACACATAGTACATCATTAAATTGACCATTATCTAGATGAATGGTTCCAGATCCTACAACAAAAAGAGATCTATCATCACCAACATAAATATGTTTGGTGTTACAATCATTTAAAGAAGAAAACATGGCTTTATTTTTGTCCATGTGGTAAGAAGCTCCATAATCAATGAGCCACTCATGAGAATAAGAAGAAGAAGATACATTTAATGCATAACCAGATCTTGATGCTTGACAACCACAAGAAGAAAGTGTCATTCTTGAAGATGAAGGTGAAGAGTGCTCCAAATTTATGTTGTGATTCTTCATTGATGCTTCTAAGGCTTCCATCATCTTAAAATATTTGGACTCTATATGGCCATCACGATTACAAAAATTGAAATTTCTATCTGTCTTCTTCCCTTTGTTTTTATTTGTCTTGTCATTTTGGTGTGTTTCTTTTTCAGTTTGTGGCTGAAATTGCTTAGGACCCTTGTTTGGTTTCGAACCACACTTTTTAGGATACTTCTCCTTGGGATTCTTTTGATATGATTGTTGTTGGGCTGCTAAGGCTTTCTTAGAAGTGTTTCCAGAAGTGATAAGACCAAGGTGTAAGAGTTTTTCTTGTTCTCTTATCAAAGAATCACAAAAGGAATCAAAAGAGGGGTTCTTGTAGGTGGTTCTTGAAGAAATAATGGCTTCTCTGGTGGAATGGAAGGTGGAAACAAATATAGATTACGCAGGGCCAAGCTTAGCAAGAATGAAATAGATGAGGCTACCATCTTTCTTTTGACCTTACAACCTTCTAAAAGAATTTTGAGGGTCTTGAATTTGGACAAAAAAATTCAATAGAGGAGAAATTATTGGTGTCCAAAGTAAGAAACTCATCGTTAAGCTGGTGGGCCCTGATTTGATTTTGAATGCCAAAGATAGTATTTAGCTTTTCCAGGGCTTCATGAGGGGTTTCAATTTCAAGGATATGAAATCGAAGATCTTGAGCAATGGACATTCCTATCAACCCTCGTGCTTGATCTTGTTTATTTTCCCATTTAGCGACTTTATCATCATAAAAAGGTTTAGTTTCTTATCCTTTGGCTATTCTATAAAGCCCTTTAATTATAAGTATATCTACCATGTGAGGTAGCCATTGTAAATAATTGGTGATGTTAAGAATAATCAGACATGCACTTTCCATTTTTTTGCATGCTTTTTCCTGCACAAAAAACCGAGTAAAAAAGAATGAAATACAAGCCTTCCGGAGGAATGTTACATTTTCGGTTAGCCTTACCGAAAAATATCTATTTTTTCACTATTTCTAATTTCCCGAGATTGCACAAAGACACGGGGAAAGACCATACGTAACAAAACAAAAATCCCTTCCTCCTGTTTCTGATTTGCCGAGATCACACACAACGCAGAGAAAAGAGCATAGATAGAGAAGAGGGTATAGATTCAGAAAACAAATAAAACCTAAAAACTGAAATAAACAGAGGGAACCGAAATAAGTAGAACTATTAACAAATATAACTTCAAAACAGATACTTTATACCTCCAGATGTAAATTGACATAACTTGGGCAATCGGAAACCTTTTCGCATGAAAAAAAAGGCGTTCCTCACTATAACAAATGCTCTAGACACAAAAAAGCAGTTCTCCAAGTCCGAAAATGTTCAGAAATAGTAGATATAGAAAATGACGATTGCATGCAGTAAAACTGACTTCGAATTTGGATCAACAACGGATGCGACCCTCAAAATATCTCCAGTACCATGTAGGAATTTACAGGGTAAGTTCCTTAGATAAAAAACTGAAGGTCACCACTCAAAAATAAATCACAAATCAGTACACCAGTATTATCACATGGTTAAAACCCTCAAAGAGTGAAACAGTCCACGGCCTGAGCCAACGCAGCCACTTCAGGAAATTTATTAATATAAAAATAAAAGTTACATATGTTTCTCTCATAAACGGTTACCGGAAAAATGACCCTCCATGCTCTTTAAATAGACATCATGGACCAATCGGGTGTTAAGCCATAGATCAAGTGTCGTTAATACCGAGGAGAGAGAGAACCATCAGATCACTATAAATCGTGACCATCGGATTATAAGTTACAAATGTACATAGTGAAGAAACACACTATACCTAACTCCACACTAGATTAAGTTATTCTTAACTATTTCCTATATGTGAGAATATCCTAACATAATAACCACAACTTTCTTGGGATTAACCGATCAAATATTTTGTCCTATAGGCTTAGCATTTTCATATGTATTGATCTCATGTTGAACTATCGAAGTATTGATTTCAGAAATTTCTTCATAAGACCAAGTGAATACATCTAGAAACTCCTTAAAGATATCGGTATAGATTTCGATTTCTTCAGGGGAACATTCAGCTCATATGAAGATATTCTCAATAATATTGGGATTCCTGGAAATGTTCACTGGAATGGTTTTCTAGATATTAGACATATCACCTTTGGAAAATATATGTGATGGAGCCAAAGGGTTTTGGATTTTATGAACACTTCCAGTCGAAGAAGGACCAGACAAGTTCAAGTCAAATTCATGCAAATTGAGGATAAAGTATGACCGATGATGCGAATCATCCACAATATTTCAGCACTAGTCATTGCTTCTAGAATTTCCTCTTGAGATGGTAAAAAAATATCAAGGAAATCCATAGCTAAAGTAGAATCAACTGTCCAGACCAGAGCCAAATCACCATCCATATCCTATGATGGGAGAGGAATGGGGTCAGAATTTATAGAATTCATAATAGATTGGTATGTGATTTCCACTGCAAATATAGGATATTCCATTCCACCTACTTTCCCTTATTCTAATGTGGCAGTTGGAGGGGGCAAGGGACAAGGATAAAAAAAAATAATGATTTTTGAAAGAACCTTTTCAAGGATTGATCCTCGAATAAAAAATGTCATTGATATGAACAACATGAGATGGAATATCAAAATTACCCATCAACGAGGAATACATTCCAGCTCCCAAACTATCGACACGATGTTTTGTATTCTTCACCAAGGAGACAGTAGAGTCAGAGGATGCATTGGGATCGTTGGGAGAATACACCATTTTATCAATTGTAACAATTATCCCTTCATGAGGGAAGCATATGATGCAGAATAACAATGAAACAATGGCATGCATTGCATAAACCCAATTTCGATCCAATAAAATATTATAATCAATATTGGCATCAACTATCTCTACCTCAATATTGAAAACGTTGCCTCAAACATAGATGGGGAAGGTAGGGAGAATCCCATGAGGCCTATGAGAATTACCATTGAATGCATTAAGGAGAGTAGGAGAGGGAACAACTTCCGAGGAGATGATAACTTTCCAACATGGCATCGATATGACGCATGTGGAAGCCTCTTCATCGACTACAGTTTGAAATATGCTTTTTTTTCGATATGTAGATTTAATATGGAAATCCATGTGATGAGGGAGTCTCTTAATAACACTTGACATATCAAATGTAATCATGAGAGATTTTTTTGGGTCTACTTCTCCAAATGTAGTGAGAAAAGCACTCCTTTGTGCAGGAACAATTCAAGTACCTATAACACTCACATCACACAAGGCTCTGAGCCAGAGCTTCAACAATAGAATAATTATGAGAAGCCCTAGTGCTGGGATTGTAAGTCGAATGTTTTGAAGAGCCTTTCGGCGTCCAATATATAGGCTAAACTACATGCCTCTCGATATGGATAGGTTTGGAAATATCAGAGGTAGCTTTTGCTTTAGAAGGCTTTGGCTCTCCATAGTCATGTGCTCTTGTTGCAACATCGACATGAGACTTAACCATATATACATTTGATGTAGATTCCCCATATTGGTTTCCCCCTATGGGGGCTCCAGTACTAGCACTAGTGCCCACAAGAAATTTCCACCCTTGGGGAAAAGGTTTAGTTAGTACAACTTGGGAACTAGAAGAACCCTGCTGAGCTAAGAAGCGCTGGGCATCCTGAATCTTGGGAAAAATATGGATAATATGATCCCCACTGCATAACTTGCATGGGAATTTAACTTTATTTTTTGATTCCTTCTTTCCCTCATGAGTACCATTACTGGGTTTGTTCACATTTCCCTTCCCACCCTTATATTTCTTCTTACGTCGTCCTTTATTCTTCCCATTGCATTCTTGATTTCCTTTGGGATCTAAAGTGTAAATAAAATTTCATTCTAAATGTTGAGAAGGAATAAAAACTGATGGCATAGCCTGTACCAGAGAGGAAGATTGTAAATAAAATTGTTACAATTGATTCAACAGGTTAATCGTACTGCCATCGATTGACCTATAATTCTGTCGGCATGGGGGCTTGGTTTAGGTTTGGCTAGGTCAATCTGTGATCAAGGAGAATCAGTAAAAATCTTGTAAATGACTCCAGACTAAGAATAAATAAGTTCTAACTATTGGGATCTAAAGATGGCATGTTCTTCAATGAACACTCTAGAAAGTGACACATCCTTAGAAATATCCTGTTGCAAAGATTTCAAAAACTATACAAGAAGGAACTCATCAGGGATATAAGCCTTTAATAATATCTTCCTTTTCCACCACTCTTGGATGTGGTCAGAAATGTGAGTAGCCTTGTCCTGCTAAAATTGGCCAGAAGCTCAGTTCTAGCATCATATGAAACATGTAACTAAAAATGGTTTAGAAACATTGTAGCTAATTTTCCAAATGAGGAAAAAGTACCCCCCTTAAGCTCAATATACTAGTTTGTCATGTTTTTAGTTAAGGTGCATTGGAATAGTCTCAACCTGATCAAATAATTGGTCAAGGAGTTCGATGAGCACCTCAAATGGCACGTGGTTATATGATCTGTCGGATCCTCTCCAAAATTCCCTTCAATGTTTGCGATATCAGATGGAATTTTAGTGGGGACCGGAGGCCAAACTAGATTGTAGCAGATTAGATCATTCAAATATTTTGAAATATCTAGAACATTCAAAGTTTCTAGGAATGACAAGCATGGAGGAACAAGAGAATTCCACCCTCCAACAGTAGAATTCCTGACATTCGAGAAAGTGTACACTGTATTTTGAGAGGCATCAGGCTTCCACGAGTTACTCATAGAAGGATCTGAACCATAAGGAGGACCTCGTGGTCCAGAGGTAATCATAGGGTACCCAACCCTTCATGCAGGATGACTAGTCATAGGAAAGTTTTCTCCCATAGAAATGTGATATGAAGGGGAAATCCCCTCATAAGGATTCCATGCACTAGCTAGAGGAGGGAAAACCTATGCGATATGGGTAGTAGAGAAGGGCATAATCCCCTGCTGAAAAAATAGATGGGAAAAGTTCCCAATCTCAAAACCACCGACAGAAGGATTTTCCCATCCTTGGTTCCCTCGAAAAGGATTAACATTTTGAGTTTGACAAGAAAAATGTCTTGATCCTAAGTTCAAAGATGGATTGGAATGAGGAATATGTCCACATCCAAAAGCGGAACCTTGAAAATATGTTGAACCACTTGGAATTGAAGTCATATATGTGGAAACAACAAAGGAATGGTTGAGGGAACTGAAGGAATCCCACTGGATGGAATCCCAAAAGGATAAGAACCAGTGAAAGGGGCAGAAGGTTGGGTGCCCCTACTCGAACCCAGAATGGAGGTAGAGCCAAAAATAATGTAATAGGTGTAACCGTACAAATAGGAATAGTAACCCCAGCTGCAACTACAAGAGGAGTCTACACACCAAAAGTATTAGTAGCCACACTTGCACCACTAACATTGGCCATTGGAAAAAAAGAAGGAGAGTGAACATGTCTAGCCGGCCTGTGAGTCAGGGTACCCATTTATTCTATGACGTAAGGAATATTAGAAGGAAGAGGTTCTAAAGGAGTCATAGGAGACTTAGGGACATCTTCAATTTGAACTTCATCTTCTGATTGGAAGAGTACCCTAGCAAGGACTGGAGCGTTTCTGTCTAGATTTTGGACTAGATTAGGTTCACTGTGTGAAATGAGAACCTTTGGAGAGAGATATTTCTCTGATGTGTTAGCTAATATTGGTTCAAAAGCACCAACATAATTTATCCTACTCTTTCTATATGAAGGCTCAATGCTCGTAGGCGAAAGCCTAGGAAGCCTCCTAGACTGACGAACTGGTCGATCAACCACTTTTAAATATTAAGAGAAATTTAAAGACTCAAAAAATACCCATGGAAAACTAGGATCACAGAGAACTCACTAAAAATATCCTAAAGATACAACCAAGAAAACAACTTCCGGGTATTTCTGCTTCGGGTGATTAGGACTAGACACCAAAATTCAAGAAATTTAAGATAAGGACCTTCCAAAGATAGTTTGGGATAATTACAGCCCAAGCTTACCAGGGAAGGTGTCAGAAATAATTACGCTAACCTCTAGACAATAACCTTTGTCGGTGCAAGTACCCGAGCTTCGCAAGGGCACTGTCCAGAAGTAATATGAAAGTGATGCAACGTTTGTCTCAGGTACCACAGGAATTCCCCCCCCCCCCCACTGTCACCTGTGCGATCCCTAGGAGATGCAACTAAGGTCACTAGCTTGTAATCATAGGTCGTGCGAAACAATCGTGGGCATGCAATCCAACAAGTAGGAGAGGTGGTATCTCTCTTTCCTTGTCTTCACATGTCATCGTGCTTGGCTCCCGTGTTAGAGGAGATTTCCCGAAAAACCTAACGATACTAGATTTACACTCTTTAATCAACTTCTATACATTCAATTTTGAGTGGCCTTGGAGAGTTTACTCTCCACACACCTATTCCAAGGCCCTAAATTCCCTAGACTAATTGATGTATATATAAAAAAGATAAAAATATAGTTCAGTTTAGATTTAATGTTGATTTTAATTGGTTTTTATTTAGGTCAAAGGCAGCGGAAGTGTAACTTTTAATGTGATGAAGCAAAGAAATCAATAGAAAACTAGGTTACATGAAAATGAAACTTCTTTTTCTTCAATGAAAAGTGATTTCTACAAGGTTCTATGAGAAATCTAACAAAGAAAAAACTCTTCTTTTTTTTTAAAGCACTCACACATTCAACACCTATCAAAAAAGACTAAAAATGCCTAAAGTGCAAACTACCCTAATGCATACTAGAATGCCAAAATGCAAGATTCTAAGAAATGTTCAAAACAAACAAATGTGATCTATTAAAATAAAAAGCCAAATTTGACAAACAAAGAGGAGAAAACATCCATGAGAAGAACACTCTTCCAAGAAAAGAAAAGCTTAGCCACAAAACAAATATTCACACACTTGTTTAAAGGCCAAAAGGATAAAAAAAAAAAACAAAAAAAGAAGAAGAAAAGAAATACCAAAACAAATGTTTTTCTTTTAAGGAATTATAACCAAAAAGTTTAAAAAATGAGAATCAATCATTCACTCAAGATCAAAATCAAGAAAAGGCTCAAACCCCACTAGTCATAAATAATCATAAAGATGAGAAGACTAATGTGAATGAGAGACCAAAAAAAACTTGAACCATTTGATTGGAAAAACACATAAAATTATGGAAAAAGAAAGATTTCAAAGAACTAAAATCCTTCACCGAAAAAAAATTGCAAAGAACTTTCTCAAATAAGAAAAAGAAACCAAAATGAGCCAACTTCAAGGATGCGAAAATAAGAAATGAAAATATTGGGTTATAAACAAGTTGAAAACCAACCAAATGTCCCAAAATCATGGAACAACCAGACACCTCTTGCAGAAGGTCTGAAACCCAACCTTCAATGCAAAAAAACTTGAAAAGAACAAACCCCAAGTTGACACAATATTTTTGAAAAAATATACGGAAAAAATGAAAACACAATAAACAAGATCATTCCACACTGTAAATTACTTCAAAAAACCAACAGAAACAAGGCCAAACCCATGACATAAGCCAAAAATGGGAAAATTCAATTTTTCCTATCTGTACGTGATTGTGTGACTACAAAGTTGCATGTATACACGACTGTGTGTGAATAAACTCGCGTATACACAAGATTATTTGATATAAACTATGTATATATGCTTTTGTCTACAATAAAAAGTGCGCGTAAATAGAAAAGAGGGAAAAAAAAAACATACCTAATAAAAAGGATCAGACTTCCAATGAGTTAAAAAGACTAGAAGAATCAAGAAAGAGCATAGAAAAACCTAGATCAACGAGAAAAAAACACTTCTACGAAATTCTTGATGGTATTCTCTAGTGGAATCACCAATTATTTTGTCGGGAAGCAAACTTGCAACAAGATTCAGAGAAGCATATACCTAACAAGTAATTCAATGTGCATACATAATAAACATGTTAAATTCTCACATATAAATATACAAATCATGAACCATGAGATCATAACATATAGGAAACGAGACAAAGTTTCTTTATTGATATCAACAAATGGTAGTAGAAAGGTAAAACCTAATCCAACCATGACACCAACGAAACCTTCCTATGGATCCATCCAACCCAAGCTTCAAAGATCACCTCTCAAACAAGTGAAAAATGTTTCCATATAAGGATGAATGAGCATCTATGCAAGGAAACAAGGGTTTCTTATAAACTGGGAAGTGCAGGAGACACGAGTAAAATCAGACTTGATCTGGGGACCAAAATAACTATAATGTCGATATCCTATCTACTTGATGTAATAGGCATACCCATAAGGTGTATAAATACCACCTAAAATTGGTTAATTCAGTTAGGCCATGGTGATGCAGGTGCATCTAACCCAGGTTAAATTTTTACTAAGGGAGTTAGTGTCCAAAGTTAGGATTTAATTATTTAATGTATTTTTCCTAAATTTTTAGGATAAAATTATAATTCTTGTAAATAGGAGAAGATTTGAGAGTATTGTGGAAGATGTGAGAGATTTAAGAGATAGTTGGCTCTTACCTAGGGATAAGGGATTAGATGAGAGATTTTATGGATCATGAGAGATATTTTGGGAGTTGGTTTAGGGATCTAGAACCTACTTGGGTTCTAATCCATTTGTATAAATTTACTTGAGCCCATGAAAGCATGCATGCATGTAGAAATAAGTGTGAGAGTGAGGTATGAGTGGCCAAGCATGAGGCCAATAGTTATCCTATAATTATTTATCATATTTGTATGTGCATATGTTCTTGGTGTGTGATTTTCAGTTTAGAGTTGTGCGCTGATGTTTAAATTGCACGACCTATGGTTAGAGACCTGCGTCAAATTTTTGGTATTAGAGCGAGTGTAATATTTTTTGTTGTGTCTATGGTTTTGTTACTGCTATGTAAATTTTTATTGGCCAAATCTGCGTAAAAGAAGAGAAAAAAATAGGATATCTATATATAGATGCCAGATCACGATATATTTGGTTATATATGCATGTGAAGAATCCATATTGGTTGTGTAGAGGTATATTGCAGACAAAATTACATGTAAATAAGTCGAATTTGGTCATATCTAGTTTAGAAAAAATGCAGTTGGAAAATTGATGGGTGTGGTTATGTGAAAAAATATTGAGTTGTTGTGATCCATTGGCATGGATTCATATTGCTTTGAGTTGAACAACGATTCAAGACCTCAGGAGAATTTTTATAATCCATATGCCAAACAAATATGCCACAAATAAGTAATAACAATGCGTGGGAAAATTCCTGAGGATAAATCACTAGAAAGAATGAGATTTGAATGAAACGTTAGATTGCTAATCAAGTTATTCGTGAATGCAGAGACTTGATTCTTGTCTCCAGTATTGATTGAGATCTCGTTTTATGCAACAAAGTGAGATCTCCTTTTTTCAAATTAATCAGATCATAAGGAAATTAATGTATTTAAATGATTCCAAATAAGTATAGCAGTATGTAGGCTCAGAAAATTTATCGATTGTAAGAAGTTCTTGTGAATTTCTCTTGAAACCCGCTTTGTTTTCATGCAGTGTTTTTGTTTAGTTTTTAATGTTAAGGTGATGTAGGTTTGTATTTCGATATATGAATTATAATATGGATGCAAGATCGTCAATGTATGAAGTGTACATATTTCGATAGAAAACACAAGTAATCATTCCCTACAAATTTGGGTATTCCAGATATGCATATTACATCTTAACGTTCCAACATAAATTCTGGAAGGAACAGATTTTGAGAATAAAAGTGCCAGAGCTGACTGGTGAAGCGTAGAGCTGACTGGTGAAGTGCTAAATTTTTTAAAGCAAAATTCTACTTTCATCGACCGATAAAGTTTCCTCAAATCTGTGAGACCGTCAATTGGATGGAACACCCTTTGGTGATTGAATTGATGTCGTGGGATTAACTTCTTTGAATTTGTAGCCATGTTGATATATTTTCAAAACTGTTCATTGGGGTGTTGATAGTGACCGTCCAAAGAGAAGACACATTCGTTGAGAGGTATAGTTATCTGTGTATTAAAGTTTTAAATCGATGAATGAATGACGAAGGCATCATTTTGAAGGCATGTATGTTTATTATGTATTTTCTATCATGTGGAAAACACAAAGACATGATTAACAATTATATTGAAGCATGATGGGAATGAATGAAAAGTAACATCATAATATTATTATAAAATTCATTGGAAGAGCAAAAAGCTAAGGAAGGAATGTAAATGTTGGAAAGTATTTTAAAGATATTATGATAAGGAGTGCAAAGAGATTTATAAAAAGAGAAAATTTCAAGAAAGGCATTCTCTTGGAATATAAAAATGGAGTCCGGGAAGGTTTAGTGGGATATTAAAAAAATCTTCATTTTTCAATTAATCAAAGTTTAAACATATTTGATTCATATTATTTATTGTAATTAAGTGGTTCATATTAGAAAGTCCGTGTGTGAATAGAAAAGGTAAAATTTTGGATTCAAGTTCATGGCCAAAATCAAACTCGAGCTTAATTTTAAATCGGAAGAGAGTTATCTGACGGTTGAGATTTTATGAGTTAAAAGTTTCTCAATGTAAAATTTGAGTCAATGTCCATTTGAGAGTATTTTTGAGTTGAGTAAAATGGGACTCAAATTAGAATTTGAGTTATTGTACAAAAGGGTGCATTTTCGGTTATATTTGACATCCAAGGTCCATTAAAGAGTTGAAGTAAAATTAGAAGTCTGGAGATAAAAAGTCAAATTCAAGTCAAAAGTGCATCTAAGTTTAAGTCATTGAATGTAATGGGTGCATTATCAGCGGAGCCCGACATCAAAAAGTATGGTCAATAGAATTTGAATAGATACTGCAGTTGTTTACAGTTAAGGAAGCAGAGGAGAAAGGAGTGCTCAGAAAGAAGGTTCAAGTGAAATGAACCATTGGCCAAGTTCAGAGGAGATAACTTGGTAAGTGTTAGTTCGATTGCAGCTGACAGTGAACAAGGTGAAGTTCATGAAAGGGGAAGACAATGAAGATGCAAATTCCAGATAAAGGCCACGATGGTGCCATAGCAGTTGACATTGGCAATGATGAGAAAGAGATCATTGAATTAAAGGCATGAATTGACTTTTTGATGGAAATACTACAAAGAGAGAGACATGGATGGGTAATAAAAATAACAGTTAAATAGCCATTCAAGCAATTGATGGAAAGAATACATAAGCGCAAAACAAAAGTTTCAAAAGCAAAGAAACTCTAGAAAAATGTACGGGCATATTTGTGAACTAGAGCAAGGAACACTTCTTGGTGATGAAAATGATGATGTGGACGTGGGTTCAATTCCCACAGATTACACCACAAAATGTTTGGAAGATCAACATGGAGACTTGAAGACATATCATCTATTGAGCCTTATGTTTTTAAATATGACAATTGGTTTGTTGATGCATGATATGTTGTTGATAAAATGGAAAATGAGCCAAATGTCAACATGAAAGATATTTTAGCAGAACTAAAGTTCCTAGAATAATGGTTGGACAATCCAAAGGCAGAGAATGACTATGAAAATAGGCATTAAAATCAAGAAATCTGGCACAATGGAAGCATAGAGATGGATAAAAAATTTCAGCAAAGGAATAGTAATTCACACCACCCAGGAGACAAGTTAGATATCGAAATTAAAGAGATGAAGAAGATGATGTTGGAAGAATCTCAGAAGATTTTTCTTTGAAAAAATAAAAAGCAAGGTTGACAACAGATTACCAATGACTGAGCAATTCTACATCAACAAAGAAGGATGAAAATTACAACAAAGTTTGGAAACATGGAAGACACAAAATGACAACCATAGAACATCAACAACATCACAAAGCAACTGATTTAATGCAAATGAAAGTTTTGGATCGAGGAGGATTTTATCATTCTATGAATACTAATGTTCGGGAGACCATGATTTTCTTTTACCTAGGGAGTCTGATGCAGGTGCATATAACCTATGTCAAATGTTTACTAAGGGAGTTAGTTTATAAAGTTAGGATTTAATTATTTAACGTATTTTTCATAATTTTTTAGGAGAAAATTATCATTCTTGTAAATAGGAGAATATTCGAGAGTATTGTAGAAGGTTTAATAGATTTAAGGGATAGTTGGCTCTTATCTAGGGATAAGGGATTAGATGAGATATTTTATGGATCATGAGAGATATTTTGGGTGTTAGTTTAGGGATCTAGAACCTACTTGGGTTCTAATCCATTTGTATAAATTTAGGTGGGCCCATGAAGGCATGCTTGTATGTAGAAGTAAGTGTGAGAGTGAGGGATGAGTGGCCAAACATGAGGCCAATATTTTTCCTATAATTTTTTTGTTTATTAATTATTTATTTCACAAATTTTTATGTGCATATGTTCTTGGTGTTTGATTTTCAGTTTAGAGTTATGAGCTAATTTTTAAATTGTAGGACCTATTGTTAGAGACCTGCATCACACAGGCTCCTGTAGGTGGGATTTCAGTGAAACTCGTAAAACCCACCTGAAAAATAGAATATTATTTTATATTTTCATATTTTTATGAGTATACACGAGTTCAGTATTATGGTATCCATGTATGTATGCACTTTTGTGTGGGTAGATTCACGTATGGAATTTAAAATATTGTTTTTTAATATAAGATCAAGTCTGCATGGGAAAGTGCTGCCCAAGGCCATACAAGAACATCAGAACTACAAGAGTGTTGAATGATGCTATAACACCTTTTCCTAAACCTATTAGACCATTATGTTTCCCCTCCCTCTGCAAATCCACACCTCTCATATACTTTGATGGATCTTCCCAAAACTCTCAGTGTGGAATTGGGGAACTTATTCATATTATTGGTTCCTCCTCCTTTCATATATAGGAAAAATTTGGCGTTGGCTCCAATACAGTAGCTGAAATATGTGTTGTCTGGACCCTTCTCTACTTTTCCTATTTCCTCCATATTTACTCCTTGTAAGTCATTAGAGATTTCAAGTGTGTTATTAACTAGATCACTGGAGAATCACACTTACAAGTTATGTGTTTAAGTCCCTGGATGGATAGGATTTAAACTATAAAGGTCAATTTCCTCGCCCTCAATTTTTAGCACATTTCTAGGACATGGAATCAAAAGTCAGAATTTCTATCCAAAAGGGCCCCGGGGGCTAAAGAAGGCTTTATCTTCATTGAAGATATCAGGAATTCTGAAATCATTAATAATTGACATATCTCTATAAACATGGTTTCATCTCAACAACCTTCAATAGACCTCTCCTTGCCTACTCAAAGGATATAAACTTTAGGGTTTTTTGTTAGTGAATTATTACTTTGCAATGGACAATATTTTTTTCAAGGAGAGAGTGATTCAATTTCAGTCCTATCCATGCAGGATTTTTAGTTTTCTCATGCTTTACATCCGAACATTATTGTTGGCAACTAGAATGATGTAGCCAACAACAGGTTCCAGTAGATTTCAACTATAAAAAAAATTAGATAAAAATGTCTTTCGGATTAATCACATTATTAGGATTTGGTCGACATTTCGAACCAGCTAATGTGGTTCATCCTTAGGACAAGGTGGAGAAACAAATTGATCTTGATGAATAAATAGTGGAGATGCATCATTGCCCAGAAATAGCCGTTAGAAATTTAGTTAGGAATTAAAAATTTTAATAATAAATTAATTAAATGATTAAATGATTTTATTAAAAAGGGTTAAGAATTTTTTTTAGTATAATAAGGAATAGGGAGGGGCAAAAAATTTCAATTTAATAAAAATAAATAAAATAACTAGCGGTTAGTTAGTTAAGGATTAAAATTTTAATGATAAATTAATTAAATAAATAAAATAGGGTTAAGAAAATTTAAAATATAATAAGGAGAAGGGAGGGTTAAATTTTTTATAAAAGAATTAGTTAGCTAGGAATTAAAATTTTTAATGATAAATTAATTAATTAAATAAATTAAAAAGGTTAAGAAAATTATATAAATAAATAGGGAGGGGTAAAAAATAATTTTAATTAATAAATAAAGATAAAATGAGGATAATAAATAAAAATAGTAAAGTAATTAAATAAGAAAAATGAAGTAAAATGAAATATTTTAATAATTAGTTAATAAATTAAATAAAAATAAAAATAAATTAATTAATTTCTAAATTGGAAAATTTAGAATATATATAAAAATATATAAGTATAAAAATGAACCAAAATACAAAACTAAACAAAATTACCTAGCGAGAGCTGGGATCCAACTCTTACTTAATTTCCAACCATCATCCCTGTTGAGATTCTTGGCATGTCGTTCAATTTCGATTGCTTCCCTTAATTTCCTATGGTAGAAGTGATCTACTTTGGCAACGAATTTGGAATCTTCAATACAAACATGGTGACAGGATTTTTCCATGTGCTTAGCAAGAGCTGAGGTACAGGACCAATTGTGCCTAATACTTGTGGCACGCTTCCCGATTCTCTATCTAATGGATCGACCAGTTTCTCCAATATAGGGAGTTCCACAAAAATAAGGAATCAAACAAAACCCTTTCATGCCCTTAGGGTCGATAGGGTCCTTAACATATCCAAGAGAATTTCTAATAGTGCAGAGAGGCTTGAAAGAATCAAAGACATTATTTCTTCTAAGGACATGAGCTATTTTGTCCATCGTCCCCTAGATAAATGGTAGATGGACCTTGGAAATGGGATCCACCTGAGTAGATTTTCCACTCAACCCTTTATAGTCCTTTCGAAAGGACCCTATCGACCCTAAGGACATGAAAGGGGTTTATTTGATTGATTGTTCATGTGGAACTCCCTATATTGGAGAAACTAGTCGTTCCATTAGGCAAAGAATTCGGGAGCATGTCGTAGATATTAGGCACAATCGATCCCATACCTCAGCTCTTGTTGAGTACCTAGAAAAATCTTGTCACCATGTTTGTATTGAAGATTCCAAAGTCGTTGCCAAAGTAGATCACTTCCACCATAGGAAATTAAGGGAAGCAATCGAAATTGAATGACATGCCAAGAATATCAACTGGGATGATCGTTGGAAATTAGGTAAGAATTGGATCCCAGGTTTCGCTAGGTAATTTTGTTTAGTTTTTTATTTTGGTTCATTTTTATATTTATATATTTTTACATATATTCTCAATTTTCCAATTTAGTAATTAATTATTTTATTTTATTTTTATTTAATTTAATTTTTTTTTTTAACTGAAATGGATATGGATTTTTATTAATATAGTACTTCAAATTGTCGCAGCCTTACATCTTTCTGTGTAAGTCTTTTACATTATCTATATCTAGCTGTTGTCAATTTTCATGGTATACAAATTGCTTCTGGATCTCCATCATTTATGCTGAGGTCTCCATGGGCTAGGAGGCAGCCTTTGTTGGTGTAGGAGTTTGTTTCTTTGTTTAATTCTCTGAGGATGTGGTAGAATTTGAAGGATATGAAGTCCTGGAGAAAAAATCTCAACCTTTGCAGATTCTTGTTTAAACCAACATCATTGAATTGACCTTGCGTATATATCATTTTGACCAAGAGGTCTGAGTCTTTGAATGCTGGCAGCTCCCGTTGACCTCTTTCTATGGCTATTTGGAAAACTTTTATCAAGATCAGAATTTCTGCTTGGTTGTTAGTTCGTTGTCGTAGACCCCAGCTAAAGGTTTCTTTGATGCTTCCATCAGAAGAGTAAATGAGTCCTCCGGCTCTTGATTTCCCGAGGTTGCCTTTGGAGGCATCGTCAAAGAAGGTTGTTTTTCCTTGCTTCCTCCACCAGCTCTGAAAAGTTTCATCCTTATCTCTTAGCCTCCATTCAGGATTGCGGAGAGGCTTATCTGTGCAGTGCATCCTTTGGGAAAATGCATGGGTGCCAAGCCAACTCTTTTCGTCTTGCTGTACCAAAGTGTCCTCTTTGAATTTCTGGGAGTTCAATGTTTCTAGAAGGAGTCCTTTTTCTTTTTCTGCTACCATATTGGGAGTCCAAGTTACATTGTTGAATATCTGCTCATTTCTCACTAGCCATAGCTTCCAACACACATATTTGGGAACAATGATCCAGATTCTGGTCCATGAAGAATTTAGGGGGAGCAGAGGATAACGATATTTCCATGAGAGGAATAAATCCACCACTGTAATTTTCGTGGGGATTGCAGCCTTTAGACCCTGGAGTTTGTTCGTCCAAACTTTATTTGTGAATGCACAGTCAACAAACAAATGTTCCATAGTTTCCATGGCTTCTTTACATAATGAGCACCTATGCGGACCTGCTATGTTTCTTTTCAATAGGTTTTCACCAGTCATAATTTTTTTATGCATTAATGTCTAGAAGAAGAATTTTACCTTTGGTGGTGCCATTGGATCCCAAACCTCTTTCCAAAAATTTTCTAGAAGAGATTGATCTCTGTGTTGTTGAAGTAGATCATAACCTTTAACTGAAGAGTATACTCCAGTAGGTCCCCAGCCCTATTTATCATTCTCTATTTTATGCACTGGGGCTGCTTCATGAAGTTCCTGTTTGAGCATTTCTGTTTGCTGCTGTAGATGGACTGGTATATTTCCAAAGCTCCAATCCATCCAGAGCCCAGACTCATTCCATTTTGAGATGTCATATGTTGTCTTGCCTCCTCTGTTTTTTAAGAATGCACAAATTTCTTGCAGTCTGTCATGCGATTCTAATGGCAAATGGCCCATTATTCGATCAGTCAACAACTTGACTCGTTTGTTGTTTCTAGGGATACGTTATAAGTGCTGGGTGAAGAAGCACATTCCCTTGATGCATAGCCGCCATAACAACGAGATCCTTCTACTATTTGTGTTCTACAGATTTCTGAGGTTTTCATTTGGTAAATATTTATGCCTTAGTGCTTTACTGACTGGATGGTTGGGGTCACTGTGTAGCTTCCAAAGTATCTTGCATCCTAGGGCTACGTTGGAAAAGTCCGGATCTCGAATTTGGAAGCCTCCTTCTTTCATTGATTGCTTCACTATCTCCCATTTAACCAAATGGAATTTGTTATAATTTCCTTTGCCTCCTTGCCACATAAAATCCCTCATAATTTTGTTTATTTGTCCTGAAATTAATTTGGGTGCCATAAGATAAGACGCTTGATATATTGGCAGAGAAGACAGAACATATTTTATAAGGGTTAATTTGCCTCCATGAGATAGCCATTGACCTCCCCATGCTGCGATTTTGCCTTTAATTTTTTTTATTACTCCCTCCCACAGATTGGCTCTATTTGTGCCCAATGTTAATGGCAGTCCTAGATAGTTGATTTTATCCCATTTTGAGTATCCATTGAACCCCAAGTTGCTGGCTATATTATGAGTTTCTTCCTCCTCTGCATTCTAGATATATACTGCACTTTTCCTTTCGCTGATTAATGCTTCGGTTAATCTGCAATAAGCTTAAGAGTGTTTTTAAATGCAGTGGCTATTCTGATTGATGCTCCTCCCAACATGAGGGAGTCATCTCCGAACAAAGCATGATTTATTGCTTTGAGATCCTTTGCAATTTTTAAACCTGGGGTTGCTCTTGTTATCATGTCCTGCTCCAACTTTCTGCTTAGCGTGTCTGCCATTAATATGTAGAGAAATGGAGAGAGGGGGCATCCTTGTCTCAGCCCCCTCATGGCTTGGAAGAAATCATCTGGCCTCCCATTTACTAAAGGTGCTATCCAAAGACTGCTAGTGCAAGATTGAATTATTTTTACAAACTTTTGATCGAATCCGAAGGAAGTTAGTACTTGGTAGAGGAAAGACAACTTGACTCTATCAAAGGCATTAGCCATATCTAACTTGATCAGCATACATTTCTCCTTTATAATATTGCTTGAGTGCATGGCTTCCTGGACTTGGATTACATTGTCCAGAATGTGTCTCCCATTAACGAAGCCCCCTTGCGAATCTGATATCAGTTTTCTCAGCAGTGGCTTTATTCTATTTGCAAGAAGTTTTGCAATTATTTTATATGAGGCGTTGCATAGAGAGATTGTCCTAAACCTGTCAAATGAGGCAGGGTTTGTCTCTTTTGGTATTAGAGCTAGGAATGTTGACTTGGTGCTGCCACCCATTTTTGCTTTCTTCAGGAATCCTTTTATCATTCTGATGAGATTCGTTTTAATTTTATCCCAACATATCCTGTAGAAATGAATGGTAAACCCATCTGGCCCGGGGGCTTTGTCTGGATCCATGGACCAAATAATTTTACTAATTTCTTCTTCATTGGTTTGCTTCAATAATGCTGTATTGTCCTCTTTGGTGACCAATGTCGGAATGTTCTTCAGGAATTCTGTGTTGTATTCTTCCCAATATTCTTCCTCTTTTTTGTAAAGGTGTTGAAAGTGTAATGCAGCCATAGATTTTATTTGTTCTATTCCTTTGCAGAGCCTCCCATCGGAGGTAGTGATTTCTAATATGTGATTCCTGGAGAGTCTAGCTCTACATTGTCGATGGAAATATGCTATGTTTCTGTCTCCAGCTTCCAGCCAGAGGCTCCGGGACTTTAGTCTCCAATACTCTTCTTCGTTTCTGAAGGAGTGGAATGTTTTGCACTGGGCTACTTGCTCCTTTTCTAATTCGGTTTTGGTTATTTCAATTGTATCCATTTCGCTTTGCAGATTTTCTAAGTGCTGCACTTCCTCAATTCTTTGATCTTTGGGAATGTTTGTTGGTTTTTTACTCCATTCCTTGAGTGCCTTTTTGGTTATTTTTAATTTTTGTTCCCAAACATAATTGGGAGAGCCATTGATTGAGGTGTTCCAAGCCAATCGAACTGTATCTACAAAGCCACTTTTTCCAATCCACAATGGGCTAAATCTAAATGGGATTGGCCCCAAATTCTCTTCCTCCTTTAGCATTAACCGGATGGGCTTATGATCCGAGGTAAGCTTGGGGAGAATGGCTGATGAGATTAGCCTCCTTTCCATCAACATTGTGCTTTGGACCAAGAACCTGTCTAGTTTGGCAGATATATGGTCTTCCCCTATCATGTTGTTTGTCCAGGTGTAGAGCCCTTTTCTTGGTTTAAGGTCCAATAGGTCCCATTGTTGTATCATGTCTTCTACTACATTTATCATCTGATCTTTGCTGTTCCTGCCCCCTCTTTTTTCTTTTTCATTCATCACTAGGTTTAGATCTCCGGCTATAATTGTATTGTTTGGGGAATTCAATTGCAAAAACTCATTTAATGTTTTCCAATAGTCTTTCTTTTCAGAATACAATACCGGTACATATAAATTGAATAATGAAAAGGTTAACTTACTTGGTATGTGGTTCAGCTCTGTAAAACACCAGTGTTGTGTGTTGTGAGAATTGACGAGCCTGAACTGATATTCCTTCCACAAGGTTTCTATTCCACCAGGGGAGCCCCTTGCGCTTATTGCTTTTCCTGCATTATTCTGCCATTTCTTTTTGCTGATCTCTAGAAGGGCTTCCCCTTCAATTTTTGTCTCTTGGAGCATTAGGATGTCTGTTGGTTCCGTTTTCATAAGATCTTTGACTGCTTCTACTTTCATCAGATTCCCCAACCCTCTGCAGTTCCAAGAGACGATTCTCATTACTTACTGTTCGAGGTGGTTGGGCCTCCTCCTTTAGGCGGCCTTGTCCTTTTGTTTCTGCCAATTGACATTTCTATAGTGGGTTGACTTCCTTGGGTCTTTTGTCTTTCCGCTTCTTCCTCGCTTGCTTCTCTGCGAGACATTATTCCTGCTCTTTTGGCAGGCCTTTCTAAGATCTCATCCTCCGAGGAGCTTGGAGATTCATGCACTTTCTTTCTTGCTATGTCCGCATATGAGGGGGAGGGGACAACTTCGAGGGTTCCCACTGTTTTCCCTTGCTTATCTACTCCTTTCCCATTAGGGGACGGTCTTGATTGTTCATTTTTGTTCTTATTTGCTTCCGGTGCTTCTGTGACCTTACTGGACTCTGCATTTTGAGCTCTTGATTTCGTGATGGGGTTGATGATCCTGTCTTGTTGTTCTTGCCCCATTGGCCCAGGATTGTTTTCCTTTGGTACTCCTTTACTTCTGGATTTTGTTGTCCCTGCTTTCTGCATTATATTCCATTGCTCTGCTTTCGCATTCTCACTCTCCTCCCCTTCCTTTTTTTTTTGCAGTGTCTTGCGAAGTGACCATAGCCGTGACAGTACCAGCATTTGAAGGGTATCTATTCATAACCTAGCTCCTGTATATGTGTCCAATCTGCTGCAGTAAGTTGTATTGCCTCAGGTAACCCTACCTCAAGATCAACCTCCACGCAGATCCGTGCGCAAGAGTATTGATCTTTTCGGACAACTTGATCGATATATCTTCCAAGCGAGTTTCCGATAGCTTGTAGTGATTTTTGGTTCCAGCAATGTAATGGGAGATGAGGTAGATGGACCCAAACTGGAACGGCAGACGGCACATCCTGGGCAGGGTCAAATTCTGGGGTCCATTTGTTCAGGTATAGACCCTGAGGCCCCATGAAGTATGGGTCGTTTCTGAATATGAGATTTTTATTCTCCGGGCTTTCAAACATGAAGACATAGAATCATTTTCCTACAAAATGGCTCTTGATTCCTTCTGATACGAGCGGCGTCCAGTTCCTCTACACCCAGGCCTCAACAGATTTGGGAGAGGGCCAGAGCCCTGTAAACTGTCCGATGAGCCCTCTGTCTGCAATATTGACTACTGATTTGCATGTTTCTGCTATTGGAAGTTCAATGATTGGAATGCAATCCAACTTTTTAACAAATTTATGTTGTGTCTCAAAGAGTGGTCTCTTGAGAGAACCAACGATGAGCTTCTTAAAAGCGAGCAGTTCTGGTGGGGGAGGGGAGGGTTTGGCACCCCCGCTGACCTCCATTGAAGCATAAACCCTGTGGAAGACGTGCTTTGGTGGCACAACTAGGTCACAGGCTGCGCAATGCTTATTATTTTTATTTAATTTAATTAACTAATTATTAATATATTTCATTTTACTTCATTTTTCTTATTTATTTACTTTACTATTTTTATTTATTATCCTCATTTTATCTTTATTTATTAATTAAAATTATTTTTTGCTCCTCCCTATTTATTTATATAATTCTCTTAACCTTTTTAATTTATTTAATTAATTAATTTATCATTAAAAATTTTAATTCCTAACTAACTAATTCTTTTATAAAAAAAAATTACCCCTCCCTTCTCCTTATTATATTTTAAAATTTCTTAACCCTCTTTTATTTATTTAATTAATTTATCATTAAAATTTTAATTCTTAACTAACTAATTGCTAGTTCTTTTATTGATTTTTATTAAATTAATTTTTTTTACCCCTCCCTATTCCTTATTATACTAAAAAAATTTCTTAACCCTGTTGGGGTTCCCATGTTTTGGCAAGATTGGCAATACCAAAAGATGAGACAACATAGAACCACTTTCAGACCTTAGGATCTAGCCCTCCTAGGTCCAGAGAGGGATCTCTCTATACAAGTCAAAGGATATAACTTTGAAACTCTAAGTTATGATTTTAGGCTAGTTGTAGGCTCAGGGTTGTTGGTTTGATTGTTTGTGTTTGGTTGGAGGGAATCAGGAAAAGAAGGACCAATATAAGACAAGGATGAGAGAAGAGGAAGCTTAGGTAGAGACAGATAACTCAGAGAACATCGAAGCCATTGGGCTATGGAGTCAAGAAAGGATTTATTTGTGTTCAATGTGCAAGCTTTCAGTTGGGCCAGTCATCTAGAGCATTTGGATCTTAAAGGAGATATTTGGAATGGGACATTAAGGATGGAAAATGAAAGGAGGAGAACCAACCAACTCTGTCTATAGATCAGTTCAGAGGTCATTTAACTCCAGACCTGCTTGGACATAGTTAGAGGTAATACAAGGGATCTTAGAAAGGTCAACTGGTCACGCCAGGATCCTAGAGGACAGGGCTAACACTAATCCCCAGTGTTCCCAAACCTTCCAGCTAAATCCTACCAAGAACATCTGAACACGGATTTCATCAATTCATACATCAGAGAGCAGGCAATAACATCCACTACACTAGTTAAATCAATCGAAATCAATGTTCAGATACACATATAAGCAGAAAACATTGAGGCAGGGAGAGCAGGAAATATAAGGCACCTATCAAGGGTGAATCCTATATTATACTTATGTTGCCTACCAGTGGAAATGAAATGAAATGTAGCATGCAATGAGAGCAAGTCAATCACAAATACAGAGAAAGAGGAAACATCACCAGCTGCTTTAGATCAGGATCCAAAGAAACATGCTTGTCATATTAAAAACAACACTAATCAGGTACATCATAGCCCATAGCTTGAACATTCAGTCTGAATACATCTAGTCTCAGTCTATCTTACAATATTACACAGAGAACTTGTCTCAAGAGGCACAACGCTTGCATTTCACTGATATCTCATCAACAACCATTACAATGTTTCCTTCTGTGCTTTATAGCAGATGAGAACACAAAGATTGACCAAAGAAGGTAGGTGAACATTGAATGTCACATTTAAACACAACAATGAATGCAGGGCTGAGACCCATTCTGCTTGACATGATGTATGTTTAATCTCTACCACTTTCCTTGTGGGAGGAAGATCTTCTCCGGATATGAACTTGACATTTTTGGTCGAAGTACTCCTGGTGTCGTGAACAAAAAATAAAATAAACTGTTGAAAGGTCTGTCTCATAAATGTTCTGGCGTTTTCAGGTCTGCTGTCTGGTGGAAAACTCTTCAGGGACATGGTGCATAATAAAAGCTGTATGGGCGCCATGTACTTGATGAAGAAAAAATATTCTGCTGATGAAAAACCCTGATATTACCTTTTTCCTGTGCTCGGGATCCTTTGATCGATCCTCAGGGTCTGTAATCTGCTGCTTTGTCTCTGAAAACATTGACTTAGGGCTCGAGATCTTCATTAGCTTGCCTTAATCTTTCTGCTTGTACCGAATGACTCTGCCTTTTCATTTTTCTTCTGACAGGGTAGCTCAGGCTTTTAATAGCGCTGAAAGGTTTTCCACAGAGTTTTGAATCTTGTTCTTTAAAGCAAATCCTGTTAGCCGCTTTCTCTAACTATCTCGTGGTAGTACCAGCTTCCGGATTCAATACCGTCTGCACAGCTTTTCCATGTAGAATTATGGCGGTCTTTCACCTTTGGAAACCCTGCAAAACAACAAACCTGTGAGGAAAACCATGGATGTGAATGATGGAGGAGGCAGGGACACACTGTGGATGCGGAAACAAGCCATGTAGATGGAGAACTGGGGAGAAATCGTGATGGAATGTTGAAACAAGCACTGATGGGGGGGAGGGGGGGGGGGGGGGTTGTTGGCGGAACACAGAGCGACCATACGTGAAAAATGAATGATAATCGTTAAAAGACACGAAAAGAGCCAATTATACGTAATGGGTAGGGAGGGAGTATGGAGTGTGCACGTGGAGCTGACGTGGTGAGGCGGGGTGACGAGGAATGGTCAACGGAAGACAAACAAACCTGGGCCGTCCATCGGGGTGGAGATCGACGATTGAGAACGACAGAAGCTGGGCCAATGGGTACGATGATCGGGCATTAAGCAGTGCGCAGGTTCGATGAATGACGACCGTCGGATGGGGCATGCGAGATCCGACGGCGCACGATGATTTCGCTGAGCGACCTTGGTCAAGAGTTAACGCGCGGGAGGAAAGCGGTTTCAGCATCGTACAGTGGACACACGGCGGTCGGCTAGTGGAATCGCTGGGTGATGGAAGAAAACCGCTAACTCGCAGATGGTGGTGCAGAATTTACCGGCGGGTTTTCTGAAACTGCGCAGGCTGGGGGGGTCCACCTGTAAAGTCACGCGCCGCACCATTGGATCTGATCTTTATCAGACGGTTGAGATCCGTCGGTTTAAATTTATGTGTCAAAACCATATATATGCGCATTTTTAAAGGTTTCGAATGATTTTTCGCGCGGAGACAGATTTGGAGGGGCTAAGTGCCTGGTAGATTCGGTGTTGGTCACGGCGCTGGGTCCCGTGGAAGGTAGAAGGGCGCGGGGCTATGGTCGAAGGGGCCATGACCCAAAATATAATTTGTGCACATTTTAAAGCATTTTTAGGCCCAAGGGAAGGAATGATAAGGAGGCGAGGTGGAAAATTAGGGAAATAAAGGGTGATGGGGAAGATTAAGGGGACGAAGGGGGGTAAAATGGGAGTATCTGCAAGGTTATAAGGGGAAATAATGGGCTTTTTGAGAAATGAATCAACAGAAAGACTACATGTTAGGTACAACACACAGAGACTTCAAGGAGGATGAATTTTCAGGGGAAAGGCATTCCTTGAAGGCTCCAAAACAATCCAGCCCCCAGCTTTCTTGCCAAGAATTTCATAGGGGGGCTAACAGTGGCTCCACATGGGGATGGCTTCTTCTTGAAGGAGGCAAGACACCAAAAATGATATTTGGAGTAGGCCAGTTGCCTGCTGCTTGGCACATCCCTTTCTTTGATCAGCTGCCACAATGTGAATATGTTACATCAGCAGAAACATTCTTCCCAACTAGTCTTCCTACCCAAACTACAATCCTAACAATTTTCTTCAAGGGTTCATTTGAGCTAGCATACCCTTTACATCATTTTATTTTTAAAATAAAAACAACCTATTCTAAATCTAACCTTATTGCTCCATGAGACCAGGTTAAATTGTTGGCCTCATATGTTTCTCTACCTACACTACTACCTGCTAGGATTAGATTGTCTAGCAGGTTTCTTCTCTACATTCTAAGACAGGAATTGAAACAACTAACTACATTCTCATAGGCTGAGCTTTATTGAGCTTTTCCTACCTACCCTACTTTACTGAAATATTTACAGGTCTAGCTTACAAAAATTGTCCTCCAATGTAACCAGTCCATCAAATGATCCCATGGCTGGTCCTTCTTGCTCAATTCCTTGAGCATGTTGGATAGGCAGGGCAGCTCCCACTCTTCTTGTTCCATAACAGCAGCCTTGAAAAATGTTCTCTTTATTTGCGACATGCTGCTCAAAAATACCCTTGATCCTTCTTCAAGTATATGCGGGAAATGTGCATAAGGATCATGAAATGATACCTGGTCATGAATATTTGACAGGCTGGCTTCAACCAGGATCTCTTCTTCTTCCACTGGATCAAGAATAAAACTCTCTTGAGAAAGAGAATCTCCTTCATCTGCTTCACTTTCTGAACTGGAGGACTCATCATAGACTGCGGTCGTGTCCTCCTGGAGCTCTGATATATTCTGATCTGGTGGGCTGAGCTCTGTGAAAATATCAGTGTATTCTGGAGCAAGGTTTTGGTCCATTGCTTTCTCTTCTTCAAGAGAAGGCTCCTTGCTTACATTCTGCTCCGGAATCTCTTCTTTGCTTTCCTCCTCATCTCTTGAAAAGAAAGGTTGCTGGCCTCCAATCATGTGAAAACCATTACTGATGAGTTGTAATGGAGTGAAGAAAATATCTAGAGATCCTTCACCCTGTTCTGCACTCTTAAAGATTTCTTCATCAGTATCATAAATAGCCTGCATTGGCTCATTACTCTCTGTAAGTAAATGGAAATGATTTTCCTCCCATAAATCTACTAACGATGACCCTGCAAGATCATCTTCCGTTTGGGGAACATCATCATCAGATAGATCAAAGACAGGGGAATTAGGAATGTAAGTAATGTTACCAATCAGATATACTGGATTGTCAGCAGATTTTTCTTCATTCTGATTTACATGTGAGCTTTCCAACTCTGCACAACCAAGCTCAACAGATGAATGGGCAAGAAGGTTTTTTTTGCAAAAAATTTCAGAGGCTGGTTGTCTATTGATGATTTGATATATTTCTACTTCTGTCAAAGGGGAAGATGGCCTTGTATTCCTTTGCGCAGAAGTGCAGCAGCCCCCTGTTCCCTTCGAAGACTGGATTTGAGGCAGGGTGTCATCTTGAGCCTCAACTATCAGGGATGATAAATCAACATCTGAATTTTCAGGAATACCTTGAAGAATGTCCACAGTCTCTTGGCTGTTTTCTTCCTCAGCTGATTCATCTGTGCTCTTGTGATGGCTAGGATGCATATGAAATCTTTGAATGGCTCTCAACAGATCTTCATAATGCATATCAACCAAATCCTTATCAATGTCTAACAGGTACTGTATGATATTCTGAGATTGATCATAACAGTCCCATGATAAGGATGGAGAGTTTCCTTTATAATTCTTGTAAAATACTTGGTGCATGTCCTTTAAATAAAACAAACTCCGAGGTTCTAACCATTCATACCAATTCCTAGCCTTTCCTTCTAATGTTTCCATGAACATTTTCATTAGGCAGTCTTCATGCCATTCAACTCTAAATTTCCACACATGTATATGAAACTTGATGAGATGTAGCAAGGGGTCTTCAGTTTTTTCACCCTGAAAGGTAGGCAAGTTTTTTAACCAGTCCACTTCAGGCATTTTGTGTGGGAATCCAGGGATATGCTCCCTACTCATTAGGGAATATCTTATCTGTATGCATGGAAGCATGTTTGTAAATCAGAAAGAGGTCACTATGTCTCTTCAACCAGTTCAGAGTCTTCTACCAGTGGAGTCATTAGGTCTTTGGATCATAGGGAGTGTGGAGTCGCCAGGTGGATGATTATGAATGTTTGAAGTAGGATTCTGTCCACCATCAGCAATTAGGTAATGTCACCTTTCAGGAATAACCTCAAAACACAACAAACTCCAACCAGAGATTGATTGGGAGGGCGTTTACCAGATATGTCACCTGGAAAGAGGTTTAAGTCCGGAAGACTCTTTATTGAATATACAGTGAGACCACAACGAGCAGGAAGTTGATTATGGAGAAAGGGATGACTTTCTACCAATCTAACCAGAGATTTGTGGGTTTGAATGCCTAGGGATGTTCAAAGTGTAATGCACTCAAATTTCCCCAGCGGAGTCACCATTATGTTGGGGTTCCCATGTTTTGGCCAGATTGGCAAGACCAAAAGATGAGACAACATCAGAACCACTTTGGGACCTGAGGATCTAGCCCTCCTAGGTCCAGAGAGGGATCTCTCTATACAAGTCAAAGGATATGTCTTTGAAGCTCTAAGTTATGATTTTAGGCTAGTTGTAGGCTCAGGGTTGTTGGTTTGATTGTTTGGGTTTGGTTGGGGGGGAATCAGGAAAAGAAGGTCCAGCATAAGACAAGGATGAGCGAAGAGGAAGCTTAGGCAGAGACAGATAACTCAGAGAACATCGAAGCCATTGGGCTATGGAGTCAAGAAATGATTTATTTGTGTTCAATGTGCAAGCTTTCAGTTGGGCTAGTCATCTAGAGCATTTGGATCTTAAAGGAGATATTTGGAATGGGACATTAAGGACGGAAAATGAAAGGAGGAGAACCAACCAACTTTGTCTATAGATCAGGTCAGAGGTCATTTAACTCCAGACCTGCTTGGACATAGTTAGAGGTAATACAAGGGATCTTAGAAAGGTTAACTGGTCGCGCCATGATCCTAGAGGACAGGGCTAACACTAATCCCCAGTGTTCCCAAACCTTCCAGCTAAATCCTACCAAGAACATCTGAACACGGATTTCATCAATTCATACATCAGAGAGAAGGCAATAACATCCACTACATTGGTTAAATCAATCAAAATCAATGTTCAGATACACATATAAGCAGAAAACATTGAGGCAGGGAGAGCAGGAAATATAAGGCACCTATCAAGGGTGAATCCTATATTATACTTCTGTTGCCTACCAGCGGAAATGAAATGAAATGTAGCATGCAATGAGAGCAAGTCAATCACAAATACAGAGAAAGAGGAAACATTACTAGCTGCTTTAGATCAGGATCCAAAGAAACATGCTTGTCATATTAAAAACAACACCAATCAGGTACATCATAGCCCATAGCTTGAACATTCAGTCTGAATACATCTAGTCTCAGTCTATCTTACAATATTACACAGAGAACTTGTCTCAAGAGGCACAATGCTTGTTTTTCACTGATATCTCATCAACAACCATTACAATGTTTCCTTCTGTGCTTTATAGTAGATGAGAACACAAAGATCGACCGAAGAAGGTAGGTGAACATTGAATGTCACATTTAAACACAACAATGAATGCAGGGCTGAGACCCATTCTGCTTGACATGCTGTATGTTTAATCTCTGCCACTTTCCTTGTGGGAGAAAGATCTGCTCCGGATATGATCTTGACATTTTTGGTCGAAGTACTCCTGGTGTCGTGAACAAAAAATAAAATAAACTGCTGAAAGGTCTGTCTCATAAATGTTCTGGCGTTTTCAGGTCTTCTGTCTGGTGGAAAACTCTTCAGGGACATGGTGCATAATAAAAGTTGTATGGGCGCCATGTACTTGATGAAGAAAAAAAATTCTGCTGATGAAAAATCCTGATATTACCTTTTGCCTGTGCTCGGGATCCTTTGATCGATCCTCGGGGTCTGTAATCTGCTGCTTCTCTGAAAACATTGACTTAGGGCTCGAGATCTTCATTAGCTTGCCTTAATCTTTCTGCTCGTACCGAATGACTCTGCCTTTTCATTTTTCTTCTGACAGGGTAGCTCAGGCTTTTAATAGCACTGAAAGGTTTTCCACAGAGTTTTGAATCCTGTTCTTTAAAGCAAATCCTGTCAGCCTATTTCTTTGACTATCTCATGGTAGTACCAGCTCCCAGATTCAATATCGTCTGCACAGCTTTTCCATGTAGAATTATGGCGGTCTTTCACCTTTGGAAACCCTGCAAAACAACAAACCTGTGAGGAAAACCATGGATGTGAATGATGGAGGAGGCGGGGACACATTGTGGACGCGGAAACAAGCCATGCATATGGAGAACTGGGGAGAAATTGTGACGGAATGTTGAAACAAGCTCTGATGGGGGGGGGGGGGTTGGCGGAACACAGAGCGACCATACGTGAAAAATGAATGATAATCGTTAAAAGACACGAAAAGAGCCAATTATACGTAATGGGCAGGGAGGGAGTACAGAGTGTGCACGTGGAGCTGACGTGGCGAGGCGGGGTGACGAGGAACGGTCAACGGAAGACAAACGAACCTGGGCCATCCATCGGGGTGGAGATCGACGGTTGAGAATGGCAGACGGTGGACCAACGAGTATGATGATTGAGCATTAAGCAGTGCGCAGGTTCGATGAATGACGACCGTCGGATGGGGCGCGCGAGATCCGATGGTGCACGATGATTTCACTAAGCGACCTTGGTCGAGAGTTAACGCGCGAGAGGGAAGCGATTTCAGCATCGTACAGTGGACACGCGGCGGTTGGCTAGTGGAATCGCTGGGTGATGGAAGAAAACCGCTAACTTGCAGATGGTGGTGCCGAATTTACCGGCGGGTTTTCTAAAACTGAGCAGGCTGGGGGGGTCTGTTGGGAAAAATACTGAGAGGGGGGGGGTGAATCAGTATTTAGGGCAAACTGAAACTTTTTACTTTTTCATGCTCTAAAACCCATACGCTACTTTGCTGAATCCAACTAGCGTATACACGCGGATATCCTTCATAAAACTCGCGTATACAGAGAGATATAATTATGCCATTAGTTCTTCACTTATATCATTCCATCATTCATTCATTAGATGTTCTATAAACAATAAACATGTGCAATAAGAACAGAATAAACCATAACACAAAGCATCACACATGAACACCAGGATTTTTAGGTGGAAACCCAAGTCGAGAGAAAACCACCGCTGCAGTTGCTCAGCCTTCAATATTTTATTATAGAGAAAACATCGGACTCTATATGAAGCCAGGCAGATTTAGCATTTCCACCAAAGACGTTGTATTCTTACTTTCTTGCCATTTACGTCTTCCCCGGGAAGGGAGCTCCAACCCTCGATTGCGCCCGGCCTTTCCGGAAGGGAGCTCCAACCCCCTGACTCATTTACCAGCCTCTCCTGGAAGGGAGCTACGACCCCCTGCTCTCGTTTACCAGCCTCACCTGGAAGGGAGCTACAACCCCCTAACTGAAGGCTACAACCCTCAGCACCTCTATGGACCACCTTTCATCAATTTTCACACTGGATCCAAAGCTTCCACTAGGACACCACTTGCAAGCCACGTTTCATCATATTTTCAGACTGGACCCATTCCATACTTTTAAGCTCAAACATACATCACCAATAGATACTTACCAATTCAGACAACACAGATCAGATAGTAGAAACACAGCAGTAATGTATCGATATTTCATAACTTTTGCTTCGCTGAACCCTTGGACTTCATGCTACGCGTTTCACTCATCGATCTGCATGATGTCGCGCATATACGTGCTTCTCCATATAAACCTCGTATACTAAAGACAAATTACGTAATCTAATTTTATTGCGCATACGCGCTTTCTCTTTAGGGAAGCCACGTATACGCCGCCTTCCTCCGCGGCGAAGTAGCGTATAGATCTTCAATCATTATAAAGCAAAGATACCCCCCATGCATCGATATTCAGCCGCATTGACCTTACTCGCATGATGTTCGCCCAGATGTTCGCCTCATCGTCGCATCTAATCACTCCATGTGCAGATCTAACCAGACACAAGCACATTTCGCATCTAACATCCCCTTCTTCATCATTGGCATCACATTCGCATTTATCTTTCGAGTGTAACTTGTGTAACTCCCTTTTCCATTTGTATCTACTCCGCAGATAAGTATTCATTCAAGCTCAGACATCTTGCACCCACGCTCATAATTTGCACAATGAATTTCTTCTCCTTATATAGGTTTACCCTTTTTCAATACCATGAGCCAAAACCACATTACTTCCGATGGTATTCCTGGACGGGGTCAATTAGGCGAATCATTACCCAATACAATGGGTCAATACCATGGTGGTTACCCCTGGTTTTGCACTTTTTGAGTGCTTTTGCCCATACGCGACTTATCACGTTCTTTCCCGCGTGCATACGCGACTTCCCCTAGACAGATCCGCGTATGCCTAGAGACATACTCTTTTCATCATACTTTGAGCACATTCTGAATTCCTTTCTTCATTGCCTTCTGTACTCACTGTAGATACATCAGATTTAGTTCATCAAACCATATTCTATCAAGCACAACTTCATCAAGTAAGTTTCCATTA